>JAJLRJ010000001.1:36890585-37490585 GCA_024195265.1 Dendrophyllia cribrosa
AATTGTACGAGGACCAAAAGACCCAAAGGCTGTAAGTAAATGGATGTTAAATATTATTGTAAATATAATCTTAGGTTTTGGCCGAGTGTTCAGTGTAAAGTGGGTAAAACGCTTTTACGGCAGAACATGCAACTTTTTCAAAATCAATTGAGGAGCCTAAAAAAGCTTATACATTTCTTTCATAGCACAGAGGACATCCTGTATGTAGTTTTCCTTTTTGAGAGTTATGCCTTCCTCTTTTTTAAAAGAAAATGAAAGAAAGAAATGGTCTATTGTACCGGTTTAAATTCGCACATTACAGTGATTTTACTTAGCCCGTGAAATAGTTAGGGCCTGGCGCACTACAGTCAAAAACAAAAATTAGCCCGTGCAAAAATCGGGGAAAACAAAACAAACCGCTCCGGTGGGAGACGCTTTTTGTGGCCGATGTTTTTGTTTTTATGTCATTTTGCAGGGCTAATTTTTGGTTTTGACTGTAGTGCGACCAGGCCCTTAGTAGAATAGTGTTTTATTCTGTTATGCTTATCTTTTTTGCAATTGATTTTTTTCCATCTTCTGCTCAAATTCTGCTCGAAAATGCGGCATTCTGCCGGTAGAGTGCTCACTGCCACAGGTAGTAAATTATGCTCGAAATTATTTCTGCAGATTTTATCCAAGCCTACTGAAAGTCTATTTTGCGAGCTAACGGCAGCTACGTTCATCGGATATCTTTATTCATGAACGCACCTAGTGTTTTGAAGCAAAAAAATCACACCACCCTAAAAAGTCACACCTTTGCGCTAGATTGCGCTTGTATGAGCACACATTCTACAAACTGAAATGAAGATGTAAGACCGAACCAGTTTTTTCAAGTCTATTTCAGAAAGAGTTCTTTGCAAGCACAAAGTTGCAAGCGCTCAAATGAGGGTAGCAAAGGGGGGGGGGGGGGGGGGGGGGGGGTGGTGATCCCATTTCACGCACAAATTTTAACAAAATTCACGCGTCACGTGGACTCGAAACGAAATTTCACGCGTCACGAATTTAAATAGACAAACCTCAGGTTGTTATCTCATCTTGCATCAAAAACAAGATTCTATCATCATGAGCCACGATCGCGAAAGAGTTTACGCTTGTTCATCGGTTCCGAAACAGAAGTAATTAAAATAGGTGTTATCATTTGTCTCATGATGTAGCCCTGAGATCTACATCGTGATGTTTCCAATGCTTCGCTGACATATGACAAAATTAACAACACAGGCAAAACGGCCATTCACTACTGAACTTCATAAAATTGGTCTACTGATACGAGGCTAGCGCTCTATGCGACAAAGAAATAACTCTGCCAGAACGGGTACGAATTGATCTTGATAAGAAGTTTATCGCATTTCTGTCCAGATTAAGGTCGTCATGGCAAACTTCTCCTTGGTCTTCTGCTAAATCATTTCCTTCCTCTTCAGAGTCGGAGTCGTATTCCGAGTCTTGATGACCGTCTTCCAAGGAAACTCCGGCTCTCCCCAATAGGTAACTCCTTGTCGTACATGTTCAAGGGAAGAGTTCCTGCATTATGTTTGGTGGTGCACTGTCTCACCGTCCTTTGCCGTACAGCCTTACCATGCTCCTGAGCCCATTCACGCATTGCAGAAAGCAGTCTTTGACAATGATTTTAATAGTAGCCGGAAAGTAATGTAATTATATTTTAGGCACTGTCGACATATTTCCCGGGGATATTTTTACCAGGTTTTTCTCTGAAATAATCACATGGATTTTCTGACCATGACGGCATGTAGCAAATATATAGTTTAAATGAAAGGGAAAAAGTGAGAAAATTAAATTGAAGTCTATTAAGGTATCAGCACCGGCAAAATTTATGCTCTCCAAACGCCTTGCAAAAATTCCTGGTTAAATGTCATGCCATGAAATAAACAAATCCAAAGTTTTGGGTCAATATCTCTAATCGTTCAAAAGATATGGGCATTTGAAAATGGACCTTTTTCACCTTTTCGAGCATTCTGATTGGTCCAATGGGGTCACATGACTGATTGGCGGGAATTTCAAAATGTATTGTCTTTATCAATTTGTAGAATTCAACTGGGTCATGCTAGGAACTTCAACCATAAAGGAATTGAATTGGAGCAGTCACCAAATTCATTTGACAGAATTTTGGTCAGTCTGACCAAATTTTGAGGAAGATCAACAGCTGTCAATCAGAGAGAAATTTCAAATAAAGAAATCACAAAAACAAGTTTTTCTCCCACAGTTTTTAATATTTTTAAAATCTGTTTTCAGCAATGAGTTTTAAACACCACTTGGCACAAACGTAGTTTCAGCCCCGTAATTTATGTTAATTTATGCAAATCAAATGCAAATAACCGCATATTTCGGTTTATTGCCAGAAAAAAGCTGTACATTAATTGTTAACGTCTTCATTTTTCAAGATGTTTTTCTAAACAATCGAGCTGCAGCTATCGGCTGTACACTGGTCTTTTTTAATACTGTGTGGGTGCTATCTTTTTGCAAAAAGATATACATTGGCGAAACAGGGAGAAGACTGGGCGACCGTTTTCGTGAACATCTCCGAGACGTTGAAAAAAATGACAAAGACGCATCCAAACCAGTCGCGCGCCATTTTAATCTTACTAACCATTCTAAACAACACATGACAATCTGCGGCCTTTCCCTACACCAGGGTAACACAGAAAGCCGTAAAAACCTAGAACAAAAAATCATCTTTCAAATCGGCACTCTCAAACCCCACGGAATCAACGAACGCTTTTCATTCAACTAATCTACATTTGTTTTTCACGTCACCAAATTTCCACCAATAGCGTAGCTCCACCGCTTACTATATAAAACCACACACTACCCACAATTCCTTGATTCGCTCCGACGAAGGGCTAGCGCTCGAAACGTCAGCTATTTGAATCTTTTTACGGTGGTCAATTTACCTTATCGACTCAGTCGATAAAACTAAATTCTCGTGTTTCATCCCCCCACCGACGCAGCACCACAGTTTCTCTAGAAACTAACCCCATCCATCTATCTTTTAATAGCTAACTTATTATTTTACCTTGTACACCATAACTCATAAAAAATAAAGAATGTTAAGATCTTTTAATCCTCCTCAAATTTATATAAAGGAAACTATAGGGCAAGCTCGATTACGAATTCAGTTTTCTCCATTACGTGATAATGATAGTCAGTTTATGAGAAGCGGATACCAAAGTTGGTTAACTATTATCTTTTTAATGTCTCACTTTAAGTTCTATTTTTAAAATCAAATCACGTACCTTGAAGCATCCCGGTACCAGTCATGAAGCCAGGAAATTCTTTTTCCCAAGCCACTTGAGTGTGGATAGAGAACATTCATCTACGCCGCCGGTTTGATTCTTCTTTACACGAGCAATAGTAATCTCCGGATTTTGCCCTAAACCTGTAGTTGAGGCAATTCGCTTCAGGTCCGTATATCCCACCATGTGCTTTGTAAAACCATACAACTGCTTATGGTTTTCATAAATGGGGACATTAAACTTTTCCTTGTGGATAGCTTGTGAACTGGCCGATCCACCGGACTCGCAAAGAAAGAAAGACGCAAGAACTTTCACAGTTATGTCGGTTATTGGATCTGACGCGGAAGAACGACGAGCACCGCAAGAAATCCTCAAGTCTCAGGGTGCGTTTTTTTGGGAAAATCCAAATCCTGATTTCTGAATCCAAAAACGGATTTTGCGTTTTTTTGGGCAAATCCAAAAACGGATCATGAATCCATAAAATCCACACTCAGGGTGGATTCTTCGGATCAAATCCAAATCCGGATTTTTAGATTCGTGATCTGACCGTTTTTTTGGGAATGGATTCGAAAAAAGTACATCTGACAAGCGGTCTTTCGTGCAAATTTACTCGTTCCGGTCGCTGTTTTTCTTTCACGATTTCATATCATGGGCAATTCAGGTAAGATTTTATTGCTTATAGTTTGAAAACTATTTGTCGAGCAGGCTGATAAACACAAGCGAGTCAAAATAGCTTCATTTGCATACCAACGGTTCTTTTACGTTAAATGATCCGTTTTAGGATTTTTCGTTTTTTTGGTCATAAAAAATCCATATGATCCGAGATCACAAATCCAATTTCGGATTCTCCCAAAAAAACGCAGCCTCAAAGGTCGAGAGTTGTCTGGTCTGGTGACCGGAAGACACCGGAACGGAAGTAGCAGACAGCAGAGAGCGACATTTCAATATCTGTCATGTCACTTCGCTTCTCATATATTCGGATAGACCCGGACGGTGCCAACAGTTTGGAAAACCTCAGAAAAAAATTGGGATTTTCACGAAAAAATACAAATAATTCACGTGTCCCGCAGAACCAAGGAGACAAATCACGCGTCACACGCATTCATATAGTCACGAATCACCGTTTTTCTTTGGCTGCTTTCACGCGTCACGCATCAATTATTGGCCTTATCACGCGTCACGCATAAACCCTTTGCTACCCTCTCAAATGCAAGTTGTCAAGCCGAAGAATTTACGATCATCCACGAACTTTTCAGCGTGGTTTCTGCTGATTGTCAAAATTAAACAAAAGAAAACAATAGAATTATAGTCTAATAGTACGTACTAATAAAAATAATAAGTAAATTCAAAACAAACCATATAATTACCTAGCATATTCTCGACGATTCTCAGTCGCATGGCAATAGCTCACTGAAAACGCGCATATTTCTATTTATAATATGACCGTACGGCCCCGCTGGCGCAATCCTACAGAAAATAGAATCGCAAGGTGACGTGAGCGGGGCCGGACGGGTTGACGTGAGCCGGTCCGGTAAAAGCCGTCCGGCCCCGCTCGAGTTCAAGCGACCTCGCACTGCACGACTATTCTCGTACTTTCTAGTCATATTATAAAATACTTATTGACTGAGTTAGGTCGGGCCGGACGGGAAAATATTTGGCTCTCGGTCATGGCGCACGGACCTCGCGCTCGAGCCAAATATTTTCCCGTCCGGCCCTCCCACTCAGTCAATAAGTGCATAATATACCTAGTATAGTATATTCCTTTTATTTATATACCCTTATAGATTTATTGGATGTTCATTTTTTGGTAGTCCTTAACAAGCAGGTCGATATCGTTCAAAGTAAGATATATTAAAATAGCTCTCATTACAATTGAGCTACACAATAAAAATCAAAGTAGTATTGTACCAAGCAGAATACTTTGTCAAAGCAGAATTTTGAGCAGGACAAGCGATTTTTACAAGCATTGCCGGCGGGCAGAATAGTAAACTATCCAACACCGCATCCATTGTCGTACCGCAATAAGATTGGGGATAAATTTGGCGACGCGACAACGGTCACAGTGTGGGAAAAAAGTAAGGGTGGGAGGGAGGGAAAGATAACTAGTCTAGCATTAGTTCCCAGGGCTTGCCCGTAAGCACCTCGTCGCCCCGTACCCGCACAATCCCTCCCCGTGCTGCAGTTGAGCCAAAGTGATAATTTATTCACACGTGTTGATCTTATATGCGTCACTTTAATGTATACAGTGTGAATAGTAAACTATCCAACACCGCATCCATTGTCGTACCGCAATAAGATTGGGGATAAATTTGGCTCCTGTTACTTAATGTCACTAAGTCTGTTTCTATCTACCCGGTCAACGATGGGCTCCTCCCCAATACTAAACAGCCACCTAAGGAGACCAACGTTGGACCGTCGAAAGAGGGCATCCCTCTTCCTGAACCAAATCATAACTCCCCAAAACTAAACCCCGATCCAATACCCTAACTCTGGGAGGTAGATTTTCATCGTACCTCACAGGCACTCTTCTGCGTAGGTTCCGTTCCCCTGATTGGTTGCGGGGAAGGCACACACAAAACGTTTTAGCTCATTAATGTCTTGCCAGGAGGCAGATGGCTCGGAGCCAACACTCGAGGCAAGCCTTGCGGAAGCCCCTGCTGGATTTAAGACTTTCGCTAGTTGCATGTAGTACAACGCCGTGTGGCGCCTTGACCATCCCACGTGATCCATGATCTCAGCCAGGTCCGCACCGTAGTGTTTGTGGAGTTCACCTGCGCGAAAGGCGTTTGGATCTCTAAATAATAATTTTGCTGGGTCCGCTAATTCTTCTCCACTTATCACTCTGTGTATGTATTGTTATGAAAGTTCCCGGACTGTCACCCCTGAGCTAACCCCCAGTGACGTTCCCATCCAATCCACCTACGTGATTGGCTTTTGCGGCATCTTTGCATATTGTGCAACTTTTTCATCGAACTGTGGGTCAAACTCCCATTCCCAAGGGAGACTTGTGGTGATCTAGGTATGAAAAACGAAAGGGAACAGAGGTTAGCAGAGGGGTGACAGTCATGACCCAGCAATAGACTGGGGGAGTGTGTTTAGATACTCTTTTTCACAACTGCCACTTCTCTACTAGAGGAAAAGGAAGAAGAAAATTCCTAAAACGAGAGGCAAGGGTGAATGAACGTAGAATAGCGATTCATTGCCACATTATACAGTATTTATTGAAATACAGCATTACATAGTCAGCAATTTCTGACGCAATAGTAAACAAGTTCTGTTCTTTGCGATCTTAGATATAACACATGTTCACTTGTTATTGTTAATGTTCCTAGATCGGGAAGCAGGTTCAGACGGGCGTCCGCGCTGTTCCCTCCTTCTTTTGAAACAATTGACAGCGATATGCCCAAGCTTCCCACAACTATAGCAGCGAACATATGGGGCATTTGACCTCCTCGCATGTGACAGTGGCATTGGTTGCGGCTGACTCCTGTTGCTCTTCACAACTTTTGCCATAATACCCAATATCTTCTCATGGTCTTTATCACCAATAATATTCACATTTAAAAAATTATAGCAAATTCTGACGAGTTTCAATCCGTGGCCAATAATATTCACATCTTCCAGAACATAACAAACAATTACGAGTCTCACTTCCGTGGCCAATAACATTTCACATTTGCATATAACAATCTCTTACGAGTTTCACTTCGTGGCCAATAACATATCACATCTGCATAAACAAGCTCTTGCGCATTACACTTCGTGGCCAATAACATATCACATCTGCATAAACAATTCTTGCGCGTTTCACTTCGTGGCCAATAACATATCACATCTGCATAAACAGACTCTTGCGCGTTTCACTTCGTGGCCAATAACATATCACATCTGCATAAACAAACTCTTGCGCGTTTCACTTCGTGGCCAATAACATCACATCTGCATAAACAAACTCTTGCGCGTTTCACTTCGTGGCCAATAACATATCACATCTGCATAAACAAACTCTTGCGCGTTTCACTCCGTGGCCAATAACATATCACATCTGCGTAAACAAACTCTTGTTCCGTGGCCAATAACATTTCACATTTGTATATAATACACTCTTACAAGTTTCACCCCCGTGGCCAATACCATTTCACATATCTCAAGGGGTTCCGTAGTCAGCCGAAAATATGACCCTTATTTGCAATAACAAACTCACAAGGAGTTCTTACTCCGTGGCCGACGCAATGGCCATTATCGCAAACAATAGACTCTTACGAGTCAACTCCGCGGCCAATACATTTCACATATCTCAGGAGTGCCGTGGTCAATATAAAACATGACCATTATTTGCGATAACAAACTCACAAGGAGTCCTAATTCTGTGGCCTACGCAATGGCCATTATCGCAAATAAAAAACTCTTACGAGTCCACTCCGTGGCCAATAACATTTCCCGTCGCGCATCACTCTCAAAAAAGTATTACTTCCGTGGCCAACAATTTCAGAACTAACACGTGTTAAAGCGAAAATTCACCTCAAGTTTTTCCTCCGCCGACAAGCCCTAGCCTTGTGGTGCGGGATTCTGCCCTTACTGAACCTGTGGCGCGGGATTTTGGCCTTGCTGAACCTGTGGCGCGGGATTTTGGCCTTGCTGAACTTGTGGCGCAGGGTTCCGTCCTTGCTGAACTTGTGGGGCAGGGTTCTGTCCTTGCTGAACTTGTGGCGCGGGGTTCTGTCCTTGCTGAACTTGTGGCACTGGATTCTGCCCTTGTCGAACCTGTGGCGCGGGATTTTGTCGTCGCTGAACTTGTGCTTGCGCTGGGTTCTGTCCCGGTTGAACTTGTTCCGGCGCTCGTTGCGGGAACTGTACATTAGCAGCTCTTCGGTCAGCCATGTTCATGGACAGTGCCAATTCCCGTCGTCAATTCTGCTTGCTGGAAAATTCGTGTTCGTAGCAGGAAAAATCGTTCCCCCTTTCCTCCTTCGCGCTGGAAAACTGAGAGACTCGAACACTTGAACATTTTGGGCCGCTTGTTCCGCGCCCGCTTGCAATCCATCCACTTGTATAGGTCTCAGACGACCACGAACCGGGCCAGGGTATTGTACATTCGCCATCCAAGTAAAGAAATAACACGAGGCAAGGAGATTCCAACAATTCGAGCGACACGAACTGGAGCACACCGAACCGAGCTGCAGTCCAAAGTGATAATTTATTCACACGTGTTGATCTTATATGCGTCACTTTAATGTATGCAGTGTGAATAGGGATGATATCTGTTAACAAACATTCTTTTTGTTATTCAAATGTGCTAGCCACTGGAACAAAAGAACCCTTTGTTTCGGCAGCCAATAAGGCTCTGGTTGGCATATTAATAACAATTGGTGACGTCATTGATATCTTCCCTATACGCCAATTTACGAGCAGAATTTATCCAAGCCTAACTTTTAGGCATGATGTCAACGAATAAAGCAACACATTTACGAAACAATTATTTACACGGCTACAAGATTTGAATGATTTATAACTCAGAACGAAGCTCGTTTAAAACCTTAAAAAAAGCAACCAATGTTGTTAAGGTCGCGGGGTACAGGTTCCCCTCATCAGTATGCATTTATGAAAAGAGTATGCACGAAGTGCGACGGCTGATACCGAAAATGCGCGAAATATTCACGAACAGGCTCTGTAATGTTTCTGCATCAATAATTGCACGTGCAAAGCGCTGTCTGGTACAATACACTATTTTTCAACGCATTGTTCTTTCTGCATGAAGTGTTGACAATAGCGTTTGTTAAGGCTGGTTTTCACTAGCGCATAAGCATAAGCACAAGCCAACATACGCAGACTCAGTAACATGTTGATCATTAGTTCCAATTGTTTGAACAAAACAGAACAATAGGCACTAATGATCAACACGTTACTGAGTCTGCGTATGTTGGCTTGTGCTTATGCTTATGCACTAGTGAAAACCAGCCTTAATTGAATAAGGGCCTAGTCGCACTACAGTCAAAAACAAAAATTAGCCCGTGAAAAATCGAGGAAAACAAAAAAATCTCTCCGGTGGGACATGCTTTTTGTGGAATGTTTTTGTTTCTATGTCATTTTGCACGGACTAATTTTTGTTTTTGACTGTAGTGCGACCAGGCCCTTACTATGGCCTCGATGAAACGCTGTGATGCGCTGTGAAGCGCCGTTTGTGATATTCTGTACTGGCCAAATAGGATGCTTTTTACAATAAGATTCGCAAGTTACCGCAGAATAGGAAAAAGGAAGCAGAAGGATGCAAGCTTGGAAAAAATGTGAGCAAGCAAAGTGAAATTTAGCACACTTTTCAAACGGTTCAATTCTTGCATGATAAGGGTAAAAAGTTCCTTGACAGTAATAATCAGGAATTTGGGGATGTGGGCTTTGGATAAAAATAGGAAATTGACTGTCGATAATGTTTCATTCCACGTTCAATGTAATGGGAAATATTGAGTATTTGACAGACACGGTTGGTCTGCGGGCCTGCTCTTCACGCTCCTGTTTGAAGGATCGAGTGTTTGAAGACGTTCAAAGTGAACTCAAACATCCAGTTAGGCAACAATTCAATACAATACAATAGTTTATTTGGACACGTAACGCCTAGGAGCTTACAGTCAAGCTCGTTCAAAATAGGCAAAGATCTGTTAGTGTCCATGGGATGACAAAACATAACATAAACTTATTAAATCTCGAATTTACAGAGTAGCACTTCTGCTAACTTCTTCGAGCAAACTAATTACAAAAATTAAATACCGTATTTATTCGATTAAGCGCCCTGGGCGCTTATTAAATTTTTGGACCTTGAGAGTGGGTGCTTATTCGAGGTGGGTGCTTAATAGGCCATTTCCGAGTTGCCTTTAGCCTCTCTATCAAGGCGAGGCTAGGTGCGAAAACCTTTCATATGAAAATGAGTTTTCATTCACATGCAAATAAAACTATTTGCATATGAATGAAAACTCATTTTCATGTGGAAGGTTTCGCACCTAGCCTCGCTTTGATAGAGAGGCTAAAGGCAACTCGGAAATGGCCTATTGGGGCTGGGTGCTTATTCAATTTTCACCATTTTCAGCAAGTAGTAAGTTTATTTTGCAACAAAACAATAAATAATAACAAAACGTGAAGATGTACCAAAGCAGACT
This sequence comes from Dendrophyllia cribrosa, assembly GCA_024195265.1. Taxonomy (NCBI): domain Eukaryota; kingdom Metazoa; phylum Cnidaria; class Anthozoa; order Scleractinia; family Dendrophylliidae; genus Dendrophyllia; species Dendrophyllia cribrosa. Next base: position 36,901,000 of record JAJLRJ010000001.1, read on the forward strand.
GATTTTAACTGTTCATTAAAAGTTTCTTTAAAATGCTAAGAAAACTTGGTCTTCGGGGAAGTCTCTTAGTAGTACTTAGTCAAATTCAATCTCATTGTCACTAAGGTCAATTAGCAAACTCTCTGGCGCTGCCTCCTCGATGTCTGACAGCGTAACGTCTGCAAATGGGTTTTAGGGGGGGGGGGGGGGGGGGGCGCTTATTCGAGGCTGGGTCTTATTAACTTTTCCTACCTACAGGGTGGGCGCTTATTCGAGGTGGGCGCTTATGCGAGGCTGGGCGCTTAATCGAATAAATACGGTGAATAATTAAATATACAGAACAGACAAAATTATACAAAATTATCATAGGACAAAATTAGTTGACGGAAAGAGTTGGAATCAAAGGTAGTTCGAAAGTGATCCGGAAGTGCATTGCAGGATTAAGCTGCCAAAAAAACTAAAACTAGCAGATTCATTTATCCATCATACAACACTGACAAGTTGCATAATTTGTACAAATCTGCTCAATAAATGAGTAACATATCCGATGCATAGTTTTGCCATTAGCGTAAATTTAAACACTAATGTTGTCCATTTTCGCGTGATATTTCCAGCTTCTTTCATTTCAATTATTTAAGCATGAATGACTTGAGGACGTTCATACTTAAACTTGTTAACCCATAACGTGTGTTGTAAGGAAGCCTGATTAAATGTAATTTTGTTGTTGTTGTTGTTCCAAATTTTTATCTGAACAATCTATAATCGTAAAACACCGAATAGCTAGCTCAACTAAAAGAAACAGTGCTTTACGCACATACAAAAACTTGTCATTCACTACATAAATATAAACATTGGGATATAAAAGCTTTTATTAAAAAAATAACCTGGGGTCAATTTAATAAAACTTTACAAGTGTAATTTACAAGTGTAGCCATTGTTTTCATAGTTTGGCGACAACCGATTGCTATGGTAACAAGATATGACGTCATAAGTAGCATGAGGTCAGGACATTTTGAGTAAAAATGCGTGTTTTTCACCTTTTTTCGGTGAAAAAAAAAAACATATAAAAAGCTACCAAAAGCAGCAAAATGTTTCATTATGTCATATTTTGCAACTCTTGCAAAAAATATTTGCAATTTCCGCATTTTCCCGATAAAGTGAATTTCTTAGTAAAATCAAAGATGGCGGCCACATTGTTCGCCATTTTGGATGACGTCACGGACCCCAGCATTGCAACAACCACCCCCTTGTACCACGGTGGGGGTATGAGTTTGCGTGTACGTCCTAGGGTTAAAGGTTAAAGGTAATACGCGCCTACTAACAAATTCCTCGGTTGTTGACAAGATTAAGGTGAAGCCAAGAAAATGTTGTACCAATTCTCTCTGTAGTTTGATGTGTCATATTGTTATTATTATAACTGCTTATCACGAAGAGCAGAAATTTTAGCCCCTGCACATATGTGAAGATGTTATTTTTTCCTCTATTCAAACTCATCAGTTGCAGCCAGGAAAGTACTTTCCATGATCCTTATTTTAATAGTCTCTGATCAAAAGTCTCGCTCTGTGTTAACGATGGTCAACGATACACAGCATGGTCAGACTGGCACAGAGTGGTCAGGTTCTTGTCGACGAGGTTCACTCTCAAAAATGAACCGGAAAATCAATATGAAAATGGGTCGTCTCTGTAAATTTTTAGCGCCGTAAACTAAAACTACCTTAATTCAAGATGAGTCAGAAGCGCGTATTCACATCGAAATTTTGGCAATAGAATCGAGCGACAAAGCAAAAGAACTTAAAAGTAAATAAGCTAAAGCTTACGCTCAAGCTAAATTAGACGTTTTTAAAATAGACCATTTTACAGTTGTGTGCTTTGTACCTTGGCCTTTGAGTGAAAATGAGGCAAACCTTCCTGCTTTTCATATGAATGTTGCATTTAAAATTCAAAACACCATGCATCCCGACTAAATAAAGTTTAATTTATCTGAAATAAACTTAAATTACTCACATTTCAGTAGTCCTGTGTCCATTCGGCGTTAACTCAATAAAACCCACTGGGTAGGGTTCAAATCCAAACCGTTGTGCGAAGCTCGTGAGACGCATCTGCGCCCATCTCCATATATGGAAGGAAAAGGTGGCCAGTCCTGGGGGTCTAAATTGGAAATAAATTGGAACAAAGTTGGCGCGAGAAACGTGAAAACCAAGTTGTTCGAAGGTTTTCAGCGCGAAGCGAAGTGACGGTTTTGATTTTCAAAAACATATATTTTAGGGCCGGAGTTTAAGCAACGATGACGGCGGCACCAAGGAAAACGCCACTTCAAAAAATAATTTGCACTATTTTAAACTGCTTTGTAATTAATTGCTCCAATTTGTTTAGTTTGTCTAATGTTATGTGACTGGATTGTCCAGGAGCTGAATTTGTACGAAGGCTTTTAACTTCAAACAGAGGAAAGAAAATTAACCGTCGTATATTCATTTTCTCTACAAAACCTATAATTTTAATATAATTTGATGTTGTTGGTTTGTAGGGAACGGCAAGGAAATGTACCAATTGTAAAACGCATGCGCAGAGGCATTGTTTTCGCTCATTAAACCCATCATTCTCGTCCCCAGAGCCTTCGTTTCGTTTGGTCAGCGGAAAAAACGAAAGGCTCTGGTAACAGTGCCTTCCGGATGTCGTAAAATCCATGACATCCGTTAGCGCATGCCTAATGCATTAATGTACTATTGCGCTTGCTCAATGCCAGAAACCGGAAATAAAAAAACCTTTCGTGTGTGCATTCTCGTCTCCAGAGCCCTCGTTTCGTTTGGTTGAGCTCTGGAGACGAGAATGTTGTGTGTGTGGAATGGCGTTTGAAAGGACTGTACAAGACTTAACAATTACAGAAAAACATCGCGCTAAAAAGGAAAGTAGAAAAGCTTTACGTGTTGCTGTTATTTAGAAGAAAGATTGTCTTTGTATTTTGCCTACTGGTTTTAGAAATTCCTCGTAAGTCAACCGATTTCTTTCGTTTGGAAGCTTTGTATTTATCGTTTCGCCACTGAACGCTACCATATCCGACCAAATCGGTTGATGGGACAGCTAAGAGTTTGTTGATGGACACGCTGCATGTGGTCATTGATTAGGCTTATTTAATCGAACAGTGGTAAGAAATATCGAGGAATTTTTGTTTTGCATTCGTTTCATGTTGTTTTAATTGGGCGTCGACTGACCTTCGTTTCCCTAGATTTGTATTTCAAGTTGTAGCAAAGAGTGCTACCTAATAAAGAAAATATAACTTGCTTACGAGAGTGCTGATAGCGTTGTTGTTTTTATTATTTAAAATGGGTAGCCTAGTGGTAATATTTCTTTTCACCCTTGGGCTTTCTTCAGGATTTCTGCCTCTCCTTTAATTAATACTCGTCCCTGTTGCAAGCAACATACTTCTTTAATATTCGTGGCCGCTTATAGCTTCGTCTTCCAAGACACATACTGATTATTTTCGGAAACGAATCGCTCATATTTAGCGACAATCAGATCCCGTTATACTTTGAAATTTAGCAGCCGTATCTTTACGTGCTAAATCAACAAAACTGGGTGACATTGGTCGTTGAATGCGTTGAAATTAAAACGTTGGTTTTGTTGATGTGGTCATAGCACTTCAACATTTGAAATTGAACCGTAAGTAAAACCTTATGCGTAGAGGCGTAAATTTTTTACCATGTTGCGCATTCATTTTTAAACGGCCAATCAAACGATTCAAATTTTTGTCCGTTACCAGAGCTACACGAGACGCAATTTAAAAAAAACCGTGGAGCTCTGGGGACGAGAATGTAAACCTATTGTTTTGTGCCATTCTCGCTTTCGTCGCGGTCGTGGTTTCTTTTAGTTCTTGGTTGATAAATTCCCTAATAAACAAACAAGAACTACCATAGAAAAACCCGAAAAGGCCATTACTCTATGGAGAAGTTGGATAATTTGCTCTCGTTTGTTGTATGTAACTTGAGCGAAAACTGCAAAGTCCGTTGTCAAGCTTATTTACTTTTGAACAGGGATCGAGCGAATTTGACAGAGTATTTCAGCGTGGATGAAAATTAAGAGCCGAAAAGCAACAAAGCGGCAAAGAAAACGACACAACAAGCCTAGATGTAGAAGAAGCCCGGCGGACTTTTAATTCTGTCCCGGCTTTAAAAATAGGGAAGAAACATCTTTCTCAGTGGGGAGAGTCGTCTTTTTGTTTTATAGGCTGCAGTACTAGCAGGGGACTGGACATGACTTTTTGCTCTTACCAGCTGAAGACGAATTTAAAAAACAATTGGCATTGTCTTTTCTGCCCAACGATTGGCCAATAGCCCAGATCTCTTAGTAACGGCCAAACCTTTTCCCATCCAGTCATTTTTATGAGTTAACAACGAGCGCTTAGCGCCGGCGCCTCGGATTCGAAAAAAAAAACGCTAAGTTACCAAGACTTTACGAATGCTGGCATTATTTCTGAATCAAATGCAGTGTTTTGAAAGCTTTGTCTACAAAATACATGCAGAGAAACGACCAAAAAAGACACAGGACTACTAAATGTGAGCAGTGTAAGCTTTTTTTAGATAAATAAAACTTTATTTAGTCGAGATGCATTTTTCCTATAGCCCATGATATAGCCTGCTTGTTTTGACCGTAGCGACGCCGAAGTCCGTTTAATGAGATGCAATTCACGGACCGTCAACAGACCGACTCGCTCTTTCACGGTCTGTAGCAGAGTGTACAGATCGTCAGATCGTTTCATCCCCTAATCAACAAATAGATGCATACAATTAGCGGACCGTCAATGGATCCACTACTACTTTTGCAGTCTGTCAGACCGTATAGGTATGATTGATTCTGAGAGACTGTATCAATAAGTCGTTATTGAACATGACTTGATCTCTTTATACTGTTACAAATGATCCATTATAAAATAGTTAACAATAGCTTCATGCAAAATTTACAAAATAATTGTAATTAGTTTGTTCATGCTGTTTTATTTTAGATAAGCACATCAAAATCCCAACATGGAACATGAAACTGGAAATGTGGAAAATGGCCAGTTTACGGTAGGCAGGTTTTTAAATTCTTAATCAAAGGCTCCTATGAGCCAACTCGTGAATACCAAACATTCTCAATAAGAGATTTTTCACCAAATTTGCAGAGGTTATGAGTACCACCCGAGTGCAGTACTTAGGTATTTATATTGTGAATAGAAAAAAGTTCCGGAAAGGAGTATTAAAAGATTTTGCGTTACCCAATCGTGAATGCAAATCGAATATTTCATCGAGTCTAATCTCGAGTCTCCGATGGGAAAAGAATCCTTGCTATGCTGGAGCTATAATTGTTATTAAAAATAGAACGATACTATAAACTGGAAAACATTAAAGATTGAAAGCAAATAAATTTCCAGTACCCTGTTATTAAACCGGGATATAACGCGTAACGTAATATTGCAGTAAGTTTATGCTTTTATAAACACGGTTCGATATTTTTTTGAAAATTGAACGACTTCAAACGCAAAGAAAAAACAATACATCACTTTCACTTCTCGGTGTTTTGAAATCCTGATGAAACAGTTTACACTCTTCCTCGTGTTTGATATATTACTTCTAACAGTAAAAATTTATTACCTGATTCCCTTGCAGGCTCCTCACTCACATATACCATATGGCGAGTCCGGATCTGGACATTATGGCTCTAAAGTCCTTGATACCATTCCTTGCTTCAGGGAGATGGTTCCTATAGCATTGGACTGTGTAAGGTCGTATCCAGTGACTCCAGGTTCTGTGTTTACCATAGCCGACTATGGATGTGCTGACGGTGCAAGCTCAATGCAGCTTATATACTCGTGCGTGGAGGAATTGAAAAAGCTGCATGGCAGGGAGCTCGAAATTCTTATTTTCTACGAGGACCAACCAGTCAATGACTTCACTTCTCTTTTTTACTTCCTTCAAGGTATCATGGTATATACAATATGATACAATCAAAGGCCTCTACTAGCTAACTTGTGAACACGCAGCAACCTTCGGACCATCCCCTCTCGTACGCGTTTTGCACCACCGACCCCTCACCCCTCGCCCTCCTGCGCCCATTTCCTCACCCTCCCCTCCCTCCAACTCGGCCCCCATGGGTAACGCAGGTGTCCATTACCTATTACATTTGGAACGGACAAAATATATGCGCAAGCATTATGCACTGGTCAGCGGAATTACCAAGAAAAGTTTACAGCCGATGGATGGAAGGAAGGAAGAAAGGATGGAATGAAAATTTGCTTCTCTATCCTCCTTCATTGTTTGAGAATGATAAACAACAGTTGAAATTACTTTTGAGCTAAATCTCTACTCTAGCAGATCTCAAAGTTAACCAAAAGTGTACTCGAGCAGGAGCCCTGACTTGAGCGAGTTTCCACGTTATACTATACTTAATTTTGACACTTTTTGTGGACTTCTCATTTCTTCACACCTATGTTTTTAATCCATATTTTGGGACGTGAAATTAATTCAACCTTTCTTCCTTTTAAATTCTGGAGTTTATCTGATTATTACACCGACTGTTTTTTTTTAATTGAATCCAGTCAAAATTGATAGGATCATCAACTCTACTACCCTTGTGACGATCAGTGATATTTATTTTAAGGCCGCATTCCTTATACCATCGTACTATCTTCCCATTACACTCCACTATATCCCAGGCACCCAACCTCAGATACACATTCATCCGCCTTTTCTACGAAGTCCATAATTTTAGAATTTAAACTAAAATGGTCATTTGCTATAGATATATCTTTATTATCATAGATTCTAGCGATTCTATTCTTTGGTTTTCTCCGTATTTAAAGATCAGTTTGAGAAGCCATCGCCAGGTAACCAAACACCTCGAAGTCGGTTGAAAAAACTTGGCAGCGCCTCGTGTTTTCAACCCACTTCTCGGTGTTTGGAAATCCTGATGAAACACTTTTCATCGTGTTTGATATATTACTTCTTTTCCTTACAAGGTTTGATTCCCGGACCACGCAGCTATCTTACGACGTTTTCAAACGTTTATGTGGCAGCGTGTGGAACTGAGTTCTTCAAGCAGTGCTTTCCTTCTGGTTCCATAAATCTAGGCCACTGCTGTACCGCCATGCATTGGTTGAGTAAGTTGCCATGCAGTTTAACTGGCGCTTTGTTCCATTTTCAAGCTCAAAGCCAGGATGAGAGGGAACTTTTCACTAGACAGGCCGCGGCTGATTGGGAAATGTTCCTCCTTATGAGAGCTAAAGAGTTGTCTTCAGGTATGCTATACTGTAGGCTCGAAAACCAGCCGCTGTTCGGGAAACGAGCCCGCGCTCCTCCCCCGAAAAGACGGTTGGACGCGCCAACTTGTTATTGTTAATTTCCTCCAATCAGAAGCTTGCCTGCTCAAATCGAGCAGGCGAATAAATTATTTTTCTAGAGCATAATTTCAAAATGGCGGATGAGAAGGAGTTGTTTGATTTGGCGTGCGATCGTGTTGTAGAGAGATATAAACTTGAAAATCTCAAAGTTTTACAACGGAAAGCGCTGGAAAAGCTGGTTGACGGTGAAGATTTGTTCGTTATTCAACCTACGGGATCAGTAAAGTCCCTTATTTTCCAATCCGCTCCGATGATTTTCGATATTGTGAAGGAGACTAGTTTTAAGTCTATTGCTGTCGTTATTTCACCCCTAACTCCACTAAAGGAAGATCAAGTAAAATTCCTAAAATAAATAGGCATTGCTGCCAAGTTTATTGGCGAAGATCAAAACGACGAGGAGGCGTAAACAGCTGTTGAAAGGGGAGACTGCGAGATCGTCTTTAGATCACCGGAGTCTTTTTTGTGTTCTGATCGATGGAGGAAGATGTTGTCGAGTGAAGACTATGAAGAGAGATTGTGCCTTATTGCTGTGGATGAAGCTCACTGTATTTCACACTTATATACATATAGACATATTGACAAGATCTGGCGCTACATCACGTGTGTTTGACATATCCGGTGACCAGTAGCATAGCATAAATTAAATTTTGAATTTACGTCACAGACACGATCGGTGGCCCACGCATCCAGCCGTTCTTCTCGGGGAGGCTCAGAGACCGGACGCGAGAAAGCGGCGGAAATCGAGCCTAGTATACTATACTCACCGATCTTACCCGCACGTATTTGAGTATGGGCGTTCTGCCGATCGCGCTTAGGATGTGATACGGTAAACAAGCAACCGCCCCAGGTAGGGAGTGGTGGGTAAGACCTAAGCCGCGATCGACATGGGTTCGGAGGAAAGACTGGTGAGTATAGAACAGAGACTATGTGTAGACTACACAAGTACTAACTGGCGCGGTCTTTCCCGAAGTGAGTGGTGTTAATTAGCTCGGTCTCCTTTTATAGGTGCATGGGTAAGACCGCTGAGTATAGTATACTATACTCACCGATGTTACCCGCACCTATTTGAGTATGGGCGTTCTGCCTCCGCGCGAGGGACATGTCTGGTGACACAACATGAAAACCACGAAACCCAGAGGTAGACAAAACCCCCAAACTCAAACCCCAAAGAAAAAGGGCCCAAACTGAAAATCAGACCAGGGATAAGGTTCTAGACTATGAGGAACAGCTAGCTGCCCGCGTAGGAGAGGATGGAGAGGACCGCTTAAGCGCGAGTGTTCGTCTCCAGGAAACGCCTGGACAAAGTCCTTCAGGTGATTGTAGTCACTATAAAGGCGGGAAGATTCCTCCACCGCACTCGATGAAGAGAAGGTTAACAAGTCCGCGGGTGCCCCCGCGCGCGCAATAGCCTCTCCTCGTACAACGGAGTCGACAAAGTCCGCTGGAATGTGGGCGTTGTTTGCCACCACCCCTCGAGCCGCGTCGAGTGGGCATCCGTCTGAATGGACCCAACGGATGAAGTTAGGTCGAACTGCTGCAGTATGCTAGAGAATAGACAAACAACCGGGGTAAGAGGGATGCGGCTCAAGGGGTGGCAGCTTTATGCCTCAGTAATCCGAGAGGGAATAAGATTCCCTTATAAAGCTGCCAACCTAGAGCAGAGGAGGGGGGGGGGGGGAGAAACGCAATAGACAAAAACGAAAAATGCACACAAAAATCTGATTAATGACAAATGACAGCCTAAGAGCTACTTGAAAGGCTTGCCGCGCCCAGATTGGGAGTACGCGAGAAGCGACCCCTATAAGCCTGGCTGCGTCTCATCCTATAGCAGAAAGGTGCCGTGTGGCCTGCAATGCCACAAAAATTGCAACGATATCTGGGGCTCCTGGAGGAATTCGTGGAGGATGTGGAAGGGGCTGGAACCTGAGCCGAGGGAGCTGACCTTTGCTGAACACGTAAGGCCTTGTCGACCTTGGCAATGGAATCCAAGACTTTGGCGTAGTCATGATCGCTGAATAAAGCGAGAAAATAGGTTTGGAATTGGTCGAGAGGTTTTTCGATCCGATCTCTGAGAGCTTGAGCCACCGCAGCCAAGAAGGGGGCCTTGTCGTGTTTAGATTCCCTCGCAGTGGCCACCAGATCGTCCGCCATCGAAAGAGCAATATATTTGTCAAAATCACACTTTCGCCTAAGACCGTAGGCGCCTAAACGGGAAAGGCCGACCTCAACACCATTTGGCTTCTGAGTGCTCTCAAGGGCTTCGATTCGTCTCAGTTAAGCGGCTACCTGATAATATATGGGAAAAAACGAGCTATAAAAGCCCAAGGCGCCATGAAGAACAATAGCGCTCATGATCTCATGGACGACAAAGCGCAACACGGAATTATAACTGAAAGGGTACCAAGGAAATAAACCTCGCACAAAAAATACATGAGCGGCGTGGGTTTAAAAACACGGTAAAAAATTTCCTATCACCCAAACAGGAATACAAAGTAAAACGAGCACCAGAGAGGCAAACGAGTAAATAACACGACGAAGGAAAGATAGGGTAAAAATTGCCGACGAAAACAGTACGAATAAAATACCGGCACCTAAAGTTGGAAGTCATGGGAATACAAACCAATGAGAAAAAGGCATAAAAAACTGCTATAAATCCCTATGAGAACGAGGGAAAAGCGGGTACAAGTTACCGCCAAAGGATATGCAAAACGGATGCGCAATTATCCCACGACAAAAGGGAAAATAGAAAGCAAGAAAAATGCATAGACACCAAAAAGTGCCATAAGAAACAAACAAGCCAATTTTCTTATGGACAAAGGCGGGCACAAATTACCGCCAAAAGGGATATGCAAAACGGATGTGCAGCACGAGAATTTTAGCGTCATGAAAAGATAAACGCGCCAATTGTCCCACGACAAAAAGGAAAAATAGAATGCAAGAAAAAATACATAGATACCAAAAAAGCGCCATGAGAAACAAAACAAGCCAATTTTCTCATGGGTAAAAGCGGGAACAAATTACCGCCAAAGGATAAGCAAAACGGATGTGTAACACAAGAATTTTAGCGCCATGGGAAGATAAACGTGCCAATTATCCCACGACAAAAAGGAAAAATGGAATGCAAGAAAAAATGCATAGACACCAAAAAGCGCCATGAGAAACAAAATAAGCCAATTTTCTCATAGACAAAAGCGGGAACAAATTACCGCCAAAGGATAAGCAAAACGGATGTGTAACACAAGAATTTTAGCGCCATGGGAAGATAAACGTGCCAATTATCCCACGACAAAAAGGAAAAATGGAATGCAAGAAAAAATGCATAGACACCAAAAAGCGCCATGAGAAACAAAATAAGCCAATTTTCTCATAGACAAAAGCGGGAACAAATTACCGCCAAAGGAAATGCAAAACGGATGTGTAACACAAGAATTTTAGCGCCATGGGAAGATAAACGTGCCAATTATCCCACGACAAAAAGGAAAATAGAATGCAAGAAAAAATGCATAGACACCAAAAAGCGCCATGAGAAACAAAACAAGCCAATTCTCTCATGGACAAAAGCGGGAACAAATTACCGCCAAAGGATATGCAAAACGGAAGTGCAACACAAGAATTTTACCGCCATGGGAAGACAAAACGCGCCAATTATCCCATGACAAGAGGAAGATAGAAAGCAAGAAAAAATGCATCGACACCAGTAAAGCGCCATGAGAAACAAAACAAGCCAATTGTCTCATGGACTAGCCTCCTTCGCAGACGTCTTATGGCTCGTCACGCAATCGTTTCACGATTGCGTGACGAGCCATAAGACGTCTGCGAAGGAGGCTACTCATGGACAAAAGCGGGTCTGAATTACCGCCAAACGATATGCGAAAACAAAATTCGCATTCGCAAAAAATTGAGCGTGACGAGCAAAAGGCAAAGGGAAAAAACCGCCCCATGGTCTAAAGGATGCAACGAAACGAAAGCATCCAAGTAAAACCGGGTAAATAAAAAACCATGTAACTAGCATTGTGAAGAGCGCGATAGAACACGCAGTAAAGGTTTGACAACAAACTAAAGATAACAACGGGAACGAAGAAATAAAAAACGGCCTGACAAAGGAGCGAATAAACTAGGAAAAATAGGGGAGAGAAAACAACAACAGTGACGTACCGCGAAAACCACAAAAACCTAGAGCCGAACAACGTGCGAGAGCGAAAAAGGGGGGGGGGGGGGAGACGACGATATAATGAGTAAAAAAGATATTGAAACTTAAATTACCTAGCTGTGGAGCCGGCGGGACCCCTTGAGCATTAGGCGGATTAGCTTGGCCTTGAGCAGCGGCCGGGGCGATGATTTGCTCTACAGGAACATCCGGCTGTCTTGGGGCTTGTTCGACCATTTTGCTGTGAAGACCTATCTAGAAGTGCTAACGCGAAGGTCTTTCCCGAAGTGAGTGGTGTAAGTACATGGTACATGGGTAAGACCGCTGAGTATAGCTATACTGTCGTAAGATTCAATTTATTGGTATTTAAGATCTAATCCTTCCTAAAAGATTCTAATGTATAAACTGTGTTATAATATAATGTGAACACAAGCAGTTTTTTCTACTTTCCAGAAAACCATTCGCTTTTCATTCGTTAGTAGATATAAAAGGGGGTTTCTGGAACAACCCCAAAAACCCAAATCCCCCCACCTCTTATAACTTCGAGAAAATTTGAAAAACTTCCTTCCCCTCCCGCTAAAAACTAGCAATAGACAATCCTTCTGTCTACTTCAAACGTCAATCAAATCAAAAATCAAATTATCTATCTGCTAACTTCCACAGAACCCATTTCAACAGAAGTTTTAGCGGATCAATCAAATCAGCGTCAACCTGCTAAACCCATCTAAACAAAAAACTCCTTTCCGCGATCAACCCATATCATTTTCGGTTGCCGCTTCGTGTCAAATATATCTTTAAAAGCATCAGCAACTGACTGCCATTTCTTGTCTTTCAATGGTCGAATCCAGCCATATTTTGAGAAAACATGGTGGCTGATAGGGATATAAACCGGGTTTTGGACTTACCATTAATTCTTTAGCCTTCTTCGGTACTTGCAATCCCTCTCCTTTCAGTCCTTAATTTCCCAAAAAGTTTAGAAGCTAACTCAATAGCCATTGGAATTCCTATAGCGGCAAGTGTTCCCAGGAGTCCACCATTAATTTGTTTTTGAGTTGGTTTGAAAATCATTCCCCTTCCAGTTTGAAGTCCTTTTTTAACAGAATTCATCTGTCTTTGAGTTAATTCTTTCACTTTTGCAAGTTGGGGGAGAAAATTGAATGGAATTTCAATTCCCTTCCCAAATATTTTATCAATGCCAAGACTTCCCAAGGCACTCAGCGCTCCTGTCGCAAGATGAGGGGCTACTTTTGTTGCCCCTTTTGTAACAAAAGGAATCAACTTCGTTCCTAATGATATCAAGGAACTCCATAAACTTCCTCCATGTTTGACAGCTTTTCTTATTTGTGTTTTTGAAATAGAAATTTCAACTCCTTTTCTTTCCCCAATAGCTTTTCCTATCTTATTGATTTGTGTTTTTGTCAACATCAATTCATCATTTCCCTTCAATTCATCTTTTGAAAGTCTCAGAGTGATCGGCGATCAATTCTTCAAAGCTTTTGCTAATTTTGCTTTTTGTCCATCAGACAAATTTACTCTATATTCCATGTAGGTTGTCATTTCAATATTTTAAATATCGAAATAATAAAGTGCAGCTCAGGCTTTTATCAAAAGTTTTCCAGAAGAAGTATATAATTCAATTTCTTTTTCATGAAGAACCAAGGCGTTCACTGTGTAATTTGTTGGATTTGCACCATTGAGTTCATATCTGAATGTCAAAGAAACGACAGAATCTTTAACATCATCTTCTTGGTTTCTAAGATTGAAATAAAGCATCCCAAAAAGATTTTTGAAATTTGCTCGAGTGATCAACGGGCCACTCAGATGATCACCATAAGCAGAATTGAATGACATCAAAGCTCGATAAAGTCTTGATTTCTCATCTGTTGTCATTTCCAACTGGGGATAATAAATGCTGTTGTCCAACTCCAGTTCTGATCTGCTGAAACATCGGTAATTTGCACCGATATCGAATGTTTTGAAAGTGAATATATTATGTTCTTGATTGTTATAAGCCGCCGTTGGAACAGCCCAAAGCCGAACACATGTCTTGGCCTTCGAAGAATTCCAGTGGAAATGCGGAAATAACTATTCACGGCTGTTGTTTGATCATTCGCATGGTGTTCTTTGAGATATGTCCACTTTTTTGGCTTAGATAATTTTCATGATATTGTTTCAGACCTTCACCATTGAAGATGATTTTCGGGCACCACAATTGTAATTTAGTGAGAATAACTTTTTGCGGCACCTTTTCTGAAAATTATATTATTATCATTTTCAAGTTTCAACAAAATATTTGTCTTTATATTTGGGTGAGGATTATTTTTGAAAGCAGCGAAATAACTGTATAAATTCAGAGGAATTGATATTTTGTTAACAGCCGCAGCATCAGTCAGGATCTTTCGCTTGGCAAAACCCTCATTATACAATGCTTGAGCTGGTCGAGCTTCTGTTGTTCCCGTTGAGGTGTCCAAATAGAAAAATTGATCCATTTGTTGTTGTGCAATCTTGGTTTCCATTATTTGGTCCTTCTGTTATTCCAGTTGCGCTATCAGCCGTTGTAACAAGTTTAAAGTCAACCTCTAAATAAGCATTGTACCAATCAATTGGGTTTGCTTCTGAGGAATTATCAACTGTGAATCGATAATCACTCTCGGTTTGTCTATTATTATTCGCGACATTATCATTCAGTGGAGTTTCCAAATCAAAATATGTATATTCATATCTCTTGACAAATTTTGGATTTCTAAAGTTTCCGTTCATATTTTAAAACATATAATATTTTTTCTTGTTTAATCACATCATTGTAAACATCTCTTATATATTGAAACTTGTCGGGGGGAGCTGATGCATTTCTCAAAATCAGCCTAATTTCTTTACCTTTTGTTTCTGGGGAAATTGGTTTTTTCTTTGTCGAAAACTTGTCATAAATTTTTTCACCAAGGACCTGCCCAGTTTTTTCTCCAACTTTTTCAGCGCCTTTTTCCACGAGTTTTTCGGGATTTCCGGAGATATTTTATGACGAAACTACAGCGCCAGTGAAATGAGCAACTTGTTTCGGTCAACCAGAAAAGTCCTGCACAGAAATTTGATGCATCCAAATTGAAGAATTATTATTTACTGGAAATTTGTATCTGGTCTTTTTTTTTTTAAAGTTGCTTTTATTATTCACAAAAGAAACGTGGAAATGGTTCCCTTTGGCCTGGAAGACGCAAACTAATTAAATTGAATTGGTTTCAACTCCAAACCACAAGCTAATTAAATTGGTGACACGAAAATTCTTTGAACCACCTGTTTCTGTAATGTCAACCAGAAAGGTCTTTCACAGAAACTAAACTCATGTAAAATGAATATTGGTAGTCCCCTAGTAAATTGCAACTAATCAATTATTTAAACAACTGTTTTTATTCTCCACAAAAAAGTCAAATAGAAACAGAGATTAATTAGATTAAATTGTTTTCAACTCAAAACCACAAGCTTATTGAATTAGGGCCCGGTCGCACTACAGATAACGAGCGGGTCCGTACGGATAGTTCGCAGTTGTTTCTTAGAAAGTAGTGCTATTTTGTCTTCGCTGTTCCTGTTGTTGAGTTGAGAAATCGGGAGCAAACTGCAGTGGACATCACAGTGGATTTTTGTTTATTACATGTAATAAACAGAAACAATCTCAAAATCATCTTTTCTGTTCGCCAGACTGCGTGTTGCCAGATGTTTATATAAAAGAAGACAAAGAATAAGCATTTGGCGACACGCAGTCTGGAAATTTAATTGGGGGATTGTCAGACCAAAAAGTAGTTGAATGTTTCGAAAAACACATCAAAACGAAAATTCTTTGCCTTCAATAACGAAGCGCACAATTACTATTTATAGAACTAAAACTCAGACAAACAAACCAAAAGTGACTCTCAGGGGATTCCTAATAACGAATTTCTATTGTCAGAAATGCAAGAATAAACAAGAATAAATTATAAACTCAGACAAACATGAGTACTGACGTCATTTGTGCGCTTCAGTTGCTATTGCAGCAAGGTCCACAAAGAAATTTTCCTTTAGCTCTTTTATCACACGTCGGAATGTCTCATCATATCTTGTATCCACAGTCACGTACTACAGTGTTACAGTAATCAGCCAACAATTCCCTGCTTTGTTGCCGTATAAATTTCGGGATAAATTTTTACCAAAAGCAGTCCTCGAAGAAATAGCGAGGCAATAATCATGTTTGCTTTCCAACAAGGCTGAGAAATAATATTCTGTCGTGACAGTTTGAAAGTTCTTTACCGAAGAAACAGCTCCAAACTTTGAGAAAACTTCTCAAACACCTGCCTCAAACGTACACCACTTCACGCTCAAAAAAAAGTTTACGCATACACCGGAACTTTACGCATACGGCGGAAGTGACGATGATAGCTTGTTCAAGTAAGCTAAAATATTGTGTCCAACAGACAACAATACAAAGACACGTTGGGCTCAAGATATACTATTTCGCTTACATGAACAGCCGACCGCTCTCTCGAGTGCCCTCTAAACTTCGTAGTTGCTATAGCAACTACGAACTAAAAACAAAAATTAGCCTGTGCAAAAATCGAGGTAAACAAAAGAAATTAACCGCTCCGGTGGGACACGCTTTTTGTGGAATGTTTTTGTTTTTATGTCATTTTGCACGGGCTAATTTTCGTTTTTGACTGTAGTGCGACTAGGCCATTAGTTACACGAACATTTTAAACAGGCGTTTTTTAACGCACCATAAGAATTAATTACGTTACGTTTTCTCGAAAACATGTTGAATGCCATCACGTACCAGTTTCTATAAGGACAAAGTTCAACATTTGCACGTGCACACACTCGCTTATAGTAATCGCTTGAGGCATACAATTAATAACCTACACATCTGCTCACATTAATTCAAAGAAAGATAAACGTTTTAAATACTGTAAATTGTTTATTAATTCATTTATACGTTTCCTCTGTTGAACTTCATGCATCACGGACAAGTTTCTATAAGGACAAAGTTCAACATTTTCACGTGCAGACAACGTGACTGACAAAAAATACAATTTTAAGTAGTAATTGCTTAAAACCCAGGCTTGAAACATACAATTCATGTTCCGCATCACATTATTTGAAATCCGCTTGCCGTTTTTGCAATAAAACTATACTTTCTTACTTCAGTACAAGCTCGCTTATTGACGTAACCGCAGTCCACATTTTTTGGATGTCTCATCCCCCGCAGACCATTGTACAACTCATGCATAGAGCACATTATTGGCGGTATTTCCGAATAAATGTCCTTCATATTGCCATGTTAGCAAGCCAGTCGGGATTAGAGCACAGTTCCCAGCCAACAAATTTTCAAAACTTTACACTTTTAGTGTTTGAGGCAACATTCGCAAAGATTCAAGATGGCTGATTTTCAATTCATGTCAAGTGCCCTTCTTTGACCTTCAGTAATACCAATTTAGAAGCGAGAATTTGATTGGCTGACAAAGTACACGGTGTACATACTAGAGGCAATCTGATTGGTGTGACATAACCCAAGGCATACATACATACAAACATCACAAACCAACCTTTGCGCCTGCTAATGAGCTATTTTTTCAAAATAACTCAAAAAGTCAAGTTGGAGTCCTGACCAAGGAACAGGGAATCAGCAATTGAGGCTTACGTTGAATCACTTGAAAGAGAACTGCTATCTCATGACTTTAATACGTCTTATCAAAGAAATATTACTAAAGATGAACAAACAGCACTTGAACATTTACGTAGTTACGATGACATTATCATTAAACAAGCCGATAAAGGGTCTGCGGTTGTTATAATGGACAAGGAGGTCTATTCAAAAGAAGCAATGAGACAACTAGATGATTCGGAGGTATACCAGCCATTAGTTAAGGACCCTACTAAAGACATGATAAAAAAGATTAATGCAAGAATTCAGAAATCATATCACCAAGGTAATATTGACAAACATACTTAACAATATCTCATGGTGTCAGGGGAAGAGAAAGCAGGACGATTTTACTTACTGCCTAAAATTCACAAGACAGGTTGCCCCGGACGACCAGTGATATCAGGTTGCAATACACCTACGGAAAAGATCTCTCAATTTGTAGACCACCATTTAAGACCATTGGCTCCGAATATAACGTCTTATATTAAAGATACAATTGATTTCTTACATAAGTTGAAGAACGTAGGTACATTGCCCGTTGGAGCTATTTTATGCACGATGGATGTTGTCGGTCTCTATCCACATATACCGCACGACGAAGGGTTACAGGCGGTAAGAGAGGCTCTTGGACTCTCTGACAATATGTGTTCGGGTGGAATGAATCAAAGGCTCCTAAGAGCCAACCCGTGAATAAGAAATGCTAACACGTATCGCAATATTGCGGTAAGCTTATGTTTTCACACTGACACGGTTCGATCAGTGTTTTAAAAAAAAAAAATTTTGACGAACACACTCACACAAACACAAAAGTACCAGTCGCTTTCATAATGTCCAGTCTGAAGAAAAAAGATAAGAAAAAAATGCACTGAGCGAGACTTGAACTCGGGCCTGCGATTGACCAAACAAGACTATCACGGAACACATACATGTACTAAGATAAGACTAAATTTTGTTATTGTAAGGTAGATACGTATCAAAACGCGTGCCTCGGTTGAAAAATTCTTTTAGATCGATTTTAATGTTGCTTATTTCATGATTCACACATTTTCTTTTGTTATTCAAGAACCTTTATTTAACTTACAACCCAGGTGATTAGTAAACTAATTGAAAGTCCGGGGAGGGCTTGATAAAGTAGCAGGGAAGAGCGGGGCTAATGAATTGAAATTATGAATATAATGAGGGATTTATACAGATAAATCCCTCGTTGCAGGGATTTATCTGTATAAATCCCTCATTAATAGTCATAATTTCAATTCATCGGCCCCGCTCTCATCTGCCACTTTATCGGCTGCCCTCCCCCGACTTTCAATTTTAAATCCACTTCATACGCTATTAAGTGCGCCTACTTCACAGTATCAAATCGTTCCTCTGGATGAACTGAATATCTTAATTTCATACAATATAATAAATCAACTAAAAGTCTTTTGAAATGACAAATGTGAACCTTTGCTTGAGATGATTTCGTTCCGTTCCTCTGCCCATTCAGACCAAGCGCGGACTGCTCACGATGTGTTTATTCTTGTATTTGGCGGTATTCGAGATTCCTTCCTCTTTTTAAGTTCGCTATCGTCTCGATAGAAATCTGCTTGTGTACTTTTGCGCCTTTCGATTGCTCTGACGGTCCCACGTTGATGTTCTGCTCAGTTCCTATTTCATCTATATCTAGTATCCCGTCTAAAACTGAACCGATACTAAATTTTGGGAGTAAACTATCTTGCGAAAAGCTATTTTGCGTAAAAAAAAGATGTCCTCATCGCTTTCCATACAATCTTCCATCATTACAACCAATACGTGCAAATGAATATTTTAAACAGAGTGAATTGTTGTTATTCAAACCCGTTGGGTAAAGCATTATTACGAATGTAGCATTGTTTTTAGACGGCTAGTCTCAAGGTATCACGTAAACGGCAGTTTCTCGTGGTCTTGTGAAATTTCGCACATCAAATCTCTTTCATTGTTGGCGGTTCGATCTGACGCAGATGTGAATTGACTAATTGGCCAGCTTTTGTTCTCTTGGAGGAGGGATTTTTATGAAAGATACCTCATGATAAGTGGAAAAAAGTTTACATCTGAGTGATGGAACGAGTGAATTAGCCGCCGTTACCGATAACCCATTCATTCATTACGCATGCGCGTATTCACGGGTTAAAAAGGACGATTTTAAACAGGACATAGTTGATTTTACGGAGTTAGTACTAAAGAATAATAATTTGAATTCAATGACAAGCACTATGTGTAGAAGTTGGGTACGGCGATAGGAACTCGCATGGCACTGTCGTATGCAAATATTTTTATGGATAGGCTGGAAAGAAAACTGATTTCGCATGCTGAAATTAAACCCCATACATGGTGGCGCATTGATGACATTTTTATCATTTGGACAGAGGGTGAAGAGAGTCTTACAAATTTTATTGACTACTTGAACAATGCACACAAAACAATCAAATTCACATCTAAAGGCTGGTTTTCACTAGCGCATAAGCACAAGCCAACATACGCAGACTCAGTAACATGTTGATCATTAGTTCCAATTGTTTGAACAAAACAGAACAATAGGCACTAATGATCAACACGTTACTGAGTCTGCGTATGTTGGCTTGTGCTTATGCTTATGCGCTAGTGAAAACCAGCCTTAAATGGTCGAACAAGGAAATAGAATTTTTAGACGTGTGAGTAATCAACGATTCTGTGAATGTAGAGACGGATGTCTATATCAAGCCAACAGATAGTCATCAGTATTTACATCGATCATCTTGTTACCCGACTGCTTGTAAGAAAGGGATTCCTTATGCACAGGCGTTGAGATTACGGAGGATTTGTTCCAAGGACAAAGGCTAAAGATTTGCGTACTTTTTTAGAAAAAGGGGGATACAAGAGGAAATATGTAGAAGAACAAATAGATCGGGCAAAAAGAACATCACAAGATGAAGCTTTAACTGAAAAAAAGAAAAAGAAAAACACCAGGGTCCCGTTTGTCGTTACTTACCATCCAGGTCTCCCAAATATTAGAGGTTTACTGGAGATGTAAACAACAGAAAAAGAGAGAGAGAGAGAGAGAGAGAGAGAGAGAGAGAGAGAGAGAGAGAGAGAGAGAGAGAGAGAGAGAGAGAGAGAGAGAGAGAGAGAGAGAGAGAGAGAGAGAGAGAGAGAGAGAGAGAGAGAGAGAGAGAGAGAGAGAGAGAGAGAGAGAGAGAGAGAGAGAGAGAGAGAGAGAGAGAGAGAGAGAGAGAGAGAGAGAGAGAGAGAGAGAGAGAGAGAGAGAGAGAGAGAGAGAGAGAGAGAGAGAGAGAGAGAGAGAGAGAGAGAGAGAGAGAGAGAGAGAGAGAGAGAGAGAGAGAGAGAGAGAGAGAGAGAGAGAGAGAGAGAGAGAGAGAGAGAGAGAGAGAGAGAGAGAGAGAGAGAGAGAGAGAGAGAGAGAGAGAGAGAGAGAGAGAGAGAGAGAGAGAGAGAGAGAGAGAGAGAGAGAGAGAGAGAGAGAGAGAGAGAGAGAGAGAGAGAGAGAGAGAGAGAGAGAGAGAGAGAGAGAGAGAGAGAGAGAGAGAGAGAGAGAGAGAGAGAGAGAGAGAGAGAGAGAGAGAGAGAGAGAGAGAGAGAGAGAGAGAGAGAGAGAGAGAGAGAGAGAGAGAGAGAGAGAGAGAGAGAGAGAGAGAGAGAGAGAGAGAGAGAGAGAGAGAGAGAGAGAGAGAGAGAGAGAGAGAGAGAGAGAGAGAGAGAGAGAGAGAGAGAGAGAGAGAGAGAGAGAGAGAGAGAGAGAGAGAGAGAGAGAGAGAGAGAGAGAGAGAGAGAGAGAGAGAGAGAGAGAGAGAGAGAGAGAGAGAGAGAGAGAGAGAGAGAGAGAGAGAGAGAGAGAGAGAGAGAGAGAGAGAGAGAGAGAGAGAGAGAGAGAGAGAGAGAGAGAGAGAGAGAGAGAGAGAGAGAGAGAGAGAGAGAGAGAGAGAGAGAGAGAGAGAGAGAGAGAGAGAGAGAGAGAGAGAGAGAGAGAGAGAGAGAGAGAGAGAGAGAGAGAGAGAGAGAGAGAGAGAGAGAGAGAGAGAGAGAGAGAGAGAGAGAGAGACAGAGAGAGAGAGAGAGAGAGAGAGAGAGAGAGAGAGAGAGAGAGAGAGAGAGAGAGAGAGAGAGAGAGAGAGAGAGAGAGAGAGAGAGAGAGAGAGAGAGAGAGAGAGAGAGAGAGAGAGAGAGAGAGACAGAGAGAGAGACAGAGAGAGAGACAGAGAGAGAGACAGAGAGAGAGAGAGAGAGAGAGAGAGAGAGAGAGAGAGAGAGAGAGAGAGAGAGAGAGAGAGAGAGAGAGAGAGAGAGAGAGAGAGAGAGAGAGAGAGAGAGAGAGAGAGAGAGAGAGAGAGAGAGAGAGAGAGAGAGAGAGAGAGAGAGAGAGAGAGAGAGAGAGAGAGAGAGAATGAATGAATGAATGAACTTTATTTAAACACGGTGTTTACATCAGTAACTGAATTAACTGCTTTACAGAAAAGCCGTGTACTTAAAATTTACTATTCCAATTATACAATAATGATAACTAACTATATTACACTAACTAGAAGACAGCGAGATTGTTAATCTGTGTTTTAAAAGCGGAGAGAGAGTTTGCAGATCTGATGTTAAATGGAATAGAATTCCATGTTTTTGCTCCAACGAAAGAAAAACTACTACCTTTTGCAAATTCAGTATTATATTTAGGTAGGAGTAATCGACTTCCGCTCTCACGAAGTGTATAAACACTATAACTCTTTTCGAAAAGATCAATGAGATAACCTGGGGCTCTTCTATTCATAATTTTATACATCAGGATCGCTATATGCTTTCTTCTAAGAGAGAGAGAGAGAATGAATGAATGAATGAATAAACTTTATTTAAACACGGTGTTTACATCAGTAACTGAATTAACTGCTTTACAGAAAAGCCGTGTACTAAAAATTTACTATTCCAATTATACAATAATGATCAGTAACTATATTACACTAACTAGAAGACAGCGAGATTGTTAATCTGTGTTTTAAAAGCGGAGAGAGAGAGAGAGAGAGAGAGAGAGAGAGAGAGAGAGCCAGAGGAAAGGGCACTTTTGTAACCAATTAAGGGCACTTTAGTAACTTCAAAGGGCACTTTAGTAACTAGGATAGGGAACTTTTGCAACATAGGGCACTTTAGTACCACTGGTAGGGCACTTTCGTCACGTTGGATAGGGCACTTTAGTAACAAATAGGGCACTTTGGTACCGAAACCAGGCACTTTAGTAACGAAACCGGGCACTTTTTGTAACAAACAACAGACACTTTTGTAACGATATATGCGGCATTGGTAACAGTCCGGGTAACTACCTTTGTACATGAAATGAGTTTTAAACATGCCATTTGGTCAATGACTTCGCCAGGAACACCTGAAACTCAGTGAACAACAGTGGTAGACTGGTAGAGGCTTAACATTTGTGCAATTGATGTCGCATGTTTTCAGAACGAGTGTTTTCAAGGATGAGACATTATGGCTGTTTACCGTTTATCAAAATACCCTGAAAATTATGGTCGGGTCACGGTAAATGGACACCCTGCGGGGTAAGGGAGAGTAATGTTTATTGCTGCGAGCCCTTAGGCGAGCAGCACACTAATCGTGACAGGCTCCCTGTGTTTCATTTGACCGAGTGATACCTGGGCGCTATATATACGGCGCAACAGATCGTTTTGAGTTTTTCGTGGACGATTTCGTGGACGATGATTTTGAGTGAGGATGCAGTATGTATTATCAGCGGCAGTAGTTGTAGAATTGTGCGTGGTCAAGCTAGGCCTGAACATGTACAACTGTATTAGTAACTGTAAAATCAACTGTATTATAGCGCGCGCTAAAATAAGGAATTAATCTCGCGATCATATGGCGAGTAAAATGGGTGTTTCTTGGTGTTGCGGAAGCCATTGTTGGTTAGCTTTTGTGTTGTGGTGTGGGTATTGTTCAGTGTCTTTTGAATCTTTTGTTTTACGCCATTTGGTGATCACACCATCCGCAACACCAAGAAACTACCAGTAAAATTGTCATTTTGAGAGATAACGATGATTGGTTTTGAACAACTGTATAGCAACTGTAAAAACAACTGTATTTAACTGTATTTAACTGTATTGTGAATATTATTCTTTGACGTATTTGCCCATACGTTTGAACAATAGTATAATTTACTAAAAACCAAGGTGTTTAAGTTGGTTGAAAGGGTCTTATTATCAAATGCGTGTTTTACGCGATTAATTTGTCTTAGGCGAGACATACATGTAGAAACGGTGTTAATTACGTGTTCGTCGTACGACAGATTTGGATCCAATGTCACACCTAGGTCCTTGGCCGTGAGAGCATGCGCTAAATAGTTTGTACATACTTCTCGCGTGTACTGATATAAGAAACGCATGCGCATGCGGTAAATTGTTTGAGCATATTTGCTGTTTTTTTTAAGGGCGAATTTAATATAATACAATTCCACTGTTTTTGTTAAGTCGCTTAAGTTTTAAAATTGCTGAGCGTAAAAAAATCACTCGTGAAAACAGCCATGCGCTAAATCGCTTGTTGATACTGTCGCGCGTGAATAAAATTTGCTCATATATTGATGAACACATTGGACGCAACATGATACATACATCTTTATTTAACAGAAACATCAACGGCAAGTCTTTTCCCCAGGGAGGTAACATTAAACATTTGGTGGCCGTAGAGGAAAAGTTCATCGTTATTTGGCTACAGCTACATTGTTTTGATTTACTTTTATTCAATGCAATTTTCGCTATTAAATAAAAGACACGTGGAGCGTATTTCTAAGCGGGAGTGGGGAAGGCTAAATTTAAAATCAAAGTGAGACTCAACGAAAGAGGTAAAGGGGCATGCTTCTCCGTAAAATTGTGAAAAAATACGTTCTTGGGAAATGGCAGAAATGCGTTTAAAACATCCCTTTACTTAGCTATTTTTTTTGCTGCACAAAAAACTGGGGTCCCCCCCCCCCCCTGCGCCGTTCCTGTAATGGAATAGATATCGAGAGAAAAAATAGTGCTTGTATGGGATCGCAAGCCATTTAATTGCTTAAAAGTTTACAAAGGAATCATGGCCCGAATATATTATCAAAAGGAATTTACCAACATTATTTAAGGAAAGTGACTGTCTTTCTTTGATTATTGTGACATTGGGTGAGGCAGTTTAAACAAAATAATTCTATTAAAGAATTGACCATCAGAATCCAAAAGACGTAGAATATTTTTTTTCGAAGGTAGTAAGGCCTCTTATACGAAGAAAATAAGCCGCGGCTTATGTAAACCGCGAACTTGCCGTATAAATGGTGCATTTTTCGCGTTTGGGACGGTGGCTAATGTTAGCCGTGGCTTTTTCAAGCCATGACGTTGGGGCTCATCTTTTTTAAGGCGCGACTTACGTAAGACATAACTTTTTCGTATAAACTGATGAGCTCTCGGCTTGTTCGCAGCTTATCCAAGCCGGGGAACAACAACTGCGCAAGCTTAAGTTTTGTTTTCAGCTTCCGTAACAGCTTGCACGAGCTGGCAAGGACGCGTTTCGCAATCGCGGAGACCTGCGAGAAAAGCAAAGGATTAATCAAGCACTCCAAAAGGTGAAATTTCCCCCCAAAACCTGAAACAACAACAACAATTAAATTACGCCGAAAATGACAATTTCTGCAGGAGGACTATTATTTAATGTTATTTATCATATTAACTGCAAAGAAAAGGGGGGAGAGGGTGTTATGCAAGAGTAACGTATAAAACGCGAAATCACTAACACGAACTCCACGTTTTGTTTAAGCCTCGCTTATACAAACGGGTAAGTTCGCGGCTTACATAAGCCATAGCCCATTTTCTTCATATAGATGGCCCTATTGTCATTTTATGGAAAAATAAGAAAAGCATGACGGTTGAGCAGCGGCTATTGTCATTAACTGATTAAAGACCCAGTATTGTTCATTATGCTTCACGCACCTCTAAACAAAAGAAGCCTCGCTCCTGTGCAAACCAAAACAACTACAAAGGCGCGTGGAGTATAATGGACAATACTGGGTGCTGCAGAGGCTATTGTTGCTCCGAATTTACCCAGGTAAAACCGCGATTATTCAACGGGAACAGCAACTGGATTAACGTTCCACAGAAACCCGTCTTCAGGCAACTATGATCCTTACAAAACATTATAACATAACTTAAAAATCAGACACATACGGGTTTTAGAAAACATGGAATCAACTTTTGCATGTCCTCTGAACTAAAACACTATTGTTTTGTTCAATTAAGGGCTCACGAGGACGGACGACAATATCTTCAAAAGGCTTAATTAACATAAAATGCGTCTTGATGTTAACTTAACAGAAACAACTATTATTGGAGGAACTTCTCAAAATACTCGTCTTCAGGCAACGCAACCTTTCACAAGAAATGATCACTGACTAAAAGAAAGCTTGGAACTAATTGAACAAATTTCTCTCAACATTAACTTAACAGAAACAGCAATTGAAGGTAGTTCTCGCAAATACCCTATGAAGATCATAACAAAACTCAATAAACTACATTAATAGAACTATATTTCCGAAGTTCCTTGGATGATAACTGCTTTTTAATAATATTTTGAAAAAGTTGGAGGCTTTTTGCTTAGTAAGCCTTCTCACCTTAAAAGGTATCTCAACTGAAGAGACATCAGTTTATAACCCATTCTAAGGTGGCTGCACACAGTCTTTTTACTGATGAGGCTGACACAAATCGGTGTGCACACGCGCAAGAGTTTCAACAAAAACTAAGTTGAAGTAGTGAGAAGCCATGAAAGTGCTTCAAGCGAGGGTTTTAGTGAGTCTCCCGAAGAAGTCAAATGCTCACATACTTCTCGTTTGAATTTCACAAAATTTTGAAGCAAACTTCTTAAAACAAGAAAGTACTGGCTAGATTCTAACAAGTATGTTTGTGAAAATGTGGAAATTGAAAAACGGTGTTCAGCCACCTTAACGGTTTGTATAGGTCTAAAGCCGCTTGCCTTACTTTGATGCCCTGTTCACACGCCTCTCATACTTTATGCGATTCACAACAGTGTTAATGGGCACTTTCTTGAAACTCCTTTCCCCAGTCATCGTTTTCGAGAGTTTCGTTAACATTTTGCTTTACAATCGGGAATGATTGCTTAATCATACCGCTGAAAAGAGTCCGTAAGCTTTCAAGGTCGGACGTCGAAAATGAACCTCTCGAAAATGAACTTGCCACAGTTGGTGGCACAATGTCACTTGAATTGTCGTTCTCAACATTCCGTGGGTTAGCATTTCGTCAGCCACTCCCTTCTCATATATATGCATCTGAACAAAAGCCGATCTGGAAATTCGTCCGTGGACATACCAAGACTATACGATATTTTTAAAAATTCCCCTCAAAAATAATAATTTAAAAAACAACAAATAGAGAAAATGGCAAGTGCGGCCATAGAAAAACGATTCCGCGAGATGTACGCAAAAGGCAATTATGATCGGTGTAGAACAATGAAGACTTACAGGTATGGTGCGTAATATTTTGTGTTGCTTATCCCCGTGCCTTCACTGCCGTCTTCTTTGCCAATTCTTTGAAATGAAAGAACCGTCAGTCCATCGTATCCCTGTTGTTTTAATAAATTCATGTCTCAAGTTGAAGCTCAAGTTGTCCTCGGGAGCCTATCGGTCCTTGTTTGACAAAAGTGTGGCCAATCTGACGATAATATGAAGGCTCACTATTGATACGCTCCTTTTGGATAAGTTTCCCGCATGTACTGACATGTAGACTGACACCACACAAGCATTTTTTATTTGTTCTCACATTTAAAACTATTCCCATTATGTCCTTCATGGTCATTCACCGATGCAATGAGTCACATTCTACTGTGAAACCAATATACCCGTATACCCGATAACGCAAAATGCGGCAAGGAAGTAAAAAAACACCTTTACGCAGTGCTAGTTCCCTTGCTTTTTATAGGAAAGACCTGGACATTTAGTCACTTATTTCTACTGTAGTAGTGTTTAGATTTATTGCATTGTTGTTTCTTATCTCTAAAGAAATTATGCCGAAATCCCTTGTTAGAACTTCTAGCAAAAGGGGAACTTTCGTAACGAGGCCATTTTTGAGACATCGGTAACTTTGAAAACTCACCAAAAAATAAGGGAACATCCAATTCACTTCACTTTTCTTTTGTTAGATTACCAATAGACTTGTTAAAACTCCTTGAAATTTGTGTGGCTGGTGACTGGTTCAAAGAGACACAATCGCCTTACCAAACTCGCGATGCAAAAAATGAGCTTTTTCCGAATAGCGAAACCTTTCATCGACATAAAAAGTCAAACACATACACGGCAGATTTTTGTTGGCCGTGATATCTCCAATTTAAAGTGATGTGGTAATCGAGAGAATGGTATGGCACATAAATGGTAAGCCAATAGCCACAGTTTGCCACGAAAAGTAGCTTAAAAGCTTTTAACTAAGTGCTTACCACGACATAGGGCCCTTTTGTAACCTCTCGGCCACTAATCATTACCTAAAACAGTCATATTTAACTGTAATTGAATGACAATTTGCATGCAGTGGGTTCACGTACTTGCGCTTTCTAGCAAGTAAAATCAGATTTTACCACGCAAAATTGTCGAAGCTATTACGATAAGAGAGAGATGTTACTAAAGTGCCTGACTTTTCCTCTGGAGAGAGAGAGAGAGAGAGAGAGAGAGAGAGAGAGAGAGAGAGAGAGAGAGAGAGAGAGAGAGCTCTTCATCTGCTATAAAAGTGTTCAATGGATATATAGAGCTTTGTATAGAAAGAAAGAATGTGGACTAGTTCAAACATATATTTGCAACTCCGAGTTTCATGCTCCTCTCGAAGCAATCATCAGCCAACTGCTCAAAAATAACGGATACATTCAAGACATAGAATTTTGAATATTATCAACAATACCTTCTAGCGTGACGTGTCAAGATACAATTGGTAAACGGCTTAAACAAATACGGTATTCAATTTTTTTTAGAATGTCTACAGGACGATGTCAGTTCACTAGGCAGGGGTTGAAACCTCGTGCTTTTATATTACTACTACTACTACTAGGGCGCCCGAAGGCGGGTAACCACTAGGCCTTTCCACAGCCTCTTATCAGCCATCAGTGCAACAATCTCACTTGTTTCGAATACCCCAGTATCCCTCTTAAGAGTGTCAATATAGGTAGTTCTCGGTCTTCCTCTTCCACGATGACCATGTGTGGGCTCCCATCCGACTAATTTCTGGGTACTTAACTCTGGATGGCGATAACAGTGCCCCGCTAGTTGTAGTCTACGAGAGGCAATTTTGTTGCTGACTGCTGGAAGATCTGTTTCTAAGAAATCACTCATGTGTCCATAACTCCGTAGGGAAATAACAGCTTGAACAAGATTTGCGTGCGCCTGGCGTCGACCGGAATGATGTGAAATTGAATTCAAAAACCAGTCATATTTTAGTTGCGCGATGCCACAATTTTAATGCACTTCATGTTTGATGACGTGAGGGAAAACTGCAACTTTTATTTAAGGATCTCGTGGAAAGAAACTTAGCTTTTTTTTTAGGTCCATTCAGTAAGTTCTTTTAATTGCGTTACAATAAATATTTTTAGGAGGGAGCCTAGCCGTGGTTTTGCCAGTTGCGGAGAGTGATGATGCACAGCTACCTGGAAACACAAACAACACCAAAGCGGTTTCAGTTTTCCAAGCGCTGCACGAAGTGTGGACGAAAATGGCAGAAGATGGTGTCATAACTATGGTAAGGGCTTAATGTATAAGAAAAAATATCTTAAATTTCAAATAATAACCCCCATAACAATTGTATGTTTGAAGGGGCTGTATGTCACACTAGATCACGCAAGCTATCAAATTTTGTAAAATGTCGGAGCGTCATTTTTGAAGACTTTCAACCATTACTGTGGAATCACACTGGAACCGGTCACTGTTGTGCTGTGTATACCATATGCTGTGCCACACACCTAAACAATCTATTTGTCTTTATTTTGGTTCTGTCATTTCATCTTATATTTTCCTGTAAAATGCGCTTTTGAAAACATCTAAATCGAAATCCGACATTTTGAGCGTTGCTTTTTTGGGAATGGATTAAAAAAAGGACATCTGGCAAGAGGTCTTTCGTACCACTTCGTTTGTTTCTTCATGATCAATTCAGATACGATTTAAGTCAATAAATAATAAATATCATTCGTGCATTATCTGTTGAAGCAGAGTGAAATTAGTAAGCGAGTCAAAATAGGCTCATTAGCATACAACGCTTTTTCACGTAAAATTCAGGGATGGATCCTGCGTTTTCTGAAAGGTGGGGGAGCTGCGAGTTGTAACTACGAGAAGGGTAGGAAAGGCCCTAGGCTTTGGAGGTCTGGATTCGGAAAGCATACCGATTTTGTCTCAGAAAAAGGAAAGCGAGGCAGTTTTTCAGAATGGTTTACGGTGCGGCTACTGTTAGCGGGGTCACCCTAACAAAGTAAACCAATCACAAAGCAGAACTGGAACAACAGATTCCAACATTTCTTACATTTTTCGAGTACAGAACAATGAAATTTCATTTTGTTCACTCGCGAGGCTTATGTTGAATAAAGCTTTAATGTGATGTTATAAGGGACGATTCGCAACGACGATTTTTAGCGCAACAAAATTAACAACAGGTATGTTACACGAAACAACTTGACTAAAATTCCTGTTTTTGCGTCGCACATTTTTGAAGCTGATTCAAAAACTTCGCAACGCAAAAATTGCGAAGAAAATCGTCCGCGCACCCATATCAATCAATCAATCGTCCGGTGAAAATCACCTTTAGCTAGCGTTGACTTTTCGATTTAAAAATTTGATGCTCCATGCTACATGAATGAATGTCATGTGTCAAAAAAGACATGCAAGTCTACGAGAACTGATTTCAAACTGCATAAAAGCAGCGAACTCGACGGCCGTGTGTCATGGGCAAATTGCGTGGCGGATTTGAATCGTCGGAAAAATAAAAACTCAACCGCCGGCTGTTTCTGTTATGCAAACTACGACAGGACTCCGTAGTTCCAGTAAGCACATGCTCATTTTAATTAACATACATTAGCATACATTAGCATAACTCTCATAACATCTCCTTTCCAAGTAACTGGTAAACTGAACATTGAATCAGATAGAAATAAACATTGTTCCTTAAACAAACTCAAAGTTCAAAATGACTGAAGTCATTGAGATCCTCTAATATCAATGTCTTTCAATGTCACTGAACATAATCCTTGTATCTGTCTGGAGGCTTGATGACTCGCCCCGATCTGGTCATATTCTGGATTGGGGAAGTAGTAGAAACGGAAACATCTTGCTGAACATCAGATTGCTCAGCACGTGGTGAATCAATCGGAGTTTCCTTTGTGGGTTTCTCTGCAGCGGTCTCGTAGGTACCTGATGCTTGTGAAGTTTCCGGTGCTGGTGGTCGTGTTTCCCTCAGGTGCACTCGATTTCTGCGGTATTTCCGTCCTCGTACTTCCACAATGTAGCTGCGTGGTGCCACTGAAGTTGACACTACCTTTCCTTTCTCCCAATTGCTGTGCGACTGTTGTGGGTGCGCCTTTACACGTATGGGCTGACCAATCACTAACTTTGGCAATGCCTTCGTGGAGCTGCGGTCATGGTAGAGTTTGGCTTGTTTGCGTTTGTGTATGATCTCGGCTGGTACTGAGGTCTGTACTTCGGGCTTGTACATGTGGCTACTGCAAGGTAAGAAAGATCTAGTTCGCCGTGACATAAGTCTTTCGGCAGGTGAGCTAGATGATCCAGGGGTCGGTGCATTTCTCCATTCCAGGACTGCTTTCCACATGTCCTTCCCTTCCTTGTGTGCCTTGCTAATGATGTTCTTCATGATTTTCACAGCCGATTCGGCTTTTCCGTTTGACTTATGGTGATGCGGACTGGAGGTGATGTGATTGATATCCCAGGATTTTGTGAATTCAGTGAATTCTTGTGAGCTGTAGTTGCTGCCATTGTCTGTTACTAACACTGCTGGACTTCCATGTGTTGCAAAGATGGGTTTCATTTGCTTTATTAGGGACTGTGTGGACAAATCGGGAAGGCTTGCAACTTCAATGTAGTCAGAGTAGAGATCTACAAGAATGACATAGTTTTGTCCTTTAACCTCGAAACAGTCACTTGCGACTGCTTGCCAAGGAGACTGAGGAATGGGGTAGGACATCATTGGCTCCTTTTGAAGTGCTGGCTGGGTTTCTTGACAAGTGTTGCATCTCTGAACTGCTTGTGTAAGGTCGGCCGTCATTCGAGGCCAATACATTATATCCCTGGCGGTGTTCAGAGTGTATTGTACACCGAGGTGTGATGCATGAGCTCTGTTGGTCATCTCCGTTCTCATGGTCAAGGGGATGACGACTCTGGTTCCACGGTAGACGAGTCCATTCTGTGTGGCTAGCTCGTCTCTATATGGCCAATATTCGTTAATGCATAAGGGTACCGCAGCTTTGCTGTCTGGCCATCCATCTTTGATGGTGTTCATTAGTGTTTGTAGTGAGACATCGTGAGTCGTCTCGCATCGTATGCTGTCGAGTCTTTGGTCAGTTACGAATAGCGCTTCTTGCATATCAGTTTCCTCTATCTCTCTGCGGTATTTATACTCTTCCTGGATTTGGAAGATCTGGTAGTTGTCTGTGTGGGACTCGACTTGAGGTATAGGGAGTGCCGCCCTTGACAACGTGTCACTGATGTGCATCTGTGATCCAGGCTTGTACTCTACGTTGAGTGAGTACTTCTGTAGTCGCAACCTCATTCGTTGAAGACGTTTCGGACTGGTAAGTATAGGCTTCTTGAAGATCGTGACAAGGGGTTTGTGGTCTGTTAAGGAACGCACATTCTCCTTTCCTAAGATGTAGTGCTCAAATCGCTCCGTGGCGAACACGATAGAGAGGCATTCTTTTTCAATTTGGGCATAGTTGCGCTCTGTCTGTGACAGAGCTCTTGATGCGTAGGCGATGGGGTGACCCTCTTGTGTAATGACGGCGCCCAAGCCTACATCGGAGCTGTCGCTTTCTATGGTCACTTCTTTGCTGGCATCGTAGTAGTGTAGAATGGGGGCTTGGGTTAGGAGGGTCTTGATGCGCGAGAATGCTTCTCCGTGTTGTGGCAGCCAGTCGAATACTGATTCCTTGTCTGTGAGGCGCCGGAGAGGCTCTGCGATTGTGCTTAGTTGAGGTAAGAACTTGGCTAGATACGTAACTACCCCTAGGAGCCGCTGCACTCCTTGTATGTCGGTGGGTTGGGGCATATCACAGATGGCTTGAACTTTTTCGGGAGCGGCTGAGATTCCATCTGCGCTCAGGACATGTCCCAGGTAGGCCACTCTGTCTAGCTTGAATTTGAGCTTCTTCTTGTTAAGTTTCAGGCCTCGATCCCTGCATCTTTCAAGTAGAGCTTTGAAAGCGGAATCGTGACATTCTATGGCCTCTTGCTCAGTGTCTCCCGATCCATAGATGATGATGTCATCATGAACTGCTTCTATGTTGGGTAAGCCTTCTACGCATTCGTCTAATCTTCGTTGGAATTCTTCTGGGGCTGACTTTATGCCGAATGGCATTCTCAACCACCGGTAGCGACCGTATGGTGTCCAAAACGTTGTTAGGTAACTTGACGGCTCGTCAAGGAGAATTTGCAGAAAACCATCTTTGGCATCGACTACTGAGAACACTTTAGCTTTTGTCAGTTTAGGTGCTACATCCTCAATAGTAGGGATTGGATAGTGGTTTCTGATTATCGCTTTGTTAAGCTCTAGTGGATCCAGACACACTCTCAACTTGTTTGGCTGTCGGACTACGACCATGCTGCTTATCCAGGGAGTTGGTTCTGTGACTTTGGCAAGAACTCCCATTGCTTCGAGTTCATCGATTTTGTTCTTCAGCTCTTCTTTAACAGGTATGGGAACACGTCTTGGGTTGTTTTGTACAGGCTTGACCTTAGGGTCTGTGTCGATGTGATAGACTCCTGGCGGTGTTCCTAGACCCGTGAATACATCATTGTAGTCATGTAGGACTTGTTCCTGTGTAAGTGCATTTTGCTTGGCTGATGTAACATGCAAGACACATTCTTCGTTGAACTGCAGGAGTTTTAAGGCTTCGCATACTTTGCCAGAGAGAAGGGAGGTAGGTGCATCTTTGATGACTTGAAAATGAACCTTTTTGGTGATGCCATTTGCTTTGCAGAGCAGCTTGGTTTGTCCGATAGGCGTTATCGTTGATTGATCGTACAATTTTAATCTGGTTGGTGATTGCTGGGGTGCCTGCATGGTTAATTTCGTGTAGTCGTCAAAGCTGATGGTACTGCAAGTGGCACCGGTATCAATCTGGAATTTAATTGGCTGTGGCTCCGTACTGTCTGTGCTGTCTTCTGCTCTGACTAACACTTCTGCAAAGTACTGGTTTCTACCGCTCTGTGTCTGGATAGTGTAAAGACTTTCGTCGCTGCTGAGGTCTTCCGAGTTGTAGTGACCAGGGACATTTTCCTCGCATTGGTGTATCCGGTGCTTGTTTTTCGAATCGCTCATTGTAGATTTGCTTTCGTTGGTGTTGTATTTTCGTTGACCAGATTTGTTGGGTTTGGCTGGTTTATGGGCTGTAGACATGCAGACTTTGGCTAGATGATTGAGTTTCTTGCATTTAGAGCAAGTCTGTCCAAATGCTGGGCAATTTCCTCTGATGTGATCATCTCCACAATATTTGCAGCCTTTGATGTTTCGCGAGCCTGACGCGTAATTAACGACTTCCGTTTGC
This sequence comes from Dendrophyllia cribrosa, assembly GCA_024195265.1. Classification (NCBI taxonomy): domain Eukaryota; kingdom Metazoa; phylum Cnidaria; class Anthozoa; order Scleractinia; family Dendrophylliidae; genus Dendrophyllia; species Dendrophyllia cribrosa. The sequence continues at coordinate 36,934,924 of JAJLRJ010000001.1, forward strand.
TCGAACTTCTGTAATTGCATCATAGTTCTTTCGCTCGTACGACAGATGTTGATCGCTGCGTCGAGCGTGAGATCTTTTTTGCGAAGTAATCTCTCTCGGGTGTCGTTATTGTTGATGCCTATGACGATTCGGTCACGCAAGATCTCGTTTTCTAGCGTTCCATATTTACATGTGGCAATTAGCTCTCGTAGTTTGGCCAGATAGCGGTCGAAACTTTCGTTTCCTTGTACACACGAGTTGTAGACGTATCGTTCGTAGATGATGTTCCTTTCTTTTTTCGAATTCCTGTGTCAGTTTCTCGACGATTTTCTTCGAGCTCTTCCGTTCGTCGTCAGTCATTGGAAGATTCTTGTACACTTTGAAACACTCCTTTCCCATGATGGACAGAAGTGTAGCTACTATTACTGCGGGTGGTTTTTTGTTTAGCTCGGTTGCGACGGTGTAGTTGTCCCAGCTGTCCTTAAAAAATTCCCAGTTAGAGGCTAAATCTCCTTCCATTTGCATTTGCGACGGTGGCGGTATGTTTGCTCGCGCCATTTCGTCGTGTTCTTTGCTGGCTTTTCGGTTTGTTGTTCCAAGTGATTCAATATGGCGTCCGGTGAATGAAACGATGAATGCTTGTTTTGTTGCTTAGACTTGTATTATGGATTCTGTATCCGCTTGTGTTTATTCTGGGCTGATTAGCAGTGATCGGATGGCGTTTTTCCTTTCTTGCTATAGCTCTAGGAGGCTTAAATCCCGCTTATAACACCATGTTATGCAAACTACGACAGGACTCCGTAGTTCCAGTAAGCACATGCTCATTTTAATTAACATACATTAGCATACATTAGCATAACTCTCATAACAGTTTCAATGTTTTCTTTGCAAATGTTACAAGGCACACTGCCAGCGTAGCATATATACACATTTATTTTCTGACCGTTTGAAAAAGAACGGCTCCTTTATCTCAATTCTTTTTTATTAAATTGTCGTCAGTATTTTTTCCGTTGCAAATTTTCTTTGCGGTTTGAGCAATAGAGTGGTTTATTCAATCTCTCAAGGCGGTCGTGAAAGTTTTGAAGAAATCATTTTGGTGAAAGTAAAGTCTATAGCTGTATATGCCGAAAAATAGAAATAATTATTAACCAAGCCTCGAACTCTATGAAAAAAATTCTAGTCCGGGGCGGCGGCTGAGTTTTTATTGTCAGGAATTTATCTCGAGGGAGTTGGATTTTACTGTTTTGAATAATAAGTCAATTACCGAACTGGAATGTCGACGGATTTCCTGGCAGTTAAATATATGTTGAAGAGTAGGCCGTTACTATACGGCCGATGCTCTTTTTATGCAGTTTAAATTTCTCTTTTACTTAATTTTATTTCAACTTAATCGTACTGCCAGAACCCAGCGCGTGGAACTCAAATTTTAAAAAAAGACGGTGGAAATCGAAGATCCGACAGCGCATAAAACTTCATTAATCGCGGCGGCGAGCAAGCCGTGTTTTCGTTGTTTTCAAATCCGCCATGAACTTTTTTAATTTGCCTAATAAACTATGACCGTCGCTTTCACTGGTACTGCAGTTAAGAATGTCTTCCTACGCTGGCGTCACGTGTATTTATTTTCCAAATGGCACAAATGACACAAATGGCAAATCTGTTACGAGCGAACAAATTATTTGAAATCCGCCACTGACACTTTTTTTGTGTAGACATGCGGTACAGCCGTCGCATTCCCTATTTTCACACAGTTTGGAGTTTCTCTTTCAATTCATAGTATATAAACCAGGTCACCCTGTGATGGACTAGCATCCCATCCAAGGGAGAGTAGTAATACTCCTAGTCACTTCATAGTATATAAAACAGGTCACCCTGTGATGGACTAGCATCCCATCCAAGGGAGAGTAGTAATACTCCTAGTCACTTCATAGTATATAAACCAGGTCACCCTGTGATGGACTAGCATCCCATCCAAGGGAGAGTAGTAATGACTCCTAGTCACTTCATAGTATATAAACCAGGTCACCCTGTGATGGACTAGCATCCCATCCAAGGGAGAATAGTAATACTCCTAGTCACTTCATAGTATATAAACCAGGTCACCCTGTGATGGACTAGCATCCCATCCAGGGGGGAGTAGCAATATTCCTAGTTATTTCATGGGCCTTTATCACGCCCCTCCATTTTGTATTAAAACAAAAAATTTACCCCCCAAACCTCGCAGTGAAAAAGTTGAGAACGAGGTTAAGCAGGGGAAAACAAAGCTTTTTATTCTCTTGGGAATCAACATGGCCGCCGTGTGATAAAGGCCCATGCTACAGAAACCGGGTTAAGCTCCGACCGTGTGGGCCATACGTGGCTCGTGTGTGACTTTACCTCTTTTTCACTCCCTTTGTTAGAATGGCACAATGGAATTCAAAGTACATGTAGGAACGCTAGGACGTAGCATTGTGTGTTCGTATACAAATGTGCACCGTATGCAAATTGCCAAGAAGTTGAAGCATAGCACGTGCAGTTCGTGCTGAAAACAAAAGAAATTGGAAAAATCAGGCTTACATCAAGCACCTGCACTTTAAAGAGTATTATAAATATACTCAACAAAATATACAGTTTCTGATTGGTCAATGACGAATGCATAAATAGATTATAAAGTGCAAATTAGGTTATAAAGTGCAATACGAAAGTTGCGCGAAAGTGAAAGTTGAAAGTCGCGCGCAGTGTACCGTGACGGCCTGACCAAAATTTTGTTGAGAATATTATAGCGGAGCACTCGCCGGGCCGAAGGCCCGGCTGCGCAGCCCCATACTCATAGAACCAAGCCCGTCATTTTTCATGGTCATGGCTAGCGGAATGTTTCGCGGGCGCGCGTGTGCCCGCCGTCCTCCGCCGCCGTCGCGCAGGACCGGACTACTGTAGCTCCGTCGCGCAGGACTAGCTCGCGGGCGCGTATGACGTCGCAAAACATGCGCGTACGACGTCATGTTGAAACCAAAGCGAGGCTTCTTTTCGCGCGGTTACACGGCCGAATGTCACGTCAGCTGGGAAAACACTTCAATGATGTTTTGTTGTGTTTACTGAGCGGAGAAAACGGTTTAAATTAAAGTCGTTATTTTCCTGCATTTTTTCGTGGTTTGCTACTCAAGACAGGGATACTAATTAAGGGATACTCAGAAGCGGCTTTAGTGGAAAAAGAAGAGCTTTCAGGGATAAAATCTTGCTTCGAGGAACTATATAAATTCAAAGGGGACAAACTTCAAATAAATGTGGCTACTAAACTTATCTGAATTTCGTAACTGTTCATCAGTAGGATGCCTAAAATGTGTGCAATTCCACAATTGGTTTCGGCTCCATTAAATCCCATACCAATTGTAGAACATTTTAGGAGGAGCCAACCACAGTGAGTACAGTTACTGACAAGACATATTAGTAAGGAAAACAATGCAAAACAAATGTAGTACGTTAAAAAACGAACTAAGCACACACGTCAACTATTAAAACAAGAGGCTACCAGTAGCCTATACTCATGCGCTTGCATAAGAAAGTTTTATGGGTTATTTTTTAACGGGTCACGCACCCCTCTTCCCTCAACGAATTTTGCGTGACACACATTGCACCACCACTCAAGACATGTTGATTGAAGCTACCAATTTTTCTGTACTCGCTTTTAATATTTTTAAATTTATTGATTCCCGATCAAACCCACACTAGTCTAATGCTTCCCAAACCGTGAATGATTTCTATTACATTGGGTTATTCCAGAAAGAATCCACCCCCAACCCCCACCGACGGATGGCAAGATTGTTTGACCCCTCCCTCTCCACCCGGATTTCCTGGCCCGCTAGAATTCCCCCCCCCCCCCCCCCCCCCTGGATTTCCAAGCCCAGAGACCCCTCCTCCTGCCCGGATTTCCAATAAATTTTTCGAAGCCCTTAATTCACAGGTAATGAAAAAAGTACATGTAATCGGATTCAGTAGATTCTGCTTTTATAATGTCAAAACTGTGATGATGAGTGCTATAAATCGGAAACATTTTAAAAACAAGAGGCTAAACATAGCCTATACTCATGCGCATGAGACTCTAAGACACGTTGATTGAAGCTACCAATTTTTCTGTAGTCACTTTGAATATTTAATTTATTGATTCTGATTTAACCCACACTAGTGTAATACTTCCCAAACGTTAACCGTGAATTATTCCTATTACATTGGGTTATTCCAGAAAGAATCCACTAACCCCCCACCACCGACGGATGGCAAGATTGTTTGACCCCTTCCCCCCTCTCTCCCGCCTGGATTTCCAAGCCCAGAGACCCCTTCTCCTGCCCGGATTTCCAATAAATTTGTGGAAGCCCTAAATTTACAGGTAATGAAAAAAATACATGTAATCGGTGATGAGTGCTATAAATAATTGGTGAAACATTTTAATAAAAATAAATATTGCGTGACACATCATGACCCCCCTCCCCGTTTGATTTCAAGTCCAAATCGAAATGAAATTTTTCTATAAAGCTAGTTCTTTAAATAACTGCTTTGATTTTGCCATGTATTAGTTTTTTCCAGGCTTCACAGTTTTTTCAAAGTGTTGTCGCAAATACACTTCTTTCATATATGCAAATTTCGTGTGGAATGTAATTCGATCGTGCGCTGCTTGTACAAAATATTTGTTCTAAAGGTCAAAACTTTTTAATGAAACTCGTATTTCCTTGAATGAAAATGTCTTTCCCTTGAATAAAAGAGTTAAACGCTTATCAGAATTCAGTGATTTTCTGCTTCCGGAAGGCTTGGCGATTTATTTATCCTCATTGCAGCGCGCAGCGCTGGCGTCTGTGAATTATATTATAAACATCACAAAGTAATATTTAAATTCAGCAACCTGCTTTATTATATCTAGTGTTTTCTAAAATTTCCGACTTTTCTTGTGTATATAGAATGCCATTCTTATCCGTAAAGATGATTCGCATAATGTTTTCGCGAATCAAAAAAATCTTGAAAGCAAACTTTATTTCAGAAAGCGCTATTTAATTCAATTATATTTACTAGTGTGCCTTACCATGATTATTGGCTGGCTTCATGAAGAAAACATCCGAACAAGTTTGCGTTTAATGTTTCCCAAACCGTGACTGCTTTCTGTTACATTTGAAAAGCCTACTTTTAAAAGATCCTTAAAATCAGTAAACGACCGGGTTATTTTTCAATTTTAGCAATTCTCAAAAACTGTATTACGCGACAGTCCGTTGACTCTGTGTTTAGAGTGCACAAAAGCTCACAAAAGCAACTTTTTCTCGGTCTAGAATAACAAGTATGACACAAAGAAAAAGTCAATCATAAATTGGTATCAACATAATTTCTCACCGAAAAATGAAATTTCTTTTATGATAAAGTCCCTCGCCTGTTTGAAAATTCTTTAAAACTCCGCTTCTTCGGATTTGATCGCCCCGCACTGATAAAACTTGAAGCAAGATTTCGTCGCTTACAGCTCTCCTTTTTCTCCACTACAGCGGCTTCTGAGTATTCTTTAAAGCTTTCTCTTTCCATTTTGTGTATTTTGAATGTGTGTTATTATTCCGACAAGACAAACTATGGTTTTGAAAACCAAGCACATGCCGAGCGCGGCAGCCATTTTTGTAGAATTTTTATGTGACCTGCGACCCGGTTAGTAATAATATCTGCGTGCATAAATTTGCATGCACTAATGTGACAAAAAGACGAAGAAACGCAACCCATTTTCTACCTCATGCGCTTACTGCGCATGAGTAATAAATATTGCGTGACGCATCACGAAACCCCCCCCCCCCCCCCCCCCCCGTGATTTCAAGACCAAATCGAAATGCAATTTTTCTATAAAGCTTGTTCCTTAAATAACTGCTTTGATTTTGCCATGTATTAATTTTTACCAGGCTTCACAGTTTCTTCAAAGTGTTGTCGCAAATACAATTCTTTCATATATGCAAATTTCGTGTGAACTGTAATTCGATCGCGTGTTTCATTCACGATCATGAATCCAAAATATTTGTTTTAAAGGTCAAAACGTTTTAATGAAACTCATATTTCCTTGAATGAAAATGTCTTTCCCTTGAATAAAAGAGTTAAACACTTATCAGAATTCAGTGATTTTCTGCTTCCGGAAGGCTTGGCGATTTATTTATCCTAATTGCAGCGCGCAGCGCTAGCGTCTGCGAATTCTATTATAAACATCACAAAATAATATTTAAATTCATCAACCTGCTTTATTTATTATATCTAGTGTTTTCTAAAATTTCCTAGTGTTTTCCTGTGTATATAGAATGCCATTCTTATCCGTAAAGATGATTCGCATAAAAAATCTTGAAAGCAAACTTTCAGAAAAGCGCTATTTAGCTTAATTATATTTACTAGCTAGCGTGCCTTTAATTTACCGTGATTATTGGCTTCAAGAAGAAAACATTCGAACAAGTTTGATCACAATTTGCAATGTTTCTTACAAAGTAAATGCTTGAAAATTCTTAGTAAAGTCTTCCGCTTCGCGCATCGAAGGAAGACATGTCCCGCTTTGTGATAAATGGATGCTGGACCTAACAGGAAGATTCCATTTCGAAGCCTTAAAAGGCGTGTTTACATTCTGGTAATGGAAAATGAACGTCTGAAAAATTGAAGTATGGAGTACAGAAGCGGTCATATTTGTTTGAAATCTGATGATAGTCTTCTCCGAGAGACAAACCGTCCCCCCATAAAACCCAGACATGTGATCAGTAGACGGATTCTAATTGGTTTAACCTTCCTGAAGCCTTTTATAACAATAGGGGACAAAAATAACTTTCTAGGGGAAGCAGGGGCGAGTTCGCGTACACTAAAATATGCGTGCATAAATTTGCATGCAAAATCGTGACAAAAAAAAAAATGAAAAAGAAAAACGAAGGCCGTTTTATAACTCTTGCGCTTTGCGCATGAGTAATAAGCCAAGCACGCGCACTCAACTTAAGGAAAATTGCGCGCGCGCACCTACATCAAATTGAATGGAAGCAATATAGAAATTAAATAGGGGCGCTAGGATGATATGAAGGATCTAAAATAATAAAGGATACGGCGGTATCTCTCAATTCTGGATTGCTAGTCTCATCTCCCGTAGTGTAGTGCCATACTTCTCAATGATAGCACCGTGGCGTTTGAAGAATTTAGCAAACGATTTACGAAGGAGCGTAGACGTGAACCCTTGGTGAAGGAGACGTGATGAAAGTCGGCGAAGTCTATGTAAAAAATCCAACTTCGATGTGCAAATTCTAGCATATCTCACCAATTGAGGAACTATATACGTTTTTAGCAATGCGAGAGATGGGTTCGTTTTACGGATTTCAGCTCCAAAGCGGAGATTTAAAGAATTTCCAAGCACAGTAGTCGCCGGAGGGACTTAAAGGTAAAACAAATTACATTTTTCGATGGGAATTTATCTTGATATCAATCTGTGATTGACTTTTTGTTTGTGTTCTCGTTAGTTTTGTAGAATTGTTTTTAAACGTGTAGCTTAAATTCAGACACGGCTCGGCCTCGATGCGCGCTTTGCGTTTTGCTTTAAAACATAAACTAATGGAGATTTGAATAAAATTTTTCGAAAGAAGATTGTATTGTCCATTTTTATGTGTTTGTTCATTCATTACATAGATTGAAAAGCGATTTTATGTAAACATAGGCCCGGGACAAACGTCGAACTTTTCATGAGTCGAACTAAATTGCAGTTTGGGTCGACCCAAATTAATTATTTTCGTCTGTTGGGTCAAACGTCGAACTTAAATTCAACACGTTCTATCCGTCTGCTCCAGACGGATAGAACGTGTTGGTCGATCCAAATGAGTCCGTCGAATTTAATTGAGACAAACGTCGAACTTCTCATGAACTTAATTCGCTGAATTTAGTTCAACTCATGAAAAGTTCGACGTTTGTCCCGGGCCATATACTCGCGTCGCCTTATGCAAATATGTTTGTGTATTTTTGCAATTTTGATTTCCAAATCAGTTTCTCGGGCATTTTGTGACAAGCAACTGCAAGTGTATTTTATTCAGAAAATAGTCATAATAGTTAGTCTAGACGGAGAAAAAGTTGTTTTTGTGAACTTTTGTACGGTCTAAATGTACTGTGCAGACGGTCGGGTAACAAGCTTAAGCTTACTGTTTTTGAGAATTGCTAAAATTGAAAAATAGCCCGGTCGTCAATCTTAATTCCGACCTTTCACCTAAGTTAAAGGGACACTGTCACGATGGCGCATGCGCGAGTTTTTCGAATCGAAACTTGAAAAGTTCAGCCTGAATTTTTCAAGTTGAACCGTCAATTTCAAAATGGCGTCGTCTAGTGGTGGCGGTGGAGGGAAAAGAACCAATTCGGGACGGAAGAGGAAGTTCGAGGATCAAGCAGAATATAAGATAGCGTGGTCTAGAAACCTCAAACGAATATATTTGGAAAATCGGATATTTAGGTCGTGGCTTCAGGCTAAATTCGATGCCGGGTATGAAGCTTCCAGTGACAGCGACTTCGTCGCCCATTTGTTGTCGTTGGAATATCGTCGAAGGTATGCTATGTTTTCATGACTTTGGCTTCAGTTTGCCCTCCTCAGGACGAGTGGCTCCTTGACGGAACCAAAAAAATGATGAGCCTACGACACGAGGTATTCCCAGGCGGTCACCCATCCAAAGTACTAACCTCGCCCGACAGGGCTTAACTTCGGTGATCGGACGAGAACCGGCGCATGTCAACCCGTGACAGTGTCCCTTTAAGTTTCATCTTAGGGGCCGACCATTTGACTTTTGAGGTGGGGGGGGGGGGGGGGGGGGGGGGTGGGGGGGGTTGGGTGATTTGGTTTGGGTAAGAATTTTTTTTCCCCAAACCTCTGGCGGTGGAATTTTTTTCCCTGACATCCAAGGGTGTCGAATTTTCTTTTCAGCGTTATACGCCATGCAAGATTTTTTTTTGAAATACATTTTTTTCTTCAAAATCAAGGATGTGTGGACATAAGTTTAACACAACTGCTTGCCTATAGGAAAACCACATTTAAGAGGCAGTGTCGCTAAAACCGTTCCACTCGATCTCGGAGTCAGAAATAGTTTTGCTTCATATTATTACCATCAATACTACTATCTTTCCTTACTACTAGAATGCAGTTGAAATGAGCAGAAAGTTTATTTCACTCCAGTTGTGAGCATTTCAATGCTAGTGTACCGTAAACGACTAAAATATGCAAATTTTGAGTGCCGTGATACAGGTTTTTTTGATGATCGTTTAAAAATACTTCGGGCCACCAACACCTTAACATTTGCACTTATTCCACAGCTTATTACCTCTTTTTATCGCTTCTGTATCATTAACGTCTTTTCTGATCGTAATCGCTGAGAAATGCAAATGTTCAATTTACTAATTAAACTAAGACACACAAACTGCACGAAATAGCGACTTTTAAACTTCCCAAAATTCTCACATGTGGCACCTAGGCAAGACCTAAATACTCGTTCTAGGCAAAGACTAAGAACTATTTTGTAGAATTATCCAATAAAACTTGTGGCACAATGCGATACTAAGTAATGAGTTTGAACTTAAGTTCGCCATTTTGTGTTGATGTTGTCTTGCGTGACACAAATTTCTATTCCAGACTACTGTCTTGTTGTCGAATTCTTGTCACTTCATTTATCGATATTTCGGCTTAATTTAAGTAAAATTGAAAACAGATGCAATGTAGGTCTTCACACAATAAATCGCTTTTCTTGTGCACCATTTTTTGCGGTACTTGACCCGAGAGCTAGGTGAAAATATTTGCCACTCACCTTGCTCCTGACCAGTGTTCTATAAATAACTCTTCCCGTCGAATGACTTGGCGGTTTCATAAACAGTAAGAGATAATATTTGCCTCTTCAACGTGAGATACCAGATGGAATCACTAAGATGAACATAGTTTTGCACATAATTCTGGACCGAGTTCTGGAGGAGAAACGATGAAAGGATAGATAGTAGTATTGATGGTAATAATATGAAGCAAAACTATTTCTGACTCCGAGCTGAGATCGAGTGGAACGGTTTTAGCGACACTGCCTCTTAACACTTAAGGTTACAGTGTACCTTCAGATCGAAAATTTATTGAAATTTTTTTTGGCGTCAAAATAAAGTTTACAGAATGAACTTTCATCCAAAACAAAAATTATCGAAAAATAGTAAAAATTGACGGAGAAATGACGGTATAACTTTCGTGGGCGGAGTTTGTTTATGAAGCGATATGTTTTTTTAAGCGCTGTTTTCTCAAAGTTAATTTTTCGCTTGTAGGGGACACTTTAAAGAGCTACAACTCAAAGGAAATTTGTTCGATTTTCCTAAAATTTGGACAGAAGCTAGGCTAACACATAATCAACAAACACGTGTCGGCGAATTTCTTATTTCCGAAAACTTTTTCGTCAAGAGCCATTTCCGTGCGATCACTCCAATTTTTTTTCTCCCTTTTTCGAAAATATTCTGTAACTTTTCACTGCAATTGAATATGGGAAATCACCGACACGTTTTCTTAGCGCTTCGTGTCCGGAAATCCGAGAACAAATCAAATTAGCAAAATACAATAATCGCTTTGAGTTATAGCGTTTTAAAGCCGATTCGGACGTTCGAATTTAGACGTCATAAAAAATTCGACAATTCATTTTATTACCAAATGATTTCCATATTTAGATAGCCAGCTCTATAAGCTTTAATTTGATATCTGGGTTTAGGTATATTAAGTGTAATCTTAAGACGCTACAGCTGTTATACTGGAGACACCCCCGAAGGTACACTGTAACCTTAAATGTTGGACTGCTCTGCGTAAAGTGCCATGGAAATTAACATTATTTTCTTTAAATTGGACACCGCTGGTGATATTGTGTGACAAAAGGTAGAATTTTCTTGTATCCTTTTTCCTTCTGTTGAAGGGCCGGCTTTCTCTTTTCGAATTTCATTTCTGAGAGGACTTTATGTACCAGAGTATCTGGATTCCCCTTCAAATGTAGGCGTGATTTGAATTTTCTTATATTCTCTTCATACGTTATTTTGCGTACGTCGAGGATAGACGTTTCTTTAAATCTATCACCTTTGTAGACGCACGTATCCAAGAAAATAGCTTCTTTCTGTGAGATTTCAGCCGTAAATTTAATGCTTTTGGTGATATCTGTTAGCCGCCTGTTCAATGAACCCATTCATTTCCTCTATGCTGGTGTTCCACAAAAGGAACACGTCATCGATATATTCAGGGACCGCGTAGCATATTTTGGATTGGTGGGGTTAGCTCGCGCATTTAATGAGCGCAACGAGCGCCGAAGGCGCAAGCTTATCTAGGGGGGTTCGGGGGTATGCCCCCTCGGAAAAATTTTGAAAGTTAGAGCTTCTGAAATCACCGGAAACGTGTTTATTTCTATCAATCCTAAGAAAATTTTGTCAAATTTTTATCACCATTCTGTTAGTTTTTTTTTTTGCACAAAACGTACATTTAAAACATAATTACTAGTGTATCCAAAAGATAGTAATTGCTGCGGTAAATTTGTTGTAATAATGCCGTTTTATCGCGTCGCTGGTATTACAGAATTTTCTCTTTCGTTTTTTGAGGGAAAGCAAAGCAAATGTAACCGGGATGAATCGACGAAAACTCCAGCTGATAAGACTAATTTTGTTTTGTAATTCACGCATCAAGTTCTTGCAATGTCTGTAGAATATTGTTGAGCAAAGGACGCGTTCACCACGAGGAAGGTGTGAAAATTTAGGTTTAACTTAATTATTGATAATGAATATGTTGCGTTACTTGCTAGCCGTATCGTATTCGCGTCTCCACGCGCTCAGCTCAGGTTTCGCGTCCCCACGCGCTCAGCTCAGTCTCATCGACCGCTGTCGGATCGGAGTGATTTCAAAATAAATTTGTCTTCTATTCCGTACAATCTTCGAAAATCTTTGCTATCCAACGGTCCTATCACCATGCCTCACAGTCCTCGCTCAACTCGCGGTAGTCTTCGACACTTCAGTTCCGATTAGTTTACGACTGGCACATGTTGGACCAAAATATTACAAATCTCGCAGCCAACAGCTTGAAGCAGCAAGCGAGGCTATTGTCCGTGGCGCAGTGAATTCTGGCCCAAAATGTGTGCGTGGCGCAGTGAATTCTGGCCCAAAATGTGTGCGTGGCGCAGTGAATTCTGGTAAAAAGCGATCAAATCGTGATTTTTCGTAGCTTATATTTTTTTCTCATATATTTCTCTTAAATCCTGATTATGTTGCTGCTCACTCGCTACGCTCGTTCCGCAGCAATAATATGCTATGACGTTCATTCAAAGTGACACAAGCTTAATATTAAAGCCAGTCCTTAATTTATGTTCTTTTACCATTTAAAGTGGATTTCACCAAACAGAACAAATTATCAAGAAGAAAGAAATGTCTTAAAGTTTTCGCGGTTGGACCTATTTCGGGTTCATGATATGCTAGACCAGTTAGTTGGCTATATGAAGGAGGTCAGCGTCAGTAAATGTTCCAATGTTACGTTTGCGGCTATCATTTCGACTGACAAATTCGCTAGCCACATCATCAAGTCGCACAATGTGAGTTCTTGTCTTGTGCATATTTAAGATTGCAACATTGTTTAATCTCTGTTGGGTCATCTTTGCTCGCATTCCGTTTGCAACGCCAATTGACCATGCACGGATGGAAACGAAACTTCGGTCGCTAACTTCTGATCGTCTAAACGTAATTGTAAAAATGCTATTGCTGCGATTCCAAGTTGCTTGAAGAAAGCAGCTCAAGAAATTGCCGTAACGAAAAGAGACCTACTGAAGGAACAAGAGGTTTTTTTTACTTTTCTGACAACAGACCATTCTCCTTGACTAAATTGAAATGTAAGGACTACTACAATTTATTTCAGGAAGGTAAAACTACAGAGCCTACTGCTGTTAAACGCTGGTCTAGCTTATTTCCTTACTTTGCCACTATTTGGGAACAGTCTTTCAATACAATTTATAAATCGACTAAGGACAATAAATTAAGAGAATTTGGTTACAAATTGCTCCTTAGAATTTTAGTAACCAATAAACAACTCAAGAAATTCAAAATCAGAAATGATGATCTTTGTGATCAGTGTAAGACTCCTGATTCACTGGAACATGCTTTTCTACAATGCCCTGCAAATGTTAATTTTTATCATGAAATCTTATCATGGTTTAATGTGTCCCACAATACACTCATTAATCTTTCTCCTGAGCAAATTCTGATGCAGAAATATACGATCCCTGGTCCTATAAATGATATCCTCAGACGCCGACTAGATCTACTCATCCTGTTTATTAAAAAGTATGTATATAGTTGTAAAATTAATATGGTGCCCCTCAATTGTACGCAATTTATAAATAATTTAAAAACACAATGGAAAATAGAAAGATTAACTTGATGTAATTATTATCTCTCTTAGCTTCTCACTTGTAATTAACTAACAATTAAGTTAATAATGTAAATTGTTCTCTTTTCCTTGTAGTGTGTTTCTGTATTCTTTCTTCTTTTTTTTGTATTTTAATGTCATTATTGGAAATAAATAATAATACAAAAAAGTAATTGTAAAAATGCAGCAGTCAAAGAACAGATATAAAAAATAACGCGAATGCTTAGAGACATGTTGAATTTGATCGAAGCACTCTGAGTAAAGAGAATTAGAAATGGATGCGATTTCAAAACACGTGATACTATAGAAACATGGGACAACAGAAAATTCGCATAATGCTTAAAGGACCCTAGTCAGCCACACCTTTGTTTTTGTTTACATGCGGGAGTTTCGGTATTATATTACACGTGGCGCGTGACCAAAAGTAAGGAAATCGTCGCGAAAGGTCAGAGGCGCGATATTTTTAAAAATATCGTTATAAAAGGTGACAGGCCTAGCACAAATTCTGCTTGTCGCAAAAAAGCATTTCACCCCGGCTTTAGAATAGGGTTACCCCAAGTACGTGTCTGAGAGATTGTTTTCTTTTTATAGATCAAAATTAAGATATAACAGGACTGTTGTTCTCAATGTTGCCGATTCTTTGATCTTAGGAAAGTCTCTGATACTGACAGGAGATATTTACGCTTTCCAGAGCCGTTTACTATGAGAATATTTAGTTATGCCATCGCTGTTCTCTAGTTCTCGGCATAACAATATTGTTTCTTTAGCGCATAGTTTGCAAGATCAGTAGTTAGTCGCTGAATGCTAGGATCACTGAGTTAATTTCTCAGTCAGTCTCAGTCTGCGGTTAGCATGGCTTCCGAGATAGAGTTTCTTTATCAATGATTCCATAGAATAATGGCATATTACAGTTTTTTTCGACTCCTCAGAGTTTATTCTTCGTAACTTAAGTTGCGTGTCTCGGAGGTAGGCTGTACTTTCGTTGTTAAACGTATGGCGTTATTGCATCCATCATGAAATCAGTTTATGAAATATTTGAATCTCCAGCATGTTTACTGTTTCATAATTCTCACGGCCGGATGCAACTGTTGCAACAACAATTCGGCGAACTGGCTATCATGGTTTAGCCGTACGATTCCAACCTCACTTTTGCTTGTAATCCAAAGGTGGAAAGTCGATTCGCGAAGAATAGTTTCTTTGTATTTCCTGGCGCCTTCGGCCGTCCGCGCTTGGGAAACCGTGAGGCCATAATGCCATTGACTTTGGATGTCAAAACTCCTTGTCCATCGGTAGCGCAAAACTACGAAAAAATCAATCAAATCGATAGACTAATAATTCAAACAAGCTACGATAACAGTTACAGACTTTCATTTACACAACTTGGGACGATGCAGTAAGATTCCGATTCACTATGCAATGGTTGGTAATTTCAATGGCATCGAAAATGGCGGATTTCACCGTTTGAGCGCGCAATGCATTTTGGATGACTAGGGTCCTTTAATGGCTACAGTACCCATTAATCATTATGCGAATTTCCTGTTGTCCCATTTTATCAGTGTTATGAAATAACAGTTGCATTATAACTGTTTACTTAAGACAGTTGTGTCATAGTCGGCATTATTGTGGTCATTGTAAATGTTGTTGAGCGAACCAAAAAAACATTGGGTTTGCTTTTAACACAAAGATTAGAAGTACTTTTCTGAATGCAAAAAAAAATTCCCGGCAAAATTATTGGTGGGGCTATAGCCCACCCAGCCCCACAGCTCCGCGGTCGCCCTTAAGATTTCGGTCTCAACCGCTGCCATGCATAAAAATGTTGGCAAAAGCCACTGAATTTTTGTTTTCATAGCGGTGCCATGTGCAAAAATGCGGTAAAATGTTAGTCATTTGACTGTACTTTGATTTACAAAGTATACAGAAGGTGCCAAACAAATGCATTGGCATGAAAAGACCTTGGTTGTATATTTTTTTTCTTGCTCGAGATCAGTGTGGGAATTTTTTTCCCGCGGTATTTCCTTGCAAGATATTTTTTCCCTTAAAATGAGTCTGCAGGATATTTTTTTCTGAAATCACCCAACCCCCCCCCCCCCCCCCCCCCCCCCCCTTCCCTCAAAAGTCAAGTGGTCGGCCCCTTAGTTAAGCTTGTTCAGAGGGTCTTCAGAGGGCAACACTGTTAGGCCAAGCCTAACTATATATATTAAACAAGAAGCTGCTCGTGCAATTTTGAGAACTTTCAAAACATTACTCGTGCCCATAAATCACGAAATGCACTCGTGTTCATACGATTTCCTATACTTATCGTATTTTTCGAAGTGGCCTATTGTTCTCGTTCCGCTTTGTGATTGGTTAACTTTGTGTCTGGGTGACCCCGGTAACAGTAGCCGCACTGTAATGTACTATTACAAGAGGTTAAAAGTGAAAACGATATCTTTTTGAGAAGTTTTTTTGGTTGAGCGTTTTCAAAGGCGTCGTATTTCTGGTCTACCTCGAATATCTGTGATTTTTATCTTTGTGATTTTGAGAGTGCTATTTTTTAAGGTAAAAGTTATGCAAAATTACAAGTTAATGGAAATTTCTTGAAGAAAAAAGTTATGGTACAATTCTAAGGACTTGCTTTCAACGTAAATAACAATTCCCTTCATCAACGGCCCCCTGCATTATTACTACCACGTCAGGAAACTGCGCAGTTGCCGTGTGGTCACACAGAAGAGAGCTGAAAAGTGAAAAGCTCTGCCTTGCTTCCGTTTTCTTCAAGAAACTGGGGCCAATTTCCAGGTAGCTTCCTCTTTCCTTCCACTCCGATCTTTACTTAATTTTTGCTGTATGTTCAAATAGCGAATGAAAAATATGGCGGCCATTTTGAATAATTAACCCTCGGACGAAGTGGGGCGGCGGTTTCTTCGATTTTTTATCAAGAGCATTTATTGTTAGTTCATACCGTATTTAGTTACTGTTTGTTTATTCTTGAAACACATTTTGATAACGTTTGGCGATTATCAGTTGCTATGGTAATGAGATATGACGTCATAAGTAGCATGGGGTCAAGCCATTTTTTTTAATAAAATGCGTATTTTTTACCTTTTATCGGTGGAAAAACATATAGAACGCTACCAAAAGCAGCGAAATGTTTAATTTTATCATATTTTACAACTTTAGCAAGACATATTTGCAATTTCCGAATTTTCCCGATAAAATTGACATTTTTGTTAAATCCAAGATGGTGGCAATCTTGGCGGCCATTTTGGATGACGTCAATGACCCCAGCAGCACCATGATCCATAATATTTACCTTATCTTGTACATCACATGACAGGCTATCTATAAGTGGTAAAATATTACCCAAATATTGTAACACCGAAAAAACCCATGGGAAGGGTTGCAACCACCCTCCCCCCCCCCCCCCCCCCCCCCTCCTTAATTGTACCACGGTGGGGATGTAAATTTGCGTGTACGTCCGAGGGTTAATACTCTCAACTTTAAGCCCTCTTCTGGCTGAGACAGACCCTATGAAGAACATACCTCTAATCTTTAAAATGTATGCAAAGTTTCATGTTATTGGTGAAGCTTGAAAAACTGTTTTATGTACCCTACTCGGCTCTCTTAGCTTCCTAAAAAAATATTGACAAATTTCATTATCACACCACAGGATGAAGTAAATAAGACAACCATAGCTGGGTACCATCGCACCCGTAAAGAGCTGCAAATCCCATTTATGTCAGGAAATAGTCCTGTAACAAAGGCAGGCCTCTCCCTCGTTTCGCTGGAGATCAAAACGTTGCCATGTCCACACACAAAAATGCGACAGGTAACGGGGAACGCAAAGATGGCGGCCAAATCAATGGCTGACGAAGCACGTCTTTGGAGCAACTCTACCTTCTTGTCAGGTGTGACGCTGTTTCATTTCTGGATATCTATATGCTTAAAGGGGGACACAGTCCCGACGAAATAATAACATTTCGCTATACCTGATTTCCATGTTATATCTCCAAATGCCACCAACTTTACAATTTAACCCTTGGATGTACGTGGATGCCACCCACTTTAAGGTTTTTCTCGGAATTTTTGAAGAGCATTTGTTGTTGGCACACGCCGTCTTCAGTAGCTGTTCCTTTATCCTTTTGACACATTTTGGTAAAGTTTGGCGACAACCGGTTGCTACGGTAACAAGATATGACGTCATAAATAGCATGAGGTGAAGCCATTTTTGAGTAAAAATGCGTGTTTTTCACCTTTTTGCGGTGAAAAACATATAAAATGCAACCGAAACCAGCAAAATGTTTAATTATATCATATTTTGCAACTCTAGCAAAAAATATTTGCAATTTCCGCATTTTCCCGATAAAGTTGATTTTTTTGTATAATCCAAGATGGCAGCTATATTGTCGGCCATTTTGGATGACGCCACGGACCCCCCAGCAGCGCTACAACCCATAATATTTACTTAATCTTGCATAGCACATCACAGGCTATCTATTAGATATAAAATATTTTGGAAATATTGTAACACCGAAAAAACCCGGGGGGGGGGGGGGGCGTTGTAGCCTACCTTCTCTAAAATTGATCAGCGGCATTCATAAACAGTACTAACAATATAAACTGTTTTGTTTGTCACGTTCAGGTCTTTCGGACCAGCGGACCTCGGAAGAGAAGAATAAGATTGTCGACGAATTTTATCGCCGTTTGGAAGCAGAGTTTATGAAATCACCAGAAGATTACAGACATGAGCTTGTGATAGCATCTATCAACGTGAAGAAAAATTGAAACAACCTCAGGTATAAGGCGAGCGGAGGATGGAAAGAGCTTAATTGCATTAAAGTTTCTTTCTCGTAGTTGTAAAAAGTCTGTGTCATTTTTTTTTTATTCTCACAGTTGTAAAAAGTCTGTACTGTGTATCTGTTTTTTTTTTCATTGAACGGGAATCGAAGGAAACATAATTTAAAAAACTTATTGTTAATTAAGGTGAAAAAAGAACCGTAAAAAAACACATAAGGAACAATTAATGATTGCTGAGGTTTAAAGATGAATTACAGTCCGTACTGCGCAATCTCAGCTCGGCAATGTTTGTGAGACTCACAAACAAGGCCCTGGTGAGGTTAATCATAACCCGAGGGATGGAAAGGATAGCTTCCACGATATCTGAAACATTCCCACTATTAGACGCCATCTTTGTTTGACATCATGTCTTGACCTGCTGACCGCTGTACTTTCGACAACCGACACTTGAAGAATTTCGGAGACTTATTGGAAAGGTTAACATGAAGTATTATCATGCTGATATTTGTTCGCAAAGTACACTGAAAACGTGTTCACTGCACATACTGAGAAAATGTGCAACATAGCGTGAGATTCGATGCGGAAAGTACAGTGACAAGTTTACAACAAGTTTGCATTAAGAATATGGGGAAAAGTCAGACTCCTTGTGCAAAGTTGTAGTAGTAACAAAGTATATTTCGAGCTAATGCCCGAAGATTTCGGCTACACTGTATGTGTATGTGATTCATCATGGACACGTACTTTTCATTGCAAATATTGGCATTTCAATACGCTTTGTATTCATTTCACATAAAATGTGTTTATTTCAACAACTTTGAGAGAAAAAGTACGAATTTTGAAACACATGGCGCCCCACATTCATGATCTTTTCATGTGTAACGAGTGGTACCGCTGATCCTTTTCAATTCTTCATTGCGATTTAAATGGATGCAGTACTAAACGCCATAATACGTCTTCATGCATGGCGGTGTTAAGGCCCGTTTACACGTGCGATTTTTGTCGCAAGTGTAAACTAGCGGCGATTTCCTGTGCGATTCGGGTGCGACATTTGCTTTGATTTGCTGCAATTTCCCAAAAATCGCCGCCAAGTTGCATCATGTTCGAAACCTCTGCGACATCGCTCGACAAATCGCGCCCAAATCGCACTGAAATCGCCGTCCGTTTACACATGCGATTTGAAGATGCAACTTGCGCGCGACAAAAATTGCATCGACAAGTGCGACAAAAATTGCACAAAAAATCGCCGGTGTAAACGGGCCTTTAGCGAGTGGCCATTTCGCCATGACCTCGACGTTTTGGCTCACAGTCCCTCGATTCTGATAAGTAAAATCACTTTTCCGGTTTCTCCGGTTTCTCAAGTTTGTAGCCAGGTTCAAAACATGTCGGATGCGGTACTGTATATGATTTTTACGGAAATGTTGGCGGTCGGATTCTCAAATTTTCATACAAATACAGAGTATATTTTGCGCCATGTTGGCCACGGACCGTTTGCCCCACCTTCACCGTGAAAGCCGTTTCGGTAACATCTGACTTCGTTGCCAATGTCACTTCTGTCTGTTTTTCTGTATCTCTTTCTGGTGTATTTTTTGTATAACATCCACACTAGTTTTTCTACAATGCTTTTATTTTTTTCGCCATTTCCATATACATTTTATGACATCGAAACTACATTTACTTATGCACACTTTTACTCTGAAAACCACTAATCCTAATTGACATATATGGCTAGATAACAGGTTGAACAGGTTATATATATCAGGACTTTTTTAGCAAAATAGTGACAGTTTGTTTTTGTTGTACTTCTTTTATCCAGTTTAGGGAGGAGAAGAAGAAGGACCAAGAAAGGTTAAACGTGATGAAAAGGATGCATTCCGGCAAAATGGATTGATTTTTAAGCAATTGTCTATTTGTAGTTATTTTACAACCGAGACACTCATTAAAGTTCACTCGTAAAACAGCATTTCTGTAGTTGTTATTAATTCAATATGGCTGTCTCATACGGTTTGTCAATTAAAGTGCACCTAACCCCCCAATTTTTTTTTTTGCTTAATCAACTCTATGTACGTTGAAAAGTTGAATAGTTAAATATTTCTTGTTTTTAACGTCGCTTTAGTGAGTTATAGAGATTTGAATTTACAAAATGCTAATTAGATGACGTCAATTCGGGATTTTGCCATTATTTCTACGTCAATTAACAAGACGCAGTATACAACTTAAGAAAAATCAATTTGAGAAATACTAAATATAAACTGTGGATAGTCAATTGATTCGTAAAAAATGTTACTGGAGGTAAAAACAAGTAGTTGTATAATAAATGAATCCCGAATTGACGTCATCTAATTATCATTTTGTCCAGATAATGTTCAAGTGACACAGTCCTTAAAATGTTCAGGAAAATGTGCAAACCATACAGTCCTTGAAATGTTCAGGCAAATGTTTAAATCACAAAGTCCTTGAAATGTTCAGGCGAATTTTTAAGTCACAAAATCCTTGAAATGTTCAGGCAAATGTTCAAGTCACATAGTCCTTGAAATGCTCAGACACTCTTCTTGCTCTTTCTGATCTGCAAAGTGCAGGTGACGCTTTTGCTTTATCCTCAACTGCTTCATCTGCTTCATGATATCCTTCAGCTGCATCAGCTGTTTCAATGTTTGGGTGTAAATTGTTCTTCCTCGTCACTTAGAATGGGTTGTACTGGTATGCTGGAAGGCAGCTTCTTGAAAAATGATGCATTTCTGGTTACGGTGCGTTCCGCGTTTTGCGCCGTAATCATGCTTCCTTTCTTGTCTTTTATCTCAAGTGGCTCAGGTTTAAATAGTGTAGACGTCTTGTTCTGCTTCGGCTGTTTTATCAATACTTTGGCACCAACGCTTAGGTCTGTGTTTTTTTGCATGGCTGCATCTATCCGTATATTCTTTCATCTCTGCCTTTCTCTTGGCATCAGTTTGTGTGACTTCTGCAGGTGCCTGATCGTGTTGTACCTGAGGTAGTGTGGACTTGAGTTTTTGTCCATTCAACAATTGAAA
The DNA here is from genome assembly GCA_024195265.1 of Dendrophyllia cribrosa. Lineage (NCBI taxonomy): Eukaryota > Metazoa > Cnidaria > Anthozoa > Scleractinia > Dendrophylliidae > Dendrophyllia > Dendrophyllia cribrosa. Next base: position 36,956,086 of record JAJLRJ010000001.1, read on the forward strand.
TAGAGACTTTCCTGTGGTGCTGTGTGGGGTTGCCCTGTACTGTCGAAGAAAAGTGAACAGCTCTTGCCTCCAGTTCTTGTCGTCTATGACGGCTGTCCTAATTGCTTTCTCTAGTGTTCTCATCAGTCTCTCCGCCTCCCCATTTGCTCTGGGCCACACAGGAATTATGTTGGGAATTCCTTGTCTAGCAAGGATACTGTCAAGGTGTGGAATTACTGCTTTTGCAGATGTTGACCTCAGGATTTCAACTTCAGGATATCTGCTGAAGTCATCAGTCACGACTAACAAGTATTCTCTACTTGGAAAAGGACCACAGAAATCCATGGATAGCTCTTGCCACGGACCTTGTGGTAGTGGGGACATTTATAGAGGCTCAGAGACCGGCTTTGGATCATGGTTTGCAGCTTGACATGGCAGACACTCTCTTACCATTTTTTCGACCATTTTGTCTATCCCCGGAAACAAGACTGAATCTCGTAGAAGACGCTTCGTCTTGACGATGCCTTTATGTCCACTGTCGGCTGCATAATCACTTGCGGGTTTCTATCAGAATTACACCATTTGATACAGACAGCTCCAGTTTGATCTGTTGGTACTGACCGACATTCTTTCCCACTTCGTGCCACTTTTGAATTGTTAACACCCTTGCCAGGTTCTGTAATGTTTCATCGCTGCTGTCGCATCTTTGATTTCTTGAAGGGAAACGGCAGATGGCACAGCATTAGTGGTCACAAAGTTGACATAGGCATCAATTCTTGACAAATCACTGGGGGTATGTGACTGCTTGGGATCAGGATGACGACTCATGTAATCGGCCGGGTTGTCTGCTACTGGCTTGTAAACAACTGTAGTTTTGTATGGCTGTAGACGCAGCTGTGGCCTTTCAAGTCTCGCAGTTGCCTTGCAGGTGGGGTTGTTGAAAATTGTTTCTAATGGATTGTGATTTGTGATGACGCGAAAGGATGATCCATAAAGGTACAGGTGAAAGTGTTCAATTCCCAGATCACTGCAAGAGCCTTTCTTTCGGTTTGACTGTAACGGCTTTCGCAATCAGTGAGTCAGCGATTTGCATAAGCTATAATGTTCATTCCTCCATCTGCTGTTACTTGTCTAAGAATTGCTCCCAGCCCAACAGGGCTGGCATCAACAATTAGCTCTGTTTCCAGCGAGGGGTTGAAATACTTCATGACTTCCGAAGTTGCCATGCGAGCCTTAAGACAAACAAATGCATGTTGCGCTTCTGGGCCCCATACCCATTTGGCACGGATTGGAGCGGAAATGGATGCAAAGTCCTTGATGAAACGTGCAAGGTACTGGATCAAACCAAGAAAACTACGTGCTTCAGTTGCATTCTTGGGAGGGCTGACATCGATGAGGGATGAAACCTTGTCATCTGTACTGATGCCGTCTGCAGAAAAGTGATGTCCAAGGAGGTCAATGGATGATTGGTTGAACAGACACTTGTCAGGGTTTGCAGTTAGTTTGTTTTCTCTCATTCTCTGAAGGACAGCTCGTAGGTCGTAGGGCATCATCATGATCAACTTGGTTCTTGCCAAACACGATTTTGTCGTCAGATATGTTTCTTGAGCCTTCGACTTCCTGTAGCACTTCTTCTATAGACTTCTGAAATATTTCAGCTGCTGAGTTGACTCCAAAGCTGAGTCACTTGAAACGAAATAAACCGACGTGCGTGGCAAAAATAGTAATGCCTCGGGAATTTTCTTCCAGCTCATAACAAGTTGGTGATAGCCTTGGTTTAAGTCTATCTTGCTGAACACAGTGGATCCATTCATATCAGCGATCAGGTCTTCTACAGTGGATACTGGGTGTCGGTCCCGTTCTATAGCCTGATTGGCCGCTCTCATATCGACGCATATGAGTAATCCTGTCTTCTTTGGAACTACCACTATCGGGGACACCCAAGGAGTCGGTCTTTCAGCTCTTTCTATTGTGTCAAGTTCCTCTAGATTCTTGAGCTCAGCCTCGACTAAATAATTGTTCGCGAACGTGAAATGGTAGCCTACGGAACTTCTGGGCAAGTGTTCTTGCACTACTATTGACATGTAATTTCGCAGTTTTGTCTTTCATCTTCCCCAGCCCCTCAAAGCAATCTTTGTATTCCTCCACGATGTCATCAACCTGGGATGCTGATACATTGTTTACTATGCGCAGCAGTCCGAGATCAGTTGCCGTCCCATAGCCTATCAGGTTTCCGTCCTGTCCGTCAACAACACAGAATTGTGTAGCCTTAAATTTTAAATCTTCCGATTTGATGTTGTCCTCGAACGTTCCAACAACTGGTAAGGGCTCGGTAGATCTGTAGCCATAGATCTTCTTTGAAGCAGGTGAAATGTGAATATTCTCCATTTGATCGAAGGTATACGTGCCAATGACATTCACTCCCGCTCCTGAGTCGATTAGACATTTCACTGTCTTTCCTCCAATGATAACTTCAGTCGTTAATGGCTGTGCCTTGTCACGCACGGAGTGAAGAGTAATACGGTAGGTGTATTCTTCATCAGTGGACTCATCACTATCTCCTTCACCCACTGTGTTGAATTTCTTGGCAGTTAATCTAAGTCTGCACATTTTAGCGAAATGATCTTTTTCTGACAGTGCTTGCACGTTTCTTTCGGCGATGGACAAGGTTGTCCTTTATGAGGGTAGTTTTCGCCACACCTGTAACATTTCTTGTTTTCGGGCGTTCGCTTTTCTGTCTGGACTGGCGATACTTTGGCTAACTTTTCGTGCTCCTCGATACCTTTCGCTTGCTTGTCAGACGTCTCTAGTACCCGGCCATAGGCAAGTAAGTCTTTGAGATTCATATCTTCTCGTAGAGCTCTTCGCCGTAGCCGTGAAGATCAACAAGAGACAACTATGTGGGATTTGATTTCTTCGTCTTCGTTGGCAAACTCACAGGTTTGAGCCAGGCGCCTTAGCCGTGTGCAGTAGGAATCTAGCAATTCACCAGGATCCTGAGCAGCATTTCTGAACATGCAAATTTCGTACCAGTAGGTCTTGTTTACATTGGGCTGGAAGTAAGCATTCGAAGCGGTTGCTGCTTTCTCGTATTCTTTCGCTTCGCCTTGATCTGGAAGTGTTTCAAAAATGTCGGCGACTTCATTACAAGCAGAGTACAGTAGCAGCGCTCTCTTACGTGTCGGGTCTTTCACCTCATGAGCAGCGAGGTACATTTCAAAACGCTTCAACCATTTTTTTCCAACGCGGACCAACTGAAGCGTCGTCTTCATGTACGGAGAATGGAGGAAATGGAGGTAAAACATTCGCCATTTCGCTTTGTAATCGTTCGATGTAATCTTGTGATGTAATTTTCCGGTGTAATCCTCTGTGGCGAGTGTATGTTATCGTTCAACTGAGTCGAGAAGTCTGGATTCCCACCTCGAAACAGTTTCAAATGGCGACTAGCGCACGTGGTGGTGAGAAGAATGTTGATTTTACCATTGTTTATCCGATGTAGTTGTTTCGAGATAACTGTGAATTGAATTGTAGTTGTAATTGAGCTCGTTTGGGATATCCTTGTCGCCAGTTATGGAATCCTTGATTGTAATTCTGAACTCTTTTAATGAAAACGTCCACTTTTGTAATCCTGCTCGTACAACTCGCTCAAAACTCCCTTCTGCGCATGCTCGTAACGTAATATAAGACACTACACAGCTCACTTTCTTATTTGTGTCCAAAGCATTCTTTTTTCTAACAATATAAAAATAAAATAAAATAAACAGGCACAAACTTGTTCGCGTGCTTACCTAGTTTCGAAGTACAGACTACGTACGTAGTGCCATTAGCACTAAGTGCACGATAAACAAATAATTATAGCGCAAGAATGGCTTTTCTCCGCCCTTAAGGGAAATGTTCAAAACTATTGTACTCGGACAGGACCCACCTTTTTACAAAAAGACTGGTGGTCTCTTTATGTACCCCCTCTCCCCCACCTAAAAAGATGGTGTCATGTTGGCATAGCCCCCATTCTATCAGGATTGGAAACTGAGAGAAAGCTTTAAATATTCCTGTGCCGTTTTGCTAGCAATGCAAGCTTCGTGCACACAGAATATTAAAGTCTCATCTCCAATTTTTAAGCCAAAGCATTTGGTCCATTTCACTCATCAGGTAGGTGGTATCTTGCATAACCCCCCTACCCCTACACAAGGTGGGTCCTCGTCGAGTATACTTGTTGTGACCACTTCCCTAATGTGTTTCCCAATTCACAGACATCGAGAAGACAAATAAAAGGCACGATTAAACGTGCATTTTTTTCATACTCTTCCTCTCGCTTGTCCGCCATTTTGAATGTTTTAAAAAAGAACATCGCCATGCTGATCATGTTATGGTTGGTGACGTAGACCGTTGTTTGCGCTTCTGCCAAAACTGGCATACTCCCGGACTGAGTGGTATCACAGTTTATACAATGAACTGAATACTACGCGCTCTGTCATTGGTCGTTGCCTATGATCTATCAGAGTGGAGACGTATGGCTGACGTCATAGAAAAATTGTTTGCTTTGTTTTGTCCAACATGGCGCACAGTTTTGAAAATGTTTGCTAGATTATTCTGGATTGAGCAAGTGAAAGCCTCGAAAAATGTTTAGCAGGAGCTGAAGACGAAAAGTGTTCTTGGCGACTTGAAAAATACCTAAACTGGAGCAAATCTTAGAACAGTCGAGCGCTACGAGGCAAGTTCGTAATTTTACTCTTTTTACTTTTCTGTTCATTGTATAAAACAAATAGATTCCATTTTGCCGTGAGTCTGTTCAGTTATAGATTACAAAAGACGTCAAAATGTGGTGAGAACATCAGTGACACACTCGCCTGCGGCTTTTGTGACATTTTTTTGTTCTTACCACATTTTGACGTCATCTGTGATCTATAACTGAACAGGCACACGGCCAAATGGAATCTATTTGTTAAATAGCAACGTGATATCAAGGTAGAAAATTTAATCACGGCATATAAACGCCGAAAGCGTGGATTCTCGCGCGTGTCTGCTAGCGAATTTAATATGGTAAAATAACCCTTTCCCTTCTCGCCCCCGATTACAACCCGATTCACCAATTTATATGGCCTGCAAGTTTCAAGGACATTGAAGACATGCAAGGCAACAAAATAGGGCCTCCAATGTACCAATTTTTCCCGCAGATTTTGTGTTTACAAGTGAGCGTCCTCATTATTCACGAGTATTGTTTTCAAGTTTCATATGCACGTGCAAAATTTTAGCAAAAAAATTATTTGCATGGAACAGAACCGTTCTGTTCGATGCAGATATTTTTTTTGCTAAAGTTTTGCACGTGCATATGAAACTTGAAAACAATACTCGTGAATAATGAGGACGCTCACTTGTAAACACAAAATCTTCGGGAAAAATTGGTACATTGGAGGCCCTATTTTGTTGCCTTGCATGTCTTTAATGTCCTTGAAACTTGCAGGCCATATAAATTGGTGATAAATGTTGAGCCACGTAGCACTGGTGATACAAACAAGGAATCAGAGAATTAACTCTGTGTAAATTATAGTGCTAAGGTCAACCCATAAATTTCCCTGTACTTAGCGTTAGCCCTAGTAAGGAAATGAGGGACCACACGAGTGAAAGAAAAAAATCTTTGACCTCGGTGGGATTCGAACCCACGACCTCCGAATTAGCCTTCCGTCGCTCTACCGCTTGAGCACGAGGCCACGAGACCGTGCCAGTGCTACGTGGCTCAACATTTATTTGTACCCTTCACATTCTCATTGCCACGAATTACCATCTTATTACCCACGATCTGCTCCCATTGTTACATTACGGACTTACACAGCTTCTGGGATAGTGTCTACGGTTGCTACGCAACCAGTAGCTGGCTAAACTAGGAAACATTGTTGCGGAAACATTGTTTCCTGTAATGTTTCCGGGGTGGCTAAATTAGCGGGAAGCAAACAAAATGTTTTGCTGCTCCGTGGCTAAACGAGGAAACATTGTTTCGGAAACAAAGGGACACGCATGCGCTTTGTTGTACGCTCGCCGGTCCGCTCGCCGCTGCTAGGAAACATTTTTAATGAGCAGCACTGGAAACTAGTTAACATTGCTTTCATGGTGGCTAAACTGGGAAACATATGTTTCGGAAGCAAAATTTGTGTCCGGGAAGCAAAAATGTTTTTGACCTGAGGGGAAAACATTTTCTTGTTTCCGAGCAGCAAAATTTGTTTCCGCAACATATGTTTCCCGCGCGGCTAAACTGGGAAACATTTGCCTCCGCAACAATGTTTCTGCAACAATGTTTCCTAGTTTAGCCAGGCCTTAAGGGACGGACCATTAGATTTTTGAGGGGGGGGGGGGGGGGGGGGGGGGTTCTACGTTCGAGACTGTGCAGGATTTTTCTTTTTGCCATGATTTGCTTGCATGATATTTTTTTTTGCGAGTCTATATGTTTTAATGCCTGACGCATATACGTGTTAGGAATACTAGAAAGGCCATACTGGGGACAGGAATACTATAGAAAGTCAGATCTGATGTAACAGCAGCTTGATAGCATGAAGCCTGGCCGCGGTGTTGTAACCGCCCCTACTCTATACACCAGCCCCCTGTTGATGTCGCTTCCACAGTCCATCGTAGTGTACCCAACCATCTTGCAATTAGAGGGGCGGTGCCGGAAATATAATATACGGTCGGTGGGGCGAATCTCCTGTGCCGAGCGCCGAAGGCGCGAGCTTCTAGGGGGGGCCGGGAGCATGCTCCCCCGGAAAATTTTTGAAATGAAACTCTCTGAAATGCTATTTCCAGCGTTCCTGAGACCGGAGAAACAGTTTCCAAGGCCAGCTTTGAGTTCAGTTTAATTCTCATCGGAAAAGTACACGAAACACTTTCTGAAACTTGGGTGTAACTCCATTTTGGTTGTTTGTTCAAAGTAAATTCGACTGTCACTCGAATATTCTCTGTCAATTCTTTTCAGTATGGTAAGGCTTTGCATGGAAACGAATTTTCTAATGCGATTTTCTCTGTCCTTGGAGGCAGAAAGAAACTGATTTCCAATATCAGCCATGTTCAATTTGTCAGTTAATGCTATGTCTGGATAATGCAATGATTTAATCTTTCTTGTGACATAGTTTGTTCGTAGATATGTCTTGAGCCTTATTAGGGCAGAGGCCGAGCGCTAACTCACAGCATTGATGGATTTGTTTGATGGATTTGTCGGTAGCTTGATAATTTTGCCTTCCCCTTTTAAGTAATGATTTTAGTTGGCGAATTATTTGGCAAGTTTTGGGCCTTCAAAAACAAGAACAGGTCTTCGCTTCCCTCGCATTATATATATTTTCACAATTTTAACGATAACTGGTGTGACATGCATACGTGAGCATGTGCATGTAAACAAAAGTATATATACTTCTCAGATTTATACAATTTTAGGTAGAAAATTCTTTGAGACAGTTATTCGAGTTTCACGCAAAAATTTTATTTCGCGCTCGCTCGACCGACTAAAAGAAAAATTAAAGACTGCTCGCACTCGATCTAATGAGAAGACGAGGGAAACACCAAAACGATATTGTTCCTCTCTCTATTTTTTCTTCATTTTTTAGTGTTTCTGAGTGTTTTTTCCATTCTTAGTTTTTCCCTTTTGTGATGATGTATCACCTTTTTAAAGGATCTTCGAAGAAGCCTTGATGCTTCGACTTTTATATTTTCCTGATTTGCACACTTGCTGCATTCCTTGTGGTTGTTATACCAGCACCTGTTTTCAAATAATATAAATCATGTAATAAGCAGATTTGATTTGATTTGACAACACACAACGTCAGTACACTTACTTACCCGCCTAAAGCCTGGTTTTAGCTTTATGCTAATGTCGCCAATGAAAGCCAGGTTTAAGGAAGTTCGCTGCAGTTAAGCAATGACTTACTCGTGGCAGAAATGCAAAAAATTGGAGGGTAAAACCGACTTAGTTTCGGAGATAAAATATCTGAAAGGCGATCCTAATTTTGAAAAATCGGTCTTCCTTACTCTATATGGCCTCAATGTTTTAGTCTAAAAATATTGCAAATGAATCTCTAAAATGCAACTTTTTATGCCAAATTTTATATGAGTGGGTCCACTAAGCAAATTCATTCAACTGGTGATGTCCCTTAAAGAAAATCTCATCTTTAAACGACAGTATTTGCCAATCCTGACAGCCGCAAGTTGAATTGGCGGGATTCGACGTCGCGTGCCGGTAAAAAAATGGGAAAATTTTAAACTTCCTACATCGATTTTTTGTTCATTTTTTCACAATCTGTCGAGAATTGATAACAAAAATGGCTATCCAAAAAACAGTAGGGGTAACAGCGAGTTAAATCTAAGCAAAGTTAACGCAACGGCAAACAGCCCGTTATCTGCTCTATGTCGGTTTATATTTCTGAAGTTTCCTGCGCGTGCGCTCATGCCAAACGTAGCATGGCATTGCGACATGAATTGTGTGCGCAGTAAGGATGCGTATTAACAATTAGAGCGAACGTCCTTATAAGGGAAATGACGGGGTTCTCACCGAAAAAAATGAAAGAGACTGGAAACGCCATGAAACATTTTGACGTCACAGATTAAAGTGAAGATTTATCGATCCGCAGAAGAAAATTATTTTCAATAATTATGGAATTTAGTCTAGAAATAATTTTTGCCTTCAACTTACGGTGGAGTCTGACAGCATGTACGACAGAATCTTCTCTGTTGGTCTTTGTGTATTGGGTTCCTTGTACCAGGTCTTTTTAAGGAGTTCACACTGTCTGGAGACTCATGTTCTGTTGTTTTCACTGGCCCTTTGGAGTGTCCTCTGTCCACAGCAACTGTCTCCTTGCTGGATTTATCTGTAGAACACATGTCATAATCAGTGTTAAGATAACAATTCTCCTTACTAATGTCATACATTTATTGCATACTAGTTGTCAGTACGAATCTGAACAAACATCCAGAAAATATCCTCTTGTTAAAGATTGTTTATTCGTTTCATCTGATGGCTTGCGGTGGCAACTTTACTTCCAGGGATCTAAGAGTCTAAGAGAGCTAACAGGACCCCATTGATCGATCGTTGAAAATCAAGGCGTGCTTAAAACTGAGGCTGGGAAGGAAGGAGGCGCCCCTGTGCATTTTTTGTTGTCTCCCCAATTTTTAGCGCACTGTGACATTCAAGATTGCAGCTAAACGAACTCAACTATCACTGACTCGTCCCCAGTCGTCTTTCTAGGCAAGACGCGGAAGACGCGCGTGGGGATAGACGCCGAACGAGAGAAGCGCGATTCGCGCTCCTCTCGTTAATTGAGAGACGACTGGGGACGAGTCAGACCGTCCGCCATCTTGAAAACAGGGTCTGCCAGTCGTCTCCCCTCTTTTCTCCTTCCCATCACACCTCGCGCTCCTCTCGTTAATTGATTGACGACTGGGGACGAGTCAGCAACTATCAAACTATACAAACACAAGACACACGGGAAAATAGCGCACTGTGAACCATCGATATTTCAAGAAGAAATTGGACATCATCACGAATTCTTTTTCTATATGTGCCGGAGGACGATGTTAACTCTAATTAGAGTCGTATCTCAGGACGGTGCTACTTTCTACATTGTTAACTGGTTTATTTACTGAATCTATCTATAAATTGTTTAAGGCGGGGGTAAACATGAACGCCATTTTTCCGCCACTTGACATGGCTTTAATGGAAATATCTCGTTCACGTTTCAAGCAATCCAAAAACTCTCTGCTCATCCCGTGAATCTATGTTGTGGGGTGTTTTGTGAATTTTTGGGTGATTTTTGGGTATGTTTGGGAGGAAATAGTTTTTCTCAAAGGATTGGTAAAATTAAGAGAAATAAGAAATATTGAAGGTTCAGTAAAGTTTTAAAAATAGAATTTGTAGTTAATAATTAATAGGTGGACACCAAATTAGTCCACCAGCAACCTGGGGGTACCCTTGCGTGGGTATCGACTGTCTGTTGGTGTTCCAAAAATCATTTTCTTTCTTCTATCCCTTCTTTAAACCTCTTGAAATTTTATTCAAATTCATGTTTACCCCCGCCTTAATTCGTTGATACTTTCATTGCAGTGTCTCCGATACTGGCGAGGTATTTCTTGGAGTGTAATGTTCGAATACCACGCACAAATTATTTCAAAAATAGTTTTAGTTATAATGGCGCCACACTATGGAATAGTACGGAAGCCGATAAGGGCCAATCCTAAAATAATTTTCAAATCTCGAAAAAAGTTTCAAATCTAAATAATTTGTTCAAATCCTTGTCCACTATTCTTTTCCAATCCGAAAATAATTTTCCAAATCCGAAAATCGTTTTCAAATCCCGAAGAGATTTTGAAATCCGAAAATGTTTTCCAAATCTGAAAATAATTTTCCAAATCCGAAAATCGTTTACAAATCCCAAAAAGTTTATCCAATCCAAAAATCGTTTTCAAATCCGAAAATGTTTTTCAAATCTGAAAATAATTTTCCAAATCCGAAAATCGTTTACAAATCCCAAAAAGTTTATCCAAACCGAAAATCATTTTCAAATCCGAAAATATTCTCCAAATCCGAAAATGTTTAACAACCGGAAAACGTTTTCAAATCGGTCAGTATAAAGCATGAACTGCGGACTGCGGACTACGGACTGCGGACTGCGGACTGCGGACTACGGACTGCGGACTGCGGACTACGAACTGCGGACTACGGACTGCGGACTACGGACTGGGTATAAAACATGGACTAGGGCATAAAACGTGGACTGAGAATCATGGAATCGGTATAAAACGCAGACTGGGTGTAAAATAACGAGGACCGAAGCTGTGAACATAAAATAATGATTTACCTCTGTCGATAAATACGTAGATTTTTAATACGTAGGGGTCGCAGGGTATCTTCTTTACAGCGGTTCATAAATAAAGGCCACATTTCACAAAATGCTGGTAGACAATTAACTCTGATAAAATGCGCAGCAACACGTTTCTGGATATTACTGATAATGGCAACGATATGAAATATTTTCAAATTTGCCAGGCAGTACATTTTGCTGTTCTGCAGTCCCAGGGGCCCGTTTCTCGAAAGTCCCGATAACTTTTCGGGCCCGGAACTGCAATTTAAAAAAATCAGAATCTATAGAATGGTGAAGTATTGTTTAACCCTCAAACCAGCCCGACTTGTTTTGTCAACTTATAATGTTTATTGCCTAGCTTTCAAAACCAACAAAATTTTAATCTTTAATGTAAACATTGGCTTTCAGGGCCCGATAACTTTTCGCAAATTTGAAAAATAGTTCATATCGTTGCCATTATCAGTAATATCCAGAAAAGTGTTGCTACGGATTAAATCTGAGTTAATTGTCTACCAGCATTTTGTGAAATATAGACCTTTATTTATGAACCGCTGTAAAGCAGATACCCTGCGAGCAGAGCCTGTAAAGTTTGAACTGGGCTCTGCTCGCAGGGTATAAAGCAGATTAAAAATGAGAAAAATTGCGAGAATTAAGATAATATTTCTGCTTTACTTTATTTGAATTTTTTTTTCAAATATCAAAAGAGAAAACGTTTGTAAAGTAACATGCCGTGACCCCCACGTATTATAAATCACGTATTTATCGACAGAGGTAAATCAATATTTTATGTTCACAGCTTCGGTCTTCGTTACTTTACACCCAGTCCGCGTTTTATACCGAGTCCATGATTCTCAGTCCGCGTTTTATACCCAGTCCGTAGTCCGCAGCCCGTAGTCCGCTGTCCGCAGTCCGCAGTCCGTAGTCCGCAGTCCGTAGTCCGCAGTTCGTAGTCCGCAGTCCGTAGTCCGCAGTCCGTAGTCCGCAGTCCGTAGTCCGCAGTCCATGTTTTATACTGACCAATTTAAAAACGTTTTCCGGTTGGAAAACATTTTCGGATTTGGAGAATATTTTCGGATTTGAAAAAGTTTTAGGGATTTAAAAATGATTTTCGGATTGGATAAACTTTTTGGGATTTGTAAACGATTTTCGGATTTGGAAAATTATTTTCAGATTTGAAAAACATTTTCGGATTTGAAAACGATTTTCGGATTGGATAAACTTTCTGGGATTTGTAAACGATTTTCGGATTTGGAAAATTATTTTCAAATTTCGAAAACATTTTCGGATTTCAAAAACTCTTCGGGATTTGAAAACGATTTTCGGATTTGGAAAATTATTTTCGGATTTGCAAAACATTTTCGGATTTGGAAAAATATATTCGGATTTGGAAAACATTTTCGGATTTCAAAAACTCTTCGGGATTTGAAAACGATTTTCGGATTTGGAAAATTATTTTCGGATTGGAAAAGAATAGTGGACAAGGATTTGAACAAATAATTTAGATTTGAAACTTTTTTCGAGATTTGAAAATTATTTTAGGATTGGCCCTTGGCTAGGTGCGCGGAATCCCTCGGGTCGTTCAAACCCGCAATCAGCAAAGCTCTCTAAGGCACGGCATTCACGGAAAGCATGCTTTTTAATATTGTGTAGTTCATAGTTATAGTTATAGTTGTGTAGTTATAGTTTGATCTTTCCGTAAATAGCTGATAAAGTTTATCTATCTATCTATTGTTGATAAGCCATAGGGTTGTGGTGTGGGTATTGTTTATTGGTAAGCTATAGTGTTGTGGTGTGGGTATTGTTTATTATCTATTGTTGGTAAGCTATAGTGTTGTGGTGTGGGTATTGTTTATGTCTTTTGAATCTTTTGTTTCTAGTGACGTCATTTCGTGATCGCAACATCAGCAACTAACATCCGCGCAACACCAAGAAACAGCTGAGAAGCGCGTGCGTACGGCTTCCTGCTTTTACTGTGATCGTTTGACGTTGCATACCACAATCTCCGTCGCCGGTTTTCGCTAAATTAAAGCCAAGAAATAAAACAGAACCAGCCTCAGTTAAAAGCGGCATTCGAAAATCGTAAAAAAAAAATTAAGAAAAGCTCTGGCTTGTTTCTGATGAGCGCCAACCGAATGCAAATAAACGTGCAGGACGGTATAGGGATGATATTTGTTTACAAACATTCTCTTTGTTATTCAAATGTGCCAGCCACTGGAACAAAAGAACCCTTTGTTTCGGCAGCCAATAAGGCTCTGGTTGGCACATTAATAACAATTGGTGACGTCATTGATATCTTCCCTATAGCAATTTCATTTTTTATTTTTTTAAACTAATAAACGGTATCAGTACATTCGTTAATTCACCAAAGCCGGAGTTATTAATTTCTAGTCAAATTCTGCTGTGTTCTCATCAGGACCGAAACATGTTTAGAGTACATGTTTCAACGAATCACGTTACCCGTCGTAAATATGTTTGCAATTTCATTTCACGCCTGGTTCTATAATTTATGCTGTTTTACGAGACAGGCATAAACTCATAAAATCGCATTAAATCTTTTTAATTACACATGGACTGAAAAAATAGAGCTCGAACTTACTGTTGCTTGATTTTGTAGTTTTATCTTACTTGGGAAACACTTTGGGAACGAAGGACAAGACCACGTTTGCACTAAAAAGTGTTTCGTCTGTCTCGGATCGAAACTGTCTTGCGTCGGGTAGTTTCAATCGTGCTCAGAATAAACATGTTTCGACCATGATTCGCGTAATGCACCAGCTCTCAGAAACCTCTATTTTCATTGGCCTTGTAAAACACAGCTTCTATTGTTTTTAGGTCTAGGGTCCATTGTTGTGTTGTTTGTTCTATTGTTTAGGGTTAGGGTATCGAACCAATGGTGTGAGACCTTACGAGAGCTGCTACATCGCCCCCTGGTGTAAACACTTTTCGAAGGTAAACATGTTTCATTCGTGATCAGACTGAACATATTTAGCCCTAGTGTGAACACAGCACAATCTTAAAATCCTAAAATCCTTAAGGTGGCTCGATGGTGTTTTTTTCTGTGCCGACCACTCTTTTTCAATCACGTATTTGGATATCTTATTCAGTATTTACCTAAATACTCATGGCACACACTTACTAGGGAAAAATTGAAGTTTCCATTTCAGTTGTATTTTTTGCGATCGAAGCGTCCTTGGCAACGATACGTTGCTAGGCGTAGTTTTACTTGTGAGGCCGCCGTCGGCCTGTATGAGAAATTTTGGTAACTCGCTCTTGGGGACTGAAAGAGTACCACAATGCACACATTTTAGCCAAGTTTGGTTAACTTCTGTGAGAGGATTTTTGAATGGCGCGAGTTTACTTATTTTAGGGTTAAATTTGGTAAAATATCAAAGTTTGTTGTATTTCACCCCAAACTGAGAGATCGAGGACCTAATGCCGATTTCAACTTTACTCATTCATAAGAACAACTATTGTACCTTATTTGTTTGGCTCTTTTGGCGGATTGACGGTTTTGGATTTTTCCCTGTGCCGAGTTATAATAATCGAAATTTACGATGTTTTTGCAACAAACGAGCAGAGAATCTTATGACCTCGCTTATTTTAAAAATCTGAGATAGAATTTCCCAAGAATAAGCGAACTATAAATTTGGACCTTCTTTTACTTAGTCTCCAAATTTCGTGTTGGTTGAAATGCTGTGAGACTTGTACGCTGAACGTCGAGTTGGTAACATGCGCGCTAGTATTTTCAGAGATTTCTTGTTCTCCGAGATGTTTACAATTCATGATCTATTCTGCATATTTCATTGTTCTGAAATGACACCTGCACGCGAATTCCAGTCTAGCACGGGCGGAACCAAAACGCTTGATTAACTTCCGAAGACCTGCCGATTATGGTAATAAACTCTTCTGTTGGACACGCTACAATAATCCTCTCACAGAAGTTAACCAAACTTGGCTAAAATGTGTGCATTGTGGTACTCTTTCAGTCCCCAAGAGCGAGTTACCAAAATTTCTCATACAGGCCGACGGCGGCCTCACAAGTAAAACTACGCCTAGCAACGTATCGTTGCCAAGGACGCTTCGATCGCAAAAAATACAACTGAAATGGAAACTTCAATTTTTTCCCTAGTAAGTGTGTGCCATGAGTATTTAGGTAAATACTGAATAAGATATCCAAATACGTGATTGAAAAAGAGTGGTCGGCACAGAAAAAAACACCATCGAGCCACCTTAATTATATCATGTCCTCCATGGTGTTTATAAACGTTTGATGACCCTCTTGTCTGTTTTTTTCATGCATTAAACCTTTTATATATTAATTAAAAAAGTAATCAATCACATATACACCGAATGCGAATATGGCGGCCGATTTATTATTCTTTTATGTGTATGTAAATTATCCTGACTAGCCTCGTTTTAGAGTAAACATTCTTTTGAACTTTGCACATGCTAACGAGGCCAGTCAGGATAATTTACATACACATAAAAGAATAATAAATCGGCAGCCATATTCGCATTCGGTGTATAACAGCCGAACTGATCGAGCGTGTTATTAAAATTCAATGTTTAGTCTTAAGCCTTATTTATTTGAATAGTGGAACTCAATTGACAAGAACAATCAATTCAATTCGCTTGTCAAAACAACCGGCACGCTTCAACTGTTCTTAATTGACTTACAAAGATCACAATTCTGCCCAATTGTTTCATCCAAAAACACATATTTCTAGCATTTTCACAAAACGAATTCGTTTCTTTGTCAGCAGTTTGATGTCAACAATAACTGTTCCGAGATCATGAGTGAAGAAAAAAGCCTCTCAAATTTATGTTCAATAACATATGAAAATAGATCAACGGCACTAAGCCAAGGGTCGAAAGCCAGGGACACCACCCACATGTTCTATCGATATCCTGTCAAATCTAAGTTGTTACCTCTGCAAAGTATCAATACACTCCTTTCCAATTGTGTAAATCCTGCAACGATCATTTTTTCCTCGCCAGATACGTTAGCGGTACAGCTGCCAGAAAAAAAAAACTAGTGCTGTCGGCCAATTTGATTCCTTAAAAATGGGTGTTGTACGTAATTGTTACGAGTTGATCATTTTTCACCACCCTGGCCGTATTTTACAAAATTTTCCCAGTGTACTAAGCTGTCTTTAGTGTCTTTAGCAAGCTTTCTTTTATGGGGTGTTTTTGTGAGCAATGATCCATACAGTTTATTGCGTGCTCGGCGAAGGGAAAAGGGAGGAGTCGAAACGCTTTGAACCGTACAAGCAGCCAAGGAAAAGGGGAACAAAAACAACCCATTCACGTGATTTCAATTCCGCTGGCTGTCAATATTTATTACTCCTGAAGTCGTACAATATGCTTTTAGGGATATTAAGTTTGTAAATTAGCTGTAAATTAGTTTACTTTCGTGTAAATGTGTCTAGTGAAGTGTCAAATTCGATGTGTTATGTCGCGATGTTTCGCCTAATGAATTAAATATTCGCTACTAAATGATGAATCCTTTTAAGATTAAATGACTGCCGATAAAACAAATTCGTAATCGTTTCAAGATGTACGTAAATTACATTCTGCTAGGGTAAAATGGGCTTTTATTAAAACTACAGAGTGACAAAGTCGTACTATCCTTCTCGGGTGAATGTGCTGAGTATAAAGGACGAGCACAAATTACACGCATTACATAGCGCCGTCCCGCAATAAACGCACAATCGGCTTTAGTGCGCCGTTTTGAATGACTCACTGAGACCAGTCAGTGGACACATAATTCGTCAGTCCTGTGCACCAAGACGGTTACATCGCATGACAACAAATCATTTAAAATTTCAGTTGACATAAAACCGGAAAGCTAAACACAGTTCGCGCCATAGTAAAGATAGATGGTGATATCGAGACTAAAGCCATCTAAAGAAGCTTTAAAAACCACTGTTTTGGGAATGTCAAATGTAAAAGCTTTGGTCCGTAAAACCATGTTTGTCCGACTCAATCCAACTGATTGGGTACTCAATAAATGAAGACTTACGTGGACCTTAACGTCTCACTGACCTGCATAGTGAACTGAAGAGATCTAAACCGAGTGCAGTAGAAAAACGTAATCTTAAGAGCATACAGTTTGGCCTCTCTTTTAACGCACGCCCCTTTATGACCGACGCCCGACTAAAAGGACTCAGTTGGTCCACCGGCCGAACTTCAGTAACTCATATTGCATTTCACTGCAACTGAACTATCTTGAAAACGGGAAACGTCTCTGAGACAAAAAGTTGGCGCTAGTTCCAATGATGTCCCTTTTCGGGAGAGTTGACTATAGCAACAGTCGCCGATCGTGATCGGCTATAAAGAAGCGTATGATGTGCACCCTACTCAGTTACCGACAACTAGCTGCCACTGACTCTCGAGTTTTTCTCAGTCCTCTGTCAACACGCCAATTTTTCACCGATCTTATTGTCACGGCATATTCTCTTGATATTCTCACATGAGTCACTGGCCTGTTCCAGGCGTTCAGATAGTGGGAAAAGCGCGAATTAATAGTTGGGGAAGGCGCCAAGAAAAGCGAGCGAAAAAACGAGGAGAGACTGTGGAGAGGAAGCGAGGGAATCCCGCATTTTTTTTTCGCTGGCTTTTCTTTGTGCCTTCCCCAACTATTCGTGCTTTCCCCACTATCTGAACGCCTGGAACAGGCTAACGAATCACTTGAAAAACTATGGTCTCTTTTCATTTCGCGTTTCTCAAAATGGGCCCAGTCACCTAAAAGGATCTAAAATTAAAAACCTCTTGTCGGAGGATTTATGTATCCGATCCTTCCGTGCCGCCGGATGAGATTTTCGTGTGCTGATTCCTTATTGTTTGTTACATTCGTTAATATCGGCGCTAGTTCGGCCAAGGGCTCCACCAAAGTACACACGAAAAACCTTTCGAATGGATGTTTGGGGACTGTACGTGGCAATTGTTTTGTCCGATTCACCGCAGTCGTACACACTTCTCTAAGACTGTGATGATTTTAGAACTTTAATAAATATTTTGTAACTCTGCCGAAAAAATGAGCACGGGCTGTTTTATGCAGCAAGACCATGGAACCGTTTTATACCAATAGAAGAAATTTTACGGGTGGGTTGTTTGTCATGTATTACTTATCCGCTTTTGCTGTTTTTGTCACGGCTGTATTTTGAGAATATAGAATATTAAAATACTTGCCTTTCATACGTTTTTGTAGTAAAATCACAACACAAGCACCAACCAGCACTAAGAATATGGCAGCAATAGAGAGCAACGGAATACAACTCCTCTTCATGATAGCAGACAGCTGAGCAGAGCAAACTGAATTAAGCAAGAAACTGAACACGTTAGTACGCCGGCTTTCACTACTGAATCGATCGTTCACGTTCACTGTCAGGTTTGTTTTGAATTCCCCATGTAATGGATCATCTTTATGTATCGCTTGTCTATAGCGTGATGACACGCTCGATAACCTCTATTTCAATGAGTTATTAAATACAAAGGTGTGTAGAAAGATCAATGAGGACCCGAAATCACGAAAGCCAGGAATCTTCACGTTTCTGCTCTAAACGCCTCCACAACAAAACACGAAAGTAACCTACATTCCTAGTCTTCCTATTAACACGAAGACCTTTTTTCTTTACCTTCAACATTCTAACATGTTATATTCTTATATGACTTTGATATATATATATATATATATATATATATATATGTTTAGTTTTTGATTGATTATGTTGATGTATATATATAAGGATCTGTATCAATAGCTGGGCACAGGGAGCTACATAGAAACAGTCATAACTATGACAAAAACCACGCTATGTAAATCAAGATCAATAAATCCCGCTATGTAAATACTGTCGACCAAACTGGCGTTATGTTATAATCCCTATTTTTATAACTTCACGAGTTTTAGACTCCTAAAAAAACAGCATGCATTTTAAGACTCGTTAAAACGCACGCCTTTTAAGACATTTTAATACTTGTTAAAACGCATGCATTTTAAGACTTGTTAAAACGCATGCATTTTTAGACTTGTTAAAACGCATGCATTTTAAGACTCGTTAAAACGCATGCATTTTAAGACTTGTTAAAACGCATGCGTTTTAAGGCTTGTTAAAACGCATGCATTTTAAGGCTTGTTAAAACGCATGTCTTAAAATGAAGCATTTTGAAGAGTGCCAAAATGCATGCTTTTTAAGGATTCTTGAGGATTTTTAAGCGGGTGTCTTAAAATTCCAAATGCAGCGTTTCTTGGAGTCTTACAATGCAGGGATTTTAGGAGTCCTAAAATGCATGCTTTTTATGGATTCGTAAAATGCAGCCTTTCAAGACCCCTTAAAACGAATGTCATAAAATGCAGGGTTTTAAGGAGTTCTAGTTGACATGCGACTACACTAATTAGTGGATCAATGAATAATATCAATTTCTTTCAACTGGATTCTAAAAATACACATACGGCGAAACTTCTCGAAAACGTGAATGGATGGGGTGAAATCGCACTTGCCGCGTTGTTATCTCGAAGTATGTGATACAGTAATACGTACAATTTATTAATTTACCTGTTTTCTGAAAGACTTAAAAATTGTGTCATTGGTTTTCTAAACAAATTATCGATTATCCGCTTGACTCTTTAAATTGTCCTTCATCACGAGGCCATTAAAATGTAAATTTTATTTTAATTTTAATTGTCTAAAAGGGCGTTTGAACGTCGCTTTTTATTCTCATTGAAGCGTACTAAGGCCTGCTGTGCGCTGGGGAAGAAAAGCGTGACGGGCCGCTAACAATGTTGACTGCGTAGGAGGTCGGATCTTGTTCCTAACGTTTGAAACTCAGGCAAAATTTAAAGGGTTTGCATGGAACCATCAGAGCATAGAAGTGACAATATCTTATTGTTTAAAGTGTTCCTGATTTCATGAAAGGAAAGCTCCAGCGTTTGTCTTCTATCCAGTGCCACACATAGATAGATATCGTTAACGTTCACAGATACGCGGGGAGTTTGCTGCCTTGGTTTAGCTAGTAATTTAGAGGTCAAGTGATCACGTGACAAATGATTTTGTCGTCGATCTTTTATACAGTGGTTACCATGGCAATTTCATTTCAAAAGCACCCACACCACTTTATTTTCTTCTCGCGAGGCTTTTTGCACTTGGAAGATTCTTCACTAAAAAGTCGCTTCACCACTTATATAAACCTTGGTTCATAACAAACATTCCATCATGTACTCGTATCATGAAGAAAGTACAGTGTTTCCTTTCGATAAGCACGTTCGTGATTTTGAGGGTGCACTGTGACCTGAATTACAAGAAAAATGCTACGCCCTTAAGCTGACAAAACAACTTCCTACCTAAAAGGACACGTACTGAAAACAACATAAAAAGTCCATCTGTCTAAATAACATTTAACCCTTTTTTAATCAAAATTCAAGAAGAATCCAAAATTTCATTTCGTAAAATATTGAAAAACAAATGGTACCATGACTACCATGCAAACGTTCTGCTGAAAAGGTTTCATTTGAATTTTTTTTGTATTTCAAAGTTGTTTATATTGTCCGTATTTGGGTACATTACATCATACTTAACATACACCATTTACATTTACATTTACAAACAAGTCGTAAATTAAAAGTTTCAGATTAAAACCCGGTTTACACGACAAGCGTTTTGGGCACGGCACCCCTGACTTTGGGCACCCGTGCCTAAAATTTTAGGCACGGCACCCTCAATTTGTATCGTGTAAATGGAAATGTGTTGGGCACGGGTGCCTAAAAATTTAGGGGTGCCGAGACCCTGTGAACAGGTGGCCCCGTGCCCGTTTTTTAGGGGTGCCGTGTCCAACTTTTCTCTTCTCGCCGAGAACTGTGGTTCAAATTCAAGATGGCGTCCAGTTCCACCAGCAAAGTAACGTGGTCGGAGGAGGCGACAGAGGCTCTTATCGAACTTTTTAGCGAGGAAAGCATCCAATTATCGTTAGAGGCTTCGAAAACATCCAAAGTGTCCAAACAATTTTTATTCTTGGCTGGTTTACAACAGCTAACATGGCTTGCACAAACATTCTGCGCCTGTTAACGTTGTTTATAAAAGCAGTAAATGAGCGGTTTTCTCCCTCCACTATATATTCCTGAAAATTTGTATTTCTTCGCTTCCTCATGAAATACCATAACAAAAGAGCATTTCGTCTGCGTCCTGTTCCAATGTCCGCCATGTTGAAAGTGGTTAAGCCGCTGACAAATGCATCGATATGCTCATAAATTTAGAGGTGCCGTTTCTAATTTTAGCAGTGCCCGTTAAAAAATTAGCGGTGCCCAAAATAAAGAAAATTTTGTCGTGTAAACAGACAATTGACGGCAATGACTTTGGGCACGGGTGCCCAAAGTTAGGGGTGCCGTGCCCAAAAACGCTTGTCGTGTAAACCGGGCTTAAGACCGTTAAGTAACATTAATAAATAACATAACATAACATGTGCGTTTGAAGGTTTATATTTGTTTATTTCATTACTGTAATACAGTCGAACCTCCACTAACGGACACCTTCCGTCAGCGGACACCTCTCTTTAGCGAACACGAAACCGCGGTCCCGGCGATTTATCCTCTCCAACACTACAGTTTTAACTTCCCGTAAGCAGACACCTCCCATAAGCGGACACGGACACCTATTCGGGGTCCACAGAGTCTAAAACAAAAAACTCTCGTAAGCGGACAGTAAACGATATCAAGAAAATTTCTAGCAAAATAGGTTTGGTTCTAATGGTTTTAATTGTGCTTGATATAAACAAAAGCGAAGTGTGAGTCTGAACAGTACAGACAGTACATGAGTTTCATGCTGGTAACTAGTCATTTCGATTCCAAGGTATGACACTCATCAATAGTTTCTGTTTACGTACCTAATAAGGACACTGTCTTTGCATTTTAGAAAATGACTACATGCAATGTACATAAAATATGTACCTCTTTGCCCTTCTACTCTGTTCACCAACGAAACATGGCGGATCTATGTTGTTCGTGTGACGCAATGCGAGAGCTTCACAGATAGATATGTGCTGTGCTGACATGTCTTTCAACTGATCTTGAACCATAGTTTTTAAATGAGTGTTAAATTTAGTAAAAGTAAAAGTAAAGTCGCGCACACGAGCCAGAAGGCTCACAACGGCCGGAGCTTAAACCCGGTTTCTGTAGCATGAAGCGACTAGGAATATTTCTACTCCCCCCTGGATGGGATGCTAGTCCATCGCAGGGTTACCCCCAGCATTTTTTGGTCGCCGATACCCATTTATACACCTGGGTGGAGAGAGACAGTGTGGAGTAAAGTTTCTTGTCTAAGGAAACAACACGACGGCAGAGACCAGGCTCGAACCATCGACCTTCAGGTTGAAAGTCCGACGCACTAACCACTAGACCACCGTGGCTCCACGGTTAAATTTATGTGTGATATAAAAAGCGTCATCCAACAACTCTGTGATGGATAATACAATTACAAGTGGTCTCAAGAGCTTTAAAAGACACGTACTGGTGCGTTATACGCCCTCTGGTGCACTATTTTTGTTTCAACGTGACTGTGCGTGTATATTGGACAACCCTCCCCGAGAGTGTCCGCTTACGGGAGGTTCGACTGTATATATTTATATGTATTTACGCCATTTATTGATATGCACAGCTAACTTATTTTTTGACTTGGCGATCCTACTTTCGAGTTAATAATTTATGTCGATTCTTGATAAAAGGACATTAAAAGATGGTTTTAAAGTGTTGTTTCTGCAGTAATAGATATATTGTTTCGCAATAATTACAATGTGATTTAACAACAAGAAGTCACCTTTCTTTTCTACGGACCAAACATTTTATCGATATCAGAAAGTGATGATTTGAATGGGCACAACATTTAGGATTTCGTCGACACAATCAAACACTAGAACCTACATGTCTCATCATAATTGACTCTGGGAGTCGTTGCCGCGAGATAACGAGCTTAGTAGATACAACATATCTTTTTTAAATTATTAAAAATATGTAATTATCTAATTTGATTGAAGAGACTTCCTTAAATTTTGTTATTACATGTATGCTATGTTTCAAGGTTTTTCTTTTCTCTAAATGATAACCGTTTCGAACATGCACAGAGAAGTTTGGTTCTGGAGTCTGAGTAAATAACAAAGAAACGTTGCACCTGGGACTGATAAACAAATATAATAGGCCACTTCGAAAAATACCATAATACTCTTTTATGTGCATGCTCAGCCTCACCGGGGTGTAATTATTAAATAAATAAACAAATAAATATCCTTTATTTACCCTCGGCAGTGTTTATAGCACAAGTGCTAGTGGCACCGAGCATTCAAATTTAACATAACATTTTTAAAAATCCGAACTGGCAGGAGGCAAACCAGTTGGCTATTTTACAAGCGTGGTCGAGGAGTTGAACTCGGGTCTACCGTGAGACAACTCCAGCTAGTGGTCAGAGCGGGACTTGAACCCGGGACCTCCGGATTTCAAGTCCGGTGCCCTAACCACTCGACCACGCTGCCTATTCAAGTCTCCTTTGTTAGAATGGCACAATGGAATTCAGAGTACATATAGGAATGCTAGGACGTAGCATTGTGTGTTCGTATACAAATGTGCATCGTATGCAAATTCCTAAGAAGTTGAACCATAGCACGTGCAGTTCGTGCTGAAAACAAAAGAAATTGAAAAAATCAGGCTTACATCAAGCACCACCCAAACCTGCACTTTAAAGAGTATTATGGTATTTTTTGAAGTGGCCTATATACGATATTGAACGGCAAGAAGTTTTCAAAATAAGCACAATGGAGTAGCAAGCCTACCAGCAGTGACTTTACAGGTAGTCACCAGGCGACAAATTAAAGCTGCTGTAGCCTTATAGAACTGCTGAGTTGGAGATAAGGCATAGTTAACGTTTTTCTTTGGGTCACTGATAATTTCCGGGATATGTATAAACGTAAAAGTAATGCGAAGCTGGCAACTAACACATATGACACATATCCGAACGTGACAACCATCTCGGAGAGAACAGGAAGCAAAACAATACTCAATTGGTATAGAAGCCGGATTTGTTTCGAATTTTGATTGCCTGAGATGAGAGAGCTTCAGGAAGCAAGCGACTTGACCCACCGATTAGATAAGTACATTTTGGTAACACTACGTGAGTTTAGTAACATGCATACAGCTATTTTAATTTAGGTTGTCGGATGAGAACTTCAAGCGTACGCAACGAGACCGCAAGTAACTATGGGTAGTTGTAAATTGGTCTTAGCTTAGTTCGGGGTTTTTGCGTTTGTTAGTGCAATATAAATGAGTGAGGTAGATGTTAGCACCATAAATGTTTGCCTTTGCTGTATGGACGAGGTATTTTAAATTGCTTTGGTCAATTTATCGTATACACCTAATTGCAGTAACGTTGTCATAGAAAAATGAAAAATGAAAAAAGCCAAATAGGAATTAATTAGCTTAATCATAATTCACAGCGACACGCGGCACGATTAAGCGTGCAGCGGCTATTGTTAATTTAAATTAAGCGTGCAGCGGCTATTGTTATTTGTATGACTAATTCCTATTGGCCTTTTTCAGTTTTCGTTTTTACATTTTTCATTTCTCTATGACAACGTACATAAAAATCCCAAAGTACCTTGCGGTCTCGTTGCGTATGCTTGAAGCTTTCATCCGACAACCTAAATTGAAATAGCTGTATTCTAGAACAATTATCAAAGTTGTCCTCATGGTTGACTGAAGGTTAAGGTCATGTTTCGACTGAATCCAACGGCGCCAAATGTTCTTTTGGTTGAACTCAGTCATTAGTTCCGTACTGTCAGTTAATTCAATTTAACAAGTAGTGCACTATTTCAACTATTAGTTCGACTCTACTTTTCATAACTTAACTACTTAAGTCGCCACTATATTTTATCTATTAATTACATAGAGATGCGGACGCATGCAGCAATGTAAATGACACAACTGGTCAGCTAGTGTACAAGCTAGGCTAGAGTGATTTCACAAAACGTCTCAGGTAAATTTTGTGTGCCAAAATATCATATTAGTCGGTGGGGAGCTTTTCACTATTCCTTACGATACCAAAAAAATTGGAAAACTATCATTTTAGTACATAGGAAAAACAAGTGCGTCGTATATGTTGTACTTAATTTTTTATCTCAGTTAATTTTTGTTTTTCCATTGTTTTGGGGTATGGTAATATATGCTAATGAATTTGAAACACAGGAAAAACAAAAATTAACTGAGATAAAAAATTAACTACAACATATATATCAGATCTACCTCCATAGACGCCTCCATCACCGGGAAATCGTGCAGAATAATCGATCGTATTCCTTTAGGGTATCAATGTTATCCCCAGGGCATTACCCCCCGTTAAAGAAATCTCTGAACAAGCCGAAAAAAAGCTACCAATTATTCCAAGAAACTTACAGTTTTCTCGTCGTTGATGTTGTTGTTGTTCCACTGGAACATGAACAACATGAACAGTGCCAGTTTTAGAATACAAGGAAACTGATATGTAAGAAATACGATGTTTTGTCATTTTTCACGAGATAAAATATTCCAAGATTCTTGGCGTATGTTGTACTCTTGTTCAGTCGTGCTCAAAACGCGCTTTCAGTTTGAAAGGGGAGAAGGCCCTGGGAGCGAGATTGATGAGACATGCGCCACAGGCAGTCCACGCGGTTGAAGCTTAACCAGTTTCTTTAACATCCGAATGGCAACTGGGAGTATTACTACTCCGGCACAGGACAGAATGTTTTGTAAGTAAATTTATTAACTCACGGACAAGGCCTTTGATATCGTTGATAGAGAGAAATGAAGCCCTACCAGGGCAGGACCTGTAAAAAGAGCTAAAATCTGCAAAGGACCGCAAACGATACGTAGGATCTATGAAAGACCTAATCAGCCAAAAAATAAACAAACATAACCGACAAACTGCAAGGCTGATCTGACTACGTAAAAAAGTAGATTTTGCGAGACACCAATACGACAGAAACCGATAAAGCAGGGTAGCAACCGCGGACAGCTGCTTCGTCCTGTTTGGGACTCGTAAGCGCGGACAAGACCTGTAGACTGGTAGAGTTGTCCATGCAGAACAACTTGTTTCAGACAGCTATGAAGATGTATATTAATTATTAATATAATATTTATTATTGTAATAATTACCTGAAGACTTCGGAGTGATAACATAAATATTGTTGTTGTTGTTGTTGTTGTTGCAAACTGCCTTTTGTGTCGTTTCTTTTTTCTTGCGATCATAGTTAATAAAGTGCAATGGTTATGAAACGGAAAACCTGAGAAATGTCTTTGTTCGATGTTTTTGTTATCGTTTTTCGGCCTTGACCGTGCACAAGCACATTAGATGTTGAACTTTTGTTCGAGCAACTGACCAATAGAAATGGTGCTATTAAGTTATTCAGTCACAGCGTGTGATCAAAAAACAAAAGATGTACATGATCAAGTACGGTTCAACATAAATTGTAGCTCCTTTGTTATCGCCATTGAAGTCTGCAAGGTTTCATCACCAGTCCCTCGATTATTAAACTATGTCGCGATTGACTGGATTATGAAGATTCGGCATCAGAGTGCATGAAGAGATGGGATTCAATGGACACCTTAGAAACAGACAGACGATCTCGGTTATGAAGATGATTTAGCAGTTCTCTCGCATAGCCATAACCAGATGTGGGAGAAAACAAGATTTCTTGAAGTTATGAGAGACAACACTACTGAAGACAGCTCCCGGCATATTAACACGAATACAGTCAACAAGATAAAGTAATTGACACCACAGGGAGTTTAGGCTCACAACAGGAATCCTCGACGACAAAAATATATTGGATTTGTATGGGATTTTTAACAACCTCGTTCCCAGGGTCTCTCTTCTTCCCGCCCCCTGGAGCGAGAGGAGAGAGACCCTGGCTCAGGCTGGTCACGTGTCTCCCAGAATCTGGGAGATTCCAATTAAAGGACACGGGGGAGGGGCGGCAAAGTGTGAAATTTGTCTGCTCTAGTTGGGCATTGCGAAACAAATGCAAAAGCGTTCGGCGGCTCGCGAAAAATGTGAAGCGGCGGACATCCTCAGACTTCGAAAACATATCCACATGGTCTGGTTCTGAAAGTGTAAGTTGCTTTAGGATCAGAGGAATTGTCACGGCGCTTGAAGATTTACCGCAGTAAAGCTAATTTTGAACTTGCTGCAGAATGCAATCCAATTTTATTACTTGACACCGCAAAGCTCGCGCTCTTGATTTATGCATTGTTCCGGACTGGGATGAATTATCGCTACATACTGCTTAACAGGCGATTTTTAAGCTTCATTCGAAAGGCACATTAAAGTGCTGCCGTCTGTTCTCTGGCGATGGCAAAGCAAGAAAGAAGCGGCCGCCACGGACCAAATGTTTGCACGCTGATCAACAGTACACTTATATAACAGGAAACGATCGAGAGAAGACAATGAAAGCTTTTATAATTATTCTTCGTGTGTGAGGCATGTTGTTTAGTTACTATGTTCACCAGTTCCAGTCGTTTGGATGTCTATACATTGTTCATTTATATACTTGTGAATTTTTTAGCAACAATTTTATCCTTGCGTATTGTCTATTCGTTTTCGTTTGAATCGTTTGACTGAACCTTCGTTATTTCAATTTTAGGATTTTGTTCATATTATGTTCAGTTCGAAAATTATAAGTTGTCAGGATCTTTTGCCCTTCTATTTATTGAGTTATAAACAGCAGGCATAACATAAACAGCAAAATTGAAGCACTTTTCACGGCCAAAGAGATTTCTAACATCCCTATTCGGTTGACGGTATAAAAGCCTGGGATGTTTTATCTGTTTTATTCCGGGTCTTGCTATATTAAATCACAGAGAATTTTTTACGTCTTTTATTTATATCTTGCAATACAGATTCCTATTTTCAACAAGAGGTTATGGAACATGGAACATATTTATTTCACAGCCACAGCTGAAACAACAACCGTCGCTCACAGCACGAGCCTTGCCACTGTACAGAAAACAAGGCAACGTTACAAATACTGTCTACCCCTCCTTAGGATTATAATTGTCCACGAGACACGTGACCAGCCTGAGCCAGGGTCTCTCTCTCTCTCGCTCCAGGGGAGGGAAGAAGAGAGAACGAGGTTGGATTTTTAACTGCTAGAAACTTTCTTTCTACTCATCGAAGTCAGTACTTCTAAAACAGAGTAAGTCATTTAAAGAGAAACTATCAGTAACAACGTAGTAGTGCACCCTTAGGTAAACCCGTAAGTTACTCCGGCCGTAAGGCGGACACTTACAAAAGTGCAAAGTATGTTGTATACAACACCCGTAAGTGTACCCAAAAAAGGATTCGTAGGTGTCTTACTTAAGTGGAGATTTATGGAAACAGAAAACCTTTGGACATCGCCCAGAAATTCTGCATATTAATTATAATTGTGAACTTTGCAACTTGATATCAGAACACGGCCGTGCTTACGATTATTACAATTGAATTTTAATGAAATAGTAAGATCGAGCCTTTTTTCCGAGCATGAAGACGGAATTTAAAACTATCTTTGCAAAAATGCGCAAACAATTGATACCCCTAATTCAACAAATCCCCCTTCCTCTCATTTTTTCTAATCCTGAAACACTTCCAAAAATCGCCAACAATAAAGGAAACTACAAAACAAAGATCTACAGGCTAAGTAAAGGCCGTTTTTGGATTGCTTGAACCGTTAACAAGATCACGAATTTCATAAACTGAACCGATCTACAATAGTGTAAAATGGTATTTTGACTCCAATCCTACTTAAGGTAAATGAATTATGACATTTTATTCATATTTTCGTGGTCATATTAGTCGAGGGCAGAAGTCTGATGAAAAGCGGCTTTGCTATCATTATATCGACAACACATGACAAGATACACCTGATGTCAACACAAACGACAATTGTCCGAATTACTAAAGTAAAAATACCTATTTTGAAATGAAATAAAGCCAGTGTTCATAACAGGCAGTAATCTAGCCCAACGAAAGCTTACAGTGCTGGGGTGAAAACGTACGAGCTGGAAAATGCGAGAGTTTTTGGAGTAAAAGTAGGCTTCTTTCACGCTCTTCAGTTCATCCACGGCCTTTCACTAGTTTTCTTCAGACCGTAGGAGCTTAGACTGAAAGGCTGGCGTAGTTACTATTGCATTTGAATTGGGTTACTCTGACATATCCATTAAAAAATGTAACAAACATAACCATTCTCTTTTAACCGCATTTAATAGCTAATTATTTTAAGTTTAGAACACTGGCGGTAAATATCCCTAAAGTCTTCGTTCGTGTACCATACATTGAACACACTGGCAATAAAAAGTGTGTGTGATCGAGAACAGAAAGCCAAGCCAAGATCACATCTACAGATACAAGTCTATCCAAAAATAGAGCCGCCAATTAATATAAACACGATTTTTTAACGATTATTATGGATAGCCTGTCAGAGTTGTTTAATGATATAATTAATGCGACTCTTTTTGGTTTTAATCTATTTTGCAGTAGTTTTTTCAAGGCGCGAATGGAAAGACCGACCATCGTATTTTGCACTTTCCGTTAAGTCACCATGACAATAAAGTGTTCTTCCTTTCTTATTTTTTTAATTTCTCTCTTTCTTTCGTTTGACTGTGATGTTTATTTTAGCATTGGGGAATTTAATTAAGTAAATGAGAAGATCCACTTGAGTGTCTGAAGACAATCGACAATAGAAGCTCGATAAGCAAAGAATGTGCGCCTCACGGTAATGGGAGTAAACATAGCTGGGGTGTTATCAAAAATAGACTCTCTAACTAAATTTTGCGTACCCTTAATTGGAAATCAGATGGCAAAAATCTGATAGAGTGACAGGATAAGAAATGTTTTTTTAGGCAGTGATACGAAATACTCTCCGCCAGTTTGGTTTACGAGACTAAGCCTGTCCGTTTGTACGATAATCCAAATGATTATTTTATCTTGATTTTACACCATTCAAGGTCGGGTGACCACTATACATCAAGATTGCTTGAAATATGTAATATACTTCAATATCAACAGCCAATAGAACAGCCGACTCGAGTTACGAAGAACACATCTACTACTATAGATCTTTTTCTAACCAATGATGCTTATAAGTTCTCTCATTATGGGGTCTCAGAGATTGGTGTTAGCGATCATAATCTAATATATGCTATACGAAAAATACCATCCATCAAGGCTAGCCCTAGAATTATCGAATCAAGGCACTATAGAAATTTTGACCGAAATAAGTTTAGAGAAGATCTTATGTTAATCCCTTGGGAAACTATTGGAAATTATGACGATCCAAATCCTGCCTGGCAAACATGGAAAGAAACCTTTCTTTCTGTCTGTAACCTTCATGCTCCTTTGAAACGTAAAAGGGTGCGAGCCAGGCAAGCGCCTTGGCTAACAACTGAATTAAAAAAACTTATGTTTGAAAGAGACAAGCTTAAAAAGATAGCTAATAGGTTCAACACCGAAAAAAACTGGCTGGATTACAAAAGTATTAGAAATAAAGTTAATTACGAAATTAAATCTACCAAAGAAGAATACTATAGAAATTACTTTAGAGAAAATTCAAAGAACATAAATCAAACATGGAAAGGGATTAACAATTTACTGGGTAATAATCTGAGTACAACGTCTATTAAAAACATAACATATAACAACACAATTTATACTACCCCAGACGAAATTGGGAATGCCTTAAATTCCCATTTTACTGAAATTGGACCGAAACTATCTTCTCAGCTGCCATCCTCCTCAAAGCAGCCATCAGATTATATCTCCCCAATTCAGCACTCATTCAGTATTGAGGAAACGTCCATTAGTGAAGTTCTTAACTTGTTAAGAGCTCTGCCTAGAAATAAAACTTGTGGTCTAGATGGCGTTCCTGCAAGGCTGTTAAAGGAGGCCGATACAATAATAGCTCCATCCCTTACCAATCTATTCAACCTTTCTATTAGAACTGGAATTTTCCCAAGGGATTGGAAATTAGCAAAAGTGACACCGATATACAAAGATGACAAGAAATGCATTCCTGATAACTACAGACCAATTTCTGTATTGCCAGCTGTCACTAAGCTGATAGAAAGAATTATTTTTAACCAACTTTACAGTTATCTGACAGAACATGGTTTACTTTCTGACTCTCAATCAGGTTTCAGACCCCTACATTCCACTTTGACCGCTTTATTAGATGTCACTAATGATTGGTTTCTAAATATGGATAAAGGCCTATTAAATGGTGTCATATTCTTAGACCTTAAAAAGGCTTTCGACACCATGGATCACGAACTTTTGTTGGACAAACTGAAACAATATGGTGTATGCCAAGTAAGCCTAAATTGGTTTGCTTCATACCTTACAGATAGAACACAAAAAACTTTTGTCGATGGTGTGCTGTCAGATAGCTGCACAATTAAATGCGGAATACCACAGGGTTCTATTCTTGGGCCACTACTATTTATTGTTTACATAAATGATCTTCCATCTTTTAACCCCTAAGCCTTCTCTAAAGTGCGGATGTATGCAGATGATACTAGTTTAACTGTTGCACATTCTGATGAGTATATTCTGGAACAACAAATGAATCATGATCTACATGAAATACATACATGGCTAATAGCGAATAGCTAGACTTAGCCTAAATGTGGTAAAGACAAAATATATGATTGTAGCTAGTCAATATAGGATAAAACACCTTCAGCACCAAATTAATATCCATGTCGATCACAAACCCCTTGTAAGGGACAAGACGTATAAATATCTTGGTGTTTAAATAGATCAATCATTAACTTGGAGAGATCATGTAGACAAAATTGCTAAGAAAACCTCTGGAGGGATTGGCGTTCTGAGACGTGTAAGGCATCTCATACCTTATCATACATTAATTGTGATGTACTACTCCCTTGTACTACCATATTTCGATTATTGTAGTATAGTGTGGGGGAGTTGTGGGAAAGGGATGTGTAACAGACTCCAGATCCTCCAAAACAGAGCTGCCAGGGTGATAACCTCCTCTAACTACGATAGACGATCAGTTGAGATACTGGATGAACTTGGGTGGGATAATCTTGAGACACGAAGGACAAGACAATTAGCCATATTAATGTATAAATTGAAAAATCGAAATGTACCTGATCATTTGGCTCAAATTTTTAATAGTACAAACTCTATGTATTCTTACAATCTAAGAAACTCAACATATAATTCGACATAATTTATTTGTACCAAGACCGTATACTGAGGCTGGAAAAAATAGCTTCCACTATCAGAGGGGCGGTTCTCTGGAATAGTCTATCAAATACTATTAAAGGACAGACAAGCCTGAAATCGTTTATATCACATTTGTAATTTAGTATAATTTTAATGACCATATTTATTTAATATTGTATTTTTTATTGCATGATTTTTGCACGGCTCTCTGGAAGAGCATTTTTATGAATGAGATTCCGTGATTAAATAAAGATGATTGATTGGGTCTAGTCGGAAACCCGGGGGGGGTCTCCCATATAAAAGTGACGATAGTGATGGCGGTCGTACCTTTTATAATTTAGGGGTTAAAATTTTCGGGTTTCTCGGAGTGCCCCCGGGTTCTGAAGTAGGACGTAGATTTTAGATTTGTGAAATTTGGTGGAAAGTGAGTGAAAGTGCTCTGATTACGTAACAGCCCGGGCGTAACAGACTTAACGAATGATCGACGAGTCACCATTTCTGGTCTCCATTTTTTGTGAGAGGGTATGTTATAGATAAGGTAAATCCGCTTTTTGCTTTCTCAGAAAAGATGTTTCAGTGTCCCGAGCTTCGCCAATACTCAGTTGTAACTGCGATTTTATCACCATCGTAACCTATTGTTATTGATCAATGATCGAAGAGTCTACACTGATGTAGCTGAATATACCGACAAATACAGCATGCAAATTTGCTTATAACTTTGTCATTAATGAATAAGCTACAGTCAATACGTACTAACTTACTACAGTAAAAACCCGCAAGTAAGAACCTGCATTTTCCCAAGTTAGCCTAAACAGGTTCTTACATAAATTAGCACAAATTTAGGCTATTTAGGTTCTTAAATAGGTTCTTACTTTCTAAAGAAAAATTACATTGTAGCTAATAGAATTTAGTGGTATTCAGCCTATTCCTTATATAAAATCTGCATACCAAGTAAGCATTTATGTAAAAATGACTATAATTGAAAAATTGAAGCACTGATCACATCAGCGGAATTTTAAAGTCCTCCTTCAGAACATAACATTACATACATGTACCGTAATGCCTAGATTTTAGAAAATAAGAACCTGTTTCAAACTTTAGGCTAAACAGGTTCTTGTATAGCGGGGGTCTAAGTGGCAAATTTTAGCCTAACAGGTTCTTAAAAACTAAGTTCTTACTTGCGGGTTTTTACTGTATCCGCCGATGCTATAAGATAGCACGACCGAATCAGACACTGTCGCTATCAATAGCAATCTTTTGTCAACGTCTTTGCTCAATTTAGTTCTTGATTCATGGAACTTTAAGTATTTGAGGCAAAAAAAAAAGCTTTACCATTAAATGCTGAAACATTACCCCAGGCCCCGAATAAACGCCGGGTCGACGGGGTCCAGTTTTCGAAAATACGTATATTTCCTTATTTAGAGTCCTGCCAATACAAAACTTCAAAAGAACAAGCAAAAGCTTCTATACTGAACTCTCAACTCAATGGACTAGTGCGTCCTATTGCTTTCAGATCTAAATTACAGAATATTTCGTGAGCATTAACCGCGAGGTACTTAGCGAAGAAGCGAATTTAAGCATAAATGACGGCTGGGGGGGGGGGGGAGTGAATAGGGGTTCGCAAATCCACCGATCCGTTGCATTTTGATGGACGAATCCATCGATCCGCAAATCTTTATGCTAAAATCCGAATCCTTTAATTATTTCGAACTTTTGAGATGTAATGAAAATGTCCTGACTTGAATCCTTGCATTCCGTGTGTGGGATTATTTTTTTAGAAAAAAGATCTTCTTGATCTGAAAATGAATACGAAAAAAGCAAGTGACACACTCGAACACCAACCCCGCGCTTCTCACGCATTGCGTGTGAACAGCATACTAAGCTGACTGCACGCGATCTCGGCTGTACATACATACAATACATATCTTTATTAGAAATTCCCAAAGGGGACGAAAATAAAAAGAAAATCAGGTCTCTAAAGGGTTCAGATCCAAGATCCGAACTATATCAGAAGCGAAAGCCAAAATTCGGGCCCAAAAATGGGATAAATCCGTTCTCTGAATCCGAAATCCAGGCAAAATCATTTTCAAAATCCGCCGATCCATAGACCCGTAGAATCACCCCCTTGACAAATGCAATAGATTTTGATTGCTATATCACGATTTTAGATATTATAACGTTATTTAAAAATAGAATGAAGCTTCTAGGAATGAAGTGCACTAACAAAATATTTGTTGTTGCTTTTATATTTCTCCCAGTCGGTCACACGTATTAATTAAAGTCCAGGGCCCGGTTGTTCAAAAGGTGGATAGCGCTATCTACCGGATAAATCACTATTCAGCGGATAACACAAAGGATTTTGTTAATACTTATCCACTGGATAGTGATTTATCCGGTGGAAAGCGCCGGCTACCCACCTTTTGAACCACCGGGCCAGTCATAAATCAAGAAAGACTGAATTCATCCGTCAAAGAAAAGGACAATCTCCCCAAAGGTTCCTTTTGCCTGTCGTTGTGGCCGCTATGCAAATATTGATCAATGAGGTACGAAATAATTTTGATCAATATTTGTGCTACCTTGTTAATGTGGCATTTAGTTTTGTACGCAATTTACAGTGACAATCCACGCAAAGTGATTAAGTTAAAACCTTTAAAAAGAAATGTCAATCTACGCAAACTAAGTTAAAACTTGAAGTTACCTTTTGTCCAAAATAGTGCTGCACAAGCGATCAGAAGGACGAGAAGGAAACCAGCGGCAACCAACAAGAATGGAGAAGGTTTCGCCATGTTACATTGAAATGACCTTAAGTCTTAGGGCGGGAACGTCTGCAAAAAAGCTAAGCCGTAAGTAAAGCGGGTAGATTTCCTAGTCGAACAACATTGTTAATGAACTGTTAGGCCGCCTTTGATCTTTTTATGGCAGTCTTCAGCAAGAAATGGCATCCAATCCTGGCAAAGTGTTGAAAATATGCTTTTAATGAAATGCTTTCGCTGTAGTGCATGGCTGTGCGGTCTATTTCGGCCAGATAACAATCGTATCTTCCATAATTTTTTATCTAGAATCTGTCAAATCCAGACAATAGAACTTTCTATTACTTTCTTAGTTGAAATTGCAGCGGCAAAAATAGAATTACAAAGTCAACAGGTCAATTTAAGATTTTTTTGAAAAGATACACTTGATGCTCGCAAAAACTCAACACTATAAATGACGGGGGTGCTCGTCGTACCTTTCAGGGGTCAAAATTTGTAGATTGGTACCGCTTAGGGTGCTTAAATCTAAAATTACCATCGTCAGAATTATCGCGGTACCTTTTTGGGTATTGAGCCGAAATAAAACGACAGAATATGACCTGTGTTGTTTTAGAATGGGTAACCTACCTCTTACGTTTAAAAATCCATTTGAGCCACGCCATCAAAATTTCCGAAATTTCCGATGGGCATCCTCGTCATTTTATATGGGAGGTGCCCCCCCCCCCCCCCCCCCCCCCCCTTCCCGGAAAATACACCCAGTTTACATGCATTGAATAAAGCTTAGACAGAGAGGCATTCCGCGAGTTGATTTATAAGCAACTTGATAGGTTAGGCCCGGGACAAACGTCGAACTTTTCATGAGTCGAACTAAATTGCAGTTTGGGTCGACCCAAATTAATTATTTTCGTCTGTTGGGTCAAACGTCGAACTTAATTCAGACGAACCAAATTCAACACGTTCCATCCGTCTGCTCCAGACGGATAGAACGTGTTGGTCGATCCAAATGAGTCCGTCGAATTTAATTGAGACAAAAGTTGAACTTCTCATGAACTTAATTCGCTGAATTTAGTTCGACTCATGAAAAGTTCGACGTTTGTCCCGGGCCTTAATGGATTGTTGTTGCCATGATAAGGGAGTTGGTCATTACACACGAGCTTTCGAGGCTCGTTAAACTTTGCGCGAAATGCCATTGAAGAGAACATTTTGTGCGGATGTTTCTTGTACGACCCCGTTACGACTCGGCACTTGGAAATATTACGCAATATCAAGACCACCACATGGGCATATGAACTTTTTTTTTGCCAAATGCCATAACCTCGAGGCAGTACCGCTTAATAGTTTTCGTGTTAGTTTTGTACTCACCACAGACTCGTTACAATGTCATTAGTTGGAACCACATTGCAGAAACTGTAAATTGACTTTAGAAGTAAAATGTTTATTTAGATATTAATACAAAACCACCAAGAATGCAAAGCTGCAATAGCTCTTTAATTTTTATGTCAATTCCATGTTCTCGGAGGTTAAATTGTGACAGATAAATTAATTATCTCTGTAAAGAATGCGACACACAATACTACCCTACTTAAATAGTTTATTTTGGTTTGCCGTGTTCGTTTAAAACTTTTAATAAATGTTCCCTCGATATAAGATCCTATCAGTTGAAATAAACCATACTTGGTCCATTGCCAGGGCTAAGAATGCCTCATTCGACTAAAAGTAGTCTCACCCATTTCTCTATAAGGGGCGAACCCGTTGGACTTCTGCCTGAATGGGGGGAGGGGGAGGGGGAGTGGGGAGGGGGAGGGGAGGGGGGGGGAGGTTTGGGTGATCCAAGTTGGATGCAGGATATCTTTTTTGCAAAATCACCCAGCCCCCCTTAAGAAATAAATGGTTGGCTTCTAAGTTTATTGCCAAGGCGAATGCAGCCTGTATACTTTTAAAACTGGGGACACTAGAGCCCAAATATTTCATCAGAGACTAAAGCCCCATTCACACCAACAGTTAAACATGTTCGAATGTTGTTTAGTTTAACTGCGGTTTTATCCTCTATCTTGAACGTTTTTTGATGTAATGACTCAAAGTACCTGGAATGGTAATAAAAGTCAATACAGTTTCTTTTAGGAGAGATTTAACTCCAAGTATTACGGCAGGTTAGGAGTTATTTTTCTAAACCTGTTTTAAACTAAACAACATTTAAACATGTTTAAGAGTTAGTGTGAACGGGGTATAAGTCTATTTTAAACCTACTTCTTGATCACTCAAGAACTTAATTATCATAATTATCAACAAGAAATTAAGCTTTAGTCTGCGAAACAGTCTTTTCAATCTAAGAGTTGAAAACGTGATAAAAAATAGCGTTGAATGTAACTCTAATTTTACCAAACTGTACTGTAGACGCCCTGATATTGATATTGCCTATATAAATAGTTTTCCAATTATCTATATTTTAAATTCTAATAAATGAGGAAGCATGGTTATTTCAATAAGGCCCGGTTCAGACGCCGAACTTTTCATGAGCCGGACCTAATACCTTGAATTAAGTACATGAAAAGTTCGGCATCTGAATCAGTTAAGAACGGCTATTTTAATTTGGAACAGCTCAGCCGTTCTTTTCGCCTGGCTCAGCCGGGAATTTCGGCTTTGGAACGGCTTTGATTCAGACGCCGAACTTTTCATGAGCCGAACCTAATGCATAAATTATTATAACGACTGGTGCGTGTTCTGACATCTTTGCCTGGAAATCGTTGACCTTTCGATTTATTTCTCTTCAAACTGAATTAAGTTCGGCTAATTAAGTTCGGCGTCTGAATCAACAGGCGTACTTTTGTTAAATTGGGTCGGTCCAAATTCGAATTAAGTTCGGCTCATGAAAAGTTCGGCGTCTGAACCGGGCCTAAGATTATAAATCTGGCGAACTAAAGGCGAGTGCCGCAATTTTTAGCCTCTTAAATATTTTCTAACACCTCGCATCAAACAATAGTTTAAAGCTTTTAACCAAGCGAAGCGCGCGCAACTTAATTCCAGCCAAACTCTGTTGATCAAAAAGAACAGAACAGAAAATGTCAGGCTGAGAGGAATAACTAAGCCTTAAATCCGCTATTTTGTTTATAATCAACTGTGGTTATTCCAAACAGCCTATTCTGTCGGTCCATAATCACTCCACTTCACCTATCTCTTACTGTCTCGTGGCACATAAGGCCTCGGTCTAGAATCGTTATTTACGAAACTGTGTTTTCATTATGGTCACAAGTTTAGGGTAGAGCAGTTTGTGTGCATCTACTCCATACAGGAAGTCCAAATGGTTCCATTCTGGGATTACTTCATAATGTACCAGATTTTTTATTTGCGGCTTTAGCGCCTCATTGTCACCGACGTCACCAAGAACATCGCGGGCTCCGACAAACATCAGAGTTGGGGTAGGCATGTCTCCCACGTGACACAGTGGAGCGGTGGTCTAGGGAGAGAGAGAGAATGAATGAATGAATGAATAAACTTTATTTAAACACGGTGTTTACATCAGTAACTGAATTAACTGCTTTACAGAAAAGCCGTGTACTAAAAATTTACTATTCCAATTATACAATAATGATCACTAACTATATTACACTAACTAGAAGACAGCGAGATTGTTCATCTGTGTTTTAAAAGCGGAGAGAGAGTTTGCAGATCTGATGTTAAATGGAATAGAATTCCATATTTTTGCTCCAACAAAAGAAAAACTACTACCTTTTGCAAATTCAGTATTATATTTAGGTAGGAGTAATCGACTTCCGCTCTCACGAAGTGTATAAACACTATAACTCTTTTCGAAAAGATCAATGAGATAACCTGGGGCTCTTCTATTCATAATTTTATACATCCGGATCGCTATATGCTTTCTTCTAATAGTCTCCAGATCATCCCATCCTAATTCTTTTCGAATATTGGTTGATCTTACATCATAACCCTTACGGGTTATAATTCTGGCCGCTCGATTTTGTAGTTTTTGTAGTCTTGAGGTCAGTGTTTTATTTAAATTGCCCCAAACTACATCACAGTAGTCAAAAAGGGGTTTAATGAGTGACTTGTATATAGTTATGAGAGTGGTTTGGGGAACATACCGACGAGCTTGTTTTAAAGCGGCTAGTCCAGATGAGACGCGTTTACATAGGCTGTCGACATGTTCATCCCAAACTAAACGTTGATCAATCATTACCCCAAGGGATTTTGTGGTCTGAACCCTGTATATTGGCTGGCCACCAATGTTAATATTGGTACTACTGGCTTCAATGTTTGCTAGGTTGAAATCAGAGGCACAATACAGATACTCTGTTTTGAGAACATTCAAACTAAGTTGGTTAGCTAGTAACCAATTTTGAATGTTATTCAAATCGCGGTTAACTTCACTATGAAGACACTTTATTGATCTACAAGAGGTTGTAATGCTAGTATCGTCTGCAAACATTCGTGCAGTCGAGAACTTAAGGCACGCGGGAAGATCATTTATGTAAATAAGAAAGAGTAGTGGTCCGAGAATCGATCCCTGTGGAACACCACAGGTGATTGTTCGCGGTTGTGAAGCGCTTCCTTCAACCACGCATAATTGTTTCCTATTACTCAGGTAAGATTTGATCCAGTTCAGGGTCAGTCCACTTATACCATATAATTCTAGTTTTTGTAAGAGAATATCATGGGATACAGTATCAAAGGCCTTAGCCAGATCAAGAAATACAACCAAGTTTATGTTCCCTTGGTCAACGTTGAAATACCATTCATTCGTTGCCTCTAATAGCGCAGTTGCTGTAGAATGCAACGAACGAAAACCTGATTGATGCTTAGTTAACAAGTTGTTGCTAGAAAAATAGAGAGAAAGTTGCTAGAAAAAGAGAGAGAGAGAGAGAGAGAAACACGACCAATGTTAATTATTAATCAGAGATCTAAAGTTGGGAGCATCATTGTTCTTCAAATTGTATATCAGCTAAACTACTAGCGTACATTAAAAGGGTTTTGGACGTTGCTTTTGAAACTGTAATGACTTACCTCCAAACACAACCTCAATTCGAAATTTTTCCCGTTTCTTAAATCAGACGTTTGTAGTCTAAAGGCCTAATATAGTGTAGCTGGTACGAAGTTCATGGCGATCTCTGTAGTTCTTTGCAGGCTTTTTTAGGGATTAAAACTTAATCAACATATGTCATGATACATATGAAAACATAGCCTGTTCTAGGCGTTCAGATAAGAGTGAATAAGTGGGAAGCAAAGCGAACATACAAATCACAGCGGACAAATCTAAAAGCGAGGAAACTGGGGAGAGAGAGCACTTTTGCGCCAATTTCCCGTCGTCAGCAAGCATTCACATTATGTTTCTCTTGATCGTAGGGCGTAATGTAAACTATGAACTCATGATAGCTATCAATACTAGTTAGGGTTTTGGGCCATTTGCCCGTTTATATTTAATTAACTTTTGTTATTTCTCGGTTTCATTAAATCCTGTAACAATAAAAACAACTTCAATAATGAGTTAATCGTGAACTTGGACTCTATTGTCATTTCAACGTTTGGCCTTTTGTCTTGAGTTAATATCAGTTGGGTAGAATCAGAGATACTGGGGAAATAAGTAAAAACATTATATGTTTTGGTACCTGATTGTAACGCTTCTTGTTTCCTGCTTCGCCGTAATCAAACTTCTGGCATTTCTTTTTGACAATTATCTGTTGCAAAAGCCAAAGAAAACACAATTAATCCAAAGGAGTACACCGGTCGGTGATCTAATAGCACTCGTGTCGACCACTCTTCGCCACTTTGAACTCAAAGTGAAGATCTACTGTACGCAAATTTACATGGAAAACTCGCGAATAACGGACCTGTCCAAAATGCACGACGTCCTTGAAAGATGTTCCTTCCGCAAAGTGCGCAATGTAGACAGGCACTCTTGACTGAAAAAGAAAGGAAAAGTCAGGGCTGATTAGACCCTGTTTAAAACTAAAAAATAACCCTGGACAGAGGTTATCTGGAACAGACAGTGGCATTATTCTTCGATCAGTTCGCTGTCCAGTCTGTTCCAAATTTTAATTGCTCTAAAGTAAAAAGATCTTTGACCAGCTGGCGATTTAAAAAGAGGGATTTCTAAATGGTCGCGGTTGCGTGTATTGCGGTTGTGGATGTTTGAACGCTTGTTGAATTTCATTCTTTATAGGTATGGTGGCGCAAGGTTGTGGATGCATTTGTATGTCATCACGGCCTCTCTAAACAAAGTACATATATGGTCCCGCGGGGGGGGGGGGGGGGGGGGTACTCGGGTATGTTTTGGGTGGGTATGTATAGGTATTTTGGGGGAGTACCCCCCCGGGTATATGCTATGATTTCCAAGAATTGTTTACAGGAGCTATTTGCTAGTTGGACTTTCTGAGAACCTCAAATCATGATAGCATTCTTTTTTATCCTCTCGAAAACATCAGGCGTAGTTTTTATTCGCTCCGAAACAAGAAATCGTGTTTTTTTTTGTTCCGAAAACGTCAGTTTACATTGCCGGTTTGAGAAGGAATGTAATCCGAAAATCGGAGGGGGCGGGATTATCATTCCGACAGCTATTTGGCGAAACAATTCGTTGGGCCCCTGATATATACTTTCCCCATGATAATCTTTGTAGCTTTTTAAAAGAATATTGGTACCACAATCTCACAGCATACCTCATCAATATTCTTGCTATCCATACCGATCACTAACTCCATGAAGTCATAACAAACTCTCTCCGAGATGGGATTTGCGCATAGACCCAGCTTGATAAGTGATCTCAAGCAATCACCAGGGAGAAGGTCAAAGGTCAGGTCAGGGAAGAGTTTCTGAAGAATAAAAGAACGGCTGTTAGAAGAAATAGACAACCAGGTCATACAAAAGCTCTCTCACTCTCTTGATCTCTTAATTCCTTTTTGTGTAATGTTGGAGCAAAAATAAAACATTGCCTTGACTTTTAAGTTTCCCAGTCAACAAACTTCAAGTTCAAAATCTCACAGTTCGATAAACACATCACACGGCTTTCAATACTTCAATACTCGTGATATGCTGTGATTTTCCTTTAATTACCACACGTTTCGTAATAATAATAATAATAATAATAATAATAATAATAATAATAGTAATGACAAGTAATGATAATAATAATAGTAATGATAAGAACACAAAGAGAAAAACTATGTCGCATTCGTATTTCGAATAAGCTCCAATTGTATTGCATTATATTGCATGACATTGCATTGTATCGTATTATATTGCATGACATTGCATTGTATTGTATTGCATTGCATTACATGCAAGTTGTATCATCATCATGATTCTTCGTCGCCATCATCATCATCATTATCATCGTCATCATCAATGATCGATTCGTGTTATTTAACGATATGTTACCTTGACAAATGGATACAAAATCTCAGCCCCTCCCTTTGCAATATCGGACGCGTGGTTCAATGTGTAGACTGGAGCTAAAGCAACAAAGGCCTTGATTTTATTTCCCAGAGTCGGGTTAGAAAATCCTGTGAACGCAATCAGTGTTCCTTGTGAATGACCAACGTAAAACAACTTCTCTTGCCCCGAGACTTTCAGAGCGTAGTTTATCATGGCGGGTAGATCGTAGTCAGCCATTTCTTGCCAACTACGGAAATAACAGGAAAAGTGATGTTTAACATTACACACTGAGTTAAAAGTTGCACGATCCTGATTAGGAAGGTGATTTCTAAATTAAGCTGGCGAGAAGAAAGAAAAGAAAAGTGTTCAGTTCTGAATACAGTGATCCCCATGACTATCTTGGAAGTAATAGTTGTAAAAGAGAGATGATAAATATATATATATTTTTTTTGCTAAGAAGGATCTTAAGATTTTGCACCTGTCATAAACCGAAACGGAGCAATAATGGTAAATAAATAGCGCACTTTTTTCTTCTTTGTCCACTTGACGTTGAAAGCGCAGTTCACTGTTCATATTCACTTGTAGTAAATACTGGCAAGTCACTTACCTCCAATTCCAGAATACTGATTGGCTGGGATTGTACTTCACGTGACGTCTCGAGTAGTCATTTCCCCGGATGTTTCCGAGCCATACATCGAAACCGCTGTCCGCAAGTATGTAGGCCAGGCTCTCAGTTGGCGAGTCCATGATCCAGTTGGTTGCATCCGCGAGAATGCCGTGCTGCAGAAAAACAACTTCTTTGGACACAGAACTCTTCTTCT
Source organism: Dendrophyllia cribrosa (assembly GCA_024195265.1). NCBI lineage: Eukaryota > Metazoa > Cnidaria > Anthozoa > Scleractinia > Dendrophylliidae > Dendrophyllia > Dendrophyllia cribrosa. The sequence goes on from JAJLRJ010000001.1 coordinate 36,999,084, forward strand.
CTCCTCTTCCGCGCGGAATCCTTTGCATGGCAAGAATGAAACCATCTGATGTTATAACTTGATGTTCCTCATAATCGTATCCTCTGCTAGCGATTATCTGAGTCTAGTAAAAAAATCGAAAATTCATTTTAGTTGGCTGATCGTGAATGGGAAAATGTTCCGAAAAAATCAGTAGCATCAACTAAAAGGACTGCTCAATTAATTTCATATGAATGGTCACACTATGGTCTCAACTATAGTCGTCTCAAAAATTGAGGTGAGTTGAGGACCGATTCTCGAATGAAAGAGTTAAAAGCAGTTTTTAGTCCTTGCGTGTTCCTCGCGCTCCACGTGAATCCACAAGCGAAACACACGGGTGCGCTGGCTCAATTTTCGCTGCTCTTTTTTGTTTTGTTTTTGCTTGAGACGAGCATAGTACTGGAAAAAGTGGGGTAAATAAGCAAAATCGTTTTACTGAGGAGAACCTAAAGCAAAATCCGCATAAGCCTTAGACTTGCCACAAGTCGACTGCGAAATTACCCCCGAGAGCGCGACGAAGTCGCGGCAAAAGCGAGCGACGAAAAACGGACTTTGAGAAAGTCTACATAAGCAGGAGTAATAGGCTCCTGACATAAGCCTATACATTGACCAAAACAATCGACAAAAAATAACTAGTGTTGTGTCATTTTTACAACCTCGTTTCCGGGCTGACCTCTCTCTTCAGTTACGTCATAATCATCATGACTTATCTGAAAAGAGAGGACCCTGGGAACGAGGTGGTCATTTTTAGTGCAACATTGACGTCATTGATCCTTTGAGTTCTTCCGATAACAATGATGCACACTTTTCTACCTAACTACCTAAGCAGCACCATGAAGCAGGATCGTCTGAACAACTGCCTGCTTATGCATTGTCAGAAATCGATTACGGACACACTGGACACTGTTGGGATTACAAAGAGGTTTGCTTGTGCCAATGAACTACGAAAAGGAAATTTGAGTAGAGGGTATGCGCTTGGCTTGGTGTACGATGAGCACCTCCCTCACGTTTCAAAACAATCCGCCGCGTCTGCGGTAAGAATTTTCGTCCGGCTACGGCCCTGAAACAAGTATTTACACATAAAATAAAATGAAAATGTCTTGTCGGCATTTGTATTTAACAAAACCACGGAATTGGGTCAATGTAACTTTTAGCCAAACTGAAATTTAAATAGCTTAGCTCACAAAAACACAGGTTTCTGCCAAGTCTTGTTCAGTTTCAGTCTGTGAGCTAGTGAGACAAACACAGATTATATTTCATTCGGTTTCCCTTACAGTTGCGTAACTGAAAAAAATTCGGTCTGGCACCCATTTATATGTCCCCGATTCAGTATTCTCCAGCACAGTATCTACTCAAGGCGGTAAGTAAATCTTCTTGCAACGCAACATACTTTGACCAACTTGTCTCGGAACGACACTAGAACGAGAGACAAGTCATGACAAGTAGAGTTGCACTGAAGAAAAAGCGTGTAACCTCCAAAATCATCGCAACACAAGTTACAATCGCTATACAAAGACTATAAAACCGACTTCAACTTCCAGCAACCGATACAGGAAAACAACGATTCGATTTTGTTCGTTACCAACATTGCGTGACACTGCAGTTGGTATTACATATATAAATGTACCTGTACAAATCATATGATCATTACTACCACTATTACATTTCATTTTAAATATATGTGTACTAAAATCTCGCTTGAATTCTATTAGATCAGTTCATCATAAAACTCCACATCGGCATTTTCCTAACATATGCACACAAGCTAGCTTGGTAATAAATATTTTTGTTCATAAAAATCATCTTTATGGAACATTATTGTAGGAATTATGACACTAAACAATACTTTAAAAAATATACAATTGTCCTACATCAAGAAAACTGAATCGTCAAGTACACAACCCAAAGCCTTGATGGAAAAAAAAGTAGGAAATAAGAGTCTACTTACAACATTCCTTCCAACATCAGGGCTCTCGGTAGAGAAGAATCGTTTGAAGGGGATGAATCCTCCGTTACAGCACAACGCAAAATTGGCTGCGATAAGGAAGAGAGGAAAAGCCCACTGCATCTTTCGATCCACAAAATGCAATTTGTTTACAAATTCTCGATGAATTCTGTGGACAAGCAAGCGACTTGAGGACTGATCTGTACCGCTTCGGAAGAGAATCAAAGCAAAACGGAAACCAACATTTTATCTTGTTTGTCTGGGCTCGTCTTACAGTTACGCAATTGGCTATTTCTGGACTTTTAATTTCCCAATTCACATGAATTCAGTCATGTGATTCAGGTACAATCACGGAACGATCTTCGGCCCTTAGCATGGCTTTTACCAATTAATAAAAATAGAAGACCATTGGTCCTATCATTGTTCTAAAGTCGCTTTTATTTTGATTTTGAAAAGAAAAATATTCCCTTTCAAAAGAGGGGGGAGGGGGGTAATCCCATATATGAGCTATATAGGTATGTGCCGCTGTGAAGGGTATGGTTTTCAGGCAGTTTAGTCTGGGATAGGGTATAGTAATCAGAGATTTTTGGACCAGTTGATCAGTTGCGTGAAGAATTTAGTCTAGAAAAGGTTTACTGGTAAATGACATTAAAAAATCGGTACTGGAATATAGGGTCTAGGATAGAGTAGGGTTTTTCGGCACACCCCCACCAAAAAATTTGCCGAGAACACCCCCCCCTCCCCCCTCCCCCCTCCCCCCCTCCCCCCCTCCCCCTGGACCTTTTCCTCCCAGCCTGCCTGAACAGATGATTGACATTACAAGGTGTCGGTACGCAGCTGGCTGACTGCCACAGAATAGTCTTCTCAATAGAGATACTGCAGCGATCGAAAGCTTAAACCACGCGGAACACGAAAACTTCTTCCCACCGCGCGTGGAGATGACGCAATCGATTTTTCTTCCATTTCTCTCTTTAATAGCTATCTATGAGAGAAGACGAAAAGAAGAAATGTTCTGCCACAATGTTCTAGAATATGTATCCTCAGCGTTGAAGCGTCAGCGTGCCAGTGACGGAGGCCGAGGATGACTCCACTCTCGCCAAAGTCCTGGGATCAGGCCTGGGGTAGAGCATGTCCCGCATTCTCTTGACCAGCGGCTTCATGAATTAAGGTAAAGAAATTCAAGATGGCGGCAAGAAGCGGCGTTGTACGGTGTGCGAATTTAGTGAGAACAGCAGTGATTAGAAACGTGAAGAAAACCACAATAGATGGTATGATTTCCTGAGTGAAATAAAACTTATGCCTTATGTTTAATCACATAAATGAATGGCAGATATCGCGCAAAATGCACGCGTGTTCCGTCGTGGAAATACACAGTACAGTATTACAGCTTATTGCTCATATAATTTCCATTTATCTCCGCAATAATTTAGCTACAGGCTCGATGTCAGTATAGAAAGAATTTAAAATGACGAGCAATCCATATCCGTCTTCCTAAGTCGCCTAGTTTAAATTAACCAAAATAATATACAGTATGCTTTATAAGCCTTCAATATTGCATTAAAAATCTTCAAGCTATGAAGGAAAAATATTATGCACACGACTTGTTTGTATTAAGTGCAGTAATCAGCTTATGTTATATTTCCAGGTTTTTATGTAAGTGGTGTGAAATCTCAGAAGTTTCAAGGCATTCACAGTAGTCCATTAGTAAACTGCAACCTTGCAAAAAATAGGTAAGCTTTTGTGGGGTAATATATTCTATGCAGTGGCTATTCGTATGGCACCATATGCAGACTTCGATTTGCTATTCGTACGGGAGTCCAAAACTTTCGACAATTTTCGATGTTATTCTTGACTTTTGTTGGTCCACAATATTAAATGTTCGTTTAGCTTTACGAAGCGCTTCTGGCAAGCGATGTTGATTTGACTCAGACTAATTATTTACTGAGTCTCTGTATACTACGCGAGCGAGTCATTTCGTGACACTTAGAAATTTTTCGCGTCAAAGAATACTCCCATACGGCCAACTTCGATTTGTTATTCGTACGGAAGTCCGAAATTTTAAACAATTTTAAATTTTATTCTTCACTTTTGTTGGTCCACAATATTAAATGTTCGTTTAGTTTTACGAAGGGCTTCTGGTAAGTGATGTTGATTTGGCTCAGACTAATTGGACTCATTTTGTGACAAAGAATAGTATAGTTTTGCAAGTTACACATGACTTGCAGACTAAGATTAAGGCTGTATGTGGATTAGGCTCAAATTACAATCATGAGCCTTTTCAAGCAAAACGAAGCATTGCAAGTATCGGGATAAACATGGCAGGAATTCAAAGGTTTAAATATAAGAGAATTGTATGTTGATATTTGATCCACTGCTTTCAATTCTGAAACTTTGCTACCTGGAAAATATAAGATATTGTTTCAAATGGTCCCGGAAGAAAAATGAAGATGCCAGACATTCCAGGATGTTTTGTCATGCATCACCTCAAATTTTAATAATCATTGATCACTGTAAAATTGCAGATGATTGTATGATGAAGAGAAAGATTATGGCCAGTCTCTGCTGCGGAAATAAAGCCCAGCTGAAATCTCAACATCTTCAACTTTAACACATTTCTTAAGTTCAAACATGAAAACAAGTCTTGAAATAGAAAAAGACAATGATTTCTAATCTTAAATTCACAAAGAAACCTTCAAATAAATTTCCATCATGTTTGTCCATAATAGCCATAATGCAATGTTTTGTTTGAAATGGCTTATTAGGGTACACTTGGATGGTGGGAGACATTGTGGAGCCGAGTGTCTTACTTAAGGATGTAACATGAGGATAGAGACAGACTATCCCAATTTTGCTTGAAAATTCAGAATCCCGACCAGTGTGACTCGGGATAGAAAAAATTTCGATTTTGACATTCGTTCTGATATTTTCGTCAAATTCTCATAATACTTACTATACAAGAACACGAAATAGAGAAAACTTAACTCTGATATCCAGATAAACTAAAGAAACAGCCAGAAATATAAAATAAAATAGAGTACTTTGCCACGCAAAGTGACACAAAGCAGCGAGAAGCCATGGTTTGTAGCCATGTCCATCATCATAGCCCAGTGTAATGTTTAATTATGGAAAATATGCATAATCAATGCACAATCAATGTACCGAACATTTTTGACAGTAATTGTCGTCTCAGAACACTAGAAATGGAGAGCATCTAGAAATCAGAAATCAAGATTTTAAAATTTTCTGGGGGGGGGGGCCATACCTCCAGACCCCCCCCCTAGCATCTCGCTCCTTCGGCACTCCAGTACTCAATCTTCATGGAATTTTATCCAAATTTTTTGTAGTTAAAACATTGGACAGTCTGTAGAGATCAGGGATCAAACCTTTGAACCACAATATTCTCAAGACTGCTATAACACACTGACCACCATGCCATTAGTATTGGAAAAAGCCTGAGAAAAAAGACCGAACTACTTTGATTCAATGCATGCCATCTGAATAAAAAATAGAAGGTTTGTGATGCAAAATACATGTTTGTATAATAATTTGATGTCAAATATTTCTGTTTTAAACCTACATGTACAAATTTAAGAAGCCTGGAAAGAGTTTTACTCATTAAATTTGAGGGATGCAGCTGTAGCAAAGTTCGCAGGAAATGTTTAAAGTGAGATGTACGGAAACTCAAAAGCAAAAGCACACTTCCCAGTACAGTTTTAGCCCTTAAATACATGCCACATATCTTAAGCTTACAGACTGTGGGTATTTCACAACTTAAATTTTACTAGAATTGTTTGACATGGGACTCTCATAAGAACACTGAATTTTGCACCATTTTTGCCCCACTTTTAAAATGGCAGACAACCGTGAAACCTTGTATAAAATTCAGCAGATCTTTGGAACTCAATTTAGATGTCTTATTTTATTTGTTCTTGTTTACAACAGTTTTAAAACCTACACAACAGCTGCAGTAGCCGTAACTCAGCTCTCTTCAACCAATCCTCTGAGTCTTCTTGGCAACATTGATATTCGTAGTCTTAGTGGTGCATCATCAAGTTCTCTGACAGAAGCAGGAGGAGACGAAGATGATGAGCAAAATTGTCCGCCCATTTTAGGTACCTCAATAAATTTAGAAATTCATGTTTTGGTTGGCCTATCAAAATATGTCATATGTCATCATAGGTGGATTTCAGCTGTGGGGGGGGGGGGGGGGGTGAGAGGGGGATAGACGGGCTGCAGCTGCCCTTCCTTTTGTCTAAAATTTCTTCTTTTTTTTTAAACAAAGTATGTCAAATAGAACGATTTTGTGCTCTTGCCACAATTGCCGTGATCCCCTGTTTCTGAATTTCCTGGATCCACCCCTGGTCATGATGGTATTCATTCTTGTTCTTTTTCAAATTGTGCTAGTAAATATTTTGGATATTCTTAGATGTTGTTCAAGATGTTCAAGATGAAATGCTAAAGAGTGAGAACAGTGGTCAGATATTTGCTGTAGTTCATATAGGTGAGTAGCATTTATGACAGGCTGTTCTTTGGTCATCCAGTTTTTCATTTTTAGATAACAAGTCAACAAACACTCCTTTGGACTCTAAAGCAAATGGTTATGAACATCTATCTTCTCTTCTTAATGATTACAAAACAGTTTGTTTGCTGTATTCTTCTAACTTTTCGCATCAGTAAATCCTAACAGCTTCGGCAGATACTTATGGCAAATATGCTTCTTCCTTTCATGCTCCAAAAATGTGGACAATTTACCAGTTTTTGTTTTATCTTATCCTATGAATCTGCATCTGTTTTTTAAAAGTTGACTAAAAACAATCCTTTTTTAAAAAAATATCATACTTTCAGTTATTATTATCATGATTACAGTATTTGTTTATTTTTTAATGTTTGTTACCACCTTGTATAATTTTAAAGCATGTTATCAGAGATTTTTAAATGACATTGTGTGCTTATTATTGTAATTTTTATTATTTCTTATGGCCGCAGCACCTATGCAATCACATATTCCCGGTAATAGAGCAGTTTTCAATTGACTGTCGAAAGTAATTACACAATTGCTTTGGTTTTGCATTGCTACGCTTTGTGATTGGCTAAAAAATCTCGCGCCACTTTCTCTACCAATCAGAAGTAAAACCAAAACCAATCGTGACTTGCTCGCACGCGTTTTCCCGCGCTTGGCGCCCGCGACATGTAATTGCTTCGAGCTCTGATTGGTTCATTGGATTGTTTACGACTGCTGTGATTGGTCAGAGTAATTACTTTGGTTTTGGTTTTACGACACTCAATTGAAAACTGCTCTAAATAGATGCCCAATGCACATCATCTTACAGAATTCCACCCTTCCAAAATATTCAAAAATCTGTCTGAAAGTTACTTTAAATCTAGTGCTAACCATGAATAAAAAGTTGTAAGTTCTTTTTATTAATGGCACTGTTTTACTGTTCTGTAGGAGGAAGGCAATTCAAAATTACCATAAATGACACAATAGTTATCAACAGAATTGATGCAGACACTGGAGACAGAATACGCATTGAAAAGGTAGGTTCAGGTTTATGTTTTCAACAGATTGTACAGACTGGTTTACATCATTTCATCAGCGATGAATGTATGTATTTGGGCAAGATTTGCTCCTGTCTGGCATTACAAGCTTAGTTGTTGTTGAGCAATGAATGTTCTGTTTCAGAGGTGATAGCTACCTTGTAAGGGTTTTAGATAAAATGTTCGTCAATTAATCAGGCAGCAAAATGATTATTAAACCCCCTCCCTGACTGTTGAACCAGAAGGCAAATTAGGGCTGGTGCTTAGCTCAGGGTCTCTATAGCACGAAGCAGCTAGGAATATTGCTGCTCAACCCTGGATGAATGGCTAGTCCATCACAGGGCTATTGCCAGTATTTTGTTAATTTTCCCCAATAATTTACCAGTACCCAATTTCCCCACCTGGGTGGGGACAGACAATGTGGAGTTAAGTTTTTGACTACACAAAGGAACAACACATTGCAGAAACTAATGCTGAGCTCACACTAGGGTGAAACATAAAGTCTGATCACGAATGAAACATGTTTCACTCAGTGTGAAAAGTGTTCTCATCAGGCAGCACATTGCACAAATCATGATCGAAACATGTTTATTCTGATCATTATTGAAACTACTTCACAAGGTAGTCTAGATCTAAGCCAGGCAAACATGTTTCCTTGTTGAACATTGCATTGCCCTTCATTCCCAAAGAACTTGATAAGTGAGATTAAACCACAAAATAATGCAACAGTATGCTTGTTTTGGAATTTTACAACTAATGTGAGCAATGTATTGCAAACATGTTTCATTTAAATGTGTTTACTCTAAGCATGTTTCAGTGCTGACGTGCATGAACACAGCATAAGACTCAAACATGTTTACAGGAAACATGTTTCATTGAAATGTATTTACTCCAAACATGTTTCAGTGCTGATATGAACAAACTCAAACCACTGCCCCTCTTCCCTATTGAAAATATGGCAAACTGTCCGCCCTCCCCTCGCCCTGCCCTGTTCCTTTATTTCTGTAATATTCATGGAAGATTGCAGATCAAATTTGCTTGTGACAGTCAGAAAATTGAATAAAGGAAGCTGCTTTTTTTACTCTTTCTTTGCTCTTTGCTACATGTACCGTCCCTTCAGTTTTTGGAGAAAAAGTGGGAGTGCGACTGTCCTGCTGTCTACAGTTTTAACAAAAGCTTAATCATATACTTTTACCATGTATTTAAGGTAGTATTGTGATGCTTTCTCATTTCACAGGTTTTAATGATTGGTGGAGAAAACTTTTCTGTGATAGGAACTCCATTAGTTGCGTAAGTACAAAGAACCTGAGAGCAAAGTTTCCTTGAAATCAGTTCTCTGGGTTGCAGATGCTGACCAGTGAGATGTTATATTTGCATGATAATGTCCCAATAATGTCCTGAATGTCCCACCTTCACACATGGACCACTTGAATATTTGCATCATGTACAAACTAATATTGGTTAATGTATAAATAAATCAAAGGCTCTTACATGTACATGCCAATTTGTGAATATGAAACAACCTCTCCTCTCCTACACGTGTTGCTACAATGCCCCCCCCCCCCCCCCCCCCCCCCCCCCTCTACATCCAACTCTCCACCCCTCCATCGCTATTCCCATGGGGAAGGTACGTGACCATTACCTATCGCATTTGCAATGCATTTATGGGCAATATATATATATATATATATATATATATATATATACACACAAGCCTTTTGTACTGGTCACTGGAATTACCAAGAAAAGTTTACAGCTGATGGATGAAGTGAAAATTTGCATATCTGTCGCCGTCTGCTAAAACTAGTTCAATGTTCACATATTCACAAGTTAAAAAGGAATATTTGGTTGCATTTACATACAGGTAAAGACCATCCTCAGAAACCCACGGGCAGTCAGTTGGGGCGAGGGAGACTACCTGGTCCTAACTGCCCCTGGGCTCCTAGGATTGATAAAGACTGGATAAATGCAATGGATTATGCATTTTGCTGTTGGTATTCAATTTTGCATCCATTGCTCTTTGTAATCCAACTGATCTCTTCTTTCTCGTGTTTCCCACATGAGTAACACGACACATGTTCCTGCTTCAAATTCTGTTACATTGGAAAAGAAACATTGAGCATTTTTTATTATGTTTTCCTTCTTTCAACAGGAGAGACCTTGCAAGGATTGAAGCCACTGTGGTGGAGAAAACCAAGTCACCGAAAGTGATAGTTTTTAAAAAGAAACGAAGAAAGGGGTACAAGAGAACTCAAGGTACATACAAACATGTGTTTACTATCTACTAAGACAGTATTACAGCCATGCTCCGTCACGCGTGACCAGTATTTTTGAAAATTTGAATGGATTTTTCAAGTTTACGCGTCGGTTTTGTAAATTCATTCCGAGATTCGGAATTCCCGTAAGAATTTTACCGCATTTTCGGAAACAAAGAGCAACAAAATATCATTTTATTTGAAATGTTACATATCCGAACAATATTTGTTTTTTTATACGCGTAGCGAAGTTATTTTCCCGTTAACTCGTGACTTTCAAAGTGTTTTCCAGAAAGATCTTCAAGGTTTCATTCAAATCTCGGACGTTACAAAGGGCCGATTCGCACTAGCGGACAAGTTTGAAATGTCATGACATTTTTGACAAAAAAAAAATTGTCGCGACAAGTCAGAGACATTTTGAAGAAAACAAACGGTATAATTATCAGTACAATAGCTCTGCACGTGCTTCTGGCATCCTTGTACATTTCTCGGCACGGTCGTCTTGAGCAAACATCAAATATGCAGGCAGGTCCACGTGGTGAAAATGTTAAAACGATTTGCATTTGAAGTGCGCGTGTACTGATGTTTTTGTGCTCGTGCGGGGAAAATGTCGCAAGAAAACTATTATTTTTCCCGTCCATTTATCGGCACAAACTGGTTCCCCCCGGTATTACCATCCTTCCACGACGTCACCTCGGCAAGTTATGAAGCAAGTGGCGTTTCGACAAATGTTAACGCCACACAATCGTCCACGAAGCGGGACTATGATAAATGGCAAAGGACGAAATTTCGCGTGTTGTTTTTTAGTACAATCCAGACCAAACACAATAGCCAATCAACAACGTATTGTTATCTGGCATTACGAGGGGCATTGGAATGCGACTTGTCATGAATTGTCCTGCCTTGAGGCAGGACAACGGCCCCTTTGAAGATTTGTCCGTTTTGACAAAATTTGCACTTGTCCAACAAGTCGTTCGCACTTGTTTTTGCGATTGTTTGACAAAATGTATCGCGCGTCCAACGCTGACCAATCATAAGACAACTGCTTCTTTGTTTTCCTGAATTGTTGGACAAGTTCTAGGTCTCAAAAAACGTATTCGCACTTGTTTTCTGCTAACAAGTGACACATTAATGAAGAAATCTACAAATTGTTACAAAATTTGTCCGCTAGTGTGAATCGGCCCAAAGAAATATTCAAATGTTCATTTCAGTCTTGTGATTGCTGGTCACGCGTGACGGAGCATGGCTGTAACGATTAACTCTTTACGTGTTTTGTATGTTGAAAAAAATTAACGGCAATCATTCTCTTAATTTTATATACCGCAGAATAATAAGAAAATAATAACTTAAGCTTATAATTGCGCACTAATCATATACCGTAAAGTTTCGAAAATAACAAACCCCCCCTGAAAGTAAAGACCACTCCTCCCCCCCCCCCCCCCGCCCGAAAGTAACGTCAAAACTTTGTGGTCGCTAGCGAGCCCCCCGAAAGTAACGCCCTCCCCCCCTTCCCCCCTTCCCCCGAAAGTAGCGAAAAGGCTGCTTATTCCGAAAGTAACGACGGTCGTTACTTTTGAAACGGAACTTTACGGTAATGTTCTAATGAGCTTTTAATACAGTAAGGGACTGAATTAACGAAGAAAAATGTTCCCTAAACAAAAAAGTCTCGCCGACTTTAATTTTAAAAGAAGGCAAACTAGAGGCAGATGAAGAACCCAAGGTAAGGGCATTCCATAACTTGCTGCAAACATAAATGCTTGATCACTAATAGTCTTGTTCGACTTAGTACAAGGATACTGGAGTAACATTCCATTGTTAGTGCTGCGAAGGTTATAGCGAGAAGCAGTGGTGACTGAAATTAGTTTGGATGAAGAGTCAGTTGCCATGTTATGAATGGTTAATTATCATCCACTCTGCATAGTAGTTGTCCAGTCCTTGCCAGTAGTTTTTTAATCAAGTGACTATACTGTAGGAACTGTTTTAAGACGTACTTCTGATATCAGAAATAATATAATTTGACTGTTTTTTTTTCAGGCCACAGACAGGACATCACAGTGCTAAGAATAAATAACATTCACGTCCAACCTTCACTTCTCTCCTCTCCTCAGTAAACGGATTTCTTCCTGGTGTAAGCTAAGTGAAATAAGCAGTTAGACAGTGGCACAACGGATTTATAGAACTGTTCAGAGCAATTTTTTTTAATACTGCAAAACATTTAAAAGAATCATATCTTGCTAATTATACAGCAATGGCAAATAATGCAGTGAGCCAATCAGAACCCGAAACGAAAACTTGGAACCGGTGCCAAGCGCGGGAAAACGCGCCCAAACCAAGTTACGACACAGCTGGATTTACTTCTGATTGGTTGATGAGCTAGTTAATGTTCATTGCACGTTGATTCGGACCAATCGCGTAAATATCTAACCAACACGTGACTTCTTTAGATAGTCAAGTAAAAACTGCTCTTAAAGTGATTAAAATGGTGGTTTTCAGTTTTTCCAAGCTCTTGAAAATTCACTTTTTAGCTGAGTTGTCTTTTAAATTGTTTTTGTTCAATTCGCCACACCACATTGGATCTTAAATTGTCTTGTATACTGTATTCTAAAACATTCAACAATCTTTCCGAGTTTTAAAGCATTTGATTGGGCGGAAAATGTGAATTAATGTTCCGATGTTATTTTTGTTGTTATCCACTGAGTTTCACGAGTGAAGAGTCCGCTATTTTTAATGTTTTTGTCACCCTCAACATAAAATAATAATAAACAGAACTGACTGCGTTGTAACTCACTCGACTGACTGATTGGAAATAAAAACAATTTTATGGATTTACGTTCTCTTGTTATTATTTTTGTTTTGCTATATGAAAAGCACAGTACTAAATTAGCGGATATGTACAGCCCCCGAAATGATCCCGACCCCAAAATGATCCCCGACCCCGAAATGATCCCCAAATCGACCCCGAAATGATCCCTATTTTTTTCACACTGACCCCGAAATGATCCCCAAGTAATTTTTGAAATGGAATGGACTTCCATCCAGAGAAAGCTGGAATGAATAAAATAAAGGCAGTTAAGGAAATTTTGATTCTCATTATATGCAGTATTCACTTATTTATTCATTCATTGGACAATTCTTAAAATAAGTAATTATAACACATTTTTTAACGATTTTTCAAGAAACTATACCAGGCATTTCTTATTTTAGCGAGTGTAGCGTTTTCAACTGTAACTAATAACAAATACAAACTGATCCACTTCTTATAGCAGACCGGCATGATTTAAAAGAGGACACAGACATGATCGAACGTGAACATCAACAACCATATTATTTCAGTAACGAGAAATACAACACAATTATACGATCAAAAACTTAAATGGTAACAATACAGCAAGTCTATCAAAACAAGACGAAAGAATCGTTATTAAGTTTAATACTGAATGCTTGTTTGTAGCGGTCAAAGTTTGGTGTAGCTTCCTGTATGTCACCGATGGGGATGCTCCTTGTGACGTTTGGGCTCCTGTATGGCACCACTAATTGAAGGGCTCCCTGCAATAACGTCCTGAGTGCGTTTTTGGACAATTTTCACAGATTTTTGGCCTCCAAAGGGACTCACTTGTCAAAATTATAATCGACTTTCTATATATCTTTTGAACATTCCTTTGTATTTGTTATTTGTTACAGTTGAGAACGCTACACTCGCAAAAATAAGAAATGCCTGGTATAGTTTCTTGAAAAATCGTTAAAAAATGCGTTATAATTATTTATTTTAAGAATTGTCCAAAATGAATAAATAAGTGAATACTGCATATAATGAGAATCAAAATTTCCTTAACTGCCTTTATTTTATTCATTCCAGCTTTTCTCTGATTTTACTTGGGGATCATTTCGGGGTCAGTGTGAAAAAAAATGGGGATCATTTTGGGGTCGGGATCATTTCGGGGTCGATTTGGGGATCATTTCGGGGTCGGGGATCATTTCGGGGTCAGGATCATTTCGAGGTCAGGATCATTTCGGGGGCTGTACAGATCATATGACAGCAGACATTTTCCCCCCTCTGTTTTCTGTCCCTTTCCGTGCCACCCCGCCCGCCTCAATGCACCGCCCCAAGTAGGTCCTAGTATCCAATCTCCTCTCACCTCAAAATCAAATAAATAGCGACTGGGTAGGAGTCTGGAGCTTGGGAAATATAGGTTGCTATACATTCAGCAAAAATTTAAGAGATTTCCGGTCAGAAATCCAATGGAACGTAAAAGTTTCGGGAAAAAAAATCCGAAACTGATTTAGGAATACGTTTTGAGCTTATCCACTTTGATGAAATTCCCGGAATTACCGAAGTGTTTGTGTTCCATTTATGATTTGTCTCGGCCTAGTCTCTCAGGCCACACGTGATAGGCTGGAAGCCCGGCATGGCCGTGGAAACAGAGCACGTGATTTCCAAGTATTCTTTACCCGTTCCATTCGACCAACGAAAATTCCGAAAAATTTGAATTGAAATTTTGGCTGAATGGAAAACGTCCGTAGTCTCCTTCATAGGAGCTCATAGGCATCGCTTGGTTCACACTCGACGCTTATGTGGTGACCCATATACATGTTACAATGCAACACGCGGCCGCGAGCACTAGCGGATTACTGGCCCACACTCCTTAGTTTTCGGTGCTTGTTTTTTGTTCGCAGCCTCTCCTTTCGTTCCTTACAAAGCTCCTAGAACAAGCTATAAAAGAGCTGGTGAAAAGTCAGCAGTGTGAACAGTCTTGTGGCACTTGATACCAAAACATTCTGTTAAAATTCGATGTTTTTGTTTTCAAGTTGCTCTCGTTAAGAGTAACTTACTCTCATTTGTGAACAGTAAACAAGTGCATTGAAAACGGGGTGCGTTTGGTTGATCATAGCGACCTTCGGAATAAGATTTTCGGTGCCACTGGAATAATAAATACATCTTTAACATCGTGTACCAGCAAAAGTTAGCAGATATTACTTAGGGACCGATCGTTTATTACGTCGCAGGGGGGGGGGGGGGGGGGGGGGGGTGTTTTTCTAGGGGGTGGGGGTACAATTCTCAAAACCGCTTGAAAGTGGTGGGTACATTTTTTAAGATCACTTGAAATGGGGGGTACACAGGATCTAAATATATTTTCCCTTAACAAACTTTTCGCAAACTTCTGACCTCTTTTCGCCAATTCAAAGACTTTTCTAACTCACATCTACAATCGCTCGATATTTTTGTTGCAGCCACATTGAAAGCTATGCAACCGAGCCTCTTCATTCTCACCCAGGCCATTCTCAACATTCAACACACAGGCTACCCAAAACATTACATATGGCAGGGGGGGGTACGATATAAAAACTGTGATTGCATAGGAGGGTATGCTTTTCTAGAACTGTTTTTTGGGGAGGGTACATTTTGGTATCGGTAGATTTACTTGAATAAAAAACACCAACCCCCAACCGCCCCCCCCCCCCCCCCCCCCCCCCCCTCCCTCCGCGACGTAATAAACGATCGGTCCCTTAGAGACTTTCGTCAAGTGACTTGCGGGCATATAACGATCAATCAAGTTCATCCTCACAGCGCTTGGTGAATGAAAAGTGAACCTCGGCCCTGTAATAAAACTGACATCTTTGTAGGTAAACGTAGCAGAAATCTGGTAAAATAAACTGAAACATCGGTTAAAGTAATAAGTTCCCAGCAAATCATTTCAGAGTAAACATGCGTTCATAAAGGGTCATCCGCAAAGTTAATTGAAAAGGTTTCGTCGTGATTCCGGTAAAATATGACATTCTCGAGCAGACAAGGACAGAAAATAATTAAAATCTGGTTCATGCAATTATAAGTATACTTTTCTGACACTTTTGTTAGAGTGGTAATAAAAATTCTGCTGAGACCTAAACAAACACTTTTAAATTAAAATCTCTTAACTAGCCTGTTATCAAAATTAAATTCAGAGCTCTACAAGAGATATCGTTCATATAACAAGCAGTTAAAACTTTGTTGCATGAATCTTGCAGACGATGTCAGACTTTTGCACTATACATTGGGAAGGCACCGATCTGCCCATTTTTTACAAAGTTATCGTATTTTTTAACATTTTTCTTACAATAACAGGAACTCTTGGTAACAGCGTTATCCTCGTTGCTCTTGCCAAGGATTCATCTCTTCATGCGCCATCAAAACTGCTTCTTCGTTCGCTAACAGTCACCGATCTTTGTGTGGGCGCCATTTCACAGCCGTTAGCTGTAACTCTCCTGTTGTCTGCTCTGAACGAAAAGTGGAACTTGTGTCGTGTGATTGAATACTCGCTGCCTGTTGCAACGACCATTTTTAGCGGAGCATCCTTGTCGATATTGACAACCATAGGCGTGGACAGACTCCTTGCCCTGTTATTAAGATTCAGATACAGACAAGTTGTGACTATAAAGCGAGTTCGCACGGCCATTTTCGTGTTTTGGATCAAAAGCAGTGTGGTTGGATCTCTTTACATTTGTAGCCAACATTTGTTCTTTATAGTGAGTGTTGTATTAATACTTTTAGAGGTTGTAATTTCAAGTTATTCTTACATACGAATCTTTCTCGCAATACGACGTCAACAAACAAGAGTTCAAGTTAATGCTCTACAAACAGGAAACACTGCTCCAAATATGGCTCGGTACAGAAGGACAGTTTCCAATGCATTGTGGGTTCACCTTACTTTAACGACGTGTTATACTCCTTTTGCTATAGTTAACGCTGTCATTGCAGTCCATGGACCCAGCCCGCTTCTTGTTATGGCCGAGTTTTCAACACTTACTTTAGTTTACATGAACTCCTCGCTAAATCCTTTGCTTTACTGTTGGAAGATTAAAGAAGTCAGGGAAGCCGTGAAAGAAACTATTAGACAGTTTTACGCTTGTTTATCGACTCCGATGTAACTGACTAAGAAGCCTGCAGGGTGCTGCATCGGTGAAAGAGTAAAACACGAAATTAGTTTGGTTTTATCAACTGTGTTGATAGAGCAGTTTTCATTTGAGTGTCGTAAAATCAAAACCAAAGTAATCAATCTGGCCAATCACAACAGACGCAGACAATCCAATGAACCAATCAGAACTCGAAGCAAATACACGTAGCCGGCGCCAAGCGCGGGAAAACGCGTGCGAGCAAGTCACGATTGGTTTTTCTTCTGATTGGTTGAAAAAGTGGCGCGAGATTTTTTAGCCAATCACAAAGCGTCAGAAGAGCAAGCGCTCGAAACGTCAGTTTTGAATCTAAACTTGATAAATCAAATTTTCATGCTAGATGTCGCTAAACATGTTAGCACTTAAAGAAACTATAAAAGCCGCATTTGCATCAATGAAAATGTAACCAAAAACAGTGGTTCAATTTTGCAAAATTTTTGTTCGAAAACGCTTTGAGAGCCGGCTTATCAAACTTTGCCGTCTTGAAGACCTTCGTGCAAGTTTTTTGTATTTTACAGTCAAAATACTCAGCGCGTTCCGCTTATTATTCGAGAGTAACTTTCATTAATCGCGAACGGATTACATTATTGGAATCAAATTACATTATTGGAATCAAATTCCAATTTTAAATCGAATATTGTCATCACCAAACGGTTGCCTCATTTGAAATTGATTAAATTCTGACTGAGATGAAGTCTTCATGCCGTGTTCACGTGCGAAGTAGTGTCGGTGGCTTGGCGCTATTTGCATCTGACTATATACTTCGGGTCGCTCGACACGGTATTTAGTATTCATTCGTTATTTCACACGAAGCTTCCGTTGGATTATTGCAATATTCGATTAAAATTGGAAGTTTGATTTCAATAATGTAATCCGTTCACGATTAATGAAAGTTATTCTCGAATAATAAGCGGAACGCGCTGAGTATTTTGACTGTAAAGCAGATTAGGTCAGTTTGAAAGGCGACGTGTGGGCGTCAAGAAAATCGATGGTGTGGCGTCACAGTTGGGTTAGCAAATATATCCAAAATTTCTATAAAATGGGCAAAACAGCTACTTGGACTGGGTTACGACAATGGAGATAAGCCGTTGAAAACGTAATGGTGTTCCTCTGAAAGTTCAAGGCGAGTCACCGTAAATAAAAATATGAATAAATTAAACAACGGGGCGGTAAATAGAAGTCACTCCTTACACTTCTCATGTGGGTACGAGAAGAAAGGAAGAAGGCAGTGGGTGAGAGTTTGTACCTCATATTGGCGTTTGTATTCGATACACTGAACAGATGGTGAAAAGGTACAAAAAAGGAGAAACAATTGAAATTGATTTTTAATAACGGTATTTGAACACGACTCAGACGACACGTGTTCTTCAAGAATGCAACAAACTTGGCTGAACTGATATTTAGCTCATAGAGTGAACTCTGTGTACCCTAATTGGCGTGTCACTTCCTTGATATACTGGGGTCACTTGGCACTAACAGTAAGTCGAAGCCCCCCTTCATTAAAACAAGCAGCAATATGCTGTTTTAGTATAAATCTACTAGCGTTCTATCACGAATGCTACTTGTAATGCTGTTCTCTTATTGGCTACGCTACTATCCATCCTGTTGTAGAAAGTGGGTGTATGTGGTTGTTATTTATATCATTATTCAATAAAAACGCGAGCCTGTCTTGTTAAGTTTTGAACGTCTAGTAGATTTATACTAAAACAATTAGATTCGCTTTTTTTATATGCGTGATAGTTGATTCGGGCTTCGCGCTCATCAACTATCACGCGATAGAAATCTCGAGCTCATAATCTAACTGTTAATTAGCTGATTATGTCACGCAAGGTCACGCTGTTTCAGCTGATTCTGTCACGCTGTTTTCGCTGAATTTGTCACACAAGGTCGCGCTTTTTTAGCTGAATCGCGTACAAAATGGACATAAAACTTAAAGAAATACCAAAGCAATGTCAGTAATAGTTTACAGCTATTACTGTAAGGAAAAAAAAAGAAAATACAATGAATCAAAAATGGAACACGGATGGGTAAAATTTAGCTAAGCCTGATTTCAGTTCAGCCGACAAATTTAATCGCGTTCGAAGAACGCAATCCTAATTTCGTGTTGGTTGTCCTCTGGTTTCTGTGCAGTAAAATGTGAGATTTTTTGGTGGCCGGTCTTCCAAATGGCCGCCCCTATTGGTTTTTTTCAGGGCTCATTTCCGCCGGAAATTCCTTCGAACGCGTCTCCATAATCTGTGATTACTGCTAGTTTATATGTGAGTGCGGTATAAAATACTCACAAACCATCTTTGTTCGTGAATTTGGAGGAATTTGATCTGCAACTAAATATTCCACCGTCAAATTCAGGTTTGCAGCTCTTAATTTACCCTTTTTCTTCCAGAGTAAAAAAAATAAGTCATGTACTGTGATTCTAACATTTGAGTCTGTGGACAAAATCCTACAGTGTGACCATTCAAATGAAAGCTCTTGAACAGAACTATCCTGTGGTGTTTTTCAATATCTTACAGAAATGAAATTTGAGATTTTTCTTGATTTTAGTCGCTCTCTTAGAGTGAAATAGTAAAGATAAATACGAATTCAAAAGGGATGCGACGGACGTTTCTCACCGTACGGACAGATCAGGTAATATTTACTTCTTCTTTTATCTCTTCCTTTCTCTTGAATAAAGATTTTAAGTTCTTCTAAAAGCAGTCTTATTTATACACAGACGAGACGTCTGTTAGCTAGCAGCAGTCTTAATGACGCTATCTGTCTCCGCGCCAGAAGGTAAAGTCTTTTGAACCTGTTCCGGCCCTTCCACTTCCATCGTCTCCTCGACATTTTCTTCTTCTTGAGACATTCCATGACCATTAATATCGCCATTAAAAATATCCATGGAAACAGATGTCGCTTGTGATTTGCTAGTTTCAACATTAAGGTCTGAAGGCTCGCCGCTGTCGAAGGCGTGGCTGAATATTTGTTGCCCCCACCCGCTCGTGTATAGCGTGTCATCCACTGGACTCCATGCCAAGCCTCGCACAACCTCTGTGTGTTCATCGCTTCTAAGACTAAGAAAAGAAGATTACGTGAGAGACGTTCTGGTGAACGCAAATCATACACCGGCTTTTTAAAACCGTCATGAAGAGCATGATTAAAACAGTATAGCTGCTTTAAGCTTGCAATATTATGTGAGGTAACGCCCCTATACACGAAGCGTAATGAACGGGTTATCGCAGACGGTGGCAAATATGCAAATTTTCACTCACTCACTAACTCACTCCATCACTCGGCTGTAAACGTTTCTTAAACGCGTATCTACGCTGAAATAATCAAATTTAACCTTCTTAGGTGCTAATTCCATATGGTCAAGTGGTATATCGAACCGTGTTTACAAAAATATAAGCTTACCGTAATATTACGTTATATACGCGTTTGCTCGCGGTACAAGGTTCAAATGACTGATACTGGCATTTCAATCATGTTATTTGCAAATTCTTTACACTTTCGGATTCCAGCATTTAGATAAGCCTGGGAATTTGCTTTCAATCTTTACTGTTTTCCACAAACTTAATTTGTAATATCGTTCCATTTTTAGCAACAATTATGGCTCCAGCAAAGTATAAAGGATTCTTTTCCCATCGCAGACTCGAGACTTGACACGATGAAATATTCAACTTTCTCGCGATCGGGTAACGCAAATCCTTTAGTGCTTCTTTAGGGAACGTTTGTTTTTTATCCACAAAATAGATACCTAAATACTGCCCTCGGGTCGTACTCATAACCCCTCATATTTGGCGAAGAATCTTTCGTATTCACGAGTTGGCTCATTGGAGCCTTTGATTTGATTGCAAAACAGTTTGTGGTGTGGGTGACGCAAAGCGCCGATATTTGAGCACCAACCTTGCACCCCTGCTAAGGCCACTCGCCTTTTGTCGTAGTCCGTGCGCGTTCATATGCGAATCAACTCGATGTCTTTCAGTCTAACCCTTTTTTTAACCTACATTTGATTTTTCTTTCACTTCATAGATATACCAATCTTAGATTCAAAACTGAACGATCCATGCGGATTGTGGCTAGAAAACGAAAGGGAAGGGGTTGATCGCCCCGAATCACACCTTCCCTTCACTTTCTAGTGCCTTCCACGCAGGTTAATAAAAATCTGGTTTCACTACCACAAAGAAGTCGAAAAAGGTCTTAAAATTGAGTACAACACTTACAACAGAATCGCGCTGACTTGAACACTCAAAAGAAACAAAACAACCCAAGTTGAGTTTGAGATAGTGAGAGTCCACTGCATTTAACCCTTTCACTCCCAAGAGTGCCAAACATCAAAATTCAAGAAAATTCCGAAATTTCATTTTGTGAAATATTGAAAAACAAATGGTACCATGCAAAAGTACTGCTGAAGAGGTTTCATTTGAATGGTCACTCCATAGGATTTCATCAACAGACTCAAAAGTTAGAACAAATGGTACCATGCAAAAGAACTGCTGAAGAGGTTTCATTTGAATGGTCACACCATAGGATTTCGTCCACAGACTAAAAAGGTAGAACTACATCACATGTCTCCAAAATTGACTCTGGGAGTGAAAAGGGTTAACAATCCGTGAGATAATTTTGATTACTTACACTGTTGTATCATTAAGACAATCTTGTACATGAACCCACATATCATCTGACACTGATGCAAGCCATTCTGGACTGAAAAGACAAGTACAACGAGTTTTGTGTCAATTTTGGCGTTACTTGGATGTACAAGAGGGACTGAGAGTGTTCCAAAAATTATGTGAACATGAGCAGCTGGCAAGGGTTTACACAAACACTTTTGAACTCTCTTAATCTCCCCTGAGTGACTGCATCATCTATTGTGAGCGCAGAGCAGTAATTTTTCATCAAAATTTCTAAAACAATGCCGAGAAAATGTTACTTGACAACATATCTGTACGGCTATGCAACCAATCAAAGCGTGTATAATAGCAGAGTTCCTGTGCTAGCCTAATCCGAAGGCCCGCGTGAGCGGAGCATCATTTTTCCTCACCCTAGTTATTGTTATAATTTTTGTAAATATTCATGTTATCTCTGCTTGTGGACCCTATATATTGAACATTACATTTATTACATGTAACTAGGTAAATGACATTCTTAGATTTGCAATGGAGATGTTTTGTGATGGGATAAGTTCTGTTTGTTCTAGCGCTAGTAAAGTAATCAGATTCCACTAAGAAGTTACGACAGAGATCACATTTCCCTTTACATTTAAAACAACCTTGTACATCTGTATTATTGTGATAAGTGCGACGGGGGCATGCAAGAATTTGTTTGATGTTTTTGGTTCTTCTAAAGGAAGGAATGATGGACCCTTTGGGGAAATTTTAGCTAGAGAAGGTGAATTGTAAATGAGGTGCTTATACGAATTAAAGATCTTTCCGATGCCAGGTAAACTTGGGTTGAAATCTAAAACCAATGGAAACACTTTCTTAGTCTCTTTGGTGGTAAAAATATCCGTGTGTTTCAAACATGATCCACCCATCATGGTCCACCCATGATCAGAGATAATTGATTGCATTAAGATCATGCAACAGAATTATATAACAAATTCACCTACCTCCTAGGAGAGAAAGCTAATTTATTTACAGCTCTTTCATGAGGACAATAAGTTAGGACAGGTTGTCTAGTATTTTGGATGTTACAGAGGCAAACCGACCCATCTTCATAACCTAAAACAAAAGAGGCTGTCAAGTTACAGAGAGGCATGTTCCTAGATTTTTTGGTTTAACCTTTCAGTTCACTCCTGGGAAGGTCCAGAAAGGTCCAGGATTGCTCACAAGTATTGTTTAACAAATACTTCATATATGTCAGAGTTAATATTGTCATTTCATATTACTTCATATGTGACAATTACATGTATGTGTGTTATGGTGAACATTTATTGATGAGGACACTTTGTGATGCTTATCATGGTATCCACCACCATTGCATGCAATGGTGGTAGATACCAACAATCTCTTACTGAAAAGACAGATGTTGGTTGACTACAAGAGCTTGCAACATACATGTACCATTGAAGTGATTATGTATAGTATACAAAGTGTCCGATAAAAGCGCAAATGCCATGAATCAACAGTGCAGGCATAAACAAAATGATGTTTTTCTCTTCCTTTTTTGAAATATTTTTAAACCAACTCCTGATTTTAACCTCGCAGTCGTTAGTCTCTCAGGGGGGGGGGGGGGGGGGAACAGAATTTCATAAGGGTGGTCTCTGAGGGAAGCTGGTTGCATACAAAAGTAATTGCAAGAAACACTTCAACTGAATTATTACCAGGACTTCTGATATTATGCACTGCTGGGATTTTGAATAAAAATTTACAAATCAGAATGTTTCTTCGTTGCAATTTGAACAAATTAATGAGTAAAACCTCTTCAATACTCACCAATTGCTAGCAAGTGATGGTCTAATGGACTCCAGTCTACACAATGCGGAATACTGTTATAATAAGAGGAATCTACAAGGAAATGTACATCATTTTAGCTGCACTCAAATCCCAAATTGTGCATGTTCCAGAAAATACACATCCCCCGTCTAAGGATAGGTCATTGAAAATTCCCAAGGGGAGGGGGAGGGAGATGTCAAAAGGAAAATAAAAGAGCTTGCTAACTGAAATTTTCAGGAGTGGAGGGGGGGGGGGGGGGGGGGGGGGGGGGTCAACCCAAAAAAACTTTCATAGGGGGCACAGGGTATTTATTGATTTTAAATGAAGTTTGCAGTATACTAACCTGACAATTTTGAGGCAAGTTTGGGTGCTCTGGCATCCCACAGAATAATGCGGCCATCCTGGAGGTAGGTAAAGATATATTTTTCATGATCTAATTGTGCAGGAGTGCAGTACATCAGACTTGCTTGCACTGGTAATCTCAGCAAGTCATACAATAACAAACTACATGGCAAACATCCCAAAACAGGGTGAGCTTTTTTCATATTCTCAGGCAACTTAGGCATGTGTTCAGAACCTCAATAAGACCCCCTGCAAAGAATTTAGAAATCCGACTAGAATAATCATATGAGTGTATTTGTTGGTATCACGTGACATCACTGTGTCAGTGATGTCACAAAACACCTTTTCTTAAATGGGGAAAGGTTACACAGTGCAATTTTTAAAATATTTGTTATTAAATTGTTAAATCAAGTGTAAGCAATATTATTCTGCCTTGTATGGTGGTATTTGTAATTTCAATTTGAAGTTTTTAAGCATTTTTGCAAGTCACGTGACCGATTTTCCTGTATTATGTCATTGTTATTACGCTTGAACATGAATACAAGGCTAATTCATTACGAGCACCTACGATGTAAAGTGTAAGTACCTAAAAATATTTACTTGAATTTGATTTTGTGTTCCCCATTTTGCCCTGAAGATCTTAACCGCTAACAATCAATTACAGGTCACATGATGAGAAATCGAACTTCAAGAATATGTTACATAATTAAGGCTCCCGAGAAAATGTTGCCTGTCAATTTTCAATAAGATTGAGCACGAGCTTCCTTTTCAAATGGAACTATGCCAAATAAGCCAGTGAGTCATGCCTTAAGTTGCCTGAGTTTGAAAAGGCAATTTCTTGGGTTTCATTATTATTGAAAGTTTTATGTACATAACAACCACTTTTTAACATAATTTTTTTTTCTCCAAACCATAAGAGTTATTTGTGTTACATTATAAAACTAGTGTATCCAAAAGATAGTAATTGCTGCGGTTGATTTGTTGTCATAATGCTGTTTTATCATCTCGCTGGTATTACGGAATTTTCTCTTTATTTTTTGAGGGGAAGCAAAGCAAATGTAACCAGGATGAATCAACGAAAACTCCAGCTGATAAGACTAATTTTGTTTTGTAATTCACGCATCAAGTTCTTGCAATGTGTGTAGAATAGGGTTGAGCAAAGGACGCGTTCACCACGAGGAAGGTGTGAAAATTTAGGCTAATTATTGATAATGAGTATGTTGCATTACAAGCTAGCCGTATCGTGTTCACGTCTCCACGCGCTCAGCTCAATTCAGTCTCATCGACCGCTGTCGGAGTGATTTCAAAATAAATTTGTCTTTTATTCCGTTCAATCTTCGAAAATCTCTGCTATCCAACGGTCCTATCACCATGCCTCACAGTCCTCGCTCAACTCGCGGTAGCCTTCGACACTTCAGTTCCGATTTCGACTGGGACATGTTGGACCAAAATATTACAAATCTCGCAGCCAACAGCTTGATGCAGCAAGCGAGGCTATTGTTCGTGGCGCAGTGCATTCTGGCCCAAAATGTGTTTGTGGTGCAGCAAATTCTGGTAAAAAGCGATCAATTCGAGATTTTTCCTAGCTTATATTTTTTTCTCATATATTTCTCTTAAATCCTGATTTTGTTGCTGCTCACTTTCTGTGCTCGTTCCTCAGCAATTATATCATTTAAAGTTATACAAAGTAATAATTGCAAATTAAATAAAGCTGTATATATTCATTAGAACTGGAGAGGAGAGGGGCACATAGAGTGTGACTAATAATGTGCATGAAGAGAAAACAGCATGAAGAGAAAATAAATGTGTGTGTGTGTGTGACTAGAGTATCTTATCTGGCAAGGAAAAACATTTAGTGACAAACCTGTGATACTGAAACAAACAGATCTTGTTCTGTTCTGCTGTAAACTGCACTCCATACCATGTCACTATGGCCTAAAATTATATAACAAAATATGTTACAATAAATTACATTAATAACAGGATTTTTTAGCCAATCACAAAGCATAGTTATACAAAGCCAAAGCAATCACTCAATCACTTTTAACACTCAATTCAAAACCACTCTATTAATATTTTATAGATCATGATATTTAATAATATTTAGTATTACTATAGGAAGGATGCCATAATGAAAAGCTTTCAAGACTGCCTGTAAGTTTGATTTGACATTAAATTAATATACAGTACATTATACAGGTATCTTTAACTGACTGTTAAACCAGATGAGTATGTCTAACTCTTGACCTCAAGTTTGGTGGTGTGAAACTTGTTTTCTGTCTTGAATTTATGCACTTAGGCAAGCAAAATGGGATGCCAGTGAACGCAATGTTACGGGTAGACTATCATCCCATCCAGGGAGAAAGTGGGGAAGTATTCATCAATATTCTACCTGTTTCATGCAACAGAAATCAGAGATAAATGCCAGACTGAAGGGCCCCTTGAGTTTTAAAGGGAACCTCCATTGTTATAACAAATTGACATTAAATTGATGGAAATGAAGTCTAAATTTAATTTAAAAAAAACAAGTGCAAATATAAATTTAGTGTACAAAAAAATGGATATGAATATTGCAGATTTTCACTTTTAAATTTCCCGCGCGCCGGCATTTTGAATATTTATGATGTCAAACGGTTGTCTAATTGTTTCATACAAAAGAACGTCAATTCTTAACAATAGTGGCAACCATATGACATCATAAAAATTCAAAATGGCAGCGCGCGGTAAATTTAAAGGCGAAAAAAGGCGATATTCTTATCCATTTTTTTGTACACAGAAACTTCAACTTTATTTCCAACAATTTAACGTCAATTTGTTACGACAATGGAGGTTCCCTTTAAAATACCTTGGCTTTACCAAATTAACAAATATTTTGTTAGTCTTGATTACTTCTTTGAGTTTTATCACCAAGATACTGACTAACTATTTAGGGATGTTAATTTTGTTGCAGTTTATGTAATAAAGAGGACTGTATAGCTTGCATATTCTTTCCCACAGGCATTTGATTCCATGCAAAGTTGAGGGTGATGGGTAAAGAGAGAACGATCATTTTTGGAACTGTCTGACAAATAACAATGGTAGATCTTACAGGGGGGTTAGGCCAAAAGGGAAAAAGAAATTTAATTTGCAACCATTTTCACTCTGGCACTCCTCCCCCCTCTGCCACTGCATTAGACTTTATTGCAATGTAAACCCAAAACCATGTACCTTTGTAAGACTTTATACACCTCTCATGCTCAATATCCCACACTTTGATGCTAGAAGGAGACAAAAAATGTTAAGCTATCATAGCATTCATCTAGATTTTACTGCCTCTCCGCATTTTTACTGTCCGTGTTTTTCACCCCAGGTATTTTATGTCACCTTCTCATTCATTCGCTTTGTTTCACTTTTTGGCAATCTTGTAATCTTGGTTTTGTAATGCCTTCTAGAAAGCAATTTGGATATTTGATCCTTGTGAGTCAACGACATGCCCAGCATAAAGTGACCGATTATGCAAATTTTTGCATTACTAAGGGTGAACCATTATGTTTATTATGCCAAATTTAACATACCACAGTGGACAGGAAAGATCATAAACTATCAGTTTTCTTGAAACTAAATCGGCCATGTGAGAACAAAAACACTTAGGTTTGAACAACGGTTTTTTTAATTGAGAATTCAATATGACGCCCAATAAACATGAAATTTTTTTTGAGCCCATAATTCAGTTATTTGAGAGTTATTTGGTTCTAAAATAAACTTGTTATAGTCAAGTCTATATCAATAAGATAGATGTAAAGGTTCGTATATTAAATTCCCTATGTGTACATTAGTAAGCTTATTTATTTATCGTATCTGTTCGATTCATTTGTCATACAGAAAGAAAAAACATTAATTTAGTTGTATTTAGCTAAAACGTTGGTCCCTCTGTTAGGAACATTTTTCTTTTATAACCATACCTTCTATCCCAGCCTGCACTGACAATTTTACTTTTTATGCAATCCACGCTAACGGACGAAACCGTGTTGTCATGATCTGTCAAAGACGCTATGTTTTCTAAACTTTGAAAGCTTCCACTGAGACACCATAAATCAACACTCCCGGAATCAGATCCAAGAACAAGTCTCCTGGAATCGATCCATTTAATATCTGTGGTCCCTGATTCAGTAGTGCATCCAGCACTGCAGTAATGAACATCAGGGGCTTTAGCACGATCTTTGAACAACCACAATGAGCCATTCCATGTTCGACCGGTTAGCGCTGAAGAGGCGACTGCTAGCGTGCCGTCTGTAAACAAACAGGCAGATTTTTTAGAGAAATGGGAACAGGAAATCGGAATCGGGGAATAAGACGTTAAGGAAGATTAAAACACAAACCTTCCTCGATGTCGATGGCATCAACGTGTGGATGAAGCTCCGCAGGAAGAACCTCCATTTTGAAATATTTTTTTGCACGTGCCGTTCGTTTTCGGTAAGTACGTTATGTATGGAAGCATGAAAATACTGTGTCACCAGCTCTTCACATGCAGGTGGCAGGGTTATCGGGGGAGGGGTGGAGCCACTGTCGAAATCACCGCACCGACCATTTTACTCCTGCAAGTGCATATGCGTAAGGAAAAAATCCTGCACGAGGTTATCGTCCCAAAAAAAATTAACTCACGTACAGTGGGCTGGAAAAAAAATTCTGGCAAGATGTTCCCTGGTTTGACACATTGAACTTCATCAGCAGACTGTTAAAATATTTTAGCATCTGGACTTGGGTAAGAGGGAATCGTAGCACAATGTGTCCCCCTCAGATGGCTTTTTCTTGATCAGTTACATTTATGGCACTTGGGGTTACCAATCTTGGTACATCATTTTTGTTTATTATATAAATTCAAAGATCTCGGCTGGTGTTGTGATTTGAATAACAATGTTTTAAGTGCACTCTAAATCGAGGATGCCGGAATGATCTACTTTCGAATTGACCATAATACACTTTGTTTGCCCCCCCCCCCCCCCCCCCCCCCCCCCGGCACCGCGGCAGAACGTTTGCGCATGCGTAAACTTCAAGCACTTCCGGTCCGTTAAACTACCAGGCGTTCGTGCCGGCGTTCGTCAACATCGATATGAACAGCATAAAACAACACTTCTGCATGAACCAACATACCTAGATTTTCTAGATGCAATGATGAAAGAACCACAACCGAAGAAAATTATGGTAATACACGATCGGTTCTTGCATGAATACATTTCGAGATGGAGTGAAGACTTGTTTTTTGTGAAAAAATGCGATGCAAAAATTATTTGTTCATATTTCGTTGTTGGTGCAAACACCAAACCCCAAACCCCTTGGTGCAAACGCTTGAAACTTGAACGATGAAAAAACTTTTCAACGAAACAAACTTTTTCTCTACCTTTGTTTTATAACTCTTACTTTTTGTTTTCAAACTTCGCGGTACGGGAGTTTTATGTTGTTTATGTTGTAGTTCATTTTTTATTTCAGGAAATTTTTGTTTTTCCTTTGTTTCAAATTCATTAGCAAATATTACCGTACCCAAAAACAATGGAAAAATAAAAATTACCTGAGATAAAAAAATTAACTACAACATTTACATGGGATTACAGTATGTTACCGGAAATGCGTAATTCACCGGATGCTTAGTTTTCTACTCATGCGCAGTGCGTTTCGCCGCGGTGCCGCCCCCCCCCCCCCCCCCCCCAAAAAAAAAATTTGCATAAACTATTGTTTGTAAATGCTCTTGGGAGGACTGCATATTCCCAAGAGCATTTCAAAACAATAGTTTATGCAAAATTTGGGGGGCAAACAAAGTGTATTATTCCAATGACTTCTGTAACAATGCAAGGATCACTTGAACAAACAGTAGCAAAATGTAGCTGGATCTTTGTGCAGATCAGGATCAGCAATGAACTAAATAAAAAACCTTACCGTTTGTTTCCTTCTTCACTTAGCTTTCTTAGCCCCTGATGAAGGTTAGTTTTGTCTAACCGAAATATCGGGCAAATATTATTAAAAGAAATCGAACGAATTTGCTGTCTGATCAGCCTTGCATGTTAAGGTTTTTTAAAGTGTATTATGGGCAAATAGCTGTTGGAACATGAAGCAAACTTTATTAATATCTTTTTATATCTAGCGAAGATAAAGTTCTTTATTCTATTAATAAAAATTATTTCAACTGTAGGCAACTTGTGATTTTGCAAAGACTATGAAACAATCACTTAGCCCTCTCTTCGCGAGGAATAAACGTGGAGCAGCTGCAAACAGTAACTTTTGCTATACATGAAAATATATATTTTCACCATTCTGGCAGGCAAATAATTGCAGGATTTAATAGTTTTAGGCCTTTTCACCAGCCATTTGATTATACTGTTTTGTGTATTAGATCCAGGCTGTGTGAGTAAGGGCTCAGATGTGTAAAAGATCATTGAAATTATTGCAATGTTATCCTGTCAATTTTTTAGCCAATGAAATTTCTTTATTGTTATCAGTTAGCCAATGAGAAAGCGAGAAAACGTATTGACAATGGTTGCGTCAATTTGAATAAAACTCAGCAATTTGTCATGTTTACCTTGCGTTCACTCTTCATTTCATCCGGTTTTTTACACAGTTTGCTGTGGATCCACTCGCCGATTCACAGCACTTTGACAATGTTATGACAAATTTTATCATCAATAAGAGGACAGACGCATAAAAAACTGACGTCAATTTGTTAATAAATAAAATCCACCAGGGCTGCATTTCTATCACAGTGTGTAAAATGGGGTGACTGGACGTGACTCCTACGTTCGTTTTTTAGCCGTTTTTATAGTTTTGCTTTCACAAGTATATATTTTAAGGAACATCCTTTCTTAAAGACATAAAAAACGCGCCGAGTGCATTGTTGAGTTATGTAAGCCCGCGGGAATTTTTAAGAACACGAGAGAAGTGCAAAGAAGCACGAACCGAAGGCGAGGAGTTGCACTAATCGTCGCGGGTCGCGGGTCGCGGGTTTCAAGTCGCGGGTCGCGGGTTTCAAGTCGCGGGTTCTCAAAGTCGCGGGTTTCAAATGTAAAAGTGTGCTATGGCTGCGGTGCTGCGTTTAAACACGAGAACCGGGTGTCACCTTATAATGTAGTTGTTAGGCATCGTGACCGTAGATTTATGCGGCGTGACCAAACAGGACAGCCTGTGTTTTCTGTAGACTTTCAGAACACATATTACCATTTGGATTACTCGCACATCAGGCGCAAAAACCCGTGTTTCGATGGAAACGTTTTAGTTTCTAATGAAGAATATCAGTCCCTTGACACTGCACAAAGTGCCGTCATTACATCTAGTAATTTACGTGTCATCTTAGCGATGCAGTAATGTATAACACGTGCATGCATTGCCTGCTAGTCAGTAGGTGGTGTTAAAGAAAATTTGGTTTATGTCAGTCTGACAGTTACAGACGGCCATTTCACAAGACTACCCTCCTTATTTGGTCTTTTTGGCAGAGTATTTATCGTCTGGAGAATCGTAACCACTGTCCGCCATTTTGGATTTGGGGATTTTTTATTATCGTTGTTTTATTATCGTTGTTTTTTATTATCGTTGTTATTATTAGGCATCGTTTCCATGTATTATCTGAATCGGTACATTAAGCTGTTTAAGTATATGTATACGTATACGTTTTCTGCCGTGCAGTTTACCTGGTTATTGTTACACTAGAAGCCATCTAAAATTATAGCTAATTATACAAGAATAAACAAGAGTACATTAATAAGGAATTGTGGAGTCTCCATGGTAATCTTATGAAACTACTTTATCTGCTGAAAGTCCGTATATAAAATTTAGGTACGACCTAAAGGCGGAGCATCCGTCATGTGGACCCGTTCCAGTGCAGCAGAACCGTTTCTCGATCATTTTATTTTTTTACCGGGTACCCTGTGGTTAATTTTTGGAGATAAAGTGTTGCTATGTCACCGTGTGTGTTTATCTCCCCACTTGGCTCCTTGACAACTTCAACATAGTCTGGTCACCTAATCGATGACGTAATCGATGACCTCATACCACGTGACTACGAAACAAAAACCAAAAAAAACAAGCAAGAATCCGTCAAAACGCGGCCGAGATATTGGCGACTGAAAACATAGTTTTCTCTAACAAATCACTGTATTTTGCTGTATTTTGGGCTCAGTTCAATTTGAAATCGGAGGAACAAAAACAAAAGGGCTGAGGCTCGCTGAAAAGGCAAAAAAGTTCCACAAGGGTGAATGTATTCGTTCTTTAAAGCGCAATTCACAGCCTAATAGTAGCCGGGAAAAGAAATAAATAAGAAATAAAAAATAAAAACCCGCGACTTTGAGAACCCGCGACTTGAAACCCGCGACCCGCGACGATTAGTGCAACTCGAAGGCGAGTGCTTCTCGCACTTCTCGCATTTCCTTGGGCATTTTATAATGTATGATATGATTGGCCGTTCCTTAAAAATGTCGTTGAGCATTATGGTTGGCTTTCTATTAAATGCCACTCTTTCATGAGATTTTTTTTGCTGGAGGGCTAGTTTTCTGTCTTCAAACTTCACTTCAGAAAGTGTTTTCTGTATCAAACTTTCTGGGTAACCTCTCTGACGGAGGTGGTGTTCGAAGTTTTTTTACTTTCCCTTCAAATAGTTTTTAGAAGAGCCGGTTCGTTCTCAGTAGTTTTTATGGAGCCTCTTCCTTGATAAAAACCTTTTTTGACACCTTGGGGGGTGACATGAGGAGTAATGTGTATATTGGAATGTTTCAGTTGGTTTGAAATGAGTGCATCAAGTACTGCCTCTTTTTTTAATCTTTCGCCTTTGTAATATCTGATAAAGAAACAACATTCTTGGATACTAATGTAGCCGTGAATTTGATTGTAGAGTGATGTTTGTTAACATGTTTAATGAACTTTGTTATTCTTTCTCTGTTATTCCTTTACGTCCCAGAGTAAGAAAACGTCATCTATGAAACGTTTCCAACGAGCGGTTTTGTTACGCTTTGGCCGAGGACGTCTGTTTCAACTTTCGCCATAAAGATGTACGTTGGCGAAACAGACTGCCATTTTTGTCCCCATAGCAGTTCCATGTGTCTGTAGATAATTCTTTCCGTTGAATTCAAATGAATTTTCCTGTAGGATTAGCCTTAGCGCTTGTTCGAGTAGTGGCGTGGGGATAGGAGTTTTATTTTGATAAAATGAAACGTATGCTTTGCATACTGTTTGTATCCCCTCCTCTTCTGGTACATGGTATGTTCGTATATAGGCTCGTTACGTCCATTGAAACAAGAAACACCTTCTCTGGTATCTTTATTTTTTAACAGTTTAATTTAATTATCTTATTTTTGTTTTGTTTTGTTTTTTAACCCAACCCCATCCACACACAAAAAAAATAAATGCAGAATGTTGGAGGGAGAAAAAAATATATCATGCAGGCGCATACCCCAAGAAAAAAAATTCATTGTGAATTAAGGTATTGAAAAAAAAAATTCAAAAGTTATTCAAACAGAAGACTCAATACCGCTCAGTTTTCCTTTGAGTTTCAGTGCCGAGTTTTTCCTGGGAGTGCTAGCAAAAGTAGGAACATTTTTTTTATTATAGTCTTTGTCTTGAATTAGTAGCTCTTGATTTCTTCAGTTTGAAAAGTCGGTGGACACGCGAGTGTGTTTCCATGGAAAGCCTAGAGTCACAAGTTTGAAAATGTCGGACTTTTTTAGCTAAGAGAAGTCGTCGTGTTCATGACAGGCTTTCTAGCGTTGCGTGACAAGGTCATGTAGCATTCGTCGTCAATATGGACCACGTTCCGTGACAGGCGAAACACCAACAACACTAACAAAACCGATGGTCGTCTTTAAATAACCCTACATATGTCGGCTTTCGTGACAACTCAAACAATGCAAACTGACTCGTTTCCAACTTGATCCGCGGTATTGTCATTCTTTGACTTTTATTTGCATTTTAAAACATCTGCCGTACTGGTTCATCCTGTACAGTGCACCATCAATCAGTCGAATGTGTTTCGGACTTTTTCGTTTTTTCCTCGGTTTTTCTTCCTCCTCCTCACTTTCCTCTTCATCATTTCTCGACTCAGTCTCCCACGGTTCGGTTTTCTGTAAAACATGATAAAGAGTAGCGTAGTGCCAATAGAGTCCTAAAGTGATGACGTCAAACAAACTAAATTTGTGAAATTATGGGATTTGATTGGATGTTCGGAAAGAACACGAAAAAAAAAATGCCCGTTTGCCAAAAATCAGCATCTTATTGTAATTTGGGGGTAAGATGTTGGCACTGGAATGCTCTGATGACTCCATCAGTACAAACCCTTTTAATTTTGCCTCAGTACCAAAGGCGTTTGGATTGCAAATTGCAATAAGATGCTGATTTTTGGCAAACGGGCAGTTTTTGATTGCTCTTTCTGAATATCTTATCCAATCCCTAAATTTCACAAATTGAGGTTTAATGTCACACTTTTAGACTTTATAGGCCTTTCCTAGAGCCCTGGTCAAACAGGACATGATAGTTGACGATAGTTGAAAGAGGGCTTAGGGTGGGGTTTAATACTGTGAAGCGTTATGAGCGCGATATGTTTTACTGTTAAGATGTTATATTAGGAAGTACTGTTAAGTGTTACAATAAATCCTAGATACTTAATAAAACAAGAAAACTACTGAAGCGAATTGATGAAATTTTCCATTAGTTTTCCAAAAAAACGTCGTTTTTTAAATTCCAGAGAGAAATTAACAGACTCTGGAAGTTTTGTTCTTTACAGCTCACTCTCAGAGTAAGAGTAAGGGCCTGGTCGCACTACAGTCAAAAACAAAAATTAGCCCGTGCAAAATGACATAAAAACAAAAACATTCCACAAAAAGCGTGTCCCACCGGAGCGGTTTCTTTTATTTTCCTCGATTTTTGCACGGGCGGATTTTTGTTTTTGACTGTAGTGCGACCAGGCCCTAATTGCTGACAATGTCATTATTTTGACTACAGTCGAACCTCCACTAACGGACACCTCCCTTAAGGTGGATTTCCACTGTCGCGTTTTTGCCTACGCACGTTAACGTACGTAAAAATTTTTAACGTACGTAAAAATGAAATTTTACGCGCGTAACTACGTGCGTTGACTTTACGTTGTCCAATTTCCAGTGCCGCGTTTTTTTCTAGGTTTTTACGTACGTTATACGCACGTAAAGGCACGTAGCCCTCGCGAGCGTTTTCGGAAAAGTTGAACTGGGTTCAACTTTTTCGCGGATGTCTGCGTTTACGCGGCGATTTAACCAATGGCAATTTCGGATTTTGTCACATGACACCAACTCCATGTAGACGCCATTTTGTTTTATCTGCTTTACATATTCCTGTAGTGCAATCCACAATGCATCGCACACCTCAGGAATTATTCTACTCACGGTTGTATGGCCAAGGCGGTAGCTAAATGATATCGTCTGTAAGGAATCACCAGTAGCTAGAAATCGAAGAGTAACAGCGAGACGTTCACCGGGACTGATTGGCTCACGATACAAGGATTTCTTAGACAGCATCGGTCCCACAAGAGAAAGAAGGTGGTCAAATCTTTCAGGTGTCATCCGGAAGTATTTATAAAATGACTCGTGGTCATTTTCGCGCATTTCTTGCACTAGGGTGTGGTATTCCCCCACTTGAAACCGATTTTGAAATAGCTCTCTGATCCGAAATCTTTTCCGATATTTTTGTCGTCTTTTTCGTCTCTGTCTAAGGTACAACAGGAGAAAGAACCGCTTGTTTATAACGGCGGCCATTACTTTAGGGGCAAATAACCTTTTCGCGCCAAAATTTCAGGATGGCAGGTTTTTACGTACGTTTAACGTACGTAAAACGGAAACGTTTTTTATTATTTTTTACGCAACAGTGGAAATTGGTAACGTAAGTTTTTTTAACGCACGTTTTACGTACGTAAATTTTTACGCGACAGTGGAAATCCACCTTTAAGCGGACACTAAACCGCGGTCCCGGCGATTTATGATCTCCAACACTACATTTTTAACCTCCCGTAAGCGGACACGGGCACCTATTCGGGGTCCACAGGGTCTAAAATAACCTCCCGTAAGCGGACAGTAAACGATTTCAAGAAAATTTCTAACAAAATAGGTGCGCTTTTAATGGTTTTAATTGTACTTGACCTAAACAAAAGCAAAGTGTGAGTCTGAACAGTGCAGTTACATGTGGGTAACCGAGCCATTTCGATTCCAAGCTGTCGGATGTCTTAAGAGACCTAAGATCAGGAAACCGCGAAAGCGGAGACTCATCAATAGTTTCTTTTTACATACCTAAGGACACTTTGCGTTTTAGAAAATAACTACATGCAATGTACATAAAATATGTACTTCTTCTGTTCTGTTCACCCCCGAAACATGGGGGATTGCGGAGTATACCTCGTCGCCGTCCCCGGGAATTTATTCACAGCTTTATTGCATGTATTGTCATCACACATCAGTACTCACCCATGACTCGTGATAAAGCACTGTCAGTAAATACATGGCATAATCTTTGTTCTGTTTCCGTGTGGGGCATCTAAAAAGAAGTAACCGACCATTTAGAAAACTGATCAATGCCCATCTGACCTTTCAGATCAGTTTGTTAGCAGGATTAAAAAGTTATTTTGGAAAGCACTCGCCGGCTACGCTGAAAGTGACTTTTACAAATACTTTCACCCAAATGCAAAATTCCTTTTCATCCCCTATACACCTTGTGCATAAGGTGTACTAAAGTGAAAATTTTAGATAAATAAATCAGAGCCGTTCAGTACAGTCCTGGAGGATTTCAAGCAAGAAAATATTTGTCAAAAAAAAAGTTATGGTTGCGATAAGAGTTATTTACTCGAAATTGTAAATTGCACACACCAAAAGCAGGCAAGTAATGTACAGTATGCACTCACCCCGGCCAGCATTGAGGTGCGTGCTAATCTCCAACCCTGGGTAAGAGTTATGGTGATCTATTTCAGAGCTAATGAGTTCAAACTCCACCAGGCTCAGAGATTTCCCCTTTTGTTCTCCTGGCACCGATTGTTCAAAAGGTTGGTAGCGCTATCCACCGGATAAATCACTATCCAGTGGATAAGTCTTAACAAAATCCTTTGTGTTATCTGGTGAATAGAGGTTAGTAGATCTTATTTCCATTGTTTTCTTTTGTGTCTATTTGACTATTATACACTAACTACTACAAACTGTTTCACGGTCTGAGGAAAATCGCTCTATAAGTGTATGTGAGAATACTGGAAATAAAGCCAGGACCCGGTTGTTCAGAAGGTGGATAGTGCTATCCACCAGATAAATCACTATCCCGCGGATAAATCACTATTTATAGTGTACTAACTATTTCACGGTCTGAGGAAAATCACTCTAATATGTGCATAAATGTTATGCACATATCACAGATGTAAATATGTGGCCCTGAAGGCACCTTCACATAACAAACTAAAGTTGGCGAATCTGTGTTGCAAACTCAAGTTGGTGTGTGAACATGACTTCTCAAACTCATTAATAATTCATGACGAAAATACAAAGGAAATTAATGTTTAATGAGTGTTTGGAAATCAGTTCAAACACTCCTCATTTTTGCATCCTTAATTTCTCTTTCTAAAATCATTTTGTTTGAGAAGTAATATCAAACATTCGACACAGTATTTCATCAGATTTCCAAACACCTTGAAGTGGGTTAAAAAAACTCGGCGCGCCTCGTTTTTCAACCCACTTCGCGGTGTTTGGAAATCTGATGAAACACTGTCTCGTGTTTGATATATTACATCAACAGTTGGCTAACATGTCTGGCAAACTGTTGGCGATAATTGGAACAAGTTTCTATTCTCGCCAATTTTTTGGCCAACTTTTTTGTGTTAGCAAACTCTCATTTGATGTGTGAACATTTTGTCAAACAAACTTTGTTCACTTTCAAAGAATCAAAACCTGCACACTCATATCAAGATTGGCGTCCTGGCCTGAGAATGGCATTCAGGTTTTTTTTTTGAAAGTTTGACATGTAAAAAAGTGACTTTGGCAACGTGAGTTTGCAACTTATGCTTCTGTGTGAAGGTATCTTAACACATTGACAAGTTATAAACCAAGCTGATCCAGGGCTAATCTAATTATCTAAAATTATTATTATTATTCATAACAGTAATCCCAAGAGGCGTCTAGTACGTAAAGACAAAACGCTTTAGGGTTCGTTTGAATTTTATTTATGAAAGGAACAACTTGAGCAGTTTATTACTGAAACAAACGACTTGTGCATCTTTTAAGTGAAACGGAAAACTTTAGTGTTTTTCTGTGAAGTGAAACGAACAACTTTAGAGGTTAAATCCCTCCATCTCCTAACTATCTTAGGAAGGATCCAAATTGTAAAGACGTTTGTTATTCCTGTATTTATCTTTAATCTTTAATCATTATTTATACACGGTAAAAAATCATCAGGTATAAAAATTCCTATACAATAACTAACGTACTAAAACCTTAAAATCCTAATCTTAACATAAAAATTTAACTTACAACAATAAGCCACGCAAAAACCTGATTTCCATGAATGCCGTGTTTAAAAATTATAGTAGAGAAGGCGTTTAAATTCACTTAATGAATAAGACTCTCTAATGTTACAGGGTAAGCTGTTCCAAACGGTTGCCCCGCTGTAACTAAAACTATTTTTCATGTAGTTAGTTCTTGGAAAGAGGACAACAAGTTTGTTTACCGAGTTCCTCAAAGAATAGTTTGATTCATTTCGCTTTATAAAGTTTACATGTGAGATATTCAGGTACCAGACCGTTTAAAGACTTGAAGACCATTAAGACGTTCTGAATTTGACGTCAGTGAGAATACAAGTCTTTCCAGTTGAGTTTGTGAAACAAGGAATAAACATTTACGTCGTAGTTTGACGAAGTTATTACTCGTGCAGCACGGTTTTGTAGTTTTTGTAGCTTATTAGATAATGTTTTGCCACAATTACCCAGACTGGGCTGCAGTAATCAAAGTGAGATTGAACTAATGAGTTGTATATATTGAGTAGGATGGATTGAGGCACAAATGGCTTAACTCGCTTTATGGCTCCAATTGCAGAAGCGATCTTTTTACACAGTTTATCAATGTGGGAATGCCACGTTTATGTATCGAGCCTGCTCAGTTCGCTTGGATAAAGATGTGATGGTGGAGGTTGACAGGTTAATTTACCAATTTATTTGGAAGGGGAAAGACAAGGTCAAGCGTCTATCTCTTATATGCGACATTGACAAAGGCTGATTAAAAGCACCGCATTTAGCTTCGATTATTAAGGCGCAAAGAATCATGTGCTGCGCGAAATTCGCTGAAACTAAACAACAGAGTAATTGGAATTAGCGCTTTTTGCGAGTGAAACGAAAAACTTAGCTGTTTAGTTAGAGGCAGTAAAACGAGCAACTTGCGCTTTTAGCGAGTGAAACGAAAAACTTAGCTGTTTAGTTAGAGGCAGTAAAACGAGCAACTTGCGCTTTTAGCAAGTGAAACGAAAAACTTAGCTGTTTGGAGGCAATAAAACGCCGAACAACTTACGCTTTTTTCGAGTGAAACAAACGACTTGAGCTGCTGTTATGAATAATAATAATTTTAGATAATTAGATTAGCAGACTGCCGACCTTGAAATATGAAGGGGTCGGGGCATAACCAGCCTATGTTGCTTTTTGAGCGTTTTACTTTTTTTCTCGCTCAGATTTGCCTAATTTTATCGTACAACGAATAATATCACAAACCCTTGTCGAATTTGCACTAATCCTAAGAAACTGGACTAATTTCACCTGAAAAAAAAGCAGAGTTCTGGTCTTCTAGTGGTTGTTTACATTCAGAGCGTAATTTCGACGCCATTACAGCAGATTGGCCGCAAGAATATGCGACCGCAATACTCCTGACCCGCGCCAACGACATGAACGAAAATACCGTTATTTACGCGCGCCTGGTTCGTTATCGATCGCGAGCTCGCTACGGCAAACACATCGTCTGTAGCGTGTGTATGAGCCAATATGTTTAAGGCCCGTCCGGTGATTGAAGGACATCATTAAGTCCGAAAATCCGTAAGTCTGTAGCACCTCTCAAAGAAACGAATCGTGTTTCTTGCCTAAATCTCTATTTCACGCTCGAAGGTGAAGACAAGGCGAGCCGGCGGGAAAGTCAGGAATCACTTCGGATCAGAAAAGGGGCAGCGTTGTGAGTTGTGGGCCATTTCCCATCCCGTGCCGTAGTTGAAATGCCCGATATCCGAAGTGCTTCGAGGCTTAAGGGAGGGTTTCACGGTTCGGCGCATGTGCAAGCTATGGCGTAATCCATTTAAGATTCATTTAAATTCATTATTTAGACCAATCGGAAGCGAGTAAATAACTCTGACGGGAAATTTGCCTGTGAAAATGTCGCTGATTGAATGGATGATTATACATACCAATGTGCGCCATGAAAAGCCACCAGAGCGTAGAATAAATCCTTCGGGTCAAAGGCTTTATTCAGTGTTGACTTCGTCGGTGTAATCCGTTGAAATTTTCTGTGAATTTTGGTCATCCTTCGCTTTATTTGGACTAATTATAGTATGTGATTATTGAAGTAAATGTGAGTGCTTTTTTAACCGATAAAATTGGCAAGTAAGCGAATAAAGCATTTTAATCTGTGCACATGCGCCGAACCGTGAAACCCTCCCTTTATAATATTTTCCGTATTTCGTTTGGCGGACATTCCGTTTTCGTTTTCGCCATTGATGTCCCGACATGCTTTGCGACAGTTGCAGATAGGTCGGCTTTGCGTGGTCGCGCGGGAGATTGAAATACAGCGTTGGGCAGCTCAAAGTGAGTTCTTGCGGCCGGGTGAAATTCAGCAAGGCGGGCAAAGACTATGAGCCGGCAGCGGAGGACCGGGAGTGCTTCCTAAAGGAGGTCCGTAACGATAAGGGAGATGGCGCGAATCTAAGTGGCTGACTATCGGTGATAAAAATGAAGCGATTTTGAGGGAATGAACTTCGGGATTTATTTTTCTTGAGCGGGATTCAGCGGTACGGGCCCAAACTTGGCCATCTGAAGTGAAAAATCAGCGTAAAATCGAGAAATTCGGGTAAACCTTGGGATTCATTTTTTCGAGCGGGATTCGGCGGGAGACATGCAGATTTTTTTTTTTGCATACGTTAATTCTCGAAAACGACAGAAAAAAATCTGAACAATGTTTTGCAACTAATTTGTAGTTCACATGCCAAAAATGGACAAATCTGAGCGAGAAAAATAAAAAACGACCTCAAAAGCAACATAGGCTGGATATGCCCCGAGCCCTTCATTTGTATTGCTAACTGTACCTGTCTGCTACAATGGTGACTTCGTCAGTGTCTGGATTGTATCGAGGACCCACAAGCTGAATCATCTTCTTCCTGGCATGATCATCCAAAACCAGATCTTTCAGATAAACCTAAACATAGTTTTTAGTAAAAGGCAAAAGTAGGTCAAGTCTGCCTTCACATAATGTCA
Source organism: Dendrophyllia cribrosa (assembly GCA_024195265.1). Classification (NCBI taxonomy): domain Eukaryota; kingdom Metazoa; phylum Cnidaria; class Anthozoa; order Scleractinia; family Dendrophylliidae; genus Dendrophyllia; species Dendrophyllia cribrosa. The sequence goes on from JAJLRJ010000001.1 coordinate 37,039,968, forward strand.
CTGCTATGTCACAGGGGTTTTGCTGGACTTGGACCCTAAACAAGATGCCCTTGAAGGGACACTGTCCTGCCGAAATAACAAAATTTCGCTTAGCTTATTTCCACGTTATATCGCCAAATGCCACCAAATATACAACAAAGTTGGATAACGAGATTCTATTGAGCAAAACAAAAGCAGCAGTTTGGAGATAAAGTGCAGGATTGCAAGGATTGAAGTGGATTTAAGTTCTTGACATTTGATTTATTGACAGGCAGTCAAAAAATCAAACTTGCCATTCTTGTGAAATTTTGACTTTTCGGCTAACCGTTATTTTGTCTGTTTAATTAACTGAATATTTCTTTGCTTCAATCACTTTTGGTGATGATTTCTTCCTATTTCAAGATAACAAAGTAAGATTAAACCAAGCTCCTGGCCATAATCATGAAAACACAATATTTCAGACGGGACAGTGCCCTTTTAACACTGAGAGGAAGATTTAAAATGAATTCTCAAATGGAAAGCAAACCGCTTAATATAGCAAATTTTCAAATCAATAATGGCAGAACTTGAAAACAGTAGCCATACCCTTTCTTAAATGCAATCCACCTGCATTCTAGCCATCTATCAATGACACTTTTTTATAGCTTCATCAAACTAACGTTAATAAAATATTACAGTAAAATGACATTATATTTTAGAGTGGATTCCAGTTGAGTGTCATAAAACCAAACCAATCATAACTTGAGGCAAATAATGTTGCCTGTGCCAAGTGCAGGAAAACACATGTGAGCAAGTCACAATATTAAATTTATTGGTTTTACTTCTGATTGGTTGAAAAACTGGCACGAGATTTTTTAGCCAAGCAATGCAAAACGAAAGCCGAGCGAAATTACTTTCAGCACTCAATAAAACTGTTCTACAGTATGTTCTACCTTCGGCTTTTCAACATGTTACTTAAAATATCTGGCAAAGTCTAGTCCTGTTTTTCAAATTTTGCAACAAGTCATTTGTCCATCACACAACTGGGAGATACATGATTACAACACCTGAAGTTTGACTTTTCTTGATCCTGGATGGTAAAGTGAAGGCCCAGCAAATAAGTAGTTTCTGGTTGTAACTCGTAATGGAACAGATGTAAGGTCAAGTGATTGTGGCCATTCAGTACAAAGTGCTAAATTGACAGAATAAGGAAAAATGTCAGGGGAAAGGAAAAGGGAAAATTGTTCAAGATAGAATGGGTATTGTTAAATTTTAAAATTTTCTACGCAAAACTGAGCATATATAAAAATCACTAACCTGTCGGTGCTCGATGCAATAGAGTCCTAAAGTGATGGCGTTGCAAAAACCAAATTGTGAAATCAGCATCTTATTGCAATTTGGGGGTGAGATATTGGCACTTTTATGCTCTGGGCCGCATTGTTCAAAGCGCAGTTAAGCTAACCCAGGGTTAGCATCAATTTTGCTTCCAGTTAAATAATTAATCAATGGAGATTTTTCCAAAGTATTTTTGCCCTTTAGTTTCGTTTCTGACTTGTCTTTGCATGTAACGTATAATTAGCTTTTGAAAACAGCTCTAACAAGAGAAATGAAATCCTTGGTTAAGTTTTAATCCTGGTTTAGCGTTAAGCGGCTTTCGAACAACTGGCCCCACCCCCAAAATCGCAGAAGGCCAAAGAAAGCCTGGTGTGAATAGGGGTAAGGACTTTTCAAGGCCCATGTGAACCATGATCATGAAATTTGATTTGATCATGAAAGCAGAGCCTGGGAACAGGCCTTCTGGTTGGGAATAGGGTGAAAAGAAAGGCTGTGAAAAGAAAAGAAAGCTACATTGTGAGTAAGCAAGCAAAGTGAGCCAAGGGAAAACTGGGAGAGAGAGGGGGGAGGGGGAAGGTCTGTGGACAGAGTATTGCAGCCACCATTCCACCCCCGTCTAATTAACCTGTCAGTGATCGGTCAATATGGTAAATATCTTTGCACAGATGCATTGGAATAGTGTGAATATGAATGAAAATTTGTGGAACAAATTGCTTGCTTCCTTTTTTCGCTCTCCCTAGTTCTCCCTCAGCTCGCTTCACTCCCAACCTTTGTTTTTACCTTATCCCCGACCACAAGGCCTGTTCATAGGCTAAGGAAAGCATTGCAGCAGTCTCTTAATTTCTTTTCAAGTTGCACACTTGCTGCTCGCCTACTCACAACTTGATGTTAAAGGCCCATGTTCATCCAATCTGCTTTGCGCGCTTGTGTTTTTGTTTTGAAACGGTTCAATTGTTCAGTGTAGCGTTATGATTGGCTGGCACATCGATTTTTCGATTTTCCGTCTGTGCGAAAATCAGCCCAGACACGCAAAGCAGATTGGGTGAACATGGGCCTTTAATGCCATTCTTGTAACGCTCGGACCATTGTTTTTCAAGAAAATTAAGACTGCTTAAAGTTTAGGTTGATACTTCTCTAATGTTTACATCAAATTATAATTATAATAAATTAATATCATAATGATTATGGAATAATTATTGTGGAACTTACACTGCAAGGCTTGACAATGCCTTTCAATAGCAGGAGGACTCAAATGAAAAAAGTTTGGAATCTAGAAAGAAAATAATAACTTACATCTACATCAACAGTGAGCTGTCATAAACAGCTTAGTATTATTATTTATACAAACTTCATTTCAAAACGACCTGATTATCACCTCCTGATCTCCAAGCAGGGACATAGATAACAGCCGGTATACAGGTCACTGCCCAAGCTGTAATGTTGTCACAGTTATGGAACAGCTATTTTTATTCCTTAATTAGTCAGTAAATTTGTTTTCATGTTTTTGTTTTCTTTAGGATCAATTAAATTAGTATAATTTTGTGGTCAATATCAACCAAAACTAGTATTCTTTTATGTCACGGAATCAATCAATCAATCAATCAATCAACCAATCAATCAATCAATTAATCCTTTATTTAACATGGTCAGTACACTTAGCTTAAGAGATAGTTTCCAGGTCAGCACAAGCCATTGTTTATTAGCTTTAGTGTTGTGGCGTGGGTATTGTTTATTGTCTTTTGAATCATTTTGTTTATGCCATTTGGTGATTGCAATATCAGCAATGCCAAGAAACTACCACCAAAATCTAATGAATGTGGGCTTTTTAACCCCCCTCCTTCCCCCCCCCCCCCCCCACCTCTCTCCCCACCTCCTGTGCCTTCCAAAATTACAAATGTCCATTATGAACAAGCCATAGGTTGCCTCAGAATGACATTAAAACATATTTATGCTCAAGTGAAAGATTCAAGTGACTATAATGTTTCTTAATCCTTACTTCTTTCAGGTGGACTAACAAAGAACTAATTTGGCAATGGCTATTGGCTATTGGACCGCTGCGCTTGCATGTGTCTAATGCATGCTCATAACAACCAGACTTGATTTCAAAGCAAAAACTTTACAGTAATGTACCTAGCATACCTTCATAAGCTCTAAGTTTCCCAGTGCTCTTAATGGTAGAGCAAATCCGGGTTTATTGTGCTTCAGCCGCCCCATTCTAAAGAAAATAGGGACCACTGATGGATGGTATGGCTTGGCTCCAGAGTACACTGATGGCCAATCTGTTATTCCAGTTGCCATTTTCACCCCTCTGGTAGGATTCTATAAAACATAAAAAGAAAGGTCAATTGTACCATTATTATAAGAGAAGTTGTTTAACGGTCTCCTGGTTGACAGAAAATAAAGCTTAGGGAGTTATTCAGGGCTGTCACTAATAGCTATTTTTGAAGTAGCTGCAAATGGGAAAATGGAAAAAGTAGTCAGAAAAAACTTATTAGTAGTATTGCCTTGTTAAAAAAATGGGTATTATTACTCATGCACAGAGTGGCATGAGTTAACATTTGCCCTGTTTTTCTTTTTTCTTTTTGTTTAATATTATTTGTGTCACGATCATGCACTTCCAGTTCATATCTTTGCCATACACACTTCCAGCTCCTCTTACTTCTGGTTCTAAACAATAGCGTTAGCAAAACAAGGTCACTGAAGTGTCATGACACACATACAGAAGAATCGCTGGCTTCCTTGTGGTACAGCCTTAATTTAAATAAAACATTCAATGGTGACAATCCGGTTTGCAGGAACGATGACTGAATGAAAGGAGTAACTCTTCTCCATGTTGGACAACTTCTTATCCTGTTTAAAATATACTATAAAACTTTCTTACGCATGTGAGTATAGGCTACTTGGAGCCTCTTGTATAAATGGATGAAACCAGGAGGAAGAGATAAAGCAACTAAGGATATCTATTTTTATACCTTTTTTTATTTCCAAGATTTATAACACTTTGGAATAGCCTTCCTGCTGAATTAGTTAAAAGTTGTTCATAGTCTACTTTAAGTCTAAGCTTCTACATTATTTTTCTTCCATTTATTTTTAATTAATATCTCCTTAGATTTCGTTTTATATTTTTAATTTAGATTAGCATTATTCAGTACAGTTGGTGTGTTGTCCGTAAGGACTTTTACCCACTCAATAAAATGTAGATGTAGATGTAGAGTATTATAATAAGCTCTTATATAATTTAGGTTGTTGTCTCACTTCTGGCTTTTCTCCTGGGTATATTGTATAGTTGCTTCAAGTGGACCACAAGTGAAGGGCTCCCCGCAAGAACGTCCTGAGTGCGTTTTTGGAAAATTTTCACAGAAATCTTGGATTTTTGGCCTCCAAAGGGACTCACTTGCCAAAATTATGACTGGATCATGTAAATATGACTGAAAGGATTTAATCCAGGTCAACAAATCTTCTATCTTCGAACAGAATAATTTTTTTATTTTGAAAAGATACATAGGGTGTCCTGGGAGCCATAGGGTGTCATAGGGGTCCAAAACATTTTCTCAAAGATGTGGATTTTCTTCCCCATTTTGGAGCTGTTTGAAGTACCTTAACAATAATAAATCATTAATTTGAGAAAACTGTGCTTTTAAAGGCCTAAAACATACAATTTTAGTGAAAGTTACCAAAAACGCACTCAGGACGTTCTTGCAGGGAGCCCTTCATTTGTTGTCTCACTTCTGGCTTTTATCCTGGTTATATTGTAGTTGCTTCAAGTGGACCACAAGTGTCTCCAGTAGGACTCTACCTTACCCCCCACAAACACTGTACTAATTACGACACAGAAAGTCACCCTTAGAAAACTGTGATTCAGATTACTATTCTTCTCAAGTACTCAACAGCCAATAATTATTAAGTAACCAAAAAATACTCACCCTTGCCATCCAATGCTGTATGTCCTTGTTTTTCTGCTGCCTTTCTTGTCTTTTCTGCTTTTCTAAAACAAGGTTTAATAAAAAATGGGCATGAGATAAATGCAAACTAAAAAAAAAAAACATTTTTAAAGATTCCCAAACAAACTTTTGAATTTTCACTGTATTTGTCAGAAATAATGACTATGCACCACTATGCTTGTAAGGGCTTATTAGGTAATAAAAAGCGATGAAGTATGACCTGGGGAGGGGTGGAGGGTGGTATTTCAGGATCACAGTTCCAGCAAAGGTGCATACCAGTAAATAGAACTTGAACGAAACAGACTATTGCTGCCATTGTAATTATTTTCTGCCGATGGTTTTAGATGATTGCTGATTTTTAGCCATGACTCGTGTTCAGGGCAAGAGACAGGATTGGCTTATTACCTGCAGAACACTGGCAGTAAAAGAAGGACGTGCAAAAACACTTCTTTGCATTTTAAACAAAAGCTACAAAACCTTGCTGGTAAGGAAATATTAATTAGGATTTTTCCACGTTAAACTTTCATATATCTATCAATCCAATCTTGTACCAAGTTCTCAGGCTTCTTGGTCAGGTAGGTACTTCATATATGAAGTACCTACCCTCAGGGACCTACCACTGACCAAGATGCCTGAGGACGTTTGGTATGAGATTGCTATCAATCCGATTTTCCCAGGAATTTGGTTTTATCGACTGAGTCAATAAGGTAAATTAGCCACTGTAAAAAGATTCGAGAAAGCTGACGTTTCGAGCGCTAGCCCTTCGTCGGAGAGAAAAGTTGAGAAAGTTGTTACAGGGCTCGAAATTGCGCCTGTATCGGGCGCATTTGCGACTAAAGATTTTGCTTTTGCGACTAAAATTTGTCTATTAGTCACGACTTTGCGACTGTTTTACGGCCTAGCTAATAAATGAATTATATTCAACAGTCTTGTGTCTTACTTGTAACTGGTAGTTGTAATTGAAGGGCCGAGAGCATGTCCAGCCTATATGACTTTTTAGGCCTCTTTTTATTTTTTCTTGCTCAGATTTGTCCAATTTTGGCATGTGAACTAGAAATTAGTTGCAAAACATTGTTCCGAATTTTTTTCTGTTGTTTTTTCCGTCGTTTTTGAGAAATACCGTATGCAAAAAAAAAATAATAAAATAAATCAAAGGCTCCTATTGTAACGCAATATTGCGGTAAGCTTCTGTTTTCACACTGACACGGTTCGATATTTTTTAAAAATTAAACGTACGGAATTTTGACGAACGCAAAAAAAGTAAATCACTTTCATAATGTCCAGTTCGAAAAAAAAAAAAAAAAAAAAAGATGCTGAGCGTGATTCGAACCCGGAGCCGTCCGAGCGAAAATCCCCGACCAAACCACTAGACCACCGAGGAACACATGCTCAGTTCAGGCTAAGTTTTATTATTTAAAGGTTGATACGCATCAAAACGCGTATCTCGATTTCAAAATCCTTTTAGATCGAATTTAATGTTGCATTGAAGACTCCAAATGCGAAGCGTCTTCCCGCCGGCCAGCAACAACTCACTTCGAACTGCCCAAAGCTGTATTTCAAGTGCCCGACCACGCACAGCGGACCCATCTACCACTGTCGCAAAGCATGTCGGGAAATCCTACAACAAAACCGAAATGGAGTTCCAGCCCGAAAGTTATTGCAAAATACTAGAAGTCTCAAAGCACTTCGGATATCGGGCATTTCGACCACGGCACGGGATGGGAAATGGCCCACAACTCTCAACGCTGATCCGAAGTGATTCCAGACTTTCCCGCCGGCTCGTCTTCCCGACCAAGGTCGGTTTTTCACCTTGAGCGCTAAATGGCGCTTCAGACACAAGGAAGGACAAGAAACACGACTCGTTTTTTTGAGAAGTGCTAGAGACTTAAGGATTTCCGGACTTAATGATGTCTTTCAATCACCGGACGGGCCTCGTACACATCGGCTTACACACACGCTACAGAGGCGATGTGTTGCCGTAGTGAACTCACGATAGATAAGAAAGCCAGGCGTGCGTAAATAACGGTATTTTCGTTCAGGTTGTTGGCACTGGGCAGAAGTATTGCAGTCGCGTATTCTCACGGCCATACTGCTTTGAAATGGCTTCGAAATTGCGCTCTGAATGTACAGTCAAAGCACTGGAGGGCCAGAACTCTGCTTTTTTCAGGTGAAATTGGTCAAATTCCTTAGGGTTAGTGCAAATTCGACAAGGGCTTGTGATGTTATCCGTTGTACGATAAAATGAGGCTATTCTGAGCGAGAAAAAATAAAAAAAGGCCTAAAAAGTCATATAGGCTGGACATGCTCTCGGCCCTTCAATTTTATCAGAAAAATCCTGTGAAATTCACGTTGAAAGTTGCGTGACTAAATCGTCGATTTCATGCCCCATTAATGCGGTTTCCAAGAAGTGTATCACAGGTGCACTTTTTTCAGACTGTCTCAGAAATTTCTCATTTCCGGTTCCGATAGTAGTGTTTTTTTTTTTTTGCGACTAAAATTTTCAAACTTGCGACTAAATTTTAGGAATTACTCGCAAATTGCGATTGAGAATTTGTTTTAATTTCGAGCCCTGTGTTATATTTTGCGTTGTTACATTTTACGTTGAAGAAGTTAATTATTGTTACATTTTGCATCAAAAAGTTGAACACATTTCATATGAAAGAAATTGATACATTTGGTGTCAAAGGTTGTTTCATTTTGGGTTAATGTTACATTTTGCATCGGTTGTATTATTATACATGCATACATAAGCTTTATTTTCACTCGAATTTTAGAGTAGCTTACAGAAGCTAATATTTTCGAGAACATAAAAGTGAAAACTATATAGTGTTTACAAATAAATTTATATTATTAAGAAAAAAAAAACAAGACAGGGACTACACAAAGTTACAACACTGAATTTTTCTTCTAAAGTCTTTAAACACACTAGTGCGGATAAAATCAGGCAGCGCATTCTAGGATACATGTAGTGTAGGGATTTTCATTGTCTAGTCTAGTATAGGTTTACAAATTCAGCTGTAACATGGTCTGGTATAGGGTAATGGTTTCAGAGTGCCAGCAACACACCCCCACCAAAAAATAGACAGAGTACTCCCCCTCCCCCCCCCCCCCCCCCCCCCCCCCCCCGGAGCGATTTTAGAATATCCGGCGACTTATTTACATATTCTCAAACCTCTTATAGAACGAAGGATATGAAAACAAAACGATCCATTCTTATTCAACGAGATGTAAATAAGTGGCCGGGTATTCTACAGTTTAGTCTTATTATTATTACTCCCCCCTTCGACTGGATGGGATATCCCCAGCATTGACCTATTACCATGCCTCCATATTTTACATCTCAAGCATTCTTTAAATAATCGGGTTAGATCAAAAGGTAAACTAGTGTAGCTTCTTTTTATGTAAACTTAAAAGTGTTTTTAAATATAGCGCTAAAATTTAGTTTCTCAGACGTTTCGAGGCTGCTGCCTCTTCATCAGTGAGTTTGAACGCAACTGTAAAAAAATGCATTTTTTGACAGTTGCGTTCAAACTCACTGATGAAGAGGCAGCAGCCTCGAAACGTCTGAGAAACTAAATTTTAGCGCTATATTTAAAAACACTTAAGTCTACATTCATGATAACGCGCTACACAGATTTATGCGCATTTTATGTGCATCTTTTGATAGCTTCTTTTTACCTCGTCTTGTGCTTCTCATCATGAAAGCAGCCGTTTTCCCGACATTAGAATATGAACGATACAAGATATTCTTCAATAAACGCAGCTGGGATGTCCTTATATTTTGATGACCATTCAATGTTCTAGAAGAGGACCGTAGAGTCCTCAACCGACTGCCACAAACGGCCGCCATGTTGGATCACCAAGCACTCGACCCATTCCTCCTCCTCCGCGGGACACTGAGGGCGGGTGACCCGCGGGTCAAGGGTGTCCAATGCTGCGTCACTGAGGCGTGTGGAGGCATCCACCGCGGTCAAACGTCCGAGGCGTTTTTCAATACAATAATACAACAATACGATATTTTTATTTCAACTCACACAAAATCTTTACAAAAAAGGAAAAAGAACATAATTTAAAAATAAAACTAGATTATAAATATAGAAAAGAAAAAACAATGAAAAAAAATTAACAGGTAGAATTCGTGAGTTTAGAACATCCAAATAGCTAGAGCTAATCGAGTGGATGACCTAAAAGGAAAACTGCGTACATAGAAAAATGAGATATAAATTACATCAATTAAGATAAAAAGTATTTTTATTTAGTGGGATTTTTAAAGGGGCAGTATCACGAGGTCGAAACTTGAAAACGTCGGCCCACGTTTTCAAGTTTGATTCCGCAAATCAAAAAGGCCGTCGAGAAGTGGAGATATTTGTTGAATCAAAAAATCCGTTTTGATAGCCGGAAGAAAGAAAAAATCACTTTTAACAGTGATATGTCCAAAATTCCGGTGCAAGAAGAGTGAACAGTGCCGCGCGTGGAACCTCGTGATACTGTCCATTTAAATATTAAATGGAATGATGGGCAAGGATGTATAAAAAAATTGGTTGACGTTACTATCTTTTAATTTTTCTCGAAATGATGAGCTTTTCTCCGTTGAAAACTGACTAAAACTCTTTGCGCCTGATCAAAATTATGTTGGCAAATGGCGCCGGCAATTCTGCAGTTCACAGTTTTTAAACCAGTTAGAACATTTTTAGTAAACTTTCTAAACGTTTGGTAAATTGACAGTGTATTGGCAATATATTAAACTTAAACAGTGAAAATGACAACCTCAACTTTTAAGTACTTTGCTTAACTTTTGCAAATTTCTCTCGTTTGACCGCGGTTAAGTCGAGGCGAGGCGTGGGAATACAGAAAGCTTTAAATAGATGCTTCAAAAGTCGACTTTTTCCTTTAATAATGCAGTTCGACCGTCTTAAAGTCAATTATTTTTAATGTTCCTGTTCTTGGAAATTTAGTCGGACAAATGTGTTACCAAGTTTCAACAGAGTTCGGCGGCCAAACTATCGGCATTTACTTCAAATTTAAGTAAAATCCTGAAAAACAAGCTCGAAAACCTAGCACGGGTAGCCGGTCCACACAGAAAAGATAGCCCGCCTAGGTGACCCGGGTTGGGCGGGTGAGCGTCAAACGCCAAATAAACTCAGGTTTCGTCAGGAGCCGATTACCTAAAAGAAGCTATCAACACACTGCGGCAACCTAATTTGACTAAAATGGTGCAATCAAAGCCGTTAGTAAAATATTTCAATCTAGGATCGATAATTCGACACTAAAAGACGTCTAGACTGAATTGAAGGCCCGGGATTGAAGGAGGAGCTTAAATATCGTTAATTCAGCTTTAATATTGTGCCTGGGATGAATAGCAAGCTACCAAACAGAAAATAAACAACCGTCTTTCGCGACTGAGCCTTTAAACACGAAGTTCCGGTATAAAAGGAGCCTGGCCTGGCCATTCTCACCTCCAGTCGTCAATCAACCACTGAAGCATTAACAACTGACAACAAACATGCGTCATTACTAAGACCATTGCTAACACAATTCGGAAAAACTTTGTGAAAGTTATATCAGAAGTCTTTATGAACTTCTATTTCTTTTTTTGCTTAGGTAAACTGATCTTGGTTTAATTAGATTTTTGACGCAAATTGTATTTAAAGGACGCACAAGTAACCACGTTTTGTCACTGAAAGACGCCTTAAAGGAATAGTATCACGAGGTTCCACGCGCGGCACTGTTCACTATTCTTGCACCGGAATTTTGGACATATCACTGTTAAAAGTGATTTTTTTCTTTCTTTTGGCTATCAAAACGGATTTTTTGATTCAACAAATACCTCCGCTTCTCGACGACCTTTTTGAATTTGCGGAATCAAACTTGAATTGAAATTTCAAGTTTCGACCTCGTGATACTATCCCTTTAATTTGCATTTCACACCCAAAAGGTGTGAAATGGCACACCCAAAAGGTGTGAAATGGGGGAGGAGCTAAGCCTTTTATACCGGAACTTCGTGTTAAAAGCCATTTTTTCAGAGTTTCATAATTTAGAACTGGATTTGATAGTATCCTCTTGATTTTAAATGTCCCCAAGTCGTTGGTTCGATCATTCATCGCTTTTGTAGTCGGTGCCTTTTAACATGTTGATAAAGGAGACAATTTATTTTCATTCTGCTATTAAATGTTAGCCCAAAAACAAAGCCAGTGTTGTAACACTTTTAAATATGGAATAGAACAAAACACGAGAAGGAGGAGCTCGAGCGCTGTCAACTATGTTTATAAATGGGAGCTTCTTAAAAAGAAGCCGGGCATGAAAAAATAGCCATTCAGCAACTTTGCGCAAATACTGCTGGTGAGTCTTCAACATGCAATGGCTAAATACCAATTTGTGCGTTGCACGCAAAGTTCCCACGAATAATTTCTTCATTTAATAGATGGCTTTACTGTTGACTGTCTTGTTTGCGGCATTTGTCAGAATGAATGAAGGAACAAAGGAGTGAACGAAAACTTTCATTTAATTGTGTGAAATAAAAGAATTTACGTTTGACTTCGCCGAATTAAGAAAAGGGATTAAGGCTGGCAAAGTAACATGGTTGTAGCTTACCATATATGGAAGTATTTTTGTTCGAAGACGACAACTTATAATAAAGACAGATCGGCAGCGCCCTGGACAGTTTGAGTTCAGTGCTTCTCGTAGTAAGAACATCGGTCTAAAACAAGAAGAAACGTTAAAGTGAAGTGACGAATTCTTCTCGCTCTTGACATCCTGACCAAGTGAGTACAGTAAATGAGTTTATTTCTAAGCCGTCAATTACTTTCAAAATGAGAAAAAGTAACCTGTCTTTCAAGTCTGGTTTTTACTTGCGCAGCAAGGCTCAAACTAAGTTGGCGCAAACTAAAGGAGTAAATAATTTTCCATGTATTCGTCTAGCTAGCCGTCAGTATAATACAGCAGTGTGGTCTCAAAATCTTTATTATAGTTATATTGGAGATCGATTACTTTTTTGGATAAAAAAAGTGTCTATGTTATAAATATTTCTTGATTCACAGGTATGTGCAAAATATTTCTTGTCGCCGCGGTATGCTTCCTCGCCATAACCTTGGTTTCAGGAGACAAATATGGACGGCTGACTGGCCGTGGGATGCCGATGGATAAAAATCTCCATAACAGACGATGGCAACTCCTACACCGCCGTGACTGCAAGGAGAAAGGCGCTGAATGCACAAACTCTGATGAATGCTGTAATTCGGGCTGCCCTATTAAGGACAGAGGGACAGGAGAAAGATATCAGTGTCAGATTTGTTCATTTGACGGTCGCAAGAAGACATGTTTTTACTGACCTGAGTGCCAAGAGACTGTGTATCTCTAGTAGAATGTTTTGACTGTGTGCTTTATGCTGCATTATTTACCGTTTAGTCAAACCACAAGTGTAATTAATTTAATGTGGTTGAACAGACCTTGAGTTACTAGCTATTACGTGTCACGTGCGTGTGAAAAATAAAAGCCTTTTGATTGAACTTCAGCTTGTTTCTTCGTACGCCAGCATATGAAATATAATTTTGTTGATTATTTCAATATAAGGAATCCACACTGGATCAATTGAACGAGTCACTGCTATAAACTCGGCTATTTTTGTTTACTTCAACAGTGCAGGATTCGCGAAATGACTCATTTTGACCTCACATCTTGCAGTCCCTACTTGATGATTTTTGCAGTGCCAGGTTTTCAACGCAACCATCGATGAGCTGAAAGAGGGGAAATCGACAACGGCAAACTCAGTGCTAAAACTTAATAAAAATCCTTCAATGAACAACTTTGAAAAGCTTTCGGAATTCGACCACAGTGAGATTTATACCGGCTAGCAAAAGCAATTTCTTTTGTCGTTATTCATGGCCTTTTAAAAGTTCTTTTGTGTGTAGATTATTGTGGAACGACTTATTAAAAGTGAAGGAATGTTAGACGAAGCACGTATTTGTGGACCAATTTCGGAGTCAAAAAAATTGTTCAACGCGGGTTGTGTAATGTCAGTTGTCTTCGATCCTTTTTTGTAAATTTTCAACTAATTTGATCTAGTTTAAAAGTGACGGGAGTTCTCGTCGCAAATTTTCGAAAACAACCCTAACTGGGCACCAATTGTAAAACAACACATGTAATATTCTGTCATATTTTTTCGGCTCAATACCCTTAAAGGTACCGCGATAATTCTAACGGTGGTCATGTTAGAAAATAGTGTTTTACAAGAAACAAAACTCTTTCAATAGTAATGTTTTATTGTTCCAAATTTCATTAACGACGCCTTCGTACGTTAATTAAGCACTGAAAATTCATTTAACGTGGACCAAGCATCAAGACATTCTTTATAGAAATTAAAACTGGATAAACGGTCACTTACGAGCCGGATCAAAATTCAGCGTAGGATAAATTTCCACCTATCCCAGAAAAAAATTAAGGGATCTAATATCAACCTCCAAGATAAACCTCGTTGTCATCATCTTTATATTTCTTCAATATCATCACCCTTTATGCTATTAACTTCTTAACATCTTAAGCCCACCAATTTCAATATCATTTAGAAGTGCGAAACTCTTCATTTTATCGTTACCTTTTCTAAAACGATAAATTAATTTGATTTGTTGATCTCTTAAACAAGACCCTTTGGAACTGAAATCAACATCACTTTACTAACTTAAAAATATTGTTATAGTAAAGTATTTAACAAGTCGGGTATTAATTGCTGCGGAACGAGCGCAGCGAGTGAGCAGCAACATAATCAGATTAAGAGAAATATATGAGAAAAAAATATAAGCTAGGAAAAATCTCGAACTGATCGCTTTTTACCAGAATTCACTGCGCCACGAACACATTTTGGGCCAGAATGCACTGCGCCACGAACAATAGCCTCGCTTGTTGCTTCAAGCTGTTGGCTGCGAGATTTGTAACATTTTGGTCCAACATGTCCCATCGGAACTGAAGTGTCGAAGACTTCCGCGAGTTGAGCGAGGACTGTGAGGCATGGCGATAGGACCGTTGGATAGCAAAGATTTTCGATTATTGTACGGAATAAAAGACAAATTTATTTTAAAATCACTCCGACAGCGGTCGATGAGACTGAGCTGAGCGCGAGTGGGGACGCGAAACCTGAGCTGAGCGCGTGGAGACGCGAACACGATACGGCTAGCTAGTAACGCAACATACTCATTATCTATAATTAACCTAAATTTTCACACCTTCCTCGTGGTGAACGCGTCCTTTGCTCAACAATATTTTACACACATTGCAAGAACTTGATGCCTGAATTACAAAACAAAATTAGTCTTATCAGCTGGAGTTTTCGTCGATTCATCCCGGTTACTTTTGCTTTGCTTCCCCTCAAAATTCTGTAATACCAGCGAGACGATAAAACAGCATTATTACAACAAATTTATCACAGCAATTACTATCTTTTGGATACACTAGTTTTAATTATAAAGATGTTATAAAGCCAACGTCCGTATTTAGTCAATAGCTTGTTTGTGATGCAACCAGGAGTATTGCTACTCCCTCCTTAGTGGATGGGATGATAATCATGTCCCGTTTTTTTTTACTAGGAAGTGACTAAGTAGGAGTCAGTTACTACTACTCCCTCCCAGCATTGAGCTGTTACCGTGCCTCCATTCATATCTTAAGCATACATGCTCGGAAAGTCATTTACCTCGTCTTGTGCTTCTCATCATGAAAGCAGCCGTTTGCCCACATTAGAATATGAACGATACAAGATATTCTTCAATAAACGTAGCTGGGATGTCATTTTATTTTGATGAACATTCAATGTGCTGGAAGAGGACCTTAGAGTCCTCAACCGACTGCCACAAACGGCCGCCATGTTCAGGGTCTTCGTGTACCGCACAGATGACGTAAAACAATAGGAAACATTGTTTTTGGTCATTGTTTTTTGGTTAAAAGAATTTTGATAAGCATTGTTTCCTTTTGTTTTACGTCATTTGTGTCCTCTACACGAAGTAAGGGCCCATAGGCAACTTTCTAGTTACGAGCGCGCTGAAATCTGACGATGAACCGGGAACTTTTAAATGCACACGCACACGATGTAACACTTGTCCTTTCATGACAACGCTGACAAAATAACAGGACCTAAACGATCTATTAAAATCACTGATCGTTTTACATGCACCTCCGTAAATGTTATCTACTGCATAACATGTACTTTTTGCAAAAAGATATACATTGGTGAAACAGGGAGGAGACTGGGCGACCGTTTTCGTGAAAATCTCCGAGACGTTGAAAAAAATGACAAAGACGCATCCAAACCAGTCGCGCGCCATTTTAATCTTACTAACCATTCTAAACAACACATGACAATCTGCGGCCTTTCCCTACACCAGGGTAACACAGAAAGCCGTAAAAACCTAGAACAAAAAATCATCTTTCAAATCGGCACTCTCAAACCCCACGGAATCAACGAACGCTTTTCATTCAACTAATTTACATTTGTTTTTCACGTCACCAAATTTCCACCAATAGCGTAGCTCCACCGCTTACTATATAAAACCACACACTACCCGCAATTCCTTGATTCGCTCCGACGAAGGGCTAGCGCTCGAAACGTCAGCTACTTGAATCTTTTCACGGTGGTCAATTTACCTTATCGACTCAGTCGATAAAACTAAATTCTCGTGTTTCATCCCCCCACCGACGCAGCACCACAGTTTCTCTAGAAACTAACTCCATTCATCACCAAGTACTCGACCCATTCCTCCTCCTCCGCGGGCCACTGAGGGCGGGTGACCCGCTGGTAAAGGGGTGTCCAACGTTGCGTCACTGAGGCGTGTCGAGGCGTCCACCGCGGTCAAACGTCCGAGGCGTTTTTCGTTTTATTTAGTGGGATTTTTTTTTTAATATTAAATGGAAATATTAGCAAGGATGTATAAAAAAGAATTGGTTGACGTTACTATCTTTTAACTTTTCTCAAAATGATGAGCTTTTCTCCGTTGAAAACTGACCAAAACTCTTTGCGCCTGATCAAAATTATGTTGGCAAATGGCGCCGACAATTCTGCAGTTCAGTTTTTAAACGCTTAGAACTGTTTTAGTAAAGTTTCAAAACGTTTGGTAAATTGACTGTGTATTGGCAATATATTAAACTTTAAACAGTGAAAATGACAACCTTAACTTTTAAGTACTTTGCTTAACTTTTGCAAATTTCTCTCGTTTGACAGCGGTTAACCCCTCACCTCAGTCTCCCCACGTTTTTCCTGCTTGTCTCGCGCGCCGGATTTTAGCTGCTCCACGCCTCCACAATCTTCACGCCTGCTACATATACAGGTGTGCTATACGGCTGAGCATTTTTACATGCCAGTTTTTTTTTCCGAGACGGGTAAAAATAGCCAGCTGTATTACACAACTTTACACTGGATAAATTGTTTAGCTATGCGACAGTCATCATCTCCCAAATATAAGTTTTGAAAGTACCGTATTTTTCTCGATTAAACGCCGGGCCCCGAATAAACGCCGGGTCGACAAGGTCGAGTTTTAAATAAGCACCCCGGCAGTGTTGTGTGACTGATTGCTACGCGGACTTCCTTTACCGCGATATAAAGGTCGTCACGATCATCTTTATCATGTCGGGCGTCGCTTCGATCATCGTTTCTTTATCCGAGTCAGGATGGTTTTTGTAAAAAGACAGTCAAAAGTCTCAAGGTCAAGGAACATTACTCGAGTTTCCGTTTAAAATTTTGTTACAGTTTATCGACTCTTAGAAATTTCTCGTTCTTGTCACCAGTTAAAATTTTAGGAACATTTTGACCAATTCAGCTTTTGAATCCGGAAAATTCAAGGAATTTAGTAATAAAAGACATTAACTATAATCATCAAAATGATGAAAAAATTATCCCTGCTTAATAAACTCCGGGTTCAAATAAACGCCGGGTCCGCGAGGCCGAGTTTTAAATAAACGCCCCGACGTTTAATCGAGAAAATACGGTAGTTGAAAGTGTTTCTCCGAGTGCGCGGTCAGAAGAGTGCAGTGACGCATCGTATTTGCAGTCTAAAATGTTTTGTGTATAATAACAGCCTTAACGGGTGCGTAAATATGCTTTTATTTTTTTTATTAAAGTCTTACCGAGCGTATTTAAACTACATTGTTTTTACTTTCATGGTTATTTCTATTCTCTGTACCCCTGGAAAACAGCAAAGGCTGTTCTCCTATTTTTATGCGAGTAAGTCTTGATCAGGCATTTTTCCACTAATAACAGGCTCATTAGTGGACATATTCGACTTCTTTGCTCTGTTCGCCAATTATACTTTAAATTAACCATAAACCCTTACAACTCAGAATTTCCTTTAGTTCTATCGTCCTGCCCTTATTGCCCCATAGTCTAGCGTGTGATGTCCCAATCGATGTCGAGCCTTACGGGCTCAAACCAAGGCGGCGTGCGTCACACAAGATTTGACCAATAGCAATATGTATCCTGCGCAGCGTTAATTGTAGTTACGTGAAAAAGTGTTAAGTTTAACTCTGTAAAAAATGTTTTTAACACTTTTTCACGTTGACCAATAGCAAGCCGTCTCTGACGCACACCGCCTAGCTAAAACCCATACAGCCCACCAAACCACAACTTCGAAGACCCTGGGGCAGTTAGTTGGGACGGGACGAAGTGAGAATCCCGCAAAAATCGGCTAGACGAAAGTTCCGTCTCGCCAATTTTTGCCGGATTTGATGACCACCCCATGCACCACTCAGATGATCATAAAGATGGCCATCTCAACAGATGGACGAAGGCTACATCCTGATAAAATAGTCTGTTCACAGGTGATCTTGTTTAATTAAGGAAGAGAGAAGGAAGTGCCTGATAACAGATTAGAAAACAGAGTCCATCTAGCTTAAGTTCTGTACACAGACACATGGCATTTCCACATTAGAATAGGACATTGAACTACCGTCCATATTAAGTCTGAAATTCCAAATCTGACGTCCCAAGACTTTCCGTGACTTTATTTCACTTTCAGAAGTCCAAGACAATTCGGGGCCTTTCAAAGTTTCAAATTGCATGGCTTTTCACCAGTTTTCATCACTGCCGATGAACCACATTTACTGGAGAATTTTAAGGGGATTGGTGCTAAAAGGGCACACGTGACAATTCTGGCCAAAAATGTGCCAAACTTGCCCATTTCTTCGTGTGCTGAACGTCAATCCGTTTATTTTTTTTCCTGAAGGTTTATCGAAAAATAAGCCTTTGTATTTGTATTGGCCATCAGTGCATGCAAACACTGGGCATGTTTGGAGCTTTTTTCAAACTTTTGCCCACAATGATCAGCTGTACTCATTTTGCACCAAGCCCTTCATTATCGTCCAGTAAATGTTCTTCATACAGCGGTGAAAGTGCGTGAAAAACAAAGCAGTTTGAAAAATTGATTTCTTTTTAAAAAAAAATTACAAAAACTAAAAAATACACTGTACATCGTATTTAACATACTTGTATAAGTATTGTACATACATTATAAGTCAAATGTTGAAGTCAGTGAAGAAATACAGTTTACCTTTCCTTAAACCAAGGAAACCTCCTTAATACAAATGCCTCTATTATGGACAGTTCACTTGGTCTCAAAGAGGCCAAGCTCATAAAAACTCCACCTTAAAACAACAGACACCCATTGTAGGTCTGTCCTGTGGTGCCTGTATGAGGGAATCTTTGCTGATGTCATTATTTACATTTTGTCTTATAAGCATAAATAAAAAAATAAGCTACTAACAAATGAACTGAATAAACTAAATGAGCATGTGACACTTGTTAATCAGTGTAAATAATAGTCTGATGTGTTGAATATTCTTGGAGAAGTAATGTATCAAACACAAGTAAGAGTATTTCATCTAGCCTGTTCCAGGCGTTCAGATAGTGGGGAAAGCACGAATAGTTGGGGAAGGTGCGAAGAAAAGCGAGCGAAAAAAATGTGCCTTCCCAACTGTTAATTCGGGCTTTCCCTACTATCTGAACGCCTGGAACAGGCTATATTTCATCAAGATTTCCAAACACTGAGAAGTTGGAAAAACAAGGCGCAGCCAAGTTTTTTTCACCACTTTCGAGGTGTTTGGATACCTGATTAAACACACTTTTGAGTGTTTGATAAAGCTTCTCAAACTGATCATTAAATGAAGAGAAAACAATGACAAAATCGCCCAAATTTATGCTAATTAAGACCGGGTTTCCAAACCATGGTCAGGCTTATAATTTTCTATGTTCAAACTAAATGAATTATTATTAATGTGTTTGAGAAATAAGCTTTCAAAACCTGTAACATGGTTCATACAGACCTCATAACTTTTTCTTCAAGGACTTTTTCAGGACTCTTTAGCAGTATCTCTGGAACACACATCATTATGTTACAATTCTAGATATCAGTTTGCAAATAATCATCATAAAACAATGCAGGTACAATGTGTATTGCTACATAATGATATTCAGCTAGTTTCAGAAAATCTCAACAGCTGATTATTCCTGATCATTCCTGATCATTTATTGACCACAAGCTTGATGGCAAAATGAAGTTATGTTACTGAAGTCTCAAGAATTCAATGACTTTTCAATGGCATTTTGATTCAAGGACTTCAGATAAAATGCAAGGACTTTTCAAAGAGAAAATCATTTTCAAGCAGTTCTCAAGGACGTGGCAGTTTTTAAGGACTCTCCAAGGTCCGTGCTAATCGTGTAAAGTTTACAAAGAATATATGGCTGGGTGTCAAGGCTTGCCCTCCAGCCACACACTCTTTGTAAAAGTTTGATACTTGTAAGGTTCATTTCTCAAAACTTATTTACTATATCATGCTCAAAATTTCGGAACATAACAAACTTGCCAAGCTCTTACTGTTTATGGAGTTCATTTATTTGCAGCTAGTTGAGTTATTTATGCTAATGTATGCCAATGCAGCAAAGAATGGAAACAAAGATCCTCTTATTATTAGAGAGGTTCAACTGTACAAGTTCTCTAAATATTCTACTAGTGACAGCTAATTTATATGAACAGCAATTTACAAAAAGTAAGGTGTGGTGGTTCTAGGGGGTATCACCCTGTCGCAATCAGGTACTGCTTTGAATAGCTTGGGTTCTCGGGTATCTGCATCAGAGAATGCTAATATAGAAGCAATATTTCCACAGCGGTAACAATAGTTAGGAGCAGACCAGACAGTCACCAGTGTCTCGTCAAACATGTATTTGTATCCTTCATGGACTAGCTGGTGGGCACGACAGATCAACTTTAAATTGTTGATATGAACAAACTGGGAAAACAAAACATCCAAAAGACCTTATAATTAGCAATAGTTTATATCAATAATAAGTTATTACGGGCACACCTGGTGATTTTTGCCAATCGTTGTGACGAGTGTATAAAATGCGTCTTATAAAATGATGAGCATATAAAATTGCTTAATGTGTCACTGGCCTAGAAAGCAAGCACAAAAAGAACCCAGAATGATTATAAATATCTTTACCTCATTAGTTACTTTGGCTCCAAACAGCCATCCTGCCCCCCGAGGGCTGATGGCCCAGGTGTCTACATCCTCTGGATCAGACCACACCAGATGTGCAAAATGTTAAGGGTTATAACTAAACTAACTTATAATATTAATAATTATTTACCTGCAAAACACTACTGATCTATCATTTGATTGATCAATCAATCGTTCATTGAATCGCTTAAATTTCTATCACCTAATCTGCAGTCACAGTATTAAAAGGATATCACAAAAAGCTCCTTTGTGAGGAATTTCCATGTTACGATCTATTGTTCGAATCTGAAAACAAAAAACAATTTAAACATCTTAGAAACTTACACATAAAAAGCACATGTTCTGACTGAGAACAACATGGCATTACATATCATGTTATGATGTAGCTACAAGTTATTAACATGAAATCACATTTCTTACCAATCCTTTTAAAGCAAGAACTGTCACTTTATATGTCATTGAAAGCTAGCATGTTCAAGGCTCTCAGATTGTGGGGGTGAGCGAAGCCAGAAACCCATAAGTGGGTTGAAACGTGCAACTGTCTCTTGTACGCTTCAAAACAAGCTTCTGATTATTCAATTCGCTAAGAAGTTGTTACAGCCATATTTGGGAAATCAAGATAAAAAATAACATTAACCAATCAATTTGCTAGAACAACTTGCTTCCAATCTCGAGGGACCGAGGGGTTTCCAAATATGGTACTAAGCAAAAAAATGAATATTCGGAAGCTGTGAATGCATGTTACACGTTTCAACCCACTTATGGGTTTCTGGCGAAGCCTAATGTAAACATTCAAGTCTTATGGAAAAAACTTCAATTTGAAGTACACTTGGTTGCACAAACCTTTCTATTTTTCCAAAATTACTCCCAACAATTAAAGGACCCTAGTCAGCCACACCTTTGTTTTTGTTTACATGCGGGAGTTTTGGTATTATATTACACGTGGCGAGTGACCAAAGGTAAGGAAATCATCGCGAAAGGTCATTATTCATCCATCATGAAATCAGTTTGTGAAATATTTGAATCTCCAGCATGTTTACTGTTTCATAATTCTCACGGCCAGATGCAACTGTTGTACATTCTTTAACAACAACAATTCGCGCTATGGTTTAGCCGTACGATTCCAACCTCACTTTTGCTCGTAATCCAAAGGTGGAAAGTCGATTCGCGAAGAATAGTTTTCTTTGCATTTCCTGGCGCCTTCGGCCATCCGTGCTTGGGAAACCGTGAGGCCATAAGACCATTGACTTTGGATGTCAAAACCTTGTCCATCGGTAGCGCAAAACTATGAAAAAATCATTCAAACTGATAGACTAATAATTCAAAAAAGCTACGACAACAGTTACAAACTTTCATTCACACAACTTGGGATGATGCAGTAAGATTCCAATTCACTGTGCAATGTTCGGTAATTTCGATGGCATCGAAAATGGGGGATTTCACCGTTTGAGCGCGCAGTGCATTTCGGATGACTAGGGTCCTTTAACATAAGAATCATATTATGTTCTCTAAATGCATTTAAGGTGGCTTACTACAGTTTATAGGGGTCACCAGATGCTTCCGATAATATAGATCACAGGTGACCATTTGTGGGAACAAGCGACAATTACAAAGTTAAAACCATCGTACAAGACAGTGGGTGTTTGTAATTTCACCATCTTCTGGTTAGAAGTGGCTTAAAACAAGCGACCGAGTGGTTGTCAGAAGACTGGGTTCTAATTCTATGAGGACGTTTTATTCAAAAATCACCCGTACGACCCTACCTCAAAATCTTACCATTTAAACTTTGGATAAAAGTAAACGTTCTTACAAGTTAAAACAAAAATCTGTAAGAGAGTTTTTCGCATATCAACGAAAATATCAAAAATAGGAATTTCGAAAAATATTTAAAAATCTGTCTTACAGATTTTGAAAAAAAATTGTCTGCAGATCGATGTTGATGTATATTTAAAAATATCAAAAATTGAGCATAGGTCGTACGGCTAGATTTCGCGAAATTCACGACCAAAAAACGTTTAGTTCGATCTCCGAGCATGCGCAGTACTGCATACACCACGGCCATTCACTTATCTGCGCGTGCGGCTGCTCGCGCATTACTAACTGCGTGCACGAGATCAGAGCTTCGTTGTTGTTTGCTCGCGCGGTATTGCTTGCGTGACACGCACACGTAAGGAAATTTATTGTTCCTCAAAACTGTATTCGGCCACCTTAAAGCAAACTGTTCACCTGATCAAGGGTTCGGATGTCTGGGGATAAACCACCATGAACACACAGAATTTGTCCGTCGATAACCTGAAAAAGATGTTAAAACACAAAACAGACGTTTTAAAGCACAGAAACTATTAGATTGTAGCCACATCTTCTTTAATGTTCTCTTAATTGGTGACAATGGTGAGTACATTGTAAATGGTAAAATAAAGAGCAAAGTCAAACAAATGAAACTTACAGCTGCAACAGTTAAAAGATCAAACACTTTACAGCAGTATCGCCAAGCATTTGCATTTCCATACTTTGATTGACATTCATCTAAAAACAATACAACAAATTAAACATGCAAGATGTAAGTGATTACAAGACATGAGTGTGGGAAAAAAGAAAAAAGTCTCAGCATCAGATGGCAATCAAACCCATGCCTTCCATTAACTGGTCGATGCTTAATCCATTGAGCCAACCAGGAGTCACGCAGAGCTGAACCAGTCAGACAATCAATCTATTGAGCCAATCAGGACTAACGCAGAGCTGAGGCATTTTACAAGGTTCAGCTCTCAGGAGTCATTGTTGGCTCAATGAATTGAGTATCTGACCAGTTATCAGAAGGCATTAGTTTAATTCCCATCGGAGGCTTTAGATTTTTGTCTCTACTGCACATATTTGCGTAGACACATAGTGTCACAGGAAGTTTGTTAACCTAGATAATAGAACTGCTAAAACCAGAATGACAGTTGTAACAATGAGGCAATCCATTTATCGCCAGACAACCGGAAAGAGATCACTGGAACAATAAAAGCTATAACAATCATGCAAAGACCTTTTCATACTTTCTACAGACTAAAATCTACATGTACAAAAGCCGACACTTCAAACATTAAAACCTCTGAACCTTTAAATATTTTGGGGATTTTTAAGACATGAAATTAATACAGTTGAATCCCCATAACTTGGATTCAACTGCTGTAGTAGAGTTGGCATCAACTTAGGGGTAGATCTGGGTAGACCTCAAAATTTCAAAAGAAGAATGGTTTTATTAACTGTAGAGCATGCAGTAGACATCTCCAATCAAAACATAAAAATTAGAGAAACAGATCTACATGTATCCAAGTTTGTTTACTTAACTACAAACATAACCTGGACATCATTTTCTGTTTCTACTATAGTTACTAGCAAATTTTATACACTGTGAAGAAATCAACCACTGGCAACTAAATGCTGTTTACAACATTAATTATTTTATCATATAATATTTTACATGTTTATAGTCATTATAAAATTTTAAATCTATTGTCATAAAAGTTATTAGTAAAATTATATTTTATGTGAATCATTCAGTTTTTTTCTTGCAATTAAGGTAATTTTTTTTATAAAACCAATCAACCTAACTATTGATAACCTCCTTAAGAGCTCCAAACTCTATACAGTGTATATCTTAAACTTGAATAAAGTCCATGTAAAACAACCTCCCCATAAGGACAAGTTTGTTGCCTGTAGCAACAAGGTTGAATATACTGCAATTTTTACTACACTAACATCTACCCTGATGGTTAAATGTTTAAACCTCCAATGAAAACAAATAAGCAATATAGAACACTTTCACTATGGCGGCCGATTTATTTATTCTTTTATATGTATGTTAATTAGCCTCACTGGCCTCGGTAACATGTGCAAAATTCAAAAGAATTTTCACTCTAAAATGAGGCCAGTGAGGCTAATTAACATACATATAAAAGAATAAATAAATTGGCCGCCATTATGAAAGTGGTCTACACAGCATACCATAGAAACCATAAACTTGAGTGATTTGTCTACTTTCATGGTTTCCCCTTAGGAGAGTGATGCGATCAGGCCATCTATAACAAAAACAAAAGCAAACATAGTTCTGAATATAAAAACGTAAATTATGTACAGCTGCATCAAATCTACTGTAGATTTCCAAAGATACATATAATAATTATACATAGCCACAGGTAACCCAAGCTCCTAGTATGAGAAACTGCAAATTATAAAGGTTTGTATGGGAATTTAATGAACATATTAATTGTGTCCGTGTGGGGATTTACATTGTAGGCCATTTCAGAGCGATTCCAGATAGTTTTAGTTTCACTGATTTCTCTATATATATACATTTATGAAGCCCAGCCGATCAATTGAAGGAAAACAGCCATAAATTTGCCCCAAGACCTTCGATCACCTCAAGATTCCATTTGGGGCAAGTTCCAAACATTATGTAAACACTGCTTTCCTTCATCAGTAACAAATGTCCGCCAAGCAGGAATTTCAGCTCCTAAAACTCAAAACACTTTTCCATATTTGAGCTCTTGAGAAAGAGCTGTTGCTCATATGCTCTGTGCACTGAACATTTGAAATTGGCTTAGTGACCCGACCTTGCATTTCAAATAACCTGCACACCCGGTGGATGACGGGCTTATGTTCCCAAGGGCAATAATACCCTCGGGCCCTTCCCTGGCAAAAACAAACATAATATACTGTAGGTAGTCTGAAAGTAATGTCCAGCTGAAGGCAGCTGCTAACCAAAACTTGTAGCTCCTTAGATCTGTTTCTTCCTAAAGTAATGGGAGCCCTTACTTTCTGCCTTTTATGGAACTCCAACTGCGCTTTTCCACTATCCAAGAAGTAGGAGTGCTAGAATCTACATTATACTATAAACACTATAATGGACTATATTACATGCTGTAACTGATGAACAGTCTACTTGGCTCTTTCTCTTTTTAACAAACCTACAGTACAGTACTTATGTACATGGTCTAAACATGACACCCTTGTCAAAATGTTATTTTGTTTTGTATTTCTGTTAGTATCATTCTTTGATGCCTTTACAGAAGTTTGTTGTATGTATGTTGTGGTTTGAAAAATTCAAACTGGTTTAATCTTGATTTCCCTTTGTCTCAAATTCATTACCAAACTGAAATAAAACAAAAAAATCAAACTGGAACAATATACACAATATCAGCATTCAGTTTCTCAGTAGGCTGTGCATAACTTATTGTACAAATAACACTATTTGCACTAACTTTTTCCAAGGCAACATGAAATTCTTACTTGGCTTTTAATGTTAGTAATCTCGTGAAGGTTTCCAAGCTGAAATAACCTCTATCCACAAAGTCGCCCTGTAGATAAAGAGAGGATATTACATGGCCACATGGAGATATGAAATTTCTCTTCGAGTGTTGAAATATTTTTCAACGGGAGAAGAGAAATTTTGTATCTCCGTGCGGCCATGTAATGTTCTATTTATTATATAAACACCAATGAAATACCAAACCATTTCACTCTAATATTTTTTTGTAGTCCTAAAGTAGAATGGGTTAGAACTAAAAAATGGAAGTACACAGCCTTTAATGCATGAACAAAATACAAATTCCTTTCTTTTCCAATGTAGTAAAGGGCTATCCTAAAATAATGGCCCATAGAATTTTAGATTTCGGAAAAAAGCCAGCTATAAGCAACAATATTTTTAGACATCAAAGACTAATAGTTGCTCTCTATTTATGTCCAATGTAAGAGAAAGAGCGAGAAAAACGCTCAATGCCAAAAATTAAGGAGCTCGCAAAAACAAAGCACTTTACAAGATGTAATAACAAATATTACAAACAAAAGTAAGCGTAAAGGTTTCTCAAAGTCATTTCTTAGCCGACTTACTGTTCAACTCACTGTTTACAAGTTCATGATCAATTTTCTTGGCTGCTTCCACTGTCTGACTTAATGCACATCACTCGGTGTTTATATAGTAAATTAATTTTTTTCACAGATTTAAGGTGTCTCAATGTTAACAAGCAAAGAAGGCTCATTATGTAAGCCCATATCTCCATAAAGAAATAAAAAGAATAAAATCCTTACCATAAATACATAAGAAGTGTCTGGAACTTGTCCTCCTGTGTTAAACAGCTCCTCTAAATCATAAAACTGTGGGATTTAATGAAATGAAAAAGGCTTCAATTTGTGACTTAAACTTAAAAAAAAAAACATTTCTTAAGATCTTGAACTCCCGCTGGTAGTGCTGTAGTGCCGTTAGTATGCAAGGAAATGTTTCTCTTGTAGTTTGCAATAAGACACTTACATGAGCACTGGGAGACCACATGGCATCATATTTTGCAACTTGCAAAACATAAAAAGTGCTTATAAATAATTTATTGTTTTAGTATGTACTAAAACAGTGGATAGCCTTGTTAGCGAACTCTGATTGGCTACTGAAACTCAGGATAGCAAGTGCTATTCACCTCCAAGCAATTTGCGCACGAAAATTCAAATCATTGACAGGAATAAATGAGTTAAAATTCATCATTTTCTCATTGTTTTAGTATGTACTAAAATAACTATTCACCAAAGTGGAGGTGACAAGCTCCACTTCAGTGAATAGTTGTGAAATATATGAAGTCTACTTTACCTGCAACTTGCAATGTCACCTTTTATTGTAAGACAAGTTGCAAAGATGGGTTGATAAAGTCACAATGCATCAGTCAGTTAAAATCCCGGCCCCTCACTTCCAGAACATACAGTACCGCCCGTGGGAATAGCAGCATTACACACGCAAGGAATTTAACATTTATTCAGTGCTAAAAAACATTCATTTTGCCACCTCCGGGAGTCAAGTAGCCCCATATAGCATGGCAGCAGTACATTATACTTCACAACCCAAACAAACCACAACAAAATTTGGGTTTGTTGTCCCAAATACAAACACAGAACTTGTGCTTGATCCTATAAAACTCCTGAGGTGACACAAACTCAACAGAGAATGAACATCGACTGCTATGGATGACTGAACTAAAAGACAGATATCGCACACATATCTTTCCTCTGCCGTCGATTCCGCTGCCATCTTGAAGAACAAGGACTAGGTTTCAGTCATTTATGTTAAATCCCTGCTGTTATTCCCACTTCCAGTGATGGCTGGTTGCTGTAAAGTCACTGCTCAATGGCCCAGCTGTTCAGATATATTGTTAACCCTAACCCTAACCCTAAACCCCTATTCCTAACCCTAATTTCACACCTCCTCCACCCCCTCTCCCCAGGGCTAATGCATTATTAAATGCAGGTTATCTCCTGGCTTTTGCCATGCTAAATTTCCACTCTATGTCACGGGCAGGGGCAGAATTTTGATTGACTGATGCATAATTTCTTTTGAAACTATCTTTGCAATAGCATTGTATTGCAAACTGCAAGAAAAATTTCATAATACAATAGCACGTTACAAGTCTGCAAGTGTGTATGATCTATCCACAGCCATACTGATACAGGAATGGGTTAAATGGAGAGGCATCCGAAACTCTTTCTTGGAGAATTAACTATTAAACTATAATTAACTTTTAGACATTTTTGTTTTATGCTTTAGTTACATGAAAATCCAATGTCTGTCAAACGGTACTGTTTCACAGGTTCATCAAACGCAAGTGGTGCTTGCAGCTACATTGTAGGAAGAAGGAAGTATTAAGGCTGAACCTTATTGCTATGTTTACTTCCTTAGATATGTCAATAGCAGTAATAATATAGAATAATAATATTCAAGAAAAGAAAACTAATACCTGTCCATGAATATCGCCACAAACTGTAACCGGTGTGGAAACTGGTTGGACGTTTGATTCCTCGAGCAGCAATTCGCAAACATAGTCACAAAGTTTCTGTCATTAACATTATTAGGAATGAATACAGTGCAACATAAAAAACACAACAGAAAAACAAGAAGATATTCTGATCAAAAGACGTTACCTTTAGATCATTTTCTGGGAGATATTTACATTGTTTTGCAATATCAATCCAATTGTCTAGGTCCGCCATTTTGATTTGAAAATTTTGACTGTGCAGTGATCATGCGCACTACTTCCCGACGAATGAGTAGCCTCGTTTCCAGATTGCTACTTGAGAGACCCTGGGAGCAAGAATCGCATCACACTACTGGGAACAAAAGAGCCACCGAAAATGCAAGACATCAAGACATGACAAGGGGTTGCATAAGGGAAGTGGTCGCTCTATGATAGGAGAAGTCAGACCACAGAAGGTCTTAACTCTTGGCCCATATTAACAACAGAGTCAGGGTACCCACGTTTTTTGAAAAACTGGCACATTTCTTCTGATTTGTTGGAAAAATCGGAGTCATCACTACAAAGACGTCGAAGTCTGAGAAATTCAGAATACTTGAGAATAAATTACTCCAAAACGACCCCGAAACTAGCAGAATTTTTTCACAACCCCCACTAATTTCATTCAAACGTGACAAAAACATAGGCAACTTTCTAGTGACGAGCACACTGAAATCTGACGATGAACCGGGAACTTTTAAATGCGCACGCACATGATGCAACACTTGTCCTTTCATTCATAACGCGGACAAAATAACGGGACCCAAACGATCTATTAAAATCACTGATCGTTTCACATGCACCTCCGTTAATGTTATCTACTGCATAACATGTACTTTTTGCAAAAAGATATACATTGGCAAAACAGGGAGGGGACTGGGCGACCGTTTTCGCGAACATCTCCGAGACGTTGAAAAAAATGACAAAGACGCATCCAAACCAGTCGCGCGTCATTTCAATCTCACTAACCATTCTAAACAACACATGACAATCTGCGGCCTTTCCCGACACCAGGGTAACACAGAAAGCCGGAAAAACTTAGAACAAAAAATCATCTTCCAAATCGGCACTCTCAAACCCCACGGAATCAACGAACGCTTTTCATTCAACTAATTTACATTTGTTTTTCACGTCACCAAATTTCCACCAATAGCGTAGCTTCACCTACTATATTAAACCACACACTACCCACAATCCCTTGATTCGCTCCGACGAAGGGCTAGCGCTCGAAACGTCACTTTCTCGAATCTTTTTACGGTGGCTAATTTACCTTATCGACTCAGTCGATAAAACCAAATTCTTTAACTGTAACACACTGGCCAATTGCGTCTGTAGTGACATTGAAACCCGGGGGGTTACTCCCTATAATGGGCTATACGGGGTGCTCCGCCCGAAAGAGGTTACTTTTTTGGGCTGGAGGTATATGAAAGGGTAGGGATTTCACGAGTTGAAGTATATGAAAGGCCGGTAGGGATTTCACGAAGTATAGGAAAGGGTAGGGAAAACACGCCGTTGAAGCATAAAAAGGGTAGGAATATAAAAATCGCCTTTCAAAATATATCAAACAGACGCACGTAAAAGCTATATGAAAGGGGTACCATTTTCGATGAAAGGTACCTGAAAGGGGTACCTTTTCTGTCAAAAACGGTATATGAAAGGGTAAGGGTTTGGATCCTGGGGCGGAGCATCCCCGTACAAAACTTTGTTGAGTACACCCCCCCCCCCCCCCCCCCGGGCATTGAAATATGAGTGGTCGCTTATACTACCTACGAAAAGCTTTTATTTCACGGCACCTGATAAGCTATATCGGTCAGTCGATTGCCGTTTTAATAGTTATTTATCATTAAGTATAACTTGGTATAACCGCTATTCGCAGTGCAAGTTCAGTGATCGAGTGCTCAAAGCCTTTCTTGTCTAGTAATTTCTTTGCTACTTTTAAATAAAAAAAAACTGCAAAAACCACCAGGGCAAGTTAAAGACTCGTTAAATTATGAGGCTTAGTTGAAATTTTGCAGAATTTGATCCATGCAGAAGAAGTCAAAATTGTCATTTGATTTCTTGCCAAAGGTATCTATCTATTCTGTGTCGAATGTAGTAATATTTGAGTGTACGGCAAAGAATCAGAGGAATTTAAAACAAACGTTATGCTCATTTCTTGAACACGGGGGTTTTGACCATATTATGCCTTGATTTTTTAGTACGTGTCTTTTATTAGTTGATAATGTCAAACTAGTCATTTTAAAGGCAAACTTATTCTATTCAGTATTTTAATCGGGAAATTGGAGTAATCCGCGTCATGTAAAACTGTTCGTGGTGTGCTGATAAAACTGTGAAACAATTTGCAGATTGCACAAGTCTATTTTTTTCCTGTTTCTTCAGTCCTTTCTATCAAACGAGTGGTTATCGTCGTTACCAGATAAAGTTTTCGTTTTCTGTTGTAAGGACAAGATCATATACAATGTATTTTTTAAGACTGTGTTTAATTTATCCGTTATTTTTGTGTCTGTGAACTTCGGCATGCATACCAGACTGGTCTCATTTGCTCAGGGCAGAGAGTTTTTAGTTTCACGTTATCGACAAGTGATCATTGCATTTCAAATGCTGGCTGTACGGTTCTGTAATTTTTGCAGCTTATCACTCAATTGGTTACTAAGCCCATCCGGCAGACGGGCTACAGTAGTCGAGATGAGGCTGGATTACTAGGGCGTTATAAATTTGTATTGCAGTAGATTGAGACACAAAGGGTCTAATGCGCTTCAGAGCAGCTATCGCTGAAGATACCTTTTTACATACTTCGTTAATATAATTTGACCAAGAAAGTCGATCGTCGATTGTAAGACCTAGCGACTTATTCATTGCAGTGAATTTTCGTGCCGTGAACGTTAACAGCGGTCTGTTCTGCAGATGTTTCATGACTTTAGTCCTCTTTCTCATTGCAGTGATTTCTCGTTAATGTTACCAGTGTCTGTGCTTCAGATGTTTCATGATTTTGATTTCCTCTTTCTCATTGCAGTGATTTCTCGTGAATGTTACCAACGTCTGAGCACGCACTCTTTTGGAGACTGCAACGAAAAGCGCATCAAAGTTAGGTGTTTGTCCTCGTCACATCTGTGCGTCAAGGCAAAAGCATACAAGCATCAAGTACGCATCAAGCTCGTAGGATACGCTAAAGGGTGCGCGGCAACCTGTTCCGCATCTGACCTCCCAGGCTGCCACGATCCTAATATCAAGTGTGAAGTGGCTACTGCAATGGCGCCTCCGGTCCTGTGGTCAGCGCACTCCTCCTGATTGTCACTGCAAGCTTCATGCCACTTATTCGGATTTTAGGCTGTTTAGTCCTGACTGCGTGAAAAGTCAAAATAGTAATAGTTTTTCATGCAGTGACTAAATTTTTTTGTTATTGTTTTACTGTAGTGTAAGTTAAAAAGGCGGCAGGATTTTATCTCGATCTTCACATGTTTTAACATACAATTGCCGAAACGCACGTGATATAATTCGAAAATTAAAAAAATAATAATAATAAAAATTCCTTAGCTTTTTTATATTTGATATCTGTTTTGCTGTGTTTACATGCAAATAAACAAACAGCAAATATGGGCTCCCAGTGCTAATCAAGAGGCACGACTACCACATTAGTAACTAACAAAATACAGAAAAATAGCATACATATTCTAACCGTGCCCTATTCCTTCTCGCTCCTTCTGTTCTGAATAACTGCAAACATTCTCAACCTCGCGAAGGAGCTCGGTGCTAAAATAGTGAGATAATTGCCCACCTACTTTCCACGTTATATCGTCAAATGCCACCATGACCACCATGATACAACTAAATTGGATAAAAAGATTCTATAAAGCAAAACAGAAGCAGTAGGTTGGTCAGGATTACAAGAATCAGAAGTGGATTTTGATTTCGTGACTGGCTGTGAAGAAATCAAAATTTCCATTCTGGCCGGGAGTTTTGAGTTTTTAAATAATTTTAGTCGTTATTTCGTCTTTTTAGTTCACATTTCCTAGCGTTCATCACCATCGGCGATTTGTTTCTTCCTATTTTAAGATAATACAGCAGCCTTAATTATAATTAATTATTAATTATATTTAAGCCGGGAAAGTGTCCCTTTAATGTGACCCTCACATACACGCAATGGCAATTTCTGCGAGCGTATGGTTTGCATGGCTTAGAATTGTGTCATAATAACAAGTTCTTTACGTGGAGCAAACGCAACACAGCTATAAGGCCGACCAAGCGTGGAGTGCGATACAGAACCGTGGCTGTAGTATTTTTCAAGAAAGCGATTTATTGTTTTCTCTGACAAACCTACTAGGTAGAACCCGGTTTCTTCTAGTGAAATGTGTAAAGAATCAAATAACGCACCACACAAATCCATGTTTTACAAATCCATGTTTTACGAATCCATGTTTTACAAATCCGCATCTTACAAATCCAGTCCATGTTTTACAAATCAAGTCCAATCCAGACTTTACAACATGCCGTTCCAGGGAGCAAGTGACAAACCTACTATAGGTAGAACCCGGTTTCTTCTAGTGAAATGTGTAAAGAATCAAATAACTCACCACACAAATCCATGTTTTACAAATCCATGTTTTACGAATCCATGTTTTACAAATCCTTGTTTTACAAATCCATATTTTACAAATCCTCATCTTACAAATCCAGTCCATGTTTTACAAATCAAGTCCAATCCAGACTTTACAACTTGCCGTCAGTTCCAGGGAGCAAGCGAACTGAAAGAACTTGTGTCGATCGACAGCGAAGGCGGCAAAAAGAACCATGATGTCGAATTTGCAGCGTTTGGCTATATTTATGTTCCTGGTCTTCTTGCCAATGGGTAAGGGAGAATAACTTGATTACTGTCTGCAATCCGTAAATCATTACTTAGTATAGAACATGCAGCGTCGGTTGCTTCGTTCACGCTGTGAACCTCGTGGCAGACGAAAACGGAAAATTCCGAGCTTGCTTCTTTTTCTTCCGAAAAGCCGTTTAATTAACGTAACGTGCACCGCGAATTGCGGTTGTACTAAGTTATATCTGATGACAAACAACTTTAAATACAGCAATCGATTGACCGATAGCTAATCAGGCGTCTAAAAGAAATTAAACGGCTTTTCGGAAGAAAAAGAAGCAAGCTCAACGTGACGTTGTGATTGAGTGCCTTACAAATACTTTCTTGTCTAATTTTCTAATACCTTTATAAACCGCTGGGGAAAAAACCACAACGGCACCCGTAATTTGGTCCTAGAAAAGCCAAAATTATTATTTGATTGCCTGTCAAACTGAAGGTATCTATTATAAGCTTATAAAGTCATTGAAGTAATCCGCGTCGTGTAAAATCTGTTTATGAGTGTTTATGGGATGATAAACTATAAAGCTGATTTGCAAATTGTGCAAATCTATTTTTTTCCTGTTTCTTCGGTTCTTTCGTATCAAACGAGTCGCAACTTCATAATTGAGTGTTGATCAAACAAGGTTTTCGTTTTCTATTCTAAAGGCAGGATTCATTTACAATGGGCAGGGGAGGTAAACTTGATAATTGCTGTAATCGTCCATGGCTTCATAGAGCATGCAGTTTCACTGACTCAGCGTATAAATCTTGCTTCCCTGCTATGGACCGCGTGGAAGCTAAGCTAAAGACGCAGAACCGGAAGATTCTGAGGTTGATTAGTTCTCTTTCGAAAAGCTTTTTTTTACGCCGCCTGATAAGCTATAGGTCAGTCGATTACATGACCACTGGGGTTTGACCATTTTCTGCCTTCAATTGTCTTTTATTAGCAGATACAGTAAACACCCAAATAAAAGAACCTGCTATTTTCTGTTTCAGGCTGTTTCTTACATATACATGTAAGATGCGTAGTGAGAAATCAGCTGCCTGGGGAGGTTCTCAAGAGGTTCTTAAAATTGTTTCTGGAAATGTTGTACGGTATCTACTGAAAATTTGCTTTAATTTGGCATTTATAGGCAAATTTTCCCCTGGAAAATTAGACAAATTCGCTCTGCAAAATCCAATCCCTTCTGTGAGAGAGGTATGGATATTTTCCGAAACTACACATTGTGTGTTTGTCATGGTCCAGCACGGCATATTTGGATCAGCCCCAGTGTTGTCTAAGGCCCGGTTCAGACGCCGAACTTTTCATGAGACGAACCTAATACCTTGAATTAAGTACATGAAAAGTTCGGCGTCTGAATCAGTTAAGAACGGCTATGTGGATTTGGAACGGCTCAGCCGTTCTTTTCGCCTGGCTCAGCCGGGAATTTCGGCTTTGGAACGGCTTTGATTCAGACGCCGAACTTTTCATGAGCCGAACCTAATGCATAAATTATTATAACGACTGATGCGTGTTCTGACATCTTTACCTGAAAATCGCTGACCTTTCGATTTGTTTCTCTTCAAACTGAATTAAGTTCGGCTAATTAATTTCGGCGTCTGAAACAACAGGCGTACTTTTGTTAATTTGGGTCGGTCCAAATTCGAATTAAGTTCGGCTCATGAAAAGTTCGGCGTTTGAACCGGGCCTAATCTTTGGTAATTCTTCAGGGCCCGGTTGTTCGAAAGCCGGTTAACGCTAACCCAGGATTAAAACTTAACCGAGAATTTAATTTCTCTTGTTAGAAGTGTTTTCAAAAGCTAATTATAAGTTACACGCGAAGACAAGTCAGAGACGAAACTAAAGGGCAAAAATACTTTGGAAAAATCTCCATTGATTAATTATTTAACTGAAATCAATTAGCTTAGCCGCGCTTTGAACAATCCGGCCCAGTCGTATAAGAACCTAATTCGTTTGTCGGGCTGAATTGGTTCTTATACATTAGGTGCTTTACTGGCCAAATTTCAGCCTGAATGTTCTTAATCCGTTGTTTCTTTTATGTGGGTGTAAACTGTAATGCCAAATTAATCATTTTAAAGGCCAGTTTATTCTATTATTGCAACCGCAATTGAAGTAATCCGCGTCATGTAAAACTGCTCGTGACGTCGGTGATGATAAAACTGTGAAACAATTTACAGATTGCACAAATCTGTATTTTTTCCAGTTTCACAGTTTCGTTCGTATCAAACGAGCGGTTATCAGATAAGGTTTTCATTTTCTGTTCTGAGGACAGGATTATATACAGTGTCTTATCTAAGACTGTGTTCTTTTATCCGTTATTTTGATGTCTATGAACGTTTGGCGGCATGCATACCAGACTGTTAGGCCAGGTTCAGACGCCGTACTTCACATGAGCCGAATCGAATTCGAATTTAGACCGACCCAAATTAATTAATCCCGGCTGAATTGATTCAGACGCCGAACTCGATTCGATTCGGCTCGTGTGAAGTACGGCGTCTGAATCAAAGCCGTTCAACAGCCGTTATTCCCGGCTGAGCCAGGCGGGAAAAATTACTGAGCCGACCCGAATTAGATGGGCCGTTCTGAATTGATTCAGACGCCGTACTTCACATGAACTTAATTCATTGAATTCGATTCGGCTCATGTGAAGTACGGCGTCTGAACCGGGGCTTAAGGTTTGAAAATTCTCATTTGCTCAGGGTTGAGAGTTTTTGTTTCAGCCAGCCGATCATCGCAGTACTGAATTATGCCTGATAACGCTCGTTGTTGTTTATCATGTTACAGAACACTGCTCTAACGTTGTTTAGCACATGCTGATCAGTACTATTGGAACTCTGACTATAACGGCTGCGACCTTATGTGATCTTTTTAAGCTGATGTATTCAATTTAGACTATAATTCCGTACACCTTGCATAAATTATTTACCATGCGGCCGCGTACTGGCAAAGAAAGCTTCCGCTGAATGCTTGTCTGTGTCGAGAGTTCCGGGTTAACTCTGATAGTTCAGTAATCAGTCGTACACCAATTATATTGCAACAGGAAGTTGTAAAAATGCAGAGATTTCGAAAATATGCCCGGATACACCCATTGGCGTGACATTTTACCTACAATAATATAATGTTATGTCAGATCATTTTTCCCGCAATAAATATAATGTTATGTCAGATCAGTACTTATTCAAACTGGGTCTACACTTATTAAAGAGTTAGGACCAGTTAGAAGTATTATTTTAGGACTTGTCAACATTCGTTTTTTCTTCTTTCACGGTCATTTTGCTCGCCTCAGGCAACCTCGTTCCCAGGACTTTTCCCTTTGAGAGAGGGGCGGGCGGAAAAAGGGAAAAGCCCTGGGAACGAGGTTGCGCCTCAGACTGCTAAACGAAAAGACGTGACTTCAATTCATCGCTAACCTGCGCGAACAAGCTCTCCCTCCACCTCCCCCTCCCCCTCCCCCTCCCCCTTCGCCAACCCCTGCCCCCTAGCCCGAGACCTGGCTTGCAAGCTAATTCATCGCGTTTTTCTACGTTCCTAGAGTCCGCGTTTTCCTAGACCAGCGGTCGGGGAGGTAAGCCAATGCTATTCCTCTCAATTGTGACAGAAGGGGGGGGGGGGGGGGGGGGGAACCACCATTTCGTTGCTGTTTCTGACATTCACTACCTCTTTGTCACTGATTATTTTCTTTGTTATTGCCTTAGCTGTTTCTGTTTTTTAATCCAATTTTTTGTATATTTCTTTGTTGTTACCGATGACGGCACTGACAGTGGACTTTCGAAGCATATTCATAAAAATCAGAACGGTGGATCTGTATGAGAATTTGTACTATCAATAACAAAAGCTTGGGATTCCTGTGGGCGTTCGATCACTGCGCGTTCCTCTCCGAGTGCAACTTGCTTGTGGCTCTGATTTCCTCTTTCTTATTGCAGTGACTTCTCGTGAATGTTACCAGTCATCTGTGGTCCAGATGTTTTATGGCTTTGATTTTCTCTTTCTCTTCAGATGTTTCATGGCTTTGATTTCTTCTTTCTCGTTGCAGTGATTTCTCATGAATGTTATCAGTGTCTGAGCACGCACTCGTTTGGAGACTGCGACGACAAGCGCATCAAAGTCACGTGTTTAACCTCGCAAAGGTGTGTCAAAGCAAGCGCTCACACCACCTCTGGAGTACTAGTCAAGAACGAAGGATACGTTAAAGGGTGCGCGGCAACCTGTTCAGCATCTGACATTCCAAACTGCAACCATCCTCACGTCAAGTGTGAAGTGAGTTGTTGTTCATCAGACTTCTGCAATGGCGCCTCCGGTCCTGTAGTCAGCGGACTCCTCCTGATTGTCACTGCAAGCTTCATGTTCTTATTCGGATTTTAGGCTGTTTGGGTCTGACTGCGTGAAGATCGAAAGGTCAAATTGCCAATAGTTTTTCAGTAACTGATTGTTTGTTTTTCTTTACTGCAGTTTAAGTTAAAAAGGCGGCCAGTATTTTAACTCGATCTTCACATGTTTGAAAATACAATTGCCGAAACGCACATGATGTCATTCGAAAAAAATAATAATAAAATTTCATACTTAGCTTTTTATATCCGATATCTGTTTTGCTGTGTTTACAAATTTAACAGCCGCGCAATAGTCGAACAATGGTATTATATAAAGTTAAATTGTGTACAGCTATTTCAATAAAGGTTGTCTGAAGAATAATTGTGCATTGGTACATTCCGCAAAACCGCAAGGCATTGTGAGCCCATCTCATGTAAGTTGAGTCTGTCTCCCTATAGATATGCATGACTCAGGCTAGAATTGTCTCATACAGTAGAACATTCACTAACGGCCACCTCTCCCAACAGTCAGTTTTTCTTGTCCCGACGTCTCATGTACTCACTCAAATCCTCTAATTGATAACCTCCCCACAACGGCTACCTCTCTACAACGGCCAGAAAGATCTGTCCGAAGGTGGCCGGTTTCTTCTAGTGAAATGTGTAAAAATTCTAAGGTCATCTCCCTCCCTCCCTCCTCAATGTTAGTTTGCCATTTAATGATCACAGAGCCGCAAAATTCAACATGGGCGGGGGGGGGGGGGCAACTTTTAAGGTAAATATGTGTTAAGCGTGACATGTCCCAACTAAATGTGACGGGGATTGTAGTTTGTGGAAAGGAGCGTTGCGTGACGACACAAATATCGACTGCGTACAAGTAGACTAGATTTCAACATGATATTTTCAAACACTCGGTAGGTCACAGAGTCTTTATTTTACCTAGAAATAATACAGACAGGACATCCCTTTAATTTTATGGTCAATCAGCCGGCTTATCCTCGTCTAACTCTACTGTTTTCTCTTTGTCATGCTGCATTCTCGGCTGGAGTCGATCATCCGCTGCTTTTTTCCGAGCGCGATCAAGAACTGGCTGCGAATCTGAATCATGTGGAAACTTAGGAATATGCACTTTAACTTGCTTTCCCTTGACAGTCATTTGCATAGTTACATATCCTTTGCAAAGCGACCGGCCTGGTCGTGCATCGTAAGCGTAGGTGACCGCGTTATTCGAGTGACCGCGTTCAGGCTGCGAAGAAAACGCGGTCATTTTGGTCCTTCTTTCATTCGGAACGTACGAAGCAACACTCAGTCTTTTTGGTTCTTTGTTATTTTCTCCGTGGCTTTTTACAAGATCTTGACTCGGCTCACCGTTGAAAAATTTTGAAGGAAGCGTAGCTCTTCGGACGGGAACAGGCTTTTTCTGTAATTGTGGTGACGTCTCGCGGGATGAATAAAGATTTTCTGCGTGACTATCACGCGCTTCTATTGGTGCACCGCGTTCGTGTTGTACCCTGGGCTCAAAACCCTGTTTGTTTAGACCATGGTGATCGGTGTTAGATGTTTCGATCTGTGGCTCAACAAATGCCAGTCTTACCGAGGGCCTGTTAATGTATATAGCGTGTTTTCTCCTTGGTTCATGCGAAGGATGCGCTGTTCGAATTTCTCTTGTTACAGCTGTGTACTCTGTATGGGGGCTACTTGATCTAATCGCATCACCTGATAGGCTATCGTCACAGTCTGAAATGCTGTCTGGTGCGCGCACTTCCGTCATACGATCCAAGCACCCACACGATTTTGATATCAATTTCGTCGACTGTTTCTTCGGTGGGACTTTGTCCTCTAAATCCCGACTTTCTACACAAACCTGTTTTTCTGTACACAATGGTTTTACTTGAGGAGCACTTAAAGGTCTTAAGCTATAAATCACATCCACAATTTGTTTGTCTCGGTAAATCTGTTTTTCTGGAATAGATCCCTCACATGACTCGCCTGATTGCATAATCAAATGCTCATCCCCCGGATCGATCTCAGACTGTGAGTTGTTCCTCGAAGACTTCACCCGTTTTGGCGACAAAATCATACCCCTATAGTCCAGCTTTAAAGTAGAATCAAATAAAGCTTTTTCTGATTCTCCTTCTTCTTTTTCCTTTAATTCCTTCAATTTATCATTGGACAGTTGAACAAAATTGCGTCGAGATCCTGGGCGACAAGGGGGTTCAATAACTCTAAACTGATGTCTTGCGCGGGAACGAGCACCATTAGGTTTTGACGGTTCCCCACTCACGGTTTCTTTCTCCGTTTTTTGTTCTTGGATATTTAACTGCGACAATCCTTTGATTATTGAGTCGTTGTTATACCTGTTTGAAGCTCTTTGGTCAGTCAACTCTGGCATAGAATACTTCTTGATAGCAAACGGGTCGTCAGCACTGTTCGCCGCGCGTGCGTCTATCGTAAAACCTTGAGAGCGCAGAAGTTTTCTTCTCTCAACACTGATTCCCCAATTCTTTCGTACGGTCTTGATCTCCTCCATCCGCTTTCGCAAAGAATGCTTCTCTTCGTTAAATTCTGCATTTTTCTGACTCTTCTTGCAATCCAAAACTTTAAGTCTTTCTTCGAGAAGGAACGATTGGGTCTGGTTCATTCGACGAGTCCTGATAAAACTGTCACACATGAGGGACGTCCCTTGCTGCTTTGGGACAGCCATGCTGGTTGTAAACTTCATCAAAGTTTTTTGAACGTGACGAACCAGGAGCTTACACTGTTGTTGTAACCATATAATGAAATGCAGAGACGCGGAAGGTCGATTGAAAGCAAACACTGGATCATCATTGCAAATTCAATGACCCCGTTGCTGTTTATAGGATACTTGAGGGTAAGTGAACCGGCAAAATCCAATATAGCGTGTGTCAAATCACGACACACGCACACAACAGGTATTGAAACTTTTATCTGCTGGTTTCGTATTCCGGAAAGCTTTTACTCTGTTAAGTCTTAAATAGCAAAAGTGTATATTTTTTTTGTCAACAATTCTCAAGAGATCGATGTAAGTTAGCTGAAAAAGCTTGATCGCATGCAACAGCCTGACGTAATCGAAAGTACTTAAATTCAATAATAGAAATCTGTTTATAAGCGCCTGTTCCTATGACACTATCACTCTACATGTACAGTTCACAAGCAATGAAATTTCATTTGGCATTTTCGTTTTTATTACCAATATTGTTGTTTAGATTGCAATTAAATATTTGCAGTCGCGAAAATTGTTTAATCTAAAGCGAATGGTTTAATGAATATTTATAAAAATGTAACGTGATTTATAGACAATAAAAGATTGACAAGTTCTACAGTGTGCATAATATTTATAATTAGAACAATTGCCTGTCAAAGCACACCATTACAAAGGAAATTTTAAAAAAATAAAAGGAACAAATTTATAATTCTGTAATAACTACTTGTGTTTATCAGCTAAATTAAAAATAAATTCAAAGTTAGCCAAGCTTAATATATCGGACTGGTCTTCAGTGGTGAACGTAATTTAATAAGTCTCTTCACCTTTACTTTGAAGTTTGAACTTTATTAAACAAGTATATTAGAAAAGGAACTTTATAATACTTCACCTTTGTTCCGCTTTGTATGCAGCGCAAACAATGAATCAGTGTATTTTTGGTAGTCAAGGGAAAAAGTTTTCACTCAGCGCATTATTTGTAGTCAAGGAAGAGAGTTTCCCAGTATTGCAGTGATAAGGGCTTCAATGGAATTACAGTTAAACCTTTCAGGTCTAGAGTTTTAAGCCTTTTAAGTTAATTTGAGGCCGCCTGTCGAAATCCCACATTATCAACATTCACACGAAAGCTATTGAACGCTGTTTTCGTGCAGCCAATTGTAACTGCTGACTTTTCGCTCTCGGCAGTATATTGGGGAGTAAACAGGGCGCTTAAACTTGGAACGTTCCATGATTGGATCTCGCCTTTTGGCCATATTTTTCATCGAACAAATTAACTGAAAATTCACACTATCACACCGACCGCTCCATTAGCAGACTATTAATAGCACCCTACATTAGTGGTAGGATTAACACGTCACTGCATGCACATTCAAACTGACCCTCCCATTTCCAAGTTCAAAATCGAGAAATGAAAAAATATTTACTTAATTCTTTAGAGTGTTAAAAAATCAACAGGATGACAGGGATTTACTCATCAACAGCTGGAATGATTTTTCTTGAGGGGAGGGCGGCTCTACACAGGCTATTGTGAAAACATCTAGGATTATCACTAATGAACCTTGCTGGAAGAAATGTTAGTCACGTCCATCGAAGTGTTGCCCAGCTTTTTCTAAGGTTTACCTCAAGGTTTTCTGCTTCCTATTTATATACCTCGGCCCGGTTGTTCAAAAAGATGGATCAATTCGATAAAGTATATCCAGTGGATAGCGCATTTTATTTTGTTAACATTAGATAGTGATTTATCCGGTGGAAAGCATTATCCTCCTTTGAAGGAGAAGGTTCTGGGAAGAGAGAGAGAATGTGGAGGAAGGTTACTCGTGTGTGAGGAAACAACACGGCGTCCCGAGTCCTGGCCTCGAGCCATCAGGTCCATCAGTGTACAACGTAGATTTTTCCTTTGGAGAGAAACAAAGAATGGAGAAAGCTGTACGGAGGATCATTATTAGATGGTTAAAACTGATTAGTTAGGTACTTGGCTTTGAATTTTTGTTCCCATTTCGTCGAACCAAAGTGTGTTCATGTCAAAGAACGTTTTTTATTTTCTCTCGCCGCGGACTGGCCTGAAACATGACCATTTTGTAGGGATGTATAAACCTTTCTCAGGGTAACAGGTCAAACTGAAAAGGGTACATTGTTCTCCTCTGTAAACAACTAAATGGCTTTTAAGAACATCCTTCAAAACACGGATATTCTTACCTATGCTAAGCAGGAAATGAAAAATCCAGGTGGCAAAAGTCCCATTTCGATGTCTTATTAGGAGGGGAGGGGAGGGAAGGGGGAAGGGGGAGAGGAGGGAAGGGGGGGGGGGGGGAGGAGGGAAGGGGGGAGGGAAAGGGGAGGGGGGAGGGAGGGGGAAGGAGGAGGGGTACTTCGAGCGCGAGGAGAAGAGTGCGAAGTGCAGTCAAAGATCTCCCCTCCCTCCTTCGTTTTTTTTTGCGCTTGCCACGCAAGCAAGTTTCTTGTATTCTAAGAATAAAGGAATTAAAATGCTAGAAGTAAAGGGATTTTGCTATTTTTCTTATGAAAAACTGCTTTGGAGACCTTATCAGGTGCCGAGTTCAACGGGCCACAACATTAAATGGGATCATTTTGAAATTTTAACAACTGGGCGATCGGATATCCATTGTAGAATAAAGGAGATATTATTGATTAAGGATTTAAAACCAGCTTTAAATGAAAATGTGGGTAGTGAGAAACTTTTTCTTTACTAGCCTTGTATATATGTTTATATTTTCTAGCAGACTTTAAGATAGGTCTGTATATTATCTTTTTTTTTCACTATTGTCATTTCTTTTAAATTAGGTTCCAGTCTTTCTCCGTAACATTTAAATTTATTGTATTATATCCAACCGTCACTTCTGAAGATGTATGTTGAAGCATACGAAACGTCAAGTCATTAATCAAAGTTTTTTACAACATGCGTTGTTTTGTCATGTTTATAACCGCAGTGTGTATTGTATTCCTGTTAAGGTGCCGAGTTTTCTTGCCTCGGTGAAATTTAATTGGCATTCTAAAAATACAGTTATACTAATTTTCTATACAACAGGATTAAAAGAGATGAATACATTTTTTTTCTTTTTCATTACACCAACACTGAGTCAATTTGGTCAGTTTATAATGGCGTTGTTAGTATTTTTTTTTTTAATCTGTATGGTCTAAAGATTCCTGAGTACTACGGATACGTTCAATTCCTAATTTGCTTGTAAACCACAGGGACGGATCCAGGTACAATATTTCTGCTGCTTTTGTAGACTTTGTAGCGTGATGCCCTTTGCCGTGAATCTTTTAGCTGCCTCTCGACTTCTCAACTGATAGACGGTCAACGACAAAACCTTATAAGCTACCTTCTATTTCCCGTTAATGGCCGACCAATGCCCCCAACAGCTTTCACAGCCGACTTTGCTCGAGCTCTCTCGACCACATCATCGAAACAATCGGTAGAGAACTTGGGTACATACACTTTGACTTGTTTATTGCCAATCGTCATCTGCATGGTAACGTAGCCTTTACTCAGAGCCTTGTCAGGTCGTGCGTCATACACGAAGTCCTGTCTGGATCGTCTGGAGACTTTTCCATTGGACGAACGCGACTGGGGCGCACTTTGGGCGCGCACATCATAACTTGATTGACTGCTTGAACTCAGTAAACCTACCCGGCTTCTTCTTGGTCTATCAGGGGAAGGTTCATTAGAGAGTGGAGAAGTATAGTTTACACGGCTCTTGATAATTTTCCTGTTACCATTACCTTGTACATTGTCTTTAAACGAAACTTTCCTTTCGGCGATTTTAGACACTGACCAACGTTCCCCTTTCTCAGTGTCTTCGTTTAATGTAACCACGCTCTTTCTCTGTCCTCTCGGACTTGATTCAGGTGTGTCCGGTTGAAACCACCTTGCACCCGTAGGGGAGGGTGGAAGATGATCGGTTTTGTCCGTATCTAAACTCATTCTTCTCATACTAACCACGTTTCGGGAAATACCAAGGCTAGCCTGGCCTGGTGCCGTGGTCATTGACCTCGGTCTTATTCTCGGTCTAACGGGTGGGCTTAACGAGATAGTCTCTTCCAAAACAACGTTATTATTGCAATCTTGCTGTTTAATATTTGATTGCAACAGCGGTTGTTCGGATGTTTTCTCTGTGATGTTCGTTTCATTTTCTACAGAATTATTTACACGGGATTTTTTCCTCTTATATTCGACCGCCCCCGAAATTTTTCTCGATAATTTCCTTTGCGGTATCGTGACGGCTTCGTCGCTTTGAAGTAGAGCAGGGCATGTCCGACTTCTTGGACGCGGTGAGACTTGTCGATCTCTTTCCCTCAAATAG
Source organism: Dendrophyllia cribrosa (assembly GCA_024195265.1). Taxonomy (NCBI): domain Eukaryota; kingdom Metazoa; phylum Cnidaria; class Anthozoa; order Scleractinia; family Dendrophylliidae; genus Dendrophyllia; species Dendrophyllia cribrosa. The sequence continues at coordinate 37,084,691 of JAJLRJ010000001.1, forward strand.
GCAGCTTGTGGTCTTAAAATTCCATATCTCCACTCCATGCTACTGAGGCTTTCAAGACGTTTTTCTCCATCTTCGGAATTTTCTTCATCGACATCCTTGAAGTTTCTTCTGGATCCTGGCCGTAAAGGCGGCATTATGTTCCTGTAACGAAACGGTGTTTCCCAGGCAATGGTATTTCGTCGGCTTCGGTTTTCGGCCGATGCAGAATCGATAAACTCTTCACCGTCGGAATTTTGAACTTCGAGAAATGAAGTCGCTGCCCTCGATTCACTTACATCGATGCTGAGTCGTTTTCTCATTGTCTCACCGTCGTAGAAATCCGAGCACGAAATATTGACGCCTTTTCCTTGCGGTGTACGTACCGTGAAATAATCACTGCCATTCTGCTTGAAGGGCAAAATTCGAAGCCCTTTATCACGAAGAAGCTTGCGTCTTTCCACACTTACACCAACATTTTTCTTAACACCTTTGATTTTGACCAAGTTTTGGCGAACGCCGTCGATTTCGTCCGAGATTTGTGAATAGTTGTGCTGGATTTCGTAGTCAATTGTTTTAACTCGCTCCTGTAGCCGAAAGTTTTCCACCGAATTCTTACGATGGGTTCTTAAAACTCTCGTCGAAACAACCGATGGTGCTTCTCGCCCACTTCTCACAAACATTGCCGGTACAAAGAAGCAGGAATCATGATATGTCAACCTCCTACTACCCGCTTGCTTGCAAACTTTTGTTCAACACATAACAACCTTTATTATCTGATACCTTATTACATGAAATTTTGGCGACACTTAAATTTAGCGAATTTAGCGATTTTTCTAAAAATCGCTAAATTAAAATGCACCAAAATTAAGTGTCGCTAAATTTAAATCGTCGCTAAATTAAAGTGAGTACAATATGAAATTCCGCCATCTGGTCAGTTTCACACAATCATGCTGTTTACGTGTATCGGATGTCTCGTGCACATATCAGTCATTTCAGCTTGACAACTGAAATGATTCTTCGCTAGTATTAAATTTTGCATTCCCGTATGGACTCCGCGGATTCTACGTTTACAAAGAGCTGTGGAATCCTAGAATAAATGAAAAGCTCGACACAATTCACAATTCGCCAAAGTTTCAGTTCGTGAAATCGCGAAAATTAAGTGACTTATGTTCCAAAATTTACGAAAAATCGCTAAATTAAAGTGCCGCTAAATATGGATTTTAAATTAACGTGTCGCCAAAATTTCATGTAATAAGGTATTTGTTGTTCACATCAATAACACAGCGCTATATTAGCTTATATTGTGCATCAGCTTTTTAAATCCCAACTGCGGATTAGCTTGTAATTCCCATGAGAGAACAGTATACATTTCGGGCACCATTGAAGTTACTGCCTCACGGGCGCCATTCTTTGGTTTAAAAATCAATTATTTACGCACCGATAAGAGCTTGCGAAGTGTTTTCTTTATATGTTCTGGTCAATAACAATTTCTAATAATTAAAGCAATGAATCCCAATCGAATTACTTTATTGTTTCCCTTTGTTGTCTACTTTTGAAGGAAACAACGACGTGAAGAAAATGTTTGTTTTTACAAGTTGTTAGTTAGCGAAACAGGTTAATGTTAGATAAATTTTTTTTAGACGATCCGAAAAGAATTGTCGCATTAAACTTCTCACTAAATACATTAGTACATTAATACTGATTTTGACACTCCTGAAAATCGTTTAACTGAAAAAAGAAAGAATTTTATCAATTCCCGACCAATTAAAGAAACAGGACTAATTGACACCACTGCTGTGAAAGTGTCACTATGATCAAAAATATACATTTTCTGTTCTCTTCATATTTTGAAAATATAAGTACTCGTTACTCACATTGTGAAGTTTCAAGTCAAAACTCGTAGGAGAAGTGCCATTATTTTAACTTTACATTTCGAATTCGGCTTGCCGCCATTACTCAATTAAAAAATGACCGGTTGGATCGAGTTATTACCATCTTCCCGGCATGCACTGCAGGCAAACTATATTATCAAACGGCGGCGACCCGCAAGCAGCTCATTTTACACAGACACCATTGAGGTTGGAGGTCAGTTGGTCGTAGCGGAAACCCTTCAAAAGAAATCTACGTTAACCTATTTATTCTATTCACCTTTTCATTATATATTTTCCATTTCGGGTTATGTTTACAGTTTGCTTCAAGGCCGCTTAACTTCCCAGACGGGCAGAATTCCGCGATATTAAAGCGTCGCGTGGTAGACGCTTGAAATCTCTTCACACTGAAATTCATGGAATCAATAAACCGTCTCTCCATTTCAAAACAATACCGGCTTATAATAGAAGAAATATCCGTATATTTGCTTACTTTGACTTATTGAACGTAACACTGGTGAACAGAGCCGGTGAAATAATTCCCGCTAACCACTGCTAAAAAAAACCTGAAAATATAAACAACAGCTATTCACTCTGCACTCGACTGTCCTGCTGTGTTTGTTTACGGTTATGTTATTTTTAGTTCAAAATCGATCTTTGCTTTTCTCGCTTTTTCTGACTTTTCTATGGTACGAGCACTAATTATTCAGCTTCATTTCATTTTATATTTTGCTGTGACCAAAATAAAACTCGAATCGCTACACAAATGCTAATAGATCTTCTCACAAACGACGCACCACTTGGAGCTAGCCGGATGTAGTCACTTTCAATTCAACGCCGATAAAAACAAACAGCCGCCGAAATAGATCACTTTCAACTTCAAAATTTAGCATGAAATCGTGGAGTCAATTGGAGTCAATTAGGTTTTTGAGAAAGTTTATGCTTTAAATGACTGGAATTGGGTATTATTTGGCTTTTGACTTGCCTTATTTGAATCGATCCAACGAATTTAAAATATGCATTGCCGATAACTACAAACAGACATGGACGACAACAGTCAAACTACACCACTATAATTTTTTTCAACGGGTCCACTCCACTTTAAGAAAAACATTTCCTGGCACATTATTAATAGAGGAATAAGGTACGTATTGTTTTATTTCCAAGCCTTTACATTAAAGCGAGAAAATCCATGTACAACTTTGACTAAAATACGTGCGTTCTTCGGTTCCACCGGAAGTCATTCACCCAAATTTTACCCAAAGCACGCTGGGAAGATGGTAATATCCTCCTTTGAGTTGGCCTAAAGATTTTGTGACGTCAATGACTCAACACGCGCCTTTTGGCTTTGTTGTCTGTGACCCGGAGGGAACCGCGTTGAGTCATTGACGTCATGCACAAATCAAGTCACGTGTACCAGATCGCAAACCAGTACAACGTGGGCTCTGATTTATGAACGGAGTAATGGCGGACGGATTTTACGTGATTTTCGTGGGTTTTCGGCCATCTATTTCTCGGCTGTGTAAGCATATATCAATCTAATTTATAGCAGTTCGCATTTGTCTGAACCTATTAGATACATTAAAAAATACGTTAAAAAAAGCGGAAAAGAAATACAAAAATTTTCGTCGTAGTAGCATTGTTTTGCAAACTTTTGCACTTTGTTTTTAAAAATTAATTGATCCAAGTGACAAAATATTCCAGTATTTACGAGTAAAAAAGCTGCGCAGTCAGTTCAAGGTGCCCTTCTTTTAGGAGTATACGGGCTAATACATTAACACAACACATAGAATAATGTTTTCCAAAAGAACGCAATTCTTCGTAATCACAAACTAAAAACCACTTATGTCCAGGATTGTAGATAATTAGATGCATGGCAAATTTTGATATCCAACACGAAGTGTCCCATTAAGTCTAAGTGTTAACTATCTGTTTTGAAATGTAAGGTAAGCAATAGTGTTAGTGTTGTTTTTAGGTTAGGGTAAACGCACCCGTTTATCTTTACTTAAAGAGCAGAATTTAGGGGACACTTTGTGACGTTTATTGTCTGAATTTTTGAAAACAAGTGATGTTGAAGTTGAGTCAAAGAGCAAGAGGACACTTTGTGACGCTTATTAAATTTGTCATGCATCTAATTATCTGCAATCCTGGACATAACTGAAAAGAACGCAGTTCCCCCTATTCCGAAATCCACCGCGGTCAAACGTCCGAGGCGTTTTTCGTTTTATTTAGTGGGATTTTATTTATTATTAAATGGAAATATGGGCAAGGATGTATTAAAAAATTAGTTGACGTTACTATCTTTTAAATTTTCTCAAAATGATGAGCTTTTTTTTCGTTCAAAACTGACCAGAACTCTTTGCGCCTGATCAAAATTATGTTGGCAAATGGCGCCGACAATTCTGCAGTTCACAAATTTTAAACGCTTAGAACCTTTTTAGTAAACTTTCAAAACGTTTGGTAAATTGACAGTGTATTGACAATATATTAAGAGCGTCTGTCTGAGAAAACCGGGCAGAGGCCACGGATCGGGGTCGGCCGATTCCTTCCACATTTTGCCAGTTTAAAACATTCGATCAGTGATGTTGAAAGGCAGCATGCTTAGTTTTTAAAAGCTTTTAGTTGCCGAGATCTGACCACCCCCCAAAAACCGGCCCGTAAGGTCAGAAAATCCCTTGATTTTGACGATTCGAGACGACCGTGACAAAAGCGACGCGTAGAACATTTTCTCGTCTCCCAAAGACTTCTAACTGCAGGATTCTATTAAATGGAACTATAAACTCTTATTCTCAGCCATCAGAGCCTTGATTAAAACATGCTAAGTTCAAGAAACGAGAATTAAATTTTCAGGTACGCAAAGTCAATATTTGCATATGTTTATTCAACCCCATTTTTACAACTAGTTTTCTCCGAAAGGCGGCGGTTATTTTTCGAGTAAAAGAGTTCAATAGCTTCATCATCATTCCGTCTTTCTGTATCACAAAACAAAACTTTGGGACCTATAAAATCTGAAACGATTTGTGCGTGCATTTCAGCCGGATTTCCAACAAAAATGCAACCTTTTGTCACGTCACACTTTGATGTCACGGACACTTCGTCAGCCAAAATTCGAGTAACTAACTCTGGTTTGCAAATTTGTCAATCGCAGTAGCTTGATACAAAATTCAACTGATCTTCTAAAACGGTCTAATTCATTTAATAAGCTACTTCAATAATACTAGACTAATACTGTTATTTACTTTTCGCAATTTCGCGTTTTTGTTTGCTTTGAGCTCACGGGCTCGGATTTCATTTTGGTTATTTAGACTGTTTTGCAGGTTTTGGGTTTGAGCGCGAACGAAATTAGCAAACATCTCTTTAGCCTTGGAAGTATCTCAAATTTTGTTATGTTTTGGAAATATAAATAAAAATATACGCTCCGATTTAGTAGCGAATGCTACATATTAAACAGGTATGCGTACTGTTCTATGAAATCGACGCCCCGATCGCAACATCGAAAGAGATTTAAAACTGATTTATATAGGCTTTTGGTTTCCATTTTTTTGCCGAGCAATTTATTCCAGAATATTTGAGATATGAAATATTGGCCTAGTTATTTACATTCAGTATTTTTGTTGCAAAGGGATCTGAAATTCTCGAATTGTTTTAATAATTTATAATTATAAGCTGTCAGTTAAATTCTACGGAAAAAACTAATTATCATTGTTTACAAAGTAAGCCAACTCTCATGGTGTGGATAGATAACAGAGGATTTCTAGAATGAGTTGCTCCTTTTTTAGTGAAGGTTCACCTTGTGGCTCAGCTCCAGGGAAAAATGACATTACAACTATTCCAGTAAAGTCTTGTGTCAATGATTTATACAGCCATTTTGTCGCACTTGGCATAAGTGGAAGAACGGGAGATGGGCAAATTAGAGAAGATGAAGTAATTTTTAATCGTGTCCAATCGTGGTGGATTCATATCGCCCAGTGAAAAGCAAATGAACGAATTTATCGTGTGTCCTGGCCACAGATACCGCCTCACTTACGGCTGGGCAGGTCGAAAGCGGTTGACGCGTTTTCACCCAAATCATTCTGGCAAACGGAGTAAACAACTATATACTCGACGCATTAACCTAGAATAATGTCGAAGAGTATTTTTACCCTTGAAAACCAAGAGGTCCCGATAGGAGCAGGTAAGACAATTAAAATCCTGTGTTTTGATTAAATGTAAGGTAAGGGTTGAGAAATGGGGATTCCTGGACCAAGACAAACCATGATTTTCTTTGTACTTGTGCTCGATAGCGATTGTTGCGACACAAGATTTTCTTGCAGTAATAGCGTGTAACCTCTTCGAGCAATTCAATTGTTGGCGACCATATAACCAAACGGTTATGGATCCTTTATAGTCTTATTATTTCATCTGTGTAATATTATACTGACGCGCGAGCGCCATACAAGATTGCAAATACTTTAAATCTCGTATGATAGATTCTGAATTTATGTTTATCAGTGACCCAGTATGACCTACTTATAAAGTGAAACGCACATCCAGTGAATGAAACTGGTGGGTAAAACAAACTCAAAGGAATTAGCAAGTTTAATAACTTTGAGTTTACAGAAGATGGAATTCGAGTTTGGTGTGCATATAATATAGGTCCTGGTAAACTGGTGTCATATGAAGGAATGACGTCACAACCAAAAACTGGGATGAAGTTGTTGCAACCATTTGGTGCAGGTCAGCAGTCCGGAAATGTCTCAAGGCCGCGTGCAGAAAAGTGAAGTGTTCTTCTGTGATACGCCTGGTTGCGTGCTGACCTTTGGAAGCGAAAACGAAACCCAGGCTCACATGGATACTGGAGTACACAACCTGGTTTTAGAACGGGAAACAGTGTATGATACCGCGAGAAGGAAATGGGCCCAACATGTCAGCGAAGTAGTTGCTAGGACAGGCGAATCCTCTAAATCGGCGCAACCAGATGACACTTCTCTTTCATCGTGTAGTGACAGTGAAGTTCCTTTACAAGGCTGGGCGCTAAAGAGCCAGAAAACGGCAAGCAAGACCTCAGAGAATGTCAAGGTATTTTTGATATCCAAATTTAATGAAGGGCTAGTTAGTGGGCAAAAGGCTAACCCAACAGACGTTTCAAAGGAGATGCAAAATACCAAAGACTCGAAGGGACTACCACTGACTGTTTTCACCAGAAGAATGGAAAACCGCACGACAAATAACCAGCTATTTCTCTCGGTTGTTAGCAGTACAAAAGAGCAATCAAGCTCGAGCAATTACAGTAGGCGACGAGGACTGCCTTGACAACGAGGACTTAAGGACCTGGGAGGATCATTCTGTTACCATGGACCTCAGAGACAGTGTATACCTAATTCAATAAAGGTTGCTTTGGCAATTGGTCATTGGCATTTGGGCATACGGAACACAATACAATGCTTTGCTTGAGTGACCGCCAAACAATAGCTTCCAATGCCCAATTACCAATGACCAAAGCAACCTTTTTTGAATTAGGTGTATACAGTGAAGTGGATCTTGAACACCCACTCAAGTTTGAAGGTCGTGACATTTGCCTTATGGCTAAGGCCAAAAAACTTAAAAACCGGCCTGAAAGTTGTGGAACTGAAGGGCATTTGTGCAAATTTAGCTTTAACAAGTACTGGGAATCGACAAAGGAAGAGTACATACATCGACAGCATAGAAGAGCTGGTAAAATCGTGTTCATGTAGCACGCTATAAGATAGGGCCAGAGTGTGGGACCAAAAAACAGCTTACAGTGGCTGCGGCTGCACTAATGTAGTTAACACGGTTATTTGCAATTAATTAATTAATTAATTAAAATTAACTGGTTTAACAAAATTCCTGATGCGGCCGCGTATTTTTGGCGTTCACCGAATTTTAACCGTGTTAGCGGTTCCCATGGAAATTAATTAAAGAACAATAGATTTTTTTTAACCGGGTTAGGTTTATTTAAACCACCACGCTAGGTAGTTTAGTGCAGGTTAACTTTCCCGATCTGTCAATCATCTTCGCTTACGCGGTAATTTTTTACTTCATGTTGAATTCGTAGACCTTCGTAGGGACGACTTTCAATTTCAAACGGAGAAAGGAAAACCGTCGTGTGTTCATGTTCTCCACAAAACCTATAATTTGATCATTTGACGATGTTGTTTTGCAGGGAATAACAATATGTAAAATGCACGTGCAGAGGCATTGTTTTCGCTCATTAATCGTATTGTTTTGTGCAGCTCTCGCTAGCAAATGATAACATGATCTCTCACGTTCAAAGTTCAACCTTCTGAAGTGAGGCCGCTCAGAAAAATAAACTCGGTTATTTTATTACAAACACCTTTTCACCAAGTTATTTTAACCGGGTTACTAAAAAAATAACCCAGTTAACTTACCAAGTGCGGCCGGCCGGCCGCAGCCAGTAACGCAAGTCAGATGTTCTTTTTACCTAATTGAAGAAAAGTTGAACCGCCCGAGAAGGGCCGAGACCTTGCTTGTAGATCTGGAGAGTGTGCAATCTGGACATAAAAAAGTGACATTGGTACCGTACTGTTTGGGTTAATAATTTGGCGGCCTGTTTATCAAGAATTAACTGTTTTAAAATAGCGATTTAATGACAAATTAGATTCTTAATCGTTCACAGTTTACAGTGCGACGCGCCACAAAATATTTTTCACAAGTTAGCTAATCAGGCACCCTGGATCCAGAGGTCCGTTCTCTAAATATCATGAGTGAAATTAACCGTACAAACGGTTAGAAGAAGCTCGCGAGACGTTTTTATTTTTTATCGGCGCGTTGCGCCTCGTTGTCGCGGCTTCGCCGCTCAAACTCGCCGTTTCCACTAAAAAATAAAAACCTCTGGCACCCAGGGTACTAATCAGGAAGCGCGAATTCAATTGACGGGCACGCCTCGTCGCAAAGTTGAGGACAATCAAATGTAATGTTGTCGCTTCGTGTTTAAGGAGCCTGAGTGTGAAGTTAGTGACAAAATATAAAGATTTTATTCATTTTGTTTTACCACGTATCCGCAGTTACGAAAATGATTTAAGAGTTAGCTTGTGATATGGTGCAAACTTGTGAAAAAAAATTGTTGCGTGCTCGCGGTAAGGCGCGTCGCACGCACAATCAGTCAGATATCGCGATTGAAACTTCATGTCGATTTTCACAGCAGCAAATCCTGTCGGGTACATTATTTGAGTTTCTTTTAACCCCATTCAGAAAAGAAGACGAAACCTTAGTACAAGGCACAAGAGTCGTTTAGTTTCATAAAGGGAGAACCATTAGAACCATTGGACTTATGAGACTTCTGTGTTGCTGCAGGAATTTTTTTGCTATAAGTAAACCAAGCCTTAAGTCGGGGTTTCGCAGTTGCAGGATTTGCCGGTCCCCCTCAGAAGTAAAATGGTCTATCCCTAACTAGCCTGTGATATCCGCTCTCTCTTCCCGATTTTTTCTGAAGGGACGAGGCGGATGTCACAGGCTATCCCTAACTTGAACAATAGATGTTTATTACAGATGGTCCCCTGTGCCCCATTGCGAAACTCTTTCACGTTACAACATCGGGCCTTTTCAAGCCTCACGAAAAATAACAAAACGCGTTCACGCAAAAATTGAGGAAATCTTATTCTCCTGATCACATCATTGTTTCTTTTAGGTGATATGAGTAATGAAGAAAAAAGACGTATTTTAGAAAAAAAAATTAAAATACACAGAAATGAACTCAAGCAAACTGACATGTAATAAATAAAAGTCTCAATCCCGTTTTATGGGAAAAGAAATAGCCCTATTCAGGCTTTACGAAAAAAAGTATAGGGGACCCTCATTTTATTCGCCGGGGAACCGAAACATCTTTGTAAAACGAAACCCGAGCTCACAGGGTAATTTCGTCAATTATGCAAATTTTTGAAAATTAAATAACGGTATTGTTGAAGTAGCGTGTTCCCGATAATTTCTTTCCAACGCTTTGGAAAATCAGTTGAAATATGTTCTGTATTAAGATACTGCATTTTTTTATTATTTCCAACATTCAACCCCTTAAGTTATTTGAAATTAGGTGACTACTAAGAGTCCGTGACTTTGAAGTGTGAGTGTGACGTGACAAATTGTTCGGTAATTCTGTTGAGAATTCGGCTGAAATGCATGCACAAATCGCTTCAGATTTTATAGGTCCCAAAGTTTTGTTTTGTGATACAGAAAGACGGGATGGCGATAAAGCTATTTAACTCTTTTTCTTGCAAAAAAGCCGCCGCCTTTCGGAGAAAACTAGTTGTAAAAATGGGGTTGAATAAACATATGCAAATATTGACTTTGCGTACCTGAAAATTTAATTCTCGTTTCTTGAACTTAGCATGTTTTAATCAAGGCTCTGATGGCTGGGAATAAGAGTTTATAGTTCCATTTAATAGAATCCTGCAGTTAGAAGTCTTTGGGAGACGAGAAAATGTTCTACGCGTCGCTTTTGTCACGGTCGTCTTGAGTCGTCAAAATCAAGGGATTTTCTGACCCTACGGCCGGTTTTTTGGGGGGGTGGTCAGATCTCGGAAACTAAAAACTTTTAAAAACTAAGCATGCTGCCTTTCAACATCACTGATCGAATGTTTTAAACTGGCAAAATGTGGAAGGAATCGGCCGACCCCGATCCGTGGCCTCTGCCCGGTTTTCTCAGACAGACGCTCTTAAACTTTAAACAGTGAAAATGACAACCTTAACTTTTAAGTACTTTGCTTAACTTTTGCAAATTTCTCTCGTTTGACCGCGGTTAAATTCCGAACAAACCACCAAAACCTTTTCCGCAGCCTCAACCCCGGTTCTTCTCCGCTTTCAAAATGGTCACGCGGACGTAAAAACTTCTCAGTAGACAAGGCTGTCAGAATACTCCAAGAATCAAACGTGTCCAAAAACAACGCAATCCTGTCTATTCAGAGTAAACCAAAAATAATATTAATAACATTTTTTTGTAACTGGAATTTTTGGTCAGTGTCGTTTTTTAACTTCTGAATACGCGAAGCGCAAAACGAGTTGTAGTATTTGCGAGAACTCGTCACTCGATCAATCAATCGCTCGATCGCTCACTCACTCGGCTGTAAACTTTTGTTGGTAATCATTGATGACCAATGCATTATGCCATCTAGTTGACGGTCTTGTTTCACACAATGCATATTTCTGTCACGCTAAGATGTTTTCATTGTTTTAAATCTGTTTACTCTTTAATTCTTTAACTTCAAACTTAAAACCGATCCGTGGACTTCAAATGGATTTTTCAAGACTTAGGTAAACGCTACAGCACGATAAATGTTTTTAAATGTGTAACCTGCAAGAAAACCTTGGGTCTCGGGGGCGATTAACATGAACCAGATTTTGGTTTAAAACACTGAATTAAAAAAAACATGTCTTTGCGTGACACAAATACGCATTAAGAACTGGGTGACGTAATGTTTTAAATTCAGTTTACTCATCAATTCTTTGACTGCTCCATAAAACAACAAAAAGCTTAGACCGATTATAGAGAACCCACACGCTAATCTGTAAACTGCATACGCTTATTTGTCAACTGCACAACCAAGAGGAATGGCTGTCGCTGTCGTTGTTTGATCTCCTCTGTAATGGCAAAACTAGCTTTTATTCTAATCTCAGGAAGATACTCGAACATTATAATCTTTCTGCATTAAATCTTGATACACTTGATGACGCTAAGATCTAGCACCATATAGATCTCATGAACGATATCGCACAATGGAAACCCCCCGAGCATAAAACATTCTAAAAAATTAAAATTTTATAGTGTTTTTAAAAACAACTACAAGCCCTCGATATATTTCGATCTGACTAGAAATAATCCGAATAGAAAAGCTTTAGTGAAACTAAGGATCAGTAACCACAAACTTAAGATTGAAACTGGTAGATACATGACGAAATCTTGAGAGATGAAAGACTTTGTTCTTTCTGTGGTCTCAATAATATCGAAGATGAAATCCATTTTCTGTTTTATTGTCATAATTATTCATCAATTAGAGATGATTTCTATAATGAAATATATAATCGATTGCGAATTTCAAACAATGCAATTACCACTGAATGAATTGATTATAAAATTGATGAAATCCGAGGATTATTTTATAAACATGCAGCTGCTTAATTTTTTTCCCTGTTTAGATCAGCGAAACAAAATTGTTATCAGTCCAGTCTAGTAAGTATTAATGCATTGTAATCTGTTTATTATGATTATTTTTGTTTGTTAGTTTTATTTGTTAACTTTCTATATAATCTTACGCTTTTGCAATACTTTAACCGATTTGTAGTCATGCAAATAAAGCTTGTTGTTGTTGTTAATAGGAAACGATGTTCACTCCCTTGTATACGCTATATAGGTATGTGCCGCCCGATAGGGTAGGGTTTTTGAGGTTCCCAGTCCTTAAATAGGGTATCCTTTTTGGTATTTTTGGTATTGTGATCCTTAGATATTCCTTAGATAGGGTCACTAAATTGCAGTATCCACCCCAACGCGCAAAAACGAAAAAGGTATGGCCTGTTAAAACTGTACTACACGCCTGGTTTTGGGCCTTAAAAAGGGTATCAAATCTCGATTTCTTACCCTTAAATAGGGTCAGGGTTTGAGAACCTTGGCGGCACACACCTATCCTAAATTGTCGGGAGTATCCCCCCCCCCCCCCGGCTTTAAACGGTACAAGATTACACAATGGCTCTATGTGTTTATATTATATCGCGCCTCGCCCCTGCTTATCAACTGTCGCGCTAAGACATGTTTTTTGTTTTGTAATTTGGAAGATATATGGTAACCGCTGAAATATAAATGATTCGCTGTTGAAAAATACTAGAACCAGTTACTTTCTCAGGCCAGGAATTAGTGTATGTATATTTTAATATGGACTTAAAGTTCTGCGGTTAGCATGATAAAGATCCAAGTCTTTTTGAGAATGTAATTCTCTCCGTTGGAATTATAGCTTCTTTGTTTTCGGTTCTTTAGAGTTTATTATGTGTTTATTAGATGTTTCGCAGAGCTATGAGCCTCCGTTATTACATCCAGCACGAGCTCTCCAGCATGTTTTAAAGGGAACCTCCATTGTCAGAACTAATTGACGTTAAATTGTTTGAAATAAAGTCGAAATTAAAAATTTTTAAAAACCTGGTGCAACAATAATTTTAGTGTACAAATAAAATGGATATAAATATCGCCTATTTTCGCTTTTAAATTTCCCGCGCGCCGACATTTTGAATATTTATGACGTGTTACGGTTGCCGCTATTCTTTTGTATGCAACAATTAGACAACACGTCATAAATATTCAAAATGGCGGCGCGCGGGAAATTTAAAAGCGAAAATAGGCGATATTCGTATCCATTTTTTTGTACACTTAAATTATATTTACACCTATTTTTAAAAAAAAATTAATTTAGACTTTATTTCCAACAATTTAACGTCAATTTGTTATAACAATGGAGGTTCCTTTTAAAAAAGCTGCTGTTTTGTTGTGTGTTTGATACTTCAGTGTCTGTTAGTTTTTGGGGGCGTGTGGATGGCGAAAGAGCCAGAACAGTGGTGCTTATTTTTTCCTTCCTCCCCTCGCGTGCCTCGCGCTTCTTGACTCCCGGTCCGACATCCGCTGTTAAAGTATGAAAAGAGCGTTCCATATTCACGAGTTGGTTCATATGAGACTGGTTTTGTATGCGGACTACAGTGTCAATTCACAGCAATAATGAACTACAAATGCACAGTGGACCACGGTTTTTCGAGTAAATAAAGTTTAATTTAGCTAAAAAAAAGTCAAATTTCTCTTATAAGTAGTCCTATGTCTTATCTAGTCGTTTCTCCCTGTATATATATCTCGTGGATAAAGCTTGGAAAACACACCATTCGATTCAAAAATAGCGACAGTATTCGTAAAATCTCTGTAATCAAACTTTTTTTTTCTAATCTGAGGCGCGGACGATAAGCGCTTGGGGTTATCCCTAATAACGACTGGGTGGGAAACGCTTGGACCGTTGCTAGGAGATCTGAGCTATTGGCCAATCGTAGAGCCTAAAAGACAATAGCAATTGTTTTTCAAAATCGTCTTCAGCTGGTAAGAGCAAAAAGCAATTTCCAGCCCCCTGCTAGTATAAAAAATGGCCAAACCTGTTCGGCTTCGATACCGGCCGTGTCATTCTCTTTACCGTTAAGTGTGCGTTTTAACCAGACTCCGTGTGTGTGTTTCTTGGCGAAGCCTAAAAAAAAGGGTCCAGTTTCCTGCCTGTATCTCCTCTCCGCAGTTTGCCATGTTGTTTTGACATTTGTTTTGTTCAAAATTTTCTGCTGATCCAGATCTTTGTCATATATCCAACAACTCTTAGTGGTTTGTGGTCGTGGCTTTGCTTTTAGGTGTCTTAAGTTTGTTTTCCGGCAAAGTGTTAATCGCTCGACACGCCGAAGTGAATGAAGGAGCACAATTTTCGGAAAATACATTATAATAATCGGCTCTGAAATATGATATCTGAGACTCGGCGCTTCCTCAAAAATTTTCTTACCTTTTTTTGAGTGGTTTGGAGCTGAAAGATCTCACCATTACGCCTGATTACGGTTGTTGGAGTTAAATCGAGCACGTTTTTGTAAACAACAACAATCGATTCGGCTAGCTCAGTCGTACTTCGATGTTTAAGGTTTACTTCTTTGAAAGTTTGATGACGATGAAAAGAACTAAAAAGCCACATCGACTACAGGTAACGATTTTAAAACGTTTTTGTGTCACACGAAACACTTCTCTGCCATTCTACTGTGTTTCACTTCGTGTACTTTGTCGTTGTTTGAGCCGACGAAAGCTCTCCGTAATTGTAGCATGGCAAAATTTTCATTCGCTGCTTGTTGCAATTGCGCGCGGTAAGGGATGTAGTACTGAAGCCTTTTCACTAAAAAAAAAAGTTGATATATCTCGATGATTTTTTCTTATGAATTTTGATTTATTTTATTAATATATCGAAGTTAATATAAAACACTTATATTGCCCAAGCTTTCGTAATATCGCCTGATTTTACCAATGGCCTCGTCGGTGCCATATTACGCGCGCTTTCGCCACTTTTTGGAACATAACAATAAAACAGTTATTGTACTCCAACACTGCTTAGATTCCATGTGTGACAGAGGACAGCTTCGATGTCCTGCAATAATAAACTTTAGTTTCTTAACGTTTTGATGTATATATTCAGAATATATACTTCAGGAAATAGCGGTAAATTTCCCTTTAAGCATTAATCCTTTTCATCCTTTTATCCACCCCATAAGCGATTTTTCCGCGCAACGTTGTTTGTTGAGCTCCTCTGATCCATCCAAATGTAAGACCGGCAAAAAATATTGTTTTTGTCGTAGTCGTAAGTCACCAGATTGTTTCGTGGAAGTTCTTCTCTATGAATACCGCGCCAGTGTTGTTTCTTCGAAAGCGATGACTTTTTGGGCGTATTGCCGTCATTAGCATTCAGAAGCTTGGTAAATGAATTGCACAAATCCAGAAATAATATAAAATATAAGATAAATACCAGGAAAGCAACTTCGGCGGTCATGTTAAAATGTCACTATACAGTTCTGACAGTGTATAAATTACATGCGATGAAACAATCTTCCAAAAATTTGTCAATGTTTATAACTTCTCCATCTTCATGAAGAGCAAAGTTTAAGCTTTGTTCGGTATGAAAAGCTGTAAACCAGGCCGGGTTTTCCAATTTTCTGCAATCCCGCACCTTGGAGGGTTTTTCAGCGCCCACTTGTTTACTAACGTATAAAGTCGCAGGTGACCGAAATGATTCCATTTGATCAGAAACACATATTAAGCTTCTGTTTTGATAATTTGTTTCACTGCGATTTTAATGAAAATCCTTGAAGACCCTTGCATGAATCAAACAAAAACTACAATTAGCCATTAGCTAGCCCCTCGGCGAATGGAAAATGCCAAATCGTTAACACTACAAAAGTTATGACTATTGCAAGCTATGTCACGCAGTGCAAAGCAACCAAAGTCCTAAATTTTCTAATTAAATTGAACAGCGGGTATACTGAGTAATATAGGTTTAACTGCACGACAGTTTTATAAACAAAATTCACGAGATCGAAACCGCCACTTGAACCAGTGAACAGCTAAGTGCTAAAGTTGTTTTTAAAAATATAATCTATTTTCTTCAATAAAACAGTTGGCCGAGCTGTCATTTAAATAGAACATATTGTCTTTTCCTCATTACAAGAACGTAACACTGCGGAAGCCGCCAACAAGCCGCAATTTTAATCGTCGCAAATTGCTATTGGAAAGAGTGCTCTCACGCAAATTTAAAACTTAAGAGAAAAAGTATTCTTACGCCTTTGAATGAAGATTCCAATTATATATATGTCAGTAAGAATGAGCCAAACAATTTTTTCTTTCTAGCAGTTAGTGGCTGTAAGTAACTGAAAAATAAGGATTACCATTTCAGTCAATTCATTTCATTAAAGCGGTCTCATTAAAGGAGCTATAGGTCATGGAGTTTTTGACGTCTTTGGCCCAAAACTGCCCCAAATTAAAACTAAATACCTTTGTCATACACGAAATGCTTATAGAACACGAAGAGGAAGATATCAAGTGCATTCTCGAAGAGACATTTAACCATAATCAGAATTTTAATTTTTTCAAGTTTCAATCCATATCCATCTTGGCCATCTGCAGCCCAAGACACTTTTTTTTTAACTCTTATAGCATGCACTAGTAGAATAATTTAAAACAAAACTGAACCATTATTTTTTGGTTTCCAGTGATGTCTTTGGAGATTTTAATTTAAAGTAACTCTAAAAATAGTGACATACCCCCTTTAATAGAAATAAAGTGTTTCTTCCTTTGTAACGTCACAAACCCCCCACCCCCTTTTAAAGAGCTATTGGGGCTATAAACTGTCAAAAGACCAATCGTTTAAAGAAATATACGCCCTTCTTGGAAATAAATCGATATCAATTTAAAATGCTGTAAAGTACCCCACAGCACTGTCACAGTATTGTTTATAGAATTTTTTAATTAATGCTAATAATTTTAATTATGTCAATAAATGCGACCTTAAAGTTTCTAGCAATATTTACGACTAAAATGAATGAATTGAAGTTGGCACATAGTTTTAATTTTTTTCTTGGTTGTTCCCTGCATGTGATATTTCATCAGGAAATCTGATGAAATGCTCAACATTCAAAAGAATAGGTCAGCATGCCGACAAAAGAGAATGATAGATAGCATAATTCCTGTCTATGCACCTTACTAGGAATGTCTAGGAGAACGCTTATAATGGCCGGTTGTACTCCATGCGACAGCTAATACAGTTTAACAACAACAACAACGACAACAACAACGATAACCTTTATTTACATCCATAACTGAGAAATTTACATTTTTAAATAGCTAAAAAAAGCAGGACAAAATTAAGTTACAGAAAGATGATACATTATATTACTATAAATAAATATATATTTCAGCAGAAAAAATGTTAGGAAAATTAAGGAATCTTATCCCCTGAATTTACTAGCGGCTTTCTCCTCCAGGACGAAAATCCTAGTTGACCTTATTTCGTACACAAAACGACATGTTTTTTTCCCTCCGTTGCTGTTGTTGTGGCCTCAAATGTTAGGAAAGATTGACTGGGGTTTTACTAAAGAAAACTTTAGTTTTTAGTTTAATTTATCACACATTTTTACATCTACGGCCTTCGAATTCCGAACAGCTTTCAATATTTATGCCACGTTTCAAAGAAGCGGGAGGCACAAATATTACTGAAGAAAAACTCGAACCAACATAGAGCAGTTTTCAATTGAGTGTCGAGAGTAATTACAAAATTGCTTTGGTTTTGCATTGCTACGCTTTGTGATTGGCTAAACAATCTCGCGCCACTTTCTCGACCAATCAGAAGTAAAACCAAAACCAATCTTGACTTGCTCGCACGCGTTTTCCCGCGCTTGGAGCCGGCGACATGTATTTGTTTCGAGCTCTGATTGGTTCATTGGATTGTTTTCGACTGCTGTGATTGGTCAGAGTAATAACTTTGGTTTTGGTTTTACGACACTCAATTGAAAACCTCTCTAATAGATATAAATTAAACAGCGAGCACAAGGAACAATTAAAAGGAACTGTCCCTGCTGAAATATCGTGTTTTTATGATTATGGCCAGGAGCTTGCTTTAAACTTACTTTATTATCTTGTAATTGGAAGAAACCACCGCCAAAAGTGATAGAAGAAAAGAAATATAAACTAAACTGATAGAATAACGGCTAGAAAAAGTCAAAATTTAACAAGAATAAGTTTGATCAAGAGAAAATAATTGGACCTGTCCAATTATAATCTCTTGGTTTGATTTATTGACAGGCGGTCAAGAAATCTGTAATCCATTTCAATCCTTGCAATCCCGCGCTTTATCTCCGAACTACTGCTTTCGTTTTGCTCCATAGAATCTTTTTATCCAACTAAGTTGTACATTTGTTGGAATTTGGCGATATAACGTGGAAATAAGCTAAGCGAAATTTTGCTATTTCGGCGGGACAGTCCTTTAAACTCATGAATGTTTTATAGCAGACGGACACAGCAGCATCAAAATATGTTTGTTTCCCGGTTCACGATTTCATATCCTAGATTATGCTCGCATTTCTAACGAAAACTTAGACATAGAAAGCCAACTTTTTAAACGAAGTTTAGACAGAGTTTATAATAAAACAGCGGTCTAACCAGATTTCAATCTGGTTAACGCGGATGTTTAAACGTCGTTTACTGTCAACAATGTCAAGATGACATATACAATAGTCTAAAAGAATCATTTATCTTCTTAGCTGCTTAAAGGGGCTATGTCACGAGGATGGCGGGTGAGTACTGGGTACTAACAACTTGAAAAACGTCCGGTGGCTTTTTATCAAGTTGGCAGCCATTACTGTCGAATTCGCTGCAATCCGTTCCATCCCGTCGTATTGCGTGGAAGGATAGATCTCAAGTTTACAAATTAGTTAGAGTATTTACTTGGCTAGATTTTTGTTAAATTATTTCTGCGATTTGTTAGTCGTACCTTCGAAAAATTCGATGTCTTCCGGTTGTGGTAGAAGTTGGGGAGGAATTTAAAGGCGAAATCGATCGTGTGTTTGTTTACCTTGCGTGGTTCGACACGAGCGCAAGCGCGATAAAACTTGCCGCGATCCGGGAGGGGACAATAGAAATTTGACATGTGTGACGTCAGGTGACGTCACATGACAGGAACTCATTGCGCAGACTCACCTTGCGACATAGCCCCTTTAATTATAATACGATTTAGAACTCCTTGAAATGTCGTTCATTCAGGTCTAAGTTAAACTCTTTCGACATAAAAATGATGACTTTATGCGAAAAAGATAGGTCGTCATGATCGCTTTAGGAGAAAAAGACATTTTCGGCAGCTTTACTTATTATGTACTTGTCTTCAATCCAGCAGTGTCCTTACTAATATAATAATAACAATAATAATAATATATACATTTTATATAGCGCCACTATCCATAGCAATGATCAGGGCGCTTACACAAATGCATATAATATATATAGATTAGGCTGAGCCTAACAGCGGAGCTCTCTGAACAAAAAGCCGATGATAAGCTTAACTAAGATGAAAGGTCGGAAGCACAAGAATTAAGATTGACGACCGGGCTATTTTTCAATTTTAATTTTAATTTTTAATGTTTTTATGGACTCATTTATTGTATGCATTAAATTCTATTACTTTGTAATTAGTAGAATTTTTAGATAGTATAGCAGGTCCACATCAGTTTAGCTGCCTTATTTTAACCTGCTTTACAAAATAAACAAAGTATGTATGTATGTATGTTGCGTGACTTCATACGCGCATGTTTTGCGACGTCATATGCGACCGCGAGCTAGCCCTACGCAACGCACGGACGGACGGAAGGACACACGCACGGACGCGCCTGCGAAACATTCCGCTAGCCATGACCATGAAAAATGATGGGCATAGGTTCTATGAGTATGGAGCTCCGCGCGCGAGCCTTCGGCCAGCGAGAACTCCGCTATAAAAACTAAAAACTAAAAGCTAAAAAAATAACTGAAATTATTAAAAGAAACTTTTTAAAAAAGGTATGTCTTGAGCTTTTTGTTGAAAGTGTCAATCGACGTGGATGTTTTATGTCTTTTATGTCTATTGGAATAAAATTCCACAATCCTAGATCTTCTGGTCGTGATGGAGGTGGTGGAGGTACAAGAACTCTCTTAGGGTTAAAGAAGAGGAAACTCTAAATACATGCAGAATAATTTGTAATACATCGACGAAAAGTTTTATGATCTTAGTTATCTACAGGCCAGCGAATAGCAGTTTCACGGACTGTTGTCTTGAATTCTCTGGTCTAATGGAGCGTTTTAACATTCATCTCGATTAACTCGAGACATTAAGTTTTTAGAAATTTCATCGTCTTCTGAAATCCTTTGATTTAATTCAGCATGTTCACTCTCCAACTCATCGCAGTCAACATACTCTGGATCTGCTAATCACCCGGTCATCTCTTACACTCTCAGACATCCGTGTGCAAGACATTGGTCTATCAGATCACTTTGCTGTCCATAGTGTATGCCCCTTGCCAAGCCCCCCTGAGAGAAGTGAAAAAGATTGTCTACTGGAAACTCCGAGGGATCGACCTGGCATATTTTTCAGCTGATTACTCTGTGTCACACGGTTACAACTTTAAAATCATACCGTAATTGTCCATTTTAAATCCCCGTTCCGAGCCTTTCCTGCATTGAAGAGGCTGGGACAAGAAACATTAGTCTCCCACATTTCATCAGCTTAGATTGACATTTCTACTGACCAAGTGCTTCAACTCTGTGAAACATAGGAGCGACAAAAGAAAGCGACCATAGTTCCACATTTCATTAAATCAGACTTAGTAATCGATGGATATGACTGCTGGCCGAGAATCATTAGCTATAGCAGGCAATAACATGCTGGCAGCGTTTTAAAAAACACTTGTCAGTTGTTCACTTCTTGCTACGTGATATGCAGTCATGTTCCTCGTCCTCTCGGCGCGGCCATCTCCGCGGCACCATCTTGGAGCGTCTTCTTTGGAGGTCATTTCCAGCGATTGGCAGCCATATTCGCTTTCTTGCAACATGAGCTAACATGGAACCCCTATTTCAAGCGGAACGAAGACATTTTATCACTTTTCGCGTGTCAAAACGGCTCCACGATTCATGGAGTATTTCGGCAATCCGGGCGGCAGTCTTGTCTCTACGCCGCCATTTTGAAATGGCGGAGAAGGCGCTGGGGACGAGGTTGCTCAAGACGCTGGAGAGAGGTTGCAGCTGCTTGTGATGCTAAGCCGCCATCTTGGATTTGGCGCCGTAAAGATTCTTGGGTACGTGGTAGCTGCACTTTCTAACAAGCTACAATTTCTCAAAAGCTATAATTACGTGTTCTTTGAAGTGCTTATCGAGTTTGAAAATCATCTAGACATTTTTTGGGCATTTAAAGAAGATATCATGAATCAGTTGACAGTTCCGTCTTGTATGATTATTTCAATTTAGCTTTTAACCAATCCGGCGGCATCTTCGAACAGACTAGATAGCAATCACTCAAATGAACGTGCACTAAAACATGTGTTGTTCAGTGCACGACTGATGAATTGGTCATTACAACTATAAAAAAGGAAAATAACGATAACTTGTATAAGTGAATACGTGGCATTGGCAAAACAACCGCATTTCTATCCCCCTTACATTTTGCGAGTACGTGATAAGAGTACCAATATCACCGTCAAATTTTAAACAATTCCCACTTAGGAAATTTCATAAACAAAACGCACCAAGTTAAAGTGCTGCTCTGATAATCTATTCATTATATTTGAACACTAAAACATGTGCACTAAAACATGTGTTGTTCAGTGCACGACTGATGAATTGGTCATTACAACTATAAAAAAGGAAAATAACGATAACTTGTATAAGTGAATACGTGGCATTGGCAAAACAACCGCATTTCTATCCCCCTTACATTTTGCGAGTACGTGATAAGAGTACCAATATCACCGTCAAATTTTAAACAATTCCCACTTAGGAAATTTCATAAACAAAACGCACCAAGTTAAAGTGCTGCTCTGATAATCTATTCATTATATTTGAATGGCCACACTTAAGACTTTTCATCCATACTCATCAGCTGCAGTCATATAACCGGTCTAAGAGTTTGATTCTGAATGGGAGACAAAGGCTAACAAAACTTGGAAACTTTTATGAATCTGGTGAAACATTTTTGTTCATCCATCCATACTCATTAACTGCAGTCATGCAGTCATATAACCGGTCTGAAAGTTTGATTCTGAATGGGAGACAAAGGCTAACAAAACTTGGAAACTTTTATGAATCTGGTGAAACATTTTTGTTCATCCATTTATACTTATTAGCTGCAGCCATATAATCAGTCTGAAGGTTTGATTCGGCTGAATGGGAGACAAGGGGTAAGAAAAACTAGAAGCTTTCATGAACCTGGTAAAACGTTTTTATTATTTACTGTAAATCCATCGATAGTACACATTAGCTGCAGCCACATAACCAGTCTGGAGGTTTGATTCGGCTGAATGGGAGACAAGGGGTAAGAAAAACTAGAAGCTTTCATGAACCTGGTAAAACGTTTTTATTATTTACTGTAAATCCATCGATAGTACACATTAGCCGTGCAGCCATATAACCGGTGTGAAATTTTGATTCGGCTGAATGGGAGACAAGGGGTAAGAAAAACTAGAAGCTTTTATGACTCTGGTAAAACATTTTTATTATTTTCTATGAATCCATCCATACTCATTAGCCTACAGCCACATAACCGGTCTCGAAGTTTGATACTGCATGGGAGCCATCAAAAGGGTAACAAAACCACTTTAAAATTTGTTATTTACTGTAATGGATATTTTTGTAAAAACAAATTCAGGTTGTTACGACGCCGGTTTCACTCCTCGCTCAATTTACGTACGTGACATAAATGATTGCACTCGAAGGACAATGTGTGGTAGTGCACCGGATGTGAGAGAGTAAACTCAATTTGTAGATGAAAAAATAAAACATCATAGAAAACAACAAATGAACTAATGGCGGAAGTTGTAGGAAATAGCACGTAGAAATATGATATGATCAGAGACAAGAAAGCTTCTGTATGAATATGAAATAGAAGAAAAGTAACCATTTGCATAAAAAATTCTTTATGGTTATTTGTTATCTTGTAATGATTGTAAAAATAAGTAGTGGTATTGTTCAGACCGAGGTCGACATGTTGTTGCCTTATAAAAATAAAGTACTATGCCAAAATCATGTCAGATAAACTTGACTGAAAATCCATACTAAATAGTGTTTTTTAAAGAAAAAATACTTCAATTTATAAAATGTCAGTTGTTAGTGTTTGATTCGCTTAGCTCAGGAAATAAAAAAGGGTTTCATAAAGACAATTTTGCTGCAGGCAGAGGTATGGACAATAAAGCGGCATTATGAGAAAATGAGAAACAAAGTGTACACCGCAAACCCGCGATTTCAGTGCAAGTTATTGATGCATTTTAAAAATAAGCCAATTTCATTTTTTTATTTGGTCGCGCTATAAATAAAGCCGGTAAATATTTAATGGAACTAAAGGGTCTAAAATGGAGAAAATGCCCGTATGAAAATGAAATGCTCTTCCTTTCGATTTTACCCGAAATTGTCATATTTAGCAAACAAAAGAAAAGTGATTTCTACTGATTCATCTTTAACAAAAGCCATCTGGCAGTTTCTTCGAGAACTTAATCATGTTTCCTTGTCCCCTGGTGTTAGACAGGGCTAACTCTGTCAACTGGCCGCTTTTATTGCATAATGCAACCGAAAATCAGGATGTAATATTTTGAAAACTATAAAATCTAACAATCCACCCCCAACTGCGAAACAGTTCATTCCCAAGCGGTCGTCACTTGTACACGAATGTGAAATTAATCTAAAAACAATTCCTTCCGTGTCCGGAACCGATTTACAAATGGCGAGCAATTATGTCATTAACAAGATGTCGACTTCATAAAAATTTCAACCCTCACAAAAGGCGCCAAGATAATAAAACAAAAATTAATGAGTGTGAAGCTTTTAAAAACAGCTCTCGATGAAGTACTATTTTAATCGGTAACACGGTGACAGCTTGTAGGCTATCGTCCAACACAGAAGATCAGGCGCTTCGGCTTTCAAATATTCTTGACACAAAAATCAGCGTTTGACCCCATCTTTACAAGCTATCGAGACTCGAGCCAAGGTAAGATGTATTCCCTTGCATCTTTTAAAAGGCTTTAAATGTCGATGATTAATCCGAAAGACTTACAAGTTCAAATTGAATTGACTGATTTCTCATCTGGCCGGAGGTTTTCAGGTTTTTATCAAACGATTTCTGCACTAAAGTACGGTCAGGAAGAGTTAAATTCTTTGCTGGTGTAATTGTTCGAATCTAAATTTAAATGGTTTAAACAAAAGAGATTTTAAATTACTTTTAAAAGCCGCGATTTTATCACGCCCATTTGCTCCAAAAACCCATTTTCCTTTTGGCTCGTATTTTACATATCATCATGACATGTTCCGATTTATCATAATTTATCTACCGTGCGTCAAACTCGGATGTTTCCTCGGCTATCACATTAAACTATTCATTTGAAAGTTGTGAGACATAAACCAGCCAATATTTGACGCACAAATCTCGAAACTGGTTACGCTTTCATTCGTCTTAAAACAATGTAATTGGTGCAAGAATATCACAAAACACTTTATTTGATGTATTTTCTCTGGTTAGTTTAATGAATTTAAAAACATACCCACAAGAATTGGTAAGCTTAATATTTTATAATGAAGAGGTCACGGAGAGTTAAAATCTATAAATATTTACAATTGATATTGATAATAATTAGTAAGTGACCTAAGTCAGGCAGTTTTTTAATAAGCTACGCGCGGATGACTATAAGGTATTTTAATAGTTCGCCTCTCAGAACAAAAGTATTACTCGATCGATTCACACTGCATTCGAATGTCCAGAAACGTTTGTTTGGCTAGTTGGAAAATATAAACCTGAGAAAGAGTTGAACAACTAGCAGTGGGTAACTGATGTTGTGGGTTTCTGATTTCCTTCTTGCCTGAATCGGCCATCGCACAGAGCTGGTAAATTTAATAGTTTTGTTATTCTCTTGAATTGCTGCTTATTACATCAGCTAGAAGATCTTTATTTATTTTTTTCTCAAGGCAGACGCAGAATTTGAATTTGTGGAAAAGGGTACAGAAAGGTAAACTGTTCAACGTTTTCTTCACCCTGCATTACGTTGGAGGTCTTTTGAAGTGGCTGCCATCATTTCCCATAAGGTATAAGATTTGTGTAATCGATACGATATTACTATACTTTCAGCTTATTTATGTTTCCAAAAAACGTTGGAAAAATAAGATAAATGCACAATACACAATCCAACAATGACTTAACAACGCGTTAAGATTAATTATCTGTGTTTTAATACCTACAAAGAGCCATGCTCAGTTGACTTCAATTTACTCGAGCATCAACAAATGAAGCCTGCTGATTCAGTCGATATTAATTCAGTCGCCCAAAATAACGTTTGGCAGCTAAGGGACCCGAGGGTCTGTTATTAAATTTCCTTTAATTTGTTGTTCTCAAGTTTCGGAAGTTTCACTAGGTGTGTCTTTTAATTGAACCATATTTATACCAGCTAGTCCAATTTAGTTTTCTTGCTGCATGTTTTCTGCTTCGATTAATGTTAAGAATATTTATATTATATCAAAGAATGAAAATGACAAGTAAAAATAACTGTCTAACGAGTCTTTGTTTGCACGTCAGAAAAAACATCATAACGCGTGCTGACGGCCAATAATGAAGTTTTTTTAAAATGATTTTAAAGTGATTTTTTTTAAAAGTGATTTTGTAGTCTATTAGCTTCTATTATTCCGCCAGTTTTTAGTTAATCTTCTCATTCCACGAGGAGTCAATCAGTTGCCGGTTTTAACGTTTACATCTGTTGATCAAAGTCTATTCTAGGATGAAATCTTCAAGTGCGACAGTTCATTTGAAAGCTGTTGAGCATTACTTATTCAATTGTGGAGCTGTTTATTTTGCTACATACGCTCAAGGTTGTTATAACTTTCTTTCTATGTGTAAAATCTTTAAAGAGGCAGTGTCGTGAGAATTTGACCTTTTTATAAATTTTAGTCAAAACTATGCTACTAACAATACCTACACTTTTTTTACAAAAATAAAACCATAAAAGCACCAAGAGAAATAAATCAACCAATTCTTGAAAAAGGAACAAATCATTGTCTGCTATAGCCCATTGCTGAAAAGAAAATGTAAGAACTTAAAAAAGTTAGCATGGCCACCTTTTTCAAGTTGCCATTCATTCTGACTAGAGACACTCATCAACAGTTGTGGTATGGAGCGTCTGCACATGACGTCACGTGCGGTGGCCATATTGGCCTTGTCCCAAAACAATGAAATGGCGGCCATATTGGTGTCCTAAACGAATCCTACGAGACTTTAGCTCTTTTCTTATTTAAACATTTCTTATTGTTTTTGCACTCCAATATTGCCGCCGGTCACGTGAGTGAAAACACTCCCGGCATAGACAACACTGGTAAGTTATTACAATACTGAAACCATTATTGTTCAGTTTCTGTTTATGACAAAACAAATAGTTTTTTTTTAATTGACACGAAATCTCCTTGACAGTGCCCCTTTAAGCGTGATTTTCAAATGACAGCTACTAAGCATTGATCCAACATTTATGCTTTCTTGTGCAGCATTGTTTATTTCACTAGACGTATGACAAATTGTTTCTAACTTTTGAGAATGTGGATAAAATCCTAAATTGTGACGCGCATACATTTTTTTGACAGTTGCGTTCAAACTCAGTGATGAAGAGGCAGCAGCCTCGAAACGTCTGAGAAACTAAATTTTAGCGCTATAAATTTAGAAACGTTTTAAGTCTACATTCACGATAACGCGCTACACAGGTTTATGCGCATTTTATCTGCATCTTTTGATTACCGTTTAAATGAACCTATTAAGCAGTACTTCCCTGTTGTACTGTTTATTATTCTGTACAAGGTGGTTCTCAAACTTTTGAATCTGTGGATGAAATCCTAAAGTGTGACCATTCAAATGAAAGCTATTGAGCAGTACTTTCCTGTGGTACTGTTTATCATACTGTACATTGTGGTTCTAACTTTTAAGTCTGTGGAAGAAATCCTAAAGTGTGACCGTGCTGTTGTACTGTTTATTATTCTGTACATTTTGAGTCATCTCATTGGATAAAATTCGAAAGTTTGACCATTCAAATGAAAGCTAACTAGCAGTACTTTCCTGTAGTGCTGTTTATTATGCTGTACAAGGCGGTTCTAACTTTTGATTCTGTGGATGAAATCCTAAAGTGTGACCATTTAAATGAAACCTATTAAGTAGTACTTTCCTGTTGTACTGTTTATTATTCTGTACATTTTGAGTCAGCTCATTGGATAAAATCCGATAGTTTGATCATTCAAATGAAAGCTAACGAGCAGTACTTTCCTGTGGTGCTGTTTATATGCTGTACAAGGTGGTTCTAACTTTTAAGTCTGTTGGTGAAATCCAAGAGTGACCGCGGCATTGAAATGCCGAAAGCTATTGAGCAGTACTTGCCTGCGGTACTGTAGAAGGTGGTTCTAACTTTGAGTCTGTGGATGAAATCCTACGGTGTGACCATTCAAATGAAAGCTATTGTTCAGTACTTTTGTATAGTGCTGCTTGGGGTTCTAGAGAGTCTCAAGATAACTTAAAAAACTGTGTTAAAATAAATACCAATATAGGTATAATAAAATTCTTTCACAGATGCCGTGACTTCGCACAGCGGTGTGAGCATAAATTCGGTGTCTTTTTACATTTATTCAGTTTTAATTTCATGTTATTCCTATAAATCTGAAATATTTAAAGTAGAATCTTCACCGGAGAATATGTTTAAGCCTGGTGAGAGTACCGCAAAATATGGCCGCAAGTGACAAAACAACAGTAAGATAAAGTCACCATCAATTCCAAAAACTGAAAAGCTATGAACTACTTTGTGTTGTTTCACTGTGTTCCCCAACCGACCGGGATAAAAAGAACAAATAACTGCTGTGTGGTTGAAAATAAAACCGATATATAGTGGTATCATAGTTTAAGAAGTCTTTATTCAAGTTTCCAAAATCAGTACCTCGAAAATCTGCCAGAATTTGTATCGCAGAACAAAGCAGGTCAGTGTTGAGACACCAGATCAACACACAGTCTTGAAAAAAGAACACGCACGATATTGTTCAGCGAAACCTTGAACTTTCTTTACCGGGCCTGATTTTAATTAGTTTTACAGTGTTTATACAAATATTATGCTTCGTAGGAGGGAATAAAAATGAAAAATTGCCTCCAGCGCCGCCGGAAAGATCTCCAATAATGTGACCAGCAATTTCTGTTTAGATTATTATTGCCGAATTGAAGGCAGAAACATTTTCCCTGCGCTTTTTGAACAATGTATAGAAGTCTTAACTGGCCCTTAACTTATTACAATGCGCTGGAACTTTACAGAATACATGGAATGGAAAACTGGCTATTGATAAGAATAAGTGTCATCACATTTGCAATACGCAAAATTATACAACTTTAGATTATAAACCAGCCGTTTAGCTACGAGAAAACATGACAATTATATGACTAAGTTTATGCCATTTTCTGTGCCTCGCTGCCTACTAAACGCAGTATGATACCAGAGTTTTTACGGATAAGCGTGCTCATTTACTTATTTTTCGTTCGTACCGTCCATATGTTAGATTTATTATTTAATAAACTAAACATATACACCGACATTCACACTGGGCGGTAGTATAATAGCAACACAGCAGGCCCTCTTTTAAGCGCACAATCAATCTAAATACTTAATTTCAAATATTTTGATAAATATATAAACAACTGATAATTGCGAGACCTTAATTAACATTCATTGAACCATATAAATAAAAGCTGCGCCGTGTCATAGAAAAATTCACATCATAAAAGATAAACTCATTATACTCTATATTTTAATTAATGTACTTCGAATTGATAAATGAATGACTCCCAGAGTCCACCAACCTTACTTTTGAGTCCGTTAAAATTATCCTAAGTGAAACACAGTTTTCCTGTATCTATTCGCTGTTCATCGTTATTTTAAACCACTAAAGTAACGTCCCTGGGCAGCTAAAATTGGCAAGATACAAGTTTACAAAGTGCCGTTGTCATGGCAATATGACTGGTAAAAAGCCAGTCATGAAAATATGTTTCTTTTATGTTCAGAAAATCCAGTCATGATATTTTCCACCACTTGTCTCCAGAAAACTCAGAAAAAAATAATGGTGTCATATAATTTTGACGAAGAAATCTTTAAAGATTTTTGAAACTTCCTTTGTCATATTTCACGGATTTAGGCAGCGTGTTCTTAGTTCAGTTTATTGAGTTTGTCACAAAACGAAATAATAATAATAATAATAATTAACAACTATTCACCGAAGTGGAGGTGGGTAGTGGTGGATATTTACCGAAAATATCCACCACAACCCACCTACACTGAGGTGAATTTTCGCGCGCAAATTGCTGGGAGGTGAATAGCACTTGCTATTCCGAGTTTCAGTAGCCAATCAGAGCGCGCCAACAATGCTATCCACTGTTTCAGTATATACTAATAAGTAATATTACATCAAAACCTCGACCAGTTCTTTCAAATTTCTGAAATCAGAACATTTAATTTCCTAGAAAAAGTCAGCAAAACACCCGAGTCGCACAATTTTTGTTTAACTGTGCATGCGCTGCATTTAACCGCTGGGTTCTCGATCAAAAAGCAAAAAAAGGACTTAAAATTCAAGGTAATTTTCCATTGTGCTACCTCATACATTGTTTCAACGAATTGTTCATATATAACAGAATGTCTGATTTTAAGACGGAACTGATAACACTTTTGGCGAACCCGATATCGAACAACAACAAAAAAAATTCATTGTGTAGACGCTTCTCTTGTTGACTCGTGTCAGCGGCAGAAAATGTAGAGGCGGCGCAAACTGTCTTCACCCCTGTCCCCAGGCATCATTGATTTATTTTTCATCGATTGGTAAAGCGCGGGAAAAGAGGGTGCTGAGCCAGCATCACGCGTACGGGGGTCGGGGGGGGGGGGGAAGGACGCGAAACGTGGAGCGCATCTCAAATCATTCTTGCATCCGGCTCACAAATCAACGTGTAACGAGCTACGATATCAATAACAAATTGTTATGAAGCATTATATTCCTTAGTTAGGAGTATTATGCAAAATGAACTGTGAAGCTTGGGTAAATATTGAATTCTTACGATGGACATTGCAAACCTATTTCTCCGCGCCAAGAAAAAATACCAAAACATCAGCGCCGTTTTTTTTTTTTGCACGTGCTGAGCCTCGTTATCATGTCGCTTGGTAACAGCATTACCCATAAGACTGCGGGCCCAATAAACTCCTTCATTATTCAAAGGCGTGCACAAACTGTCAGTCGACACAATTTCCACCAACATGCTGAACAGCATGACTAGTATAAGCGCATACTGTACGAGATTCATTTTTTCAACGCAGACTGAGAAACTTGTGTAAGTATTTTTCTTATTGATCTTAAAGTTTTTGCAGATAACCCGTGAGTTTGTACAGTTATATGAAATAAGAAATGATTTAAAGCAGAACGAAGGTTCTTTTTTTTTTCTTTCTTTCGTGTGTCAGCTGCAACCGATGAAACTAAAAAGCTTATTCGTTCGTTGTTTTTCGTAAATCTTTTATTATATTTTCAGTGAAGGTATTGCATGTTGCCAGTCGAATCATTATTCCTTGAAAAGTTTCAAAAATATTGTAATTATATATTGTGAGTGAGACTGACGAGTAAACTCAGAGAATTCATTCGATCATTGCGTAAACCAGAAAACCAACATATTTAATAAAATAGGATAAGTTTGACAATAATGCGATAAATTTCTCGCTTTTATAGATCATGGATATTTTTCTCCGTTATCAAAAGACCTCAAAACTTTTCTCTTAGCTTTTGCCTAACTACACATTTTCACAAAAATTCAAAACGATTTTGTGTTAAATGAATATGAACTTGAAGCTCTCTCCTTCAGGGCAGGTCATTTATAATGAAAAGCCCTTATATAATTCAATTTTCTTTTATTTATCTTATAACCCATGAAACTTGATTTCGGCAGCTGTGTCAATGAACTTGAATGATAACGGTGGTTATTTCTTGTAGGTGACTAGTAGACCGTAATAATTACCGTAACCTGTAAATTAGTCGCCATTGTGGTTATAAAGCATATACACTGTGGAATCAAGTGCGAAATCGTTTGTTTATTCCTCAACCCACCCTACGTAAAAGTCAATTACGATAAATTTCATCTAGATTATCGTCTCGAATTTTATCGTGAATTCTACCTTGAATTCTGCTATAATATATAATCATAGAACTTGTAGGATCATTTTAGAAAGAAATATTGATGAAACCCAAAGAGCCAGGTTAGATAACAGACAAGGGCATTTTCCAATTTTAATTGTGATCAACTTGTTTCATGTCAACTAATGAAGAGTATTATTAAAAAACATGAATTTTTATTACCATATGGTTTTGTCGACGCATGTAAAAACCGAAGTGTCGCTAAAACATGCAAATTTTCTCGACAAGCGTTCTTATTTCGCACAATCAAAGAAACCTTATTAACTCTTGTTTTTTAATCTTTAGACCATAGAATAAAAGAGCGATAAGAATCGGCACACACTGTATGGAATCAAATCAGGAAACATAAGGGTAAGAAAGAAGCTTTTATTCACTTGATATCGTGTCAGTGATAACCCAGGGAGATGGGTAACGCCGGGGGCATAACCCGAGGGGTCTCTCATATAAAAATGACGGGGGGCGATCCACTTTAACACCTTTTAGGGGGCAAATTTTGTAGATTGGCACCGTTTGGAGTTGTTTAGGGTACTAAAATCTTAAAAGACCACCGTTAGAATTATCGCGGTACTTTTTAAGGCCCGTTTAAGGCCCGTTTACAGGGTTTTTTTTGTGCAATTTTTGTCGCGCGCAAGTTGCATCTTCAAATCGCATGTGTAAACGGGCGGCGATTTCAGTGCGATTTGGGAGCGATTTGTCGCGCGATGTCGCAGAGGTTTCGAACATGTTCGAAACCTGATGCAACTTGGCGGCGAATTTTGGGAAATCACAGCAAATCAAAGCAAATGTCGCACCCGAATCGCACAGGAAATCGCCGCTAGTTTACACGTGCGACAAAAGTTGCATTGGAGAGCACGACAAAAAGTGTAACGGCACACATGCGGCCTAAAACCTGACCAAAACTGTCAACTAAAATAAACTTCATGATGGTTTCTGCTATATTTAAAAAATAG
This sequence comes from Dendrophyllia cribrosa, assembly GCA_024195265.1. Lineage (NCBI taxonomy): Eukaryota > Metazoa > Cnidaria > Anthozoa > Scleractinia > Dendrophylliidae > Dendrophyllia > Dendrophyllia cribrosa. The sequence continues at coordinate 37,116,973 of JAJLRJ010000001.1, forward strand.
CAGTTGGCACAGTTTTGTTATTTGTTAAATTAGCCTAAAACTGCGTTTCGTTTGCGACAAAACGCAGCCGAAAACAGCGTCTGACAAAAAGTTGTCGACAACGCCTTCGCCAGATTGAATTCACGATTGAGGGCGTTCTGATGGATTAGAATGCGCTACACTACGAAAATAGCATACAATTTGAGGATCCTGGTGCACAATCAGACGAATGCGCTGACAGTTCGTATCAATACGCTCAATGCTGTTATATCTATGTAAGGTAATTCTCTGATGTAACCTTTTTGCGCGTGTGATAGTTTATTAGATTCGTTGAACCTTAGTAGTGGCACTTTCCTTTGTTTCTTAGATTACAAAAACCTTTGCTCAACATCAGAGTTTTGATAAGTTTAATTATTATTATTATTATTATTATTATTATTATTATTATTATTATTATTATTATTATACATTTAATATTATTTGGGGAGGAGGGTGAAAAACTGGCGAGAAAGGCAAATCAAACTACCCTAAGGCCCGGTTCAAACGTCGAACTTCACATGTGCCGAATCTAATGCAAATGAGCAAGAACAATAGATTTTGCTCATTTGCATTAGATTCGGCACATGTGAAGTTCGACGTTTGAACCGGGCCTAAGTCACCACAGCAAAGGGGGAACCGATCAGTACATTCGAGACGCTTGAATGGTTTAACCTGCGAGCAAGCTTGCGGGCTTGGGGGCGGGGGTTTGAGGGAAAGGGGAGCCCCGATCCCGAGAGCTTGCTTGCAGGTTAATAAGGTTAAAAAAAAGTGTAATCTCCTTGCAGTAAACAGGGGGCAACATAACAGCAGTTATCGTTTTACCGTTCCTTTTCAGCTTTCAAATGGTTCAAGAACAATTAAAATTGCAAACTGTTGACTTGTTTAATGCCACTCGGTCACATCTCAGTTGTAACTTGGACGGGTTCTATATCGCGCGTTTTCGGGTTTCAGAGAGGGGGCTCGAGTTTTCCTGCCGTTATTTAAGTTTACTGGGCAATTAGAAATCCGATATTTAACAGTATCAATCGAATCTCTACTAACGAGTTTACCAAAAGTCTTTTGGCTGGCCAATTGTGCCCTTTGAATTAATTTACCTTGCTCTGTACTCGTCTTAATGACAGGCTTTCATTCCACAGTCTTAACTCGGGTTAGAGTTCGTCGCGTGTGATCATCAGATAAATTGATGTTAGTTTGAATCTGTTTGGTTACAGCTGAAAAATAGTGAAAAGCTAGTACATCGCCTATTTAAAGGGGCCGACTTCTGAGGGGAGAGGGGGAGGGTTAGGTGAGTTTGAAAAAAAAAATCTAATGGTTGTTCCACTACAAAGTACTACAACATAAATTAGTGGATAAATTTAATCAAAACATGTCTAATTTAACGGAGCAGGGACCTATTGCTTGTTTACCAAAGGATTAAACTTAGTTATGCCGTAATTAGAGCGGGGAGTCTTTTGTGCTGAGTAAGTAGATGAATAGTCGTCTTGCATGTCGACTTACTTTCCATCACGTCACTCACCAACGGAAAAGAGATAACTTGGGTTGATTTTTGTTTTTACTTCACTTATTAGACCATCCAGACGAGAAACTCTAAAATCTTCCAACGCAGAAAACACAAGTGGAAACAACTTTGTCTCCAGCGTAGACGGAAAGGGCTGAAGAACACCAGGACACAGCCGCCGGAGAACATATCATCAAGCACCTCTTGAAGCTTCTTGACTCAGTAATCAAAACCCGTGACAAGAAGAAGTAATCGAAAACAAACTCTTTTCACATTCGTGATTTCCGACGCTGATATGAAGACGTCATTCTACATCAAACAATTAATTTAATAACCAGAGCACGCAGTTGATCGGAAAAACTGTTTACACAGGCTTTAATTCTGTTATTTACATTTGAAAAGTGCTTGAACGGGGCGGCGAAAAGGCCGCTTTGTATTAAAAAGTAAACGAAGGAACAGTCAACACACCGGGCCCATCCATTAGCACCGCGTGTTGTGAACACGCCGCAGACATTTGGCGATAACCCTTATTCAAGCGAGCTATTTAGGTTCAAGCAAAGAGACATTGATAAACAAAAACGTTCGTTTTAGCGTGATAAAAAGCGATAAGGGCCTTTTGAAGCGAGGCAGACGGAAAGTTGGGAAAGCGCAAGCTTCTCGTAAAGGCGTAAAGAAAAATCAAATTAGAGCTTACAACAAAGACTACCAATCAACAAAGCTCTCGAAATGGAGGAAAACTCAAACAATACTTCGACCAACGCAACTTCTGACTTGGTAGGGACAGAGAAAGCCGTTTTTTATCAAATTTTTCTCACTGTTTCCGTCATTCTTATTATAATCACCATTGTCGCTGCGATCTTTGGAAACATACTTGTGTGCCTGGCAATTCTGCTCAATCAACGCCTCCGAAAGCCTACAAACTACTTCATATTTTCTCTGGCTATTTCTGATCTCATGACAGCGTCTTTTTCTATGCCATTTGACGTTCAAGTTCTGTTACATCCATTTGGGTGGACCTACGGCGAGTTTGCGTGCAACGTCTGGGCCTTCATGTACCTGATAGCCGCCCCAACTTCCATACTCAACTTAATGGCGGTCAGTATCGATAGATATCGAGCTATCAGCGCCCCACTGCGATACTACGACAAGATGAGACCGAGGCGAGCATTGACTATTGTAGCAACGATCTGGCTGTATTCACTCATGTTTACCATAGTTGGGATGGTGGGCTGGCCTTACTACGAACACAGCATCATGCATGGCATGTGCTACTTCAACATTAATCCTTACTATTCCATGGTGAGTTCGGCGGTGAATTTCATTTTGCCAACAATTGTAATGTGCGTGATCTATTTCAAGATCTATGGAATCGCCAGTGCGCACGCCCACCGTCTCGTGCAAGAAACCCCAACGGCATCAGTTGCAACGTGTTCTAACGAGGACTCTGCCAACATGACTTCTGAAAAGAAACGCACTAAACGAAACATCAAAGCGGCTAAGACGATCGCCATTTTAGTGTCTACGTTTCTCATATGCTGGATGCCAATGACTATCTTTTCAGCGGTTGGTACTCTTTGCAGTCAATGCTTTTTGCTCAATGTTATGGTGTTTCAGGCATTTCTTGTGCTAGCGTACATAAACTCAGCACTTAATCCCATCTTGTACTCATTTTTCAATCGAGAATTCCGCGAATCTTTCGTAAAGATTTTTCGACTGCAATTTAAATTTCGCCACTGAGACCGCAGGCATCGGAGCAATATTAAAAAGTCAATAAATTTCGAGTACAAATAATGACATTTCTGAAAGTCTCATTTGCAAGGAAGACTTGTCAAGTATTTTCAGTCTCAAGAGGTTATAATCACCAAGCACAACAAGTTCCACAAGAATATATTTATCGATAGCTACATTGTAGATAGCTCTCAATTGAGTTACATGAAGAGACCCATTAACCCTTTCACTCCCAGAGTCAATAATGTCTGTCTGTGGACAGAATCCTATGGTGTGACCATTCAAATGACACCTCTTCAGCAGTTCTTTTGAGTACCATTTGTTTTTCAATGTTCTACAAAATGAAATTTGGGATTTTTCTTGAATTTTGATATTTGGCGCTCTTGGGAGTTAAAGGGTGAACCTTGCACTTCCAAAGGTAAATAAAATCGCAATTTAAATAAAACATTTTGTAAAGTACTGAAATAGAAACAGTACTATGAGAAAGTACTACTGCAAAGCTATCATTTGAGTGGTCACACCACAGGATTTTATCGGCGACAGGTTCAAAGTTAGAACTATATGACTCGAGTGAAAGTGTTAAAGAGGCTTGCCTAAGTCATGCATAAGTAAAGACGATCCTGCTTAACACAACTTTCATTACGAATGTCTCTCTGACTTTGAAAAGAAATATTTATTAGGCGAGGCTAACAACATTTGACAACATTCTGACTAAAAAATGACAAAATCGTTAAAGTTGCTGAACTAAAAAAAAAACAATAGATTATCTAAAATTAGCTTAAGACCTAAAAGAATAAGAAGGATATTAAATCCATATGGGAGGTCACGAAACCTAAACGGCTTATTAGAAAAGAAGATTTGAAAGCGGAAATTATTAACTTCGCCATCACTCGGCATCCTCTGGGCGCAGCCATTTCCGTTCGGAAAATGAAGTCTCAAGCGCATTTGACACCGAACAAGGATTCTTAAAGGTTTCAAACTCTGTACATTATATTTAAGGTTCCGCATAGAGATAAGTACAACATGTGATTTAATATAGTAAAATTTTTCAGCCAAAATGCATCAAGCGGTCTGCGTGCATATGGCGCTCCAGTGATGCTTATATAAAGAAGGGTACGTGAGGAAAACTTCCGCTGGTCAAGTTTGATTATAAAATAAAAGCATAACAAGTTGTTATTATATCCTGTATTTAAAGCAAATAAAATTATTGATGTAGTAAAGCATAGTCTCGCGTTATTGGAAATGTCTCAAAAATAACATAAACTTTGGGTCGACGACTTCATTATACTTCCCCTCTTGTTGGGAAAATTAGTCTCATTAACAGCGACGGTCTTTACCGAGAGGAAGCACAACTTCCTTCAAAAATAACTATTTTAGCGGTTCGTTTGACCCACTTCAAACCGCGGGGGATCATAAAAAAAAAAACACTTTCACGCCCAAGAGCGGTCAAAATCAAAATTTAACCTTTTGCATGTACAGTCGACTCCTGATAACTCGAACCTTCAAGGGAAATAGAAAAAGGTTCGAGTTATCGGGAGTTGACAACAAATGACCGGAAATAAGGAAAAAACGGTGTTTACTGTGTATTTCTGTTTATACAGTGTATATTTTAATCAAATTGTATTACTGCATGGAATGGAACATTTTGAAGAAGTAGTTAAGCGGCAAAGCTTGATGAAGATACTAAGCTTGTGAAATCTGGACTGGACTGGACTGACATTTTTTGTAATGCAAAAAAAAAAAAAAGACAATACACGGCTGCTTCAAAATAAATTCAATGTTTTGGACTACAGTACTGTATTTTTTGACTTGTCACGTCTTGACAAACGTGCTTCGAGTTATCGAGGGTAGAATTATATATAGAAAATTACCTGAAGGGAAACGAAAATTGCTTCGAGTTAGCGGGAGGTTCGAGTTATCGAGGGTTCGAGTTACCGAGGGTAAAATACAGTAAACGTATGACGGAAATCCAGGGGAAATCGATTTTGGTTCGATTTAGCGCGAGGTTCGAGTTAGCGAAGGTTCGAGTTATCCGGAGTCGACTGTAACGGTCAATGAAAGTGGTTAAAAGCCATTGAAATCGGTCCTTTTCCTCCTAAAACAAAATTTTAAAAAATGCCAAATTTCATAATCGAAAAGTGAAATCCAAACAGTTTTAGCAGAGTCCCCTGCGATCTTCCTCTTCCCGATTTTTCTAGAAAGATCGAAGGGGAATTTGCTGACGTGAAACGGTTAAACATCCTGTTTTTCTGCGTGAAAATACTTCAGAAAAAATGGTGTTAAATTAAGACACCCGTCCTGGTTGAAGGACGTCTCCAAAAGTTAACTTAGAATACGGTACACAAACCCCAGTCGCACGAAACTCAAATTAATAGGAGGGACTCACATGCAAAGGCGAAAAGACAAATATAATGAATGGAGCAGCTTTTGCCTTACTTTTTTCAAAGTAAAAATGTGCACGGTTCAGACATAAATTATTTAGTGCTATATATCATTACGAAGATTGACAAAACTAGAAAGATGGCGTTCTATCTTTTTAGGGCGTGTGTTGCTTTTTGCGCGAAAGTAAACAAATTAACTTTTTAACTTGTAGAATACACATGAGCGAGTCACGAACATGTTGTATCTCGCAAAGTAAACATAAATTTCTGATAATTTAAACGCCGCCAGATTTTAAAGCAAAGCATATATCACGCAAGGTATTCTGGCACTGATGTGATTGATATTATAAACTTCAGAACATTTTATTGGAATGGTTAAGTAAACTTAATTGTCGTGAGAGAAACATTTTAATACTCACAGCAAATTGATTCTTTTCCCAGCTGAACAAACGTTGGCTCAAATTTTGTTAGTTTTGATATTACATTGAGTGTCAATAAAAATCCTGCAGCTAAAACACCCTTCAAATTCAAGGACCCACATTAGGGAGCAACGTAGATTATTCAATGCACGAAAAATTGAGCCCAATGTTGGCCCAAATTTTGGCGGAAGTTTCCTTCTCGAGTTATCCAGAAGTTTTAACGCATTTACATTTTAAAATCATATTTCCAATTTTAGAAGTTCACTGTAAAAGTTGCAAATGGCAGGAGAGTTCTCAAACGTGTGCGTGTGAATCTGAATGAAACTACGGGAAGGGGAACAGCTTTAACTAAAAACAAGCTAATAATAATCAAAACTAAATTAAACTACTCATTTTGAAACAACGCAACATTTGCATAGGCTTAGATTCCGGTTGAAGGAATCCTTTATGTATTCACCCAAAAAGATTACGCGGTAAGAAATAATTTACCACAAAAAAAGAAAAGATCTCAGTGATATCTTTGTGATGTCAACCAAAAGAGATTTATATTTTAAATAAAACCATTTATCAATCCATCGAATCCCAAATCCAGACTAGCGTTGCCGAGAACATGAAAGAGACCGGTTTCCTGATAAAAACGTGCCTTGTATCACGCGCTCAATACCATGAATGTTACTTGTTTAAATAATAATACTTTATTATTTATTACTTTTTTGGCGGGAAATCAGTTTGGGAGACAAATTTCGCGATTTTTGGCAGAAAAATCGTGTAAAAGGAACTAAAATTTTCCAAATGCTGATCCGCATTAACAAATAGGTAGACTTAGAATTGACGCTACAAATTTTAATTTTCCATAACCATATTTTGAAATGATGTAGAACAGAGCCATAACAAAACGAAACTTAGAACAGGTTGACATGTTCGTTTGCGACAAAGCATAACGTTATACCACACACGATATGTCTTTTCTCTGTTGAATTGCTAAACATCATAAATACCAAGGCATATTTCCAACCCCGAGTCCAGAATTCTTCTTCTAAGGGAATTAAATTTCCGGCGTCGTTAATTTTCGCGAGAGCTTTTTTTCGCGGGTCTTAAATTTTGAAATTTTTTGCAATCGCGAAAGTTAAGTCCCGAAAAAATAAGTAGCAATCAGTTATAAACCTCTTTTAAGCAAAATGTTGCATCAAGGATATTTGGGACAAACATAGCGAAAATTCAAAGGTTTCAGAAATCAATCGCCTTCTCGCCTTTCTTTGTTGTTTCAAGACTTCTTTTCATAGTCAAACTCAAGAAACGTGTTCAGAGTTGAAGGTGTTGTGATTTTTGGACTTAAATTTTGTAGTAGAAGTTGGAAATCATTTTTCTTTTCATCATACCAGAGAACTGACAAACACAGCGACATGTTAACTTTCAAGGGAAAAGGCTGGATAGATTATTTTGGCAGATATACATAAACGAAGTCAAAACGTCCGGGAATCATCAACGCGCCATGGCGTTTTCAACAACGTTCCAACAATTAATGCACGCCATAAAAAGATAACACATTTTATTTACTTATTTCATGTACAACCTGATCAACTGGCATCAATAGTTATATCGGCTGATTTCTCAGATGTCTTTTCCACTAAATGAATGTGTAGAGAACCATCCCTAGTTTAGAAACCAACCAAAAAAATTGAGTTAAAGAATGATTGATGTTAAATGTGAAGCTCGGTCAAGTTTTATAACAAAACTGTATTCAGTTTGTCGAACCGCAAGCAATTCCGAGGTCTGGGGCAAAACCGCAAAAGGACAAAAAATGAATAAGAGTGGTGGGGGTGGGGTGGCGTGGGGTGTGCTGCCAATCCATATTATAAATAGAGATATATGTATAGGAACATGACTCCAAGTTTGTGAGAATTAGAATTGCTGTGTAGAATTGCCGTCGGGGAATTTGTCCAAGGCTTTTTAGAGTGTTCCTGGTTTCTCATTTCCTTTAAAGAAAAACCCATACGAAATTCTGCATTTGTATAGAGTGATCAAGAAAAGCCTGTCTGTGCGTTTCCTGAAAAAAAATCTTATAAGCAAGAATGGATCACATTTTAGAGCTCAGCCATAATTTAAACTTTTGCGTTTTACAGATTTAATCTTACAGCTTTTTTTCCAAATCTCGGGAATGAATTTGTCTTACCTCCTGATGTGAAATGTTCCGACGATATTTGCTTCTCCTTTTGCCATCGGTGGAATGTCTTCAAGGACGACCTGAAATGGAAGCCATATGCTATGGGTATGCCAAGGATAATTGTGAATGTGATTTGGCACTTTCAAATCAGCCGAGAAAAGGACTTCAAGTAATTCAACTTCAGTGACGTTCCATTAATTTAGTTACCATTGGGCCTACAAAAACTAACGGTACCAACGGGTTGACCAAACAAATTCAACATTGTTGAACAATACTGAAATGGATGAGTCAATTCTAGCAGTGCCCATCCCCCCCCCCCCCCCCCCCCCCCCCCCCCCCCCCCGGGTCAACCCCCGGGCATTTGCGTTTTTTCTAAATGGTAAATTCTTCACGGTGGGGACAAGTAAGCCGTTCAAATTCCCAGCCGCGGTCGGGCCAAAAAAGAACGGTAAATGCCCCACCCCCGGGTTCATACAGCTCAAGTTTAAATAATAACCGAGGGTTCAAGAAATCGAAGTTCCACTGTAGTTTGAACGGCTATCAATTCAAGAAGCGGCTACAGACGTATGCATCTTCTTAAATTCTTTTGCCTTTGAAATGAAAACATTTACAATATATAAAAAAGAAACAAAACGGTCAAACATACCTTTAAAAATGTTCCCCGGGGTAAATGACGGGTTTGCTAATACCCGCCCCCCGTGCCAAGCTAGATTTACTCATGCCCCACCCCCGGGATAGCAACATGTGTAAATGGCCCGGGGGGGGGGGGGGGGGGGAGGGACGGGCACTGCTGGAAGTGACTCATCCAAAAGGCGCAGGTAATTGATTCCGACACTGGTGAATGATGTTGAATCGTGTTTTACGAAGATTGATTGCGATCAAACTTCCCTTTCAACATCGTTCAACATTTCATTTGCTCTAAGATGCGAACAAGGACGTTGAATTCGTTTGGCCAGCTTGTTCAACATTGTGGAATGCCCACACGCACAGCAGACCTTATTTAGCATTATTCAACATTATGCAACAGTGTGGCCAAACGAGTTCAACATGTTGAATTCAACCACGTGTATGGGCATGCAAAAATGAGAAAACATTCGTACAATTGTGACTGCAAAAGTGCACGTACCTTTGGTGCATGGAACTTTGTTAATCAGAAACAAAGCAGGATCGGAGGTAAGAGGGTGGGGGAAACTTTCAGTATTTGGCAAAGAACAATGATTGAATTTCATGGTTACCTTCCGCGGGTGGCTTTTTTTCAGGGGATCGTTACTTTGGGAACTTTTTGGTTGTACAGGAGGATTAAACATATGACCTTGACCCCACCCACCTTAGCCACAAGAGTCCTGCCACGATCGCTGGAATTGTCCTCGTCTACTTCATATACACATACACAAACAGTCTCCTGTGAAACACGATGAAAGCAACACCGGATCAAACACAGAATACTAGGGATGATACAATAGTAACACGCAACTTCAGAATGACAAAAAAAAACAGAAACGCAAGTTTGGCAACGTTCACTGAGAAAGACGCTGTGCATAGCAAAAAAACACGAGAACAGTTTGCAAATAACAGCAAATATTTTTATGCCAAGGGGTAAAACTGCAGGCAGAGACTTTTTTTCGCCCCATGTACCGAGGTGCGAAAAGTACCGAACGTTTCACACGCCGGCACATTAGGGCGAAAATATAACCAATGCTCGCAGGATAAGTGAAAGAGGCCTACAAACCTGGTTATTCAGAGAGGTTGTGAAATTATGTGTTCTTCTTAAAGGGATGGGTGTGTATTTGGGAATAATTGGACATAAACACGAATCTGCTTCTTCCAGCTGTTGAAAGCAATGAGAATAAATAAATTAGAGTATAAGCAATCTTTATTTATTGAAGCAAAAAAAGCGTATGTCCCGCTACAGCATCCGCGTAGTGCACGATACTCACGCATATTCACGTGTTCTGCTTCTTTCTCAAATTGATTGTTGGGAGAATAAAGGTATTCTTGGTTTGCAACCACGTGACAAGGCGGCCATGTTGGTGGTCAATACAATAAAATTTTTGTCGCAGAATTTGCATGAAAATAGAGTTTAGTTCCCAGCGGAGAGAAACGCTTTTGTTCTTGACCACCAACATGGCCGCCTTGACGTCACGTGCAAACCAGCAATTGCCCGTTATATAGAAATACATCAGCACAAATAACCAAAAAAAATGGTTGAATTGATGTAAGAGCGGTTTTTAATTCAGTGTCATTCGAAAGTTATCTCGTCATTGCTATGGTTTTGCATTGCTACGCTCTTTGAGTGGCTAAAAATTCCAGTCTCGCGCCACTTTCTAAACCAATCTGAAGTTAAACCAAAATCAAGGTTGGAGTAAGTGTTTTAGCCCTGCAGCTTCATGAATCTTCTCTCCTAACATAACAATATAAAGTCACTTATGATGCTGGTCTTAAAATGATCAAACATTTGCCTTCCCCTTTCAGTCCAACGGAAACCAGTTATTTCAAACGTAAAGTTCAGCTTCGGCTTGCCGCCATTTCATACTTTAAATGGCCAAAACGATTTGGATGACGTTTTCTGACATCATCCAATCAACACACAAAAGGCTGCTTTTATAGCAGGGACTGCTTCATTTGTGCGGAAAGGCTGATCTCAAATAGACAAGGCCTCTTTTATTTCAGTGGTCCTGGGGCCTACTTTACAGCGAATATGTTATCGAAAACATGCAAGAAGATACTTACACGTGAGACCGCTTTCTAGAATAATTGCAGGCTTGAGTTTTGCTAAAGGTCAGTAATTGTGGACAGGATTGCAACAGCTTTGAGCCAGCTATTTCCAGGCTCAATAGCTTATATCGTTCTAAATTATAGCGATTTGTGAAAAACAATATATCCACTCTGTGCTCACCATAACACTGATAGCTTTTGAGGTACATTCTGCTTCTTCTAAATCTTCACTTTCCTGTTCTCCTCTACCTTGAAGCAAAGATGCCTGCAAACAACAACAACAACAAAGAAATGCATGATTACATATTTACCTTCAGGTGAGTTACATTGAATTAGTCTATCAGTTAGTTACCCAATCTGTCATACAATTAGTCAGTCTCTTTGACAGTCGATTATGCACTTCCTTTTTATTTAACACCGGTGGTCTAGTCAGCCAGTATCTCAGTCGGTCAGTTGGAGAGTCAGTCAGTCAGAAGTATGGTCAAACAGTCAGTCAGTCTGTCAGTCATTAAGTCAGTTAGTTCATCAATCAGTCAATCAGTCAGTTACTTAGTCACTCGATGTCATTTACTCAGTTATTCAGTAATTCAGTCAGTCATCCAGTCTGTGAGTAGGTCTGTTAGTCAGTCAGTCATTCAGTCAGACAGACAGTCAGTCAGACAGACAGTCAGTCAGTTAGTCAGTCAGACAGACAGTCAGTCAGTCAGCCATTCATACAGCTAAACAGTCAGTTAGCCAGTCATTCTGTCCTTCTGACTGACAGACAGACTGAATGACTGACTGACTGTCTGTTCATCTGAGAATCAATAAACTAGTCAATAAATCAGTTGGTCAGTCAATCAGAGAGCCAACATTCTGTCCACCTGTCTGCCTGTCTGTCTGTTTAATAAGCAATTTATTTCCTACAACAAACAGTATAAAATTATGTTCTTGTGAAGAAGATAAGAAGATAAAACTGTGCAGCAATTGAGACAACAGTAACATATTATACCTGAATGGCTGCTCCATAGGCTAACACACCGTCTGGATTGATGGACTGTAAAACTTCTTTACTCACAAAATACTCCTGCACCAACTGCTGGATTCTGGGAATTCGTGTGGATCCACCCACTAATATAACCTTGAAAGGCAAACAAAATATTTACTATTAGGTACTACAGTAATATTAATTCATAGAGTGGTTTTCAAATGAGTGTTGAAGTGATATATCAAACATGAGACAGTGAGACACAGTGTTTTTCAAACACCGCGAAGTGGGTTGAAAAACGAGGCGCAGCTGAGTTTTTTTTAACCCACTTCAAGGTGTTTGGAAATCTGATGAAATACTGTGTCTCGTGTTTGATATTACTTCTCAAACAAAATGATTTTAGAAGGACAAATTAAGGATGCAAAAATGAGGAGTGTTTCAACTGATTTCCAAACACTCATTAAACATTAATTTCCTTTGTATTTTCGTCATGAATTATTAATGTATTTGAGAATTGGTTTTGCATTTTTCTCACCCAATGAGAAGTTAAACCAAAACTAATCATGACTTGCTCTCATTTTTTTCCTGTACTTGGCGCTAATTTGCAGTCTGATTGGTTCATTGAATTTTCTGCCTTTGTTGTAATTGGCCAGAGTGATTACTATACTTTGTTTTTAGTTTTATAACAATCAACTGAAGATTCTGCTCTTATGACTTACAGTAATTCAAAGCAACCAACCAAGTGATCATTGCCAGGAAAACCTGGTATTTAAAATATTATAAATTTGTAATATTATATATTACTGTAGTTGCCTTTAAGTTGTTCTTATGGTCCGAATTCATTATTAATCAATCCAAAACAATGCTGCTGATTTTGTCAAAAAACTTACAGTTCCAGGACAACACATCCTGATAAACATGACGCTAAAAATACCTGGTCTACATTGTCCTTGGTAATATTTGACTTCGTGAGAACTCTGTTGATGGCAGTAAGAGTTTGTTGAAAAAAGGTAAAACAGAGTGATTCAAAGCGAGCCCTGTAAAAAAAAAAAACAGGAAACCAAGTTAGTGTTTACGTGAAAATTTATCTAAACTTGTTGATTTATATCAGGTAAATTGAACATATTTGCCATCGATTTCATTCATTTCCACTTGAACTGCAAAGACAGAATTATGCAATGCACTTATTTCATTTCCCCTGCCTCGCAGATTTAAAAAAAAAACAGTGGCACATAAACCCCCCCCCCCCCCCCCCCCGGAGCAGAGACCAGGCCGACCTCTAAGTACGTCTAATGTACTAAACACTTCACCACCGCAATGACAAACAGAAAGCATTGTAATGACAGTTAATCACACACTTAAATACCTTGACACTTTGCTGTGCAAGTCTATGCCATCGTAAAGAGATTCAATAGCACAGGTTGCTGAATCTTGGGATGACAGAACATGTTTACAAGATTCAGCCCCTGCCATAAGTTTGGCCATTGCTCGGGCATTTCTTGTAACGTCTTGCTTCCACTGCCTGCAACCACATACAATACAACTTTCATAGTGCTTCTAAAGATAGTTGTAAAATTCATTAATAATATAATTCACAAGGGTACTAACAAATAGAAATGAGCCATTCCAATAACATGGTTATCCTGTATACCAGATACAATCTTGATACAACTCACTAGTGGTTGTATCTAATTTACATTCCAGATACAACTCACTAGTGGTTGTATCTAATTTACATGTGAAGTTGGTTACTACATTCGCGTCCGTGTTGTATCGGCACTATACATTCACTCAGCTATGCCTCGTGATTGTATAAGTCTCAGTATTCATTCCATGAAATATATTTAAAACTGAACTCAAGTTACTCAAGGGTAAGGATGTAACTACCTCTCATCGAGGTTTTACTCCTATCAGTGAAACCATCATGCATAGAACTGAATTTTTGCTTTAGGATACTATTTACAAAATAATTAAAAGTGAACCCATATATTTGCCACTGAATTCCTACATATGTGTTTCAAAAAACTTTGTTGTAAAATCTGTCACAAACTCAAGCATAATTCAATGCCTTTTTGAGAAGCTCATAAATTCACAATCAGTTTTAATACAATTTAATTGGTAATACCACTTCTCATGGATCAGCAAAGAAACTTAACAGAACTAACGATAAGCCATTCCCAAGTTCTGACTTTTTTTGTCAAAATGCTTATAAAGCAGCTAATTTGTTTAACTCTCAAATCTACAAAATTAAATCCCCAGGTACTGTAATCAAGTCACATACCTTTGAAATTCAGCAGCAAGATGCTGAGCAAGTAACTCGTCAAACTTTATTCCACCTAATGTTGTGTCATGCTCTGTAGCTACAACTCTGTACATTCCCCCACTGACAGCCAACACAGTAACATCAAATGATGTTCCTCCGAGTCTGTAAACAACTACTGTCCTGGGGAGGTAGGAAATCAAATCTCAAGAATTACAGTGAATGTACATACATGTAAACAAACGAATAGCCAAGAACATCATGGGAAACTGACCAACTACATCAACAAAACCTAGACTGAAAGCAGTCCCTCTGGATAGTCGATAAGTTAGGAACATCTAGCACTCTAGCAACAATCAGACATTAATACCATGCATCAACCGACAGTCTACAATTCACATGACTCTGAAGATGACTTCCGCTCAGGTCGTTGAAATGTCAATCATTGTCAACAACAATGGTTCTTTTCAGAACTACAATGTACACTTACCCGGACGATCACACTCGACACACTACTGATTAGAATTGATTTTAAAAGTAAATTTAGCTGATTGTAAAACAGACCTTCTGAAAGTGAGCCTTTTGTCAGAGTAAATCAAGAAACATCATGCCTTTATTAAAAAATGTTTCAATTGCTTCAGTTGCTAAGCCCAACTTGCACAGCAAACAAAGTTACAGAACAATAATTATTTGTGTGCACCTGTACTTACCTTACAATATTACGATCACTCTGTCCAATATCTGTTCAGACAAAAGCACTGAATTAATCATCATATAACAGTGACAGTTCTGTAAAGCAAACTGAAAAATAAGGGTCACACTTCCAAGTAAAACAACTAAGTATATCTACCATAAGCTAGTGCTGCTGCAGCTGGTTGACTGATGACACGAAGAACATCAAAGCCAGCATCTTCAGCTGCTTCCCTACAAATGATCAAGTTAATGCTGTTACAGAGCTTACTCGTAATTATCACTAAATATTAATTGCTCTGGATTTTATTTAACCCATTGACTCCTATTCCATTATTATTTCCTCCAATGCTGGCCTTTCACTAGACTTTATTTATGAAGTAAAAGTTTCCCAGAAAACGCTGAAGAAGGTGAAATTTTTTAACAAGAATTGGCAAGTGGTAAGAAGACCAGATTTTCCTCACATTTTGCCAGTCAAATCTGATAGGTTTTTGTAAATCTGGCCCAATTCATGAGAGCTCTCTCATTTGGGTACTTTTTGAACAATTTCTTCCTTCTGCTTGAGTTAGATACAAAAAGAAATCTTTTATCATAAGAAGGGATGATGCCACGAATGGTAGATAGTTTTTAAACGAGAAAAAATACTAGAAGCTTGACTTTTCTTTTTCTTCATTCTACTCCCCGTTCTTTTTCGTTATTATTTCATTTTTCCCCCTTGTTGCTGGCCTTTCACTAGACTTTATTTATGAAGTAAAAGTTTCCCAGAAAATGCTAAAGAAGGTGAAATTTTGTAACAAGGTTTTTCACATGTTAATCTGGCCCAATTCACGGGAGCTCTTTCTTAAACACAAGTGAAATTTGTGATCCTCGCATTGTGATCCGTTCAAGCCTGCATTATTTTCAGGTTGCTTTTTTAACTGCTTAAGGTAATAGCACACTGTGAGGATCACAAATTTCACTCATGTTTATCCGCAGTTTAAATATATATGATTTTCATATATTCACATTCATATATATTTACTATCATTGGGTATATTACAAACTCACAATTGTCCATCTATCCATGTGGCTTGATAGCTCAGTGGATAGAGCATTGCACCGGTATCGCAAGGTCATGGATTTGAATCCCATTCAAGCCTGCATTTTTTTTTTCAGGTTGCTTTTTCAACTGCTTATAATAAGTTGATAGCACACTGCGAGGATCACAAATTTCACTCACTCACTCATGATTGTTTGATTGATTGGATGACTGACTAATAATAATTGATTGTTTGGATTGATGGATTGATTGATTAATTAACTAGATGGCTGGATGATTGATTGATTGATTGGATGACTGACTAATAATTGGTTATTTGATTGATTGATTGATTGATTAATTAACTAGATGACTAGATGATTGATTGATTGATTGAATGACTGACTAATAATTGGCTGTTTGATTGATTGATTGATTGATTAATTACAGTCAACGCACTTCACGCATGAACGCCCACACAACGAAGATTGCATTCTTCACATGTACAGTCCATTCTTAATTAGATTATTCCATTCTTCACGTGTATATTTCATTCTTAAATTGAATTAATGTTACTTTTCAGATAGCTTCAAAGATAAGGATTTAGTTTCGAATAAATAATTACAGAGAGCGCGGTCGAAACAATATGGCGGAAGAAGTTCTTCTCAAAATCAAACTGAAAGAAAAGCCGGACGCAATTGCGTTCGTAGAAAGGAAGAGTAGCTGCTTAGCCAAACCGCTAAGAGAATTTAGACTAGATATTGTCAACGAAGTGGGAGAGTTGCTTCCTGGGAATTTTAAGTTTATCAGAATGGGTATTCCAGTAAGCCGTAAACAAGAGGACACAATACCGCTTCAAAAGTGTGCAGCAGAAGAAGAAGGAGAGAGCGGTAGTAAAACCTTCAACATTTCCATCCAAGTCGACAGCACACCTGTGAGCAGTAAATCGACACTACCATAAATACGGTTACCAGAAGTAACAACTACAGATGACTCATCGAAAAAGTGTAAATTGCCTCTATCTAACCGTGACATTTGGCTCAAATAATCATCTACCTTGGCTAAGTTTTCAGGTGTCATATATTCACTAGGTATACTGTCTTGCAAGTTTCTTGTAGCTCATTCCTAACTTTTTGTTTGTTACATTTTGTATTTGCCTTATGGATGGGAGATTAGCCGGTGTGCAAATACCCTCCTGTAACAACCTGTCGCGGATTTCAGAAGCATACACACTTGGTTTTCGAAGTTTCCAAATTTCGATTACTTCAAGAATATCATCTGTTATCAATACTGGATCTTTGCCTCCACAAGAAAATGGTTGAGTCATCCCGTGTAGTGAATAATGTTGTACTATGTTATGAATAGCTCCTTTGGTCACCTTTGTGTTCCGTGAAATCTCTGACGGCCCAAATCCAGCATTGAAAAGATTAACTATTTCGTCTCTAATGTGCAAAGGTAAAGGTTTACCAGGATTGTAAAACCCCCCAAGCGAATTTCTTGCCATCGTTTCAAAAATAAACTCGTGTCTTGAGATCTCATGAAGACCGTTAATTTGGGCGGTTAAATTAATGCTCGCGGTTAAATTAAATTCCCACGGCGCACAACACTGAAACTATTCAAAGTTACGTGTAAGAAAAAAAAGCTACCTTATGAAAAATACAGTTTTAACTAAACGGACGAAAAATCTTATCATTCTTACACTGTCATGAACATTATTCTTAATAACGAAATTCATGATTCGATTATAAAATAAAAGATACGAATAATCAGCAAATTTTTGGAAGAATGAAATCGAAGAATGACCTAATCGATGAATAGTTGAAGTTGTGCGTTCACGCGTGAAGTGCGTTGACTGTAACTGGATGACTGGATGATTGATTGATTGATTGATTAATTGGATGACTGACTAATAATTGGTTGTTTGATTGATTGATAATTAACTAGATGACTGGATGATTGATTGATTGAATGACTGACTAATAATTGAAGGGCTCCCTGCAATAACGTCCTGAGTGTGTTTTTGGTAACTTTCACTAAAATTGTATGTTTTAGGCCTTTAAAAGCACAGTTTTGTCAAATTAATGATTTATTATTGTTCAGGTACTTAAAACAGCTCCAAAATGGGGAAGAAAATCCACATCTTTGAGAAAATGTTTTGGGCTCCTATGACACCCTATGGCTCCCAGGACACCCTATGTATCTTTTCAAAATAAAAAAATTATTCTGTTCGAAGATAGAAGATTTGTTGACCTGGATTGAATCCTTTCAGTCATATGTACATGATCCAGACATAATTTTGGCAAGTGAGTCCCTTTGGAGGCCAAAAATCCAAGATTTCTGTGAAAGTTTTCCAAAAACACACTGAGGACGTTATTGCAGGGAGCCCTTCAATTGGCTGTTTGATTGATTTACTGGATGACTGATTGATTGATGATTGTTTGTTTGAGTGATTGATTAACTAATTGATTGAATTATTGATTGATTGAATTATTGATTTATTGATTGACTGACTGATTCATGGATTGATTGGCAGTCTGCTTAATGAAATACATATAAGTGACGATTTGTCTGTCCGTTTTAGAGCACGGATGAGAAATTGTCACAAATTGGACCGTTCTTGGTTGAAAGTCGTGCGCCATACGCTCTTCGATCGATACGATACGCAAAACAAGCCTTCATGCATCGATCGAATCCTAAGCTTCATGAATGCTAAGTTTTCATTTACAATACCCCTGAAAACGAAAAAGTTTTGTTTAAAACGGTGAATCATTGAGCCGGTTGCAAACAAGCGAGTTCATAAAACCATAGAACAATAATAAAATAAAAAATATGTCAACATGAGCGCGCTGTCGCTGATTCAAAATCAAACCTGAAATACCGAATACGACTGTCTTGCAATAATCGCACTAAACATTACAAACATTTGGCCAAAGCGAATAAAACATTAAAAAGTGCTTCAGAAATACTAGACTTTCACAGTCATCTATTTCCTCATGAAATAGAGTTCGATCGTTCGGTTTGTTTAGTCGTGCGTCACATGCTCTCATCTCGCCAAACGTGTAAATCAACGTTCAATAGTTTAGAATACATTTTATATCAGCAGAATGTGAAGCGTTTGTACGGTACTTGCAGTGCACTCGCGAGAAACGAGACGCGTCTCGCAAGAAACGAGACGCGTCTCGCGAGACGGTGGTAAGTTTCCCGTGAGCGGTACTGTAACTGATGATTGATTGTTTATAAATTATTAATCAAATGAATGACAGACAGGCTGAATGGATGGATCGATGGATGGATGGGTGGAAAAGGAGGTGGGTTGGTGGATGAATAGTTTCAACAAAAAACAACAACATTCTATCATATGAATATAACTGGTTATCAAAAAATAAAATACCTCATGGCCATTCTTTGTTCATCATTGAAGTGTAAAGGTACAATAATAACTGCTTCTTCAATGTCATTCCCACCATTAGCTTGAGCAATTTCTGAAAAATAATAGACATATGTGAAGAAATAAAATATTGTCTAATTAAAAAAAAACATTGAGGAATGACCATTCATAGTGGAACACTGTTACAGCTCAGGAGACAAGATGTAAAATATTTTCCTTACCTAACAATTTCTGAAAAATCATCCTGATAACATCTTTAGGAGAAAAACATGTTGGTTTTTCTTTCATTTCCACCTCAAAGAAGGGTTCTCCATCTTTATTAACAACCTAAAGTAAGTAAATTGAAACAGATATCTTACATCATTTTATAACCAAAACTGCTTCATTTGAAAATCTTCCTACTATGAATAACCTTGCATAAATTAATCGCGTTCGAAGAACGCAATCCTAATTTTGTGTTGGTTGTCCTGTGCTTTATGTGCAGTAAAATTTGAGATTTTTTGGTGTCCGGTCTTTCAAATGGCCGCCCCTATTGTTTTTTTAAGGGGCTCATTTCCGCCGGAAGTTCCTTTGAACACGTCTCCATAATCTCTGATTACTGTTAGTAATAATATTATTGATGCCATTATCAAGCTCAGGGTGGGATGAAAATGAAAAAATCAGCTTGACCTTCGGGCAAGCTGCTACTTTAGTTTACTAGCCCGGAGCTCTGAAGAGCTAGCCCAAGAGTAAATTAATTATTAAAAACAAACAAATTTAAACAAGGGATGAATATTACACCAAGAGGCAAAAAATCTCCAACTTGATCAATTATTGATCAATGAAACTAGTACTCTGATTCGAAGTCTTTCGCCTTTGGATAACGTAAAATATCTTGCAAGCCCTTTCGGAAGTTTGATACAACAAAAATAACACATTTTATATTAGTTACGTGACTTGCTTGCGAGTATCAAGAGATTAAATTACGCACGGCGTTCTACGCGTACATGGCAAACGGCAGCTTGCAGTTTATTATCCTTACTTTTCCTCGAATCGTAAAATAAATCCACTAGAAAAATCGAAGTTAGTTCACATGTTAAAGGTCAAATGAACCAAAAATTTGACATTTTTTCTTTTAGTCCAACATTAATGCAATATGTTAAATGAGTACCAAATAAACATATTCTGAAGTTTGAAACTAATTTGACTTGGCAACGCAGAGATATTGTAAGTTGAAAAATGCGACTTTTTGGCCTTCATAATCGTAGAGCGGTCGGGAAAATTGTCGGAAAGTGACGTCACTATTGACCACCTCAAAACAGTCAAGGTTCGAAGTTGAAAACAATAGGTTTAATGAGCGAAAACAATGCATGCTTGCACGTGCGTTTTATATTTTAGTACATTTCCTTGCCGTTCCCTGCAAAACAACAACGTAAAATGATCAAATTATAGGTTTTTGTGGAGAACGTGAACTCACAACGGTTAATTTTCTTTTTTCTATTTGAAATTTAAAGCCGTCACTATGAATTCAACAGTTTACTTTAACAAAAATTACCGCGTAAGCGGAGATGATTGACAGACAGAGAAAGTTAACATGCACTAAACTACCAAGCGAGGTGGATTGAAAAAACTTAACTCCGTTAAAAAATCTATTGTATAAACAGATGAAGTTTCTCGAAGCAATATTTCGTCGCTCAAAGCTCTTCGTTTCCTACCAAAACACCGGTTCGAGCTCCTCAGCCATTTTCAATTCGAAAACAGTAGAAATCTTTAAGTTTTAAGAATATACACAAGCTAGAATACTCATTATTCGCCAGGAGAGAGGACACTGGGAATGAGGTTGGCTCGCCAATAGTGACGTCACAATCCTTACCAATCCTACCACTTGTAGTGCGCGGCCATTTCAGAAACGTTTTCGTGAAGCCTTCGGAAATCTTCGTACTTTTAGCTATGTAACTTCCTTAAAGGCTCAGGAAGAAAAATTATTGTGTAAGTTTGCTTTATTATGGTTTCTTTTAACGTTTAAATGGATAAAGAAAAAATTTCAAAATTTTGGTTCATTTGACCTTTAATGAGTTTGAGAAACGTGAAACTACTCACTTTCCCATGGAAATGGCAAACGGCAAAAATATTTGCCGTTCGTGGGAAAAACAATCTACAGTATCCAGTATTAATTAACGCAACGACTGTGTCGGCAAATGTTCAAGTTGTCTAGCTTGTTTAAAGAAAACGGTCTTAATCGACAAGACAGATCCTAACTGGTTTACTTTGAACTTAATACAATGAAAACAACAGCGATTTTAAAGACCTAAAAGCAGAGGAGTGAGAACACAATTACGGCCGCTACTGTAAATTTTAATTATTTACGAAAACGCATAATTCAATTCCAATTTTTTTGTTCCCTGTTGATATTTTCTTACATATTTATAATGTTCCTCACATTCACTTTCACTTGAGAACTGTTTATTACACACTTCTTATTTTAATTCTTAACTTAATGATGAGAAAAGGCAACAAATATTGCTTGCCCGTCGGGCAAACTCCGACAAAAAGACACTAGCCCGATGGGTCGCTTCACTAGCCCCGGGCTATCGGACAGCGCTTTTGTCGCGCCCTGAAGCTACATACATGTATGATATCTAAAATTTTTATATGTACTGTCTACTAACAGTATTGAAGAACACAGGGGAAAATTAATACAGCTGGATGCGTTCTATTACAGCTGCATTACTGGAACTTAATTAGTGCTGAATAATATTATTCTTTGCTTTTTCTTGGGGGGAGGGGTACATGTACTTAAGTTTGAAGCGACAGGGAGGTATGAATGATTTTTTTTTGGGGGGGTGGGGAGGGGGGATGGGTTGAAATTATTCATTTTTGGGATTAACATTTTGCCCCCAATATCTTTGGGGGGTGCTAGTTAGATTCTGGCACAGATTTTTATTTTCTGCAAAATAATTCCATGATCAGTGTATTAATTATCTACTAAAAACTTTTGACAACTGGTTCAAAGAACAAACAAAGCAAGACACAAAGAGTATTCCACTTCTGTTAACATTTTAAAATTTTCTGAGTGTTTATTTTTTAATGTGAAAAAGTTATGGGATTTTTTGGGTCTATCTTTAGGCCCAAGCAATTTTTTTGGGTGTCACAATAAATTATTTTGCACATCCATGTCAGGTTTAAACCTGAGTACTCCCTGGGCCTCCAGTAGTTTGGAAATTGTTAGCCAAATTGGCATTGTTTTGGTCACTACAAAAATGACTTTGTTTCTGAAAAGTAATCATAATTTAAGGCCTGATTTAAGTTGTTTCTTGAGTTTTGCATGAACTTTAATAACAGTTGCTTTCCAAACCTTTTTCAGGCTAATTTGATGGGAAAACTACA
This sequence comes from Dendrophyllia cribrosa, assembly GCA_024195265.1. Lineage (NCBI taxonomy): Eukaryota > Metazoa > Cnidaria > Anthozoa > Scleractinia > Dendrophylliidae > Dendrophyllia > Dendrophyllia cribrosa. The sequence goes on from JAJLRJ010000001.1 coordinate 37,139,585, forward strand.
ACTAGTTTTCTTTTTCAGCATCAAGAGGAAGGGGGGGGGGGGGGGGGGGGGGGATCAGACACTAGGATCTCCACCTAGCTACACTAGGTATGTGACCTTCATTCATTTCATCACACATTTCTGGTGTCACATATTCTGTGCAATAAAAAGCTATATAATTTACCTTGCAGTCTGACACTTGAACCTCTTGCTGAACTGCGTCATCAGAAAACCTACAGTCAAAGTGATGATAATATTATTATTTCCTCTTGGTTCAGAATTCAAGAGTACAAGAATCAGAATGAAAAGATTGTGTTTACTTCAAACATTTTTTACACATGCATGTCTATATGTTTATTCTATTAAAACTGACATGTTTAAAGAAATTATACATCTGTTAATTCCAGTGATTTTCAACCAAATATCATTCAATGATCTTGCATCTTACTCTGACTGGCTTAGAGATAGTTGGCCGCAAAATTTCTTGACTTTGCCAGTGAACTCATCATTGGAAATAAAGCCAGCATTACATGTATGTAAGATCTAAAACATGAAGCTGTCAAATGCTTCAGGTTGCACTTCACTAATGCCCACACCCTGAGATGACAAATGTCAGTCAGTAATATGTGAGCAAATAATGCTAGACTTATGCCTGGGGAAATGGGCATTACTGAAATTGACTGATGGTTTGTGATAAGAAGAGATGGTTTAATAAAATAACACCTTAGTTGGACATCTTGATATGTAAGTTCACAATCTTACCTTAATCCAATCATTTTGCAAGCTCTTGCCATAGTGTTCTTTGAGTTCCGAATAAGGCCATGCTTAGCAGGAAGACCAATTGACTACGAAAGGATGAATCATTATTAGACTTTTGGCCCCTCAAGGTACATAGAACGTAGTGATGTAGGATCACAGACGACATTATTAAACAAAGTTTATTTTCATTTTAAGTAAGGTAAGTCTAGTAATTTTAACAGCCGTCGCTGTTTGAAGACAACCCTTTTTGACACAGTGAGGTCATTAGATGTCTCAATGCAGGATATCAAATTGGAGTGACGTGGGCTAGCGATGCATGAAAATCTCACCTTGTCTTTCCCTGAGTACGCTACAAGTGCAGGGGTAACTCTATCTCCAGCATCATTAGCAATGATTTCTGTTTTCCCATCCTTAATAAAATAATATCATTATATAGTAAGAAGATTTCCATTCAATTTATGTAGCGTAGTAAGTTTAAATGAAGCGATTTTCTACCTTGTAAAGGGCCAGGGAAGCGCTTGTACAACCGAAATGAATACCAACTGAAGCCGCCATGTTTTTTAGGAACGGTTGAGAAAAACTGGAAATGACTATTTCCAAGTCCCTCTCGGTTAACGGTACATCTTGCCCTTGCCGAGCCCTTGCCAAATCTCAAGACCCTCTGCAGCCAGAGCCGTTGATGTCTCTTGGAGGTTATTCAGCGAAAAGTTATGTAATACGGCGAATAATAGGCAAGGAAAAAATTATAAAACCCGAAGAGTACAATTAAAATATGGCAAACTGGTCCGAGCTGAAAAGGAGTATTTTGATTGGTTCCCTGAGCGGCCTTGAAGATGCGGCCTTGAAGATGGACCGCTCACGAACTCATTTCGCCGAATTCCTTTAATGAAACATTGAACAAAAGAAAAATGTTTTCTATTTAGTAGAAACATTTTTCCTTATGTCTGGTGGACAATTTCGGTTACACTTTTCTCAAAGCGGCCTGAAAAATGCAAGTATATGCTTAACTTTGGAGAATGCGTTTCCCGGGGGGGGGGGGTACTCCCATCTCCCATATATGAGCTATATTGGTATGTGCCGCTGTGAAAAGTATGGTTTTCAGGGCTGTTAAGTCTGGGATAGGGTAGGGTTTTTCGGTGTTTAGTCTAGAATAGGGTTGCAAAATGCAGATAAAATGGTCTAAGAAATAGAACACAAACCGCGGTGATAAACATATTGAACTTATTCATTTTTATAAAACTTGACGTTTCGTATGCTACTACATACATTTTCAAAAGTGACCGTTACAGTGTTGAAAACTATACTTATATAGTATTGAAATGGGACTGGGACCGAGATTAAGTACAAAAAGAAACAGCTAATTAATAAAGCATCAGCTTCTCGCTACTGACGTTTGCATTAAAAGCTGGCTTCAGTTCATGGTCTAGTATAGGCTAAGGGTCTCAGAGTCCCAGCGGCAAACCCCCGCCCAAAAATTTGCAGAGTACCCCCATTTCACGTGTTTTAAACCGAAAGAGGAATCCCCCAATTTATCTTAGTAACAATCACATTCCCAAACATAAACTAACTGGTAACACGATACTCCACACACTACCCGTAATCAATATGGCACACCATAAAGATTATTTTACCCTGGGTAAAAGGAGGCTTTACTCGCACTCTCATCTTTCTCATATACCTAATTCAATAAAGGTTGCTTTCGCAATTGGTCATTGGTAATTGGGCATTGGCAATTGGATATTGGCATTTGGGTATACGGAACACAATGCAATGCTTTGCTTCAGTGACCGCCGGCGAGGAAAAAAGCTTCGTGGGTAAGAGTCTTTTTAAATCTTCAGGCATGGCATTCGGGTTCTATAAAACTACAAGTCGAGGGCCATTTGAACAGTGAACATCACGAATTCAGTACGGTAGCTTGGGCCGGTTTGGAACTGCAAAGCAGGCGTGGGGTCAAGACGCAGCTAGGGATGTGGGGACTAGGCGTGATGCGAAAGAGAGGAAGGCCCCCCTACCCTCTTTTACTCTTCCCAACCCCCGAGACTAAACGAATTTTAAAAATTTAGCATTTGCTCACCAAAAAACGTCTACAATGCAGGCTATGGATCGGGCAATCTTCAGAAACCAAATCAAGTTTTCCGTCAGGACACCCAACAAGGAATACTCTGGATGACGCTTTGGTTCTTTTAGCGAACTTACTAGCTGTCGAGACAACAGGATGACGTAATACACTGGGGAATTACAAAAAAAAGTTTACATTCCAGTGAGCCATCGACTGACTAGTTTGCATATCTGTCCCCGTATACTATTTAAAACGCTTCGCGTATAGGTGGTTTGCAATCAATCTCTAGAGACATAGATAACAATAGTGAAACAAACAAATGCTGGTGGACGAACAAAAGGAGCTAATGAGAGAATTATTGTTTATGTCCACCAGCATGGCGGTGATGACGTAACATGAAAACCACCTATACCACGTATTCTATTCTATAAATAAAAAGTAATAAATCTAATAAATTATTGTTTTAGGTTATTTCACCAAAAATACAATAATAAGTTTAAATTGATTAATACAATTAATAATATTAATATTTATTTTGAATGACAAATAGATTTGTTGACAATAGAATATAGAAACTGTGAGAAAAAAGGAAAACACCAACTACTGTTAAGAACACTGGTCCAAAGTAGCGTAGTCGGAATGCTTACCATAATTAACAGTGTTGAAACTACGGATGATTATTTTTTTATAATTTGTAGCGCGATTGTTTAAAACTAAAGATCGTTTTTTACTTTGTACATGTAAATTGCAATATCCTGTAGTCTCCTGTTCTGGATTGTTAGCAACCGAGCTCGATTAAGGCGTGCTTCATAAGAGTCTGTCTTGGTTCTGTAGACTGCTCTCAACGCTCGTTCCTGGATACACTATCTTTCTAAACAAATTCCTTTTCTCTCCTCATTTTGTAAAACTATAGACCTTTCCCACATTCCACTCCAGTGAGCACACACAATGAAACGAGGTCGAGGCTTGGGTGGACAATTTCATACAAATCACTGTATTTTGTCCACCCCAGCCTCGAGTTGGTGCCTTTGTTCACAGGAATGCGGGAAAGGTCTATTAAGAACTCATTGATCAATAACTACGATGACTTCATTGATACATTAAATACTTAAAATAATATTATTAGCTCATGAAAAAATACTTTTTATCTTAATTTATGTAATTTAAATCTTATTTTTCTATGTACTCAGTTTTCCTTTTGGGTCATCCACTCGATTAGCTCTAGCTATTTGGATGCTCCAAACTCACAAATTCTACCTGTTAATTTTTTCTTTGGTTTTTCTTTTCTATATCTATAATTTAGTTTTATTTTTAAATCATTTTCTTTTTCCTTTTTTGTAAAGATCTTGTGTGAGTTGAAATAAAAATATTGTTGTTGTTGTTATTGTTTCTGCTGTCAGAAGCCTTGCAGAAATGCCAAACTACATGGCAGTAAGCGAGGAGCGGTAGTATAGACGACTTGTAGATAGCTAATTTGGCCGAACACGGAATCAGAATACGCAGGCGTAACAACACTCCCACTTTCTCACTTGCCTTCTTACACTGTTCACTAATGTTGCTACCAAAGTTAATTCTATCATCTATGTTCAGTTACCCCAAGCAATTTAATGTGATCTGTAGTTTCAATAACTTGGTCGTCTACGTGTATATCGAGGCTCCAACTATTCAGTTCCATGTTCCTAGGGTTGATGATCAGTGCCTGAAACTTGTTCGCCTTCGCCAAGAGGTAGTTGTCCCTGTACCAAGATGCAGCTCGTCGGCCTTCCTTCTCTAGCCTGTTCATCATTTTGCTAACAGATTTCCACAGTTATTTTAATGGTTGTCCTTAGGACATGAGTGCATCATTAAATTTTTCTCTTTACTCTACAGTGAGGTTGTACAGAAATGAGTAGAAAGGCTCAAAGTAATTGAAATTATAGTATGCTTTGATTGCCTGTAAAATGGAAGGCCCATAACATTTTAATGTGGTTCAATGCGATACAAATGCTGGTAAGTTGTGTAAAGTAATTTAATGTCGTGTTGCATCCAGCTCTTTGTTTGCCAACTCAGCAATATCAGTGGCCTTGGAAACTTCCGATGTCTTGCGTTTTTGAACAGTACCCTTTTCTAACTCTCTATTCAAGTAACTCCCCATATCCAGTCCTTCTAATGTATTGTCTGGATGAATTCTGAAGCAAGCTGGAGAACAGATTAGGTTGAGGCTTCCTTGTAGCAGATAAAGAATGGCAATTCCTGCAAAATGACAAACCAGTGCACTGGCTACGGGCCGATCTGAGAAGGCAAAGAAGAAACAGGAAATATGAGTTTTGATCTTATACACTTAATTTGGAATAGTTGTTTTTTTGGGATCGAGTGAAGCAATGTTTTACCCAATATCACAATATTTTACATACAGTGGATCAACCCTGCCATACTAACACTTTTTTACCCCCAAAAAGGTCAACTAATTACTTTCTAAATCTCATTAATAATTCATGACAGGAACACAAAGGAAGCCACTACCCCATGAAAGTGGTTTGGATCAGTACCCGGTCATTCTTTCATTTTCTCCACATTTAATGATCAGTTTGAGAAGCTATATAAAACACTCGAAAGAGTGTTTCATCGGGTATCCAAACATCTTGAAGTGGGTTAAAAAATCTCGGCTACGCCTCGTTTTTCAACCCACTTCTCGGTGTTTGGATATCCTGATGAAACACTCTTCCTCGTGTTTGATATATTACTTGAAGGATCAATACTAGCCTGCAGAGTCAATATTATGGAGACATGTAGTCAGTTCTAACTTTTGAGTCTGTGGATGAAATCCTATGGTGTGACCATTCAAATGAAACCTCTTCAGCAGTACTTTTGCATGGTACCATTTGTTCTAACTTTTGAGTCTGTGGACGAAATCCTATGGTGTGACCATTCAAATGAAACCTCTTCAGCAATACTTTTGCATGGTACCATTTGTGTTTCAGTATTCTACAAAATGTTATTTGGGATTTTTCTTGAATTTTGATGTTTGGCACTCTTGGGAGTTAAAGGGTTTTAATGGATATTTTCTGGAATCGCCCAATAAGTGATAAAGAGTGGTATTATTGATCCATCAAAGTGTAAGCACTGGAAATGAATAGAAACTGTTGTCAGCCACCTTCCATGATCAGTTTGATAAGCTATATCAGACATGAAAGGGTGTTTCATCACAGGGAGCAGAGGAGCCAAATTTGACCTTTAAGCGTTCGATCTTTGAGCTTTATACGCCCGCTGTGTCTTGCGTTATTCGATCTGTTGTTTTCGATTTTTCGCCCCAGCGGGACCCCAAGCGTAATCATTCGTGCCTCGTTCGGTAAGCTTTCCGAGCGAGGCATGAATTGCCGAAAAGAAAAAGAGACCTCTCTTCTTGCTGCGCAACGATTTTGTGGCGCCCACAGTCAGCAGCCTGCGGTTACCAAACGGAAAGCTCCAATTACGCTTGGGGTCCCGCTGGGGTGAAAAACAGACTCGAAAACAACAGATCGAAAATCGAACGCGTAAACAAAAGTTAAAGGTCAAATTTGGCTCCTCTGCTCCCTGTGGTTTCATCAGGTATCCAAGTTAAAAAAAAAAACCTTTGCTGTGCCTCGTTTTTCCAACCCACTTCTTCAGGTGACAGTTTGGAAATCCTAATGAAAAACTATTTAAAACACTTAATTAAAATAAACCACTTACCTGGTAGCAGGAATATATCTTCGAAAGACCACAGACCTACCCATGTTGAGACTGCTCCAAATCCAAGATTGTACACAAAAATCTGCTCCAGAGCTCGGAGCCACCACGGATATGGCGGATTCAGGTTCTCTAGTTCTGTTGGTATGATTTGATCACTCAAACAATAGCAAATGCTCGATACAGCATAACCCACACTCATAGCCAAAACTGAAGATATAGCATTGCTGTTTGGATACTTAATAAATCTCACAATATTCCATGTTCCTCGCCAAAAGCTTACCACCGCAGCACCAATAACGAAGACATTGATGAAATTATTGAGCATTCTTGCGGCGATGTCTCCACAGAAGTTTGAAGTTGACGTCTTTCTGAAATATTTTTTTCCCTCCAGAACAATCGCTGATGGTTCTGCGTATCTTTCGCTGATACAATAACCAGGAGCAGCTACGATGGAAGATGTAGTTTTCGTCGACAAAACGATTAAAAATCCAACAAAATGTGAAACACAGAAGCTTGCTAGTGAAGTTGTTGTGTAATAATCCAACAACAGCCACACTCCTCTCCAAAACGTTACGATCATAATCGACAGAGGATAAAACATGAGAAGGTAAAGCACCTTTCTCGCTTTTCTTTGATTTAGAATGACCTTTAAATGATCTCCTACCAACATAATCGAGTAAATTATTACAGAGCTGGCCACCAAAGTTATCCAAGCGCTACTAACTTGATTGTCGGGAAACACGAACAAGTCTAAAGTGTACCACGTCCCACGCCAATAGCTTACTGTGGCGGGTGTTATTAAACACGAAACTAGGATCCAATTCAGGAATCGTTTCAAGAAGAACAAAACGGACATCTTTTGTCCGATTACCCAACAAACCGGAAATTCTTGCCAACCTCGTTCCCAGGGTCCCCCTCTTCCCGCCCCCCAAGACCGAGAGAGATTGAGGATGGTTTGTATCTATCCTCATTTATAAGCGACCTTTAGATTTGACTACGAGTACGAAATCGAGTACGACTTTGGAATTGCGAAATAATTGTATCCCCCGAACTGTAACTCTTTGCTGTTTGAAAACTCGTTCTCAACCTCGCACTCGTAGTCCAATCTAAAGGTCGCTGTTTCTTTATCGCGACAACAACATGACTATTGCTCATTGTCACGCGCTGTGACGTTGGCCAGTTGGCAACAATAGCGACCTTCAGATTTGACTACGAGTACGAAATCGAGTACGAGTCTGACTTTGGAATTTCGAGATAATTGTATCCACCGAACTGCAACTCCTTCCTGTTGCTGACTAACACGTAAATAAACGTTAGGGATAAGATTGGTGTGATAATTAAGTATGAGGCACACGAATTTGGTTTGAAAACTCGTACTCGTACTCAATCTCGTACTCGTAGTCCAATCTGAAGGTCGCTAATTGCTCATCTGAGACAGCCGCCCCTCATCGCTCCCGGCCGCTAGGAGCGTTCGTGCAAGAGAGCGTCTGCGATTTACTTTGAGAAATTCCATACTGATGACGTAAAATCACCCGCTAATCGCGTATTGACAGGCCCATCACAAGGGGCAGTACGTACGCAGCTCTTACAAGGTCTTCTCTGATTTGCTGAGAAAACAATAAAACAAGCAACACAACAATGGACCCAAGCCCTGAAAACAATAGAGCTGCGTGATACCCAGGTCCAAATAAAATTATCTGCATCACAAATCCTACTAGCGCCTGGTGTGTTTATTATGACCTTTGTTCACTCGGTTTTAAGTTGGTTTGATTTTTACAGTTTAGCCCTCATCAGTAAGTCTTTTAAAGATCTACCGCTTTCGTATGAAATAAGGGGAGGTTCTTTATAGATTCTCCTAAGCAAAGGTTGTGATTCATTTGTCCATGAGGATGTAGGCACACAGGGTTGTATTGTGCTACAAAGGATAAAATTTCCTGGCGCGCTTTTATTTCTTAGTGCTATGGTTTATTATCTCTGTTTCCATCTTTCGGTGAAAATATTGGCGAAAGAAACTGCCATTTTTGTCCTCGGCCATTGCGTTGCCACGAGACTGAAGGCAGCAGGGGCGTAGCCAGGATTTTTTCGGAGGTACGCACCATCAATTTTGATACATTCCACCTACCTCCTCCCTCCACCCTCAAGTCCCAAATCTTTCTCTTTTTTAGACTTTTTCAGGTACGCACGTGCGTACAGGTAGCTACGCCCCTGGGCAGTCTTTCCGCTAAAAGCAGACTGTTGATGATAATAACTCTTCTTCCCATGTATCGCCGCTAAATGTTCATTCATCAACACTTGCACGAGTGGCGCTGTTTGAAATACCAGAGACTTGCCATATCCGCCGTCGGTAAATTGACAAAAACAGAAAAATCTCTTCACCGCAGATATAGCCTGCGCGCAGACGTATCCGATTTTCCTGCTCCCCGCGGAAAACGGACGTCTGCGAAACGCTGTTTCGAATCGTGTTCACGCATCCTGCTGTTCTCGATTAAAATATTCCATAAATCATCTCGACCGACTCGTGCTGTGAAATGATCTTCACCAAATGTCTCGCCGGGATCTCTCGCTGTGATAATGTTTTGAAGATTCATTCCCTAGCTCTTTTCCCCAGCTTTTGTTTTAGGCTCAGTGGTACAGAAATTTCTAATTTGTCACAAAAGTAGGACCTGCGAAATTCCGTTTTCGGCGAATGTTTTTCTTCGAAAAGTCCATCAGTTCGTCGCTTCTGTAGAAGTCCAGCGCATGGTTCACGGATAAACGGCGTCGTAGAGTGCACAGCAAACTCTAGTGAAAGGTTTTCTTCGTCATCTTTCAATTCACCGCGACCTTCTGTCGCTATACATCACGATTGGCGAGAAACAGCACACAATCACCCATGTTTAGTCGACATATTTAGATCCGTCATAGAAAAACCCGCATGAATTTTTATGCAGCATAAATTATTTCGGCATTTCGTGGTGATAGCCAATCAGAAGTGTTTCTAACAATGCCTACTGTCAAGCGTCCAATCAGAGCGCGGTCCACGGATCCTTGAGAATAAAGAAACAGCAGGATACGTACGTGAACACGATCGATTCGAAACAGCGTTTCGCAGGCGTCCGTTTTCCGCGGGGAGCAAGGAAATCGGATACGTCTGCGCGCAGGCTACGCAGATAAAACTATAAAGAGTCTGAAACTTACGGTGGCCCAAAAGTGTCACGGCAATTTCAATTTGCTCACGGCATTTAAGAAACACATGCTGAGCTTCAAGCGGAGAGGATAGAAATTTCTATTGAAAAGCCAATAGAAAACGAGGAAATTCGATCCACACCAAGGATATAAATACATGTTTGAAAATTATGCCGAGCAGAATGTTTAACCTTTCTCAACAAAAATATGAGTTGCTACTGAAAGGTAGCAACTAGCAAATACAAACCCGGCAACTGATGATGTTCGAGAGGAGAACCGAAACCATGGTCTTGCCTGAATGAAATAGTGGCATATTAAAACGAAGCAGTCGCTAGACTGTCAAAATTGCTAATGGAGGTTTTAGTATAAACAGCGAGCTCCGCGCAGCTATAAAGCGTAGCGAATGGAAGCTAAAATTACAGCCTTGACTGAGACAAACTTCAACTCTCAACTCTCTACAAGTTGAATAGCTTATTAACTGCTATAAAGCTTCGATCCTGAAAATTAAAATCCTGCAAAGACAAAACTAAAATAGCTGGGCCCAGCGTGACATTAATAGCAGAAAAGACATTCACGGCCAACAGATCATTTCAGATCCTGTCATGTCTGGTATTTCAGAGAGAAAAGTTTGAGAAATTCAAACCTTTCCTACATAAAAATCTACATGCCAATATTAATGGCGAAACAACACACCAACCGCCAGGCAAAAAAGGACGCTAAAATGAGGTAAAAATCTACAAGCGCAACACCACGGGAAACCACAACCGACAGACTTGACCTCTAGTCCGTTGCACCGCTCGACTTCTGAAAGATTTTAAAACTCAGTCTAAACTCCTTAACAAACGGCTAAATGCAGAATACTCGTTCAAAACACACAGAAGGAGCAAATGGCATTAAAAACATGAGGTAAGAGTCGTGCAGACCTGTCAACCCCATTTTACACTTGAAGTTGAAATTGCCGTGAGCGAAGTTGAAATTGCCGTGAGCAAATTGAAATTGCCGTAAGCAAATTGAAATTGCCGTGAGCGAAGTTGAAATTGCCGTGAGCAAATTGAAATTGCCGTGAGCGAAGTTGAAATTGCCGTGAGCAAATTGAAATTGCCGTGAGCAAATTGAAATTGCCGTGACACTTTTGGGCCACCGTAGAAACTGACTTGCTTGTGACGTCATAGCCTGCTGTGCGGGCGCTTTGTTTCTTCTTTTTTGGTGGGCGAGTGCTGGTCGCCATTGTGGTTTTGCACCCTCCCACGCCCTTGGTCGCATCTTTTGACTCGCCTCAGTCTGCGGTTTTTAATACGCAGCGCTCGTTCGCCCCTCAAATATGCCTGCTTACAGCTAGTATAGCTGCGTATGGCTAGTAACATCAAGACATTAAACAAAGGACAAATAGATTGAACACAGAGTCGAACATTTTCTAACGACAGACAAGATTTATCCTCGCAACTGGCGCCGAGTGGCGATTGAGTCACAACACTGCAAAATTTAAAGTATAACAAGTAGTAATCATAGATTATAGTGCGTCTCCTTATCCCGTGGCACCTCGTCTTGACCTAGTACCTCAGTTTCATGAATTAATTCAGCCACTGTCTAAAAGGGCTATGTCGCGAGATATGTCATGCAGGCAAAAACGTGGGGCCGACATCAAACAAATTCACGCTATCGCCGTGGGATCGGTCAAAATCCTGCCGTGCTGTGTACTCCGAAGGTTCTCAGATTTTTCCAACGTATAAATAGTATATTTGTCTTGATTTCATTACGGTTATTTCTCCGATTTTGAAATCATACTCCTCAGTACATGTACTAATACCGGAACCGGAAATGAGAAATTTCTGAGAAAGCCTGAAAAACCGCGTTAATGGAGCATGAAATCAACGATTTAGTCACGCAACATTCGACGTGAATTTCGCAGGATTTTTCGGATAAAATTACAACTACCAGTTGCAAATAAGACACAAGACTGTTGAATATAATTCCTTTATTAGCTAGACAAATTTTAGTCACAAAACTGCGAAATCTTTAGTCGCAAATGCGCCCGATACAGGCGCAATTTCGAGCACTGTAAAGTTAATCTGCGTTCGCCTGGCGCGGCCGGTCAGTGAATTATTGCTACAAGATATACAGCGAATTGCACCGTATCGTAGAACATCGCAAAGAACGACGTCGGTATTTAGGTGAAAGCTTCCCAAATCAGGCAGAGAACCACAGCAAAATCAAGATACAACATTCAAGACATACCAGAACGGTAGCAAGGAAAATCCGATAACTTCTTGCTTGATTCCAAAGAGACCCAACAACTTACTTGGTCCGGAGAAGAACCTTCGTCCAATTTTTCCACTGCGTACTTTTAGTAGGCATTGAAATATTGAGCCGTACGATTCCAAAATCGGGAAAATATCCGAAACTAAATCAAGACAAATAAATTATTCACATGTGACATTTCGGAACCCCAGCTCCCCAGTATGATGCCTGATTTCCACGCGCTGGGAATGCTGGACACTATTGTGACGTTTCAAGATGGCGCAGATTTTGTACCGACACTTTTCTCGATTCGTTCCGCTTAGACGACGCGCTAAGCATGCTGGATACTATTGTGACGTTTCAAGATGGCGCAGATTTGGTACCGACACTTTTCTCGATTCGTTCCGCCCCCCAGCCGACAAGATTAGGAAGCGTCTCCTTCGTCGACGCAATTATGTAAAACTAGTAGTAATCATAGATTATAGTGCGTCTCCTTATCCCGTGGCACCTCGTCTTGACCTAGTACCTCAGTTTCATGAATTAATTCAGCCACTGTTTAAAAAGGCTATGTCGCGAGATTTGTCACGCAGGCAAAAATGTCGGGCCGACATCAAACAAATTCACGCTATCGCCGTGGGATCGGGCAAAATCCTGTCGTGCTGTGTACTCCGAAAGGTCTCAGATTTTTCAGACATATAAATAGTATATTTGTCTTGATTTCATTTCGGTTATTTCTCCGATTCTGAAATCATACTCCTCAGTACATGTACTTATACCGGAACCGGAAATGAGAAATTTCTGAGAAGGCCTGAAAAAATGTTCCAGCGATAAACTTCTTGGACACCGCGTTAATGTAATGTAATGTAATGTAATGTAATGTAAATCTTTATTTAAACACGGAGAATCATCAGTTAAGTTAATAATTAAAAATTAAAACTTGTACAACTGCTTTACATGATTGCCGTGTGGGAATCCGATATCTCAGATACTTTCTTAATACCCCGTTTAAACTGCCCAATAGAACAAACGCTTTTTAAATCTTGGGGCAAGTTGTTCCACAAACAGGCCCCGCTGTAGCAAAAACTTGGAGCATGAAATCGACGATTAAGTCACGCAACATTCAACGTGAATTTCGCAGGATTTTTCGGATAAAATTACAACTACCGTAAGTTGCAAGTAAGACACAAGACTGTTGAATATATTTCCTTTATTAGCTAGACAAATTTTAGTCACAAAACTGCAAAATCTTTAGTCGCAAATGGCAGCGCCCGATACAGGCGCAATTTCGAGCACTGTATGCGTTCGCCTGGCGCGGCCGGTCAATGAATTATTGCTACAAGACATACAGCGAATTGCACCGTACCGTAGAACATCACGAAGAACGATGTCGGTATTTAGGTGAAAGCTTCCCAAATCAGGCAGAGAACCACAGCAAAATCAAGATAGAACATTCAAAACATACCAGAACGGTAGCGAGGAAAATCCGATAACTTCTTGCTTGATTCCAAAGAGACCCAACAACTTACTTGGTCCGGAGAAGAACCTTCGTCCAATTTTTCCACTGTGTACTTTTAGTAGGCATTGAAATATTAAGCCGTACGATTCCAAAATCGGTAAAATATCCGAAACTAAATCAAGACAAATAGATTATTCACATGTGACATTTCGGAACCGCAAGCTCCCCAGGATGATGCCTGATTTCCACGCGCTGGGAATACTGGATACTATTGTGACGTTTCAAGATGGCGCAGATTTGGTACCGACACTTTTCTCGATTCGTTCCGCCTAGCCGACAAGATTAGGAAGCGTCTCCTTCGTCGACGCAATTATCAAGTTGACCAATCGGCGCTCCTGTCTTGATGCGTCATCAGTATGGAATTTCTCAAGGTAAATCGCAGACGCTCCGTCTCGCGCGAACGCTCCCAGCGGCCGGGAGCGATGAGAGGCTGCTGTATTCGCAGGCTAATCTGAGGTCATCACCACGTGCAATTTGGTAGACAATTGGCGTTCGCGCTGAGTTTTTCTATCTTTTTGCTGCTACACCGTGCTGACGAGACCCAACCAGGTCGAAACAGCTGTCCGCGGTTGCATTTTGGCTTTCAAACTTATAAATATAGGGCGCTTTCCATTCAACCAAAAATTCCGGAAATTCCGGGTTGGGAAGCGAATGGAACGTAAATTTCCCGGAATAAAATCCCGGAATTTTAGGACAACCTCGCGAGGTTGTCCTAAATTCCGGAAAATCGGAACAACCGGAAAATACCGTTCCATTCGACCATTCCTGCTCGGCCCAGTATCAAGATGGCGCCTCAATATCAGTGCACGGCGTGTTTGTTTTTCACCGAGAGCTTACAGCTCTTACTCGAGCTTGATTGCTCACGTAACATAGCTAGTACAACAGCAGAAATGGCCACAGCTAGGACTGGTAAGTAGCACAGAAATGCTTATAAGCTTATGTATTAAACGAATGTAATAAGTCACGAGCACAAAGCCGAGTCGCCGACTCGATTTTTAAAAATTCCTTCGCATGTATTAACTGTATTAACAGCTAGCTGCGCTGAAAAAAATGATATCATCGTTCTCGCTTAAAATATCGTTCGTTTTAACTTCAGAGTTGTCGAACAACTCCAAAAGCAGTAAAAGAGGCAACAAGTCCGCCATTTGTTTTGACTGTTTTGCTTTGGTTTATTTTGTATTTTCGCGCGAAACTTGAATTAACGTGATGGCCTGGAACAACCAACCGGAAAATACTGTTCCATTCGTCACATGGAATACCCGGAATTTCAAACCGGAATTTTTGGTCGAATGGAAAGCGCCCATAGTTTCTGGCCGAGAACAATCACTGACTGGAACAGTCTTCCATCTGATTAATTATCGATAAACGCCGGCACAAAATTCAAGACCACCATCTCTGACCACATTTATTCGTTGTAATTTTATTCCATTTTATTTAAGCTTTTTCCTATATTTATTTCTGTATTTAATTTTTAGTTTTTTTTTTTGGAAGCTTGCACTTATGTCACTATGTTATGTTGCAAGGCAATAAATGTAAAAATGTAAAAGTTTGGGCTCTATCATGTCGTTGTCGTGTTAAATGTTATACATAGTATCAGCCTTGCTTTATACATTGTTTGTATTCTTGATTAAGGCGGGGGTACACCTGAAAGGCATTTTCCGCCACTTGACATGGCTTTAATGGAAATATCTCCTTCACATTTCAAGCAAACCAAAAACCCTATGCTTAAAACTTAAATCTATGTTATGGGGTGTTTTGTAAATTTTTGGGTGATTTTTGGGTGTTTGGGAGGAAATAGTTTTTCTCAAAGGATTGGTAAAATTTAGAGAAATAAGAAATATTGAAGATTTAGTGAATTTTAAAAATTAGAATTTGTAGTTAATAATTAATAGACGGATACCAAGTTAGTCCACTAGCAACCTGGGGTGCTCTTGCGTGGGTATCAACTGTCTGTTGGTGTTCCAAAAATCATTTTCTTTCAGCTCCTATCCCTTCTTAAAACCTCTTAAAATTTCATTAAAATTCAGGTGTACCCCCGCCTTAACTACAGTTTTAGGGTTATTTCTAGGGACATTATTTCATTGTTAGCATTTCTCAATTGTCATGAACTGCTAACATGGTGGGAACTATGAAACTGAACACAAGGCATCACTAAATCGACATTGCACATGCACAACTAGTGCCAGTCCCGAACCGTCCCCAAAAAGCGCAAAAAAATTCAAAGGAAAAGAGACAAAAATCGAATTTTTTGTCGAATCTTAAGCAATTCAACTTATTTTAACATCAGGAATAAAAGTGGTCAGATCAGCCCTGCAGTTCATTGTATATTTTAACATCTGCAGCATTTACAGGTAATGTATGAAATAAACCGTTATGACGTCATAGCTTTTTCAATAACGTGAATTTAATTTTTTTTTTTTTTTGGGGGGGGGGGGGGGGGGGGGGGCGGGGGGGGTGGGGGAATTTAAGATGTCTGAGTTTTAAGGGTTTTTTGTTCTGGTCAAAAAAACGAACGGGGAAGAGAAAAACTCACTCGTAAAAATATCCAGCCGTTTTACACATCTTTTCGCTGAATAACCTCTATTTATTTTTCCAAGTACTAGTATATTGTTATTTACTTGTTACACTACTATATTTAAATTGATTTATTTTAACTTTTTTCCGGGTTGTTCCAGGTAGGTTTCGGGGTCTCCCAGGGGTGTTCCGGGTGTTTTCCTGGGTGTACCGCTTGTGTTCCAATCTCCGGGGGTGTTCCAGGTTTTACAGACACCCTATCAAAATGCGTGACATTCGTTGCTTGAGCTTGTCGGGTGCTTGGCCGTCACGAAAACAACCAAACTTGCGAATCCCCATCAACCTCGTCCCAAGCGCTGGGAACGAGGTTGTATACCCATTAACAATTCCTTCTTTTTCGTTTGGTCGGAAATAACCTGTTATGGTTTCGGTTGATTTGATTTTTTTTTTCGTCTTTTATGGTCAAGAACATGCAAAGACACAACCAAATACAAGTATAAAACACAAAACACGGAAATCAAAGTTGCTTTTCAATTTATTACCACTTGCAAGTAACTACCATGTATCGAAACCCTGAGTTAAAAATATGACCCGAAAAAATCCATCTCGCGTACTAACGAGGAATTTTCAAAATAAAAACTTGCTCTCTAACTATAATTTCCCCGTTCTGTGTACAGTTAAGGAGATAGACTGGCCCGGGTCATGATTTTTCGGCTCTCTCTCGACTTTTAACTTAACTTCATCAACATAAAGTAAAACCATAAGGAGCCGATTAATCGGCTCCTGGTAAAACAGAAAGCTTTACTGCAATTATTTTCTGTTTTTGACATAAAACAATTAAATTCTTTTCAGAAAAAGTGTAAACAATTTGTTATTATTTCCTAAACATGTTTCGAATACTTTCTTTCTTACAGCCGCTGTTCCATGGGGCAGCGGTCACCAATACAAGGCTCTCCTCAGTCTTCTTTCGGTGTTCCATTACCGGTCCTTACATGGGCCTGGCAACGTATTCCTAATTTGTATGTAGCTTGTTTCGTATTGTTAGCAAACATACTTTTATTTTTTTTTTCATAACAGCTCTTCGCATCACGATGCTTGAATAACTTATATGTATTCTCTTGATGGTCTCCTCGAATCAATTAAATTTCAAAACATTTCTAAACGGATGGTGCAACCACGGTCGAAAAAAATCACAAGTGTCACGTGACTACTCATTTGGCCAGTGCGCCAACTCTTCCATGTAAGATTCTTGGTGTGTAACTAGTTAGTTCTTCATCAAACTCGCAGTTGAGTGGCAATTTGCATCAGAGACTTGAGCCCAGGCATAAACGTGCTAATCTCAGAGAAGCTACCGCTGGATATGAGCCTCGTGTGCGCCATCAGGCCACGTGGATAGTCCCCTACTTGGCATGCTGGGAAAAGAAACAAAGAGCAGTGAAAATCAATTTTTTGATAGGCCTTATGCATGTAACGTCACAGCTCAAAATTCACCACCAAGCCTCGTTTGTATGAAATTCATTGGAAACCTTCGACAACTTCACGTTGTTATTGAGTGGGTATTATTTTCAGCTTTGCTCCTTTTATAATACATTGATGAGATTATCACACGCTTGGGGTGAAATGACCTAGTCTGACGTAAACATGCATAACGGCTATGAGTGGGTCGAGTCTAGACTCCATAGCTCGAAAGGAGGCGAGACACCTTATTGGTGGTGACTTTTGGATTTTCCTTTTAACACACAAAATTTTTAAAGATACGTCAACTCTCTCTAAGACGGACACCGTCGGGACCGGCCCCAACTGTCCGTCTTAGAGAGGTGTCCGGCTTATAGAGAGTCAAGGTAACGTGACACCAGTAATTCGGAGATTATCAAGCTAAGTTGACCTATGTACAATGAATACACGTCTGTTTTTAGTCGTCTTAGAGAGGTGTCCGTCTTATAGAGAGTTTTGTTACAGTAAAATGACTGAAAAACGGCGGGGACCAACACCAGGTGTCCGTCTTATAGAGGTGTCCGTTAAGAGAGGTAGATTTTTTTACTAAAAACAAAAAATATCAGTGTCGACGGTCGAGCTATGAAATCTAGACTCCACCTACTGAGTGTTGAAAATAATTTCACAATCGCATTGGTTTTGCATAGGCCGTTTTTATACTGGAGACGTTAACGAACGGCACTACAAGTAAAGACTTCTTGATAAGTCCAACAGCCTTCAATTGAACGCCAGTGGTAGGCTAAATGTTACGATTAATAAACTCACCTTGTACAATTTCATGTAGACCTTCGAGGATGGGATTTGACATCTACAACAACAAAAACACAGAATGGACTTGCAAATGAGAAACGATTCGAATTAGACGTCTTCTTGAAAAAAAAAAACCCTCAAATTTTACCCAAAATGTACAGCCAATCGTTGTTGGATCAGTTTACGCGCTTATTTATAAATTATTGTGTCGGTTTCTTTCTTTATGAACTTGTTTAGCATGCAATTGACGATGTAGAATCAATGCTGTTTTCTGGTTATCTTCAAGGAGCAGATGAATTTTAGATGATACAAATATATTATGAAAGTTAGTAAGTGTTCTCACTTACCTTTTGTTCTCTAAGCTTGTCATAAAGTGCCTCTAGCCGTTTGGATACATCATCCAGTTTACGCTTGGTATGCTGGAGAAATAAACGGTACGCGATTACGATGAGAAACAGCCAAGACCGCACATGGGTTTTTCATGAATATCCATTTACCAAAACCTTCAATGTTTCACCGCGTAACAAAAATAAATCGTGTAAAGTGAAGAAATGATCCTCGCAATACACCTTATTCCAAAATGGCGGCCAATTTATTATTCTTTTATATGCATGTTAATTAGCCCTCTTGGCCTCATTTTCGCTTTTGTATTTTGCACATGCTGACAAGACCAAGAGGGCTAATTTGCATGGATATAAAAGAATGATAAAAAGGCCGCCATTTTGGAATAAGGTGTATTGTGTTTGCAATTTAAGCAATTGCAAAGAAGCCTGAAAAAAATTCAGGGCCTCAACGGGATTTGAACCCACGACCTCCGCGTTACCGGTGCAATGCTCTAACCAACTGAGCGATGAAGAAACATACATTGGGAGCAAGGTCAATTGTGAGCTCATTGAAAATGATATAGAATGACAAATGAAGTATATGAATGAATCATAAATTAACTGCAAATAGATAATGTAAAGTGAGGAAAGACACGGAAATCGATCCCCATACTTACCGTACACTTAAAGTGCCTATAACCCCTAGAAAGTTATTTTCAGAATCAACTCCATGTACATTGAATAGTTGAATGGTAAAATATTTCTGGTTTTGAAAGTCGCGTTTGTGAATTATAGAGATTTTAATTTACAAAATGCTAATTAGATGACGTCAACCCGGGAATCATTTATTATACAACTACTTGTTTTCACCTCCAAGTAATATTTTTTACGAATCAATCGACTATCCACAGTTTATTTTTAGCATTTATCAAATTAATTATCCTCAAGCTGTAAACTGCGCATTGTAAATTGGTGTAGAAATAATGGCAAATTCCCGGGTTGACGTCACTAAATTAGAATTTTGTAAATTCAAATCTCTATAACTCACAAACGCGACGTTCAAAACCAGAAATATTTTACTATTCAACTATTCATTGTACATAGAGTTGATTCTGAAATTAACTTTCTAGGGGTGATAGGCACTTTAAGCGATCAACTCTATTAAGCGAACGCGGTCACCGTTAAGACTTCCCAATTGCCGCCGAATTTGGTACTTACTGGATTATTAGCGGTGCTCTTGCATCTCTCAGCCAAGCCATTGAAAGTCTCCTGAAGTACCAGGTGCTCGGATGGGATGGGACCTTTCATGGTCGGGGTAGGGGGCTTCTAAAACAAATAAACCATCAGGTTATAACGAGCCTCTTAAATTTGCATTGAAATATAGGCGATGTTGACATGCTATGCTGTCACGTGACGTGCCCACTTTGCTAAATATCGAGGGCTCCATATGTCGTTAACGAAAAGATCAAACAAGGGAGAATGTGGCTTTTAACTGCTCAAAACACTATTCAATATAAATGAAACCTAAACATTCAAGCTAAACGCTTGAGTTAATCCTTTCACCTATCCGAGTTCAAAAGTGACTGTGAAAATCCAAATTTTATTTGACAAATTGCCACAACAGCAAGATAAATAGCTCAGTAACGGGTCATATTTGAGGGTAAAAGTCACAATTTACGGTTTGACTCTGATAGTAAGTAATTTACGGTTTGACTGTGGGCGCATGGAAGCTGGGCCCGGATGAAAATTACTCTGTGTAATTCAAGCTACTCAATTGAAAAAAAGTGTATTGATTAATTATTTAATATTATAGTTACAGCCATCGATTCATCTGCAAAATTACTGCAAGATCATGCTCTATAATATAACAGTAGAAACAATATGCATGGTACTGAGTGGTGTTAGCCTGTGTAACAAGTATGCGTGCGGTGCGCGAGTGTGAAAGGTGCCTGCGAGCGAGCATGGAGCGCGACTCACGCGAGGATGAGGGGGAAGGAGGAGGGGGACCGCGCTTGCTCGTTGCTCACTCTTGGCGCTTGCGCACCGCAAAACCGCCTGTTACGCTGTTACGCAGGCTGGAGTGGTGCTGATGAAAGAGGTATGTGTTAAGTGAATGGAAAAAGTGAATTTATTTAAGTAACTTTACTTTTCATTGTTTTGTTGTTAGGATATGCAAGGTGAGGAAAATCTGTTTACCGCGTTGTAAGATGAACAAAGTTAAAAAACTGCGTGGCATTTTTGGCGTGGCGTAGCTTGAAACGAATGGTTTCTCTCCATCAAATTGTTGGCACTTTAATCTAGCAATAAGGCTGAATATTTATTAATGCAAGTGATTCTAGGCTGTACTAAAGTACACTGCGATGTTGTACAATCAAGATTTTATAATTTTGTAAAAGTTATATATCACAGATAAATGCGTAATCAAAATATGCGCTTGAGTATTATAAGAATTATTCACGGCGTAGCTGCATTTCATTTTTATGAGCGAGTTTAAAGGTGTAATATTGTTAAGAAGGAATGGAAACATCAATTGAAAATCAACAGTGCTTTTAAGATTTATCAAACACTTTACAACATCTATTAGCCCGTTTATTCTTAAAATAATTTAGAGGCCATAGAATTCCACAAAACAGTTAACTGGAATTAGCCAACTAAACTCGTCAATCTCGCATCAATTAAATTCAGTGGCCAAACAACTTTCTTTAAGTTTCATATCGATAAAGTAATAATTATCTAAACAAACAACATTTTCACAAGAGCGGCTCGTTGTCTGTTAACAGTTAAAATTAAAAATGTAAATTAAACTAATGCAATTAAAAATGTAAATATTGATTTCAGAAATTGTGAAATTTACTTATTTTAATAGTGACTAACAATCCAAAGTGCTATTGGTGAGCAAGGGTAATTTTAAAGTTATGTATTTAACACTTTAGAGCGTGTTTAATGTTTTATGTTAAATGTGTTTTACCTGTGCAATGGGTTTATGGATTGGGTGTGGCATGATGTGATTGGGTGATGGCGACGGGGAGCCATCATATACCTTAGGAAGTTGTTGTGGGGGACCACCGGGTGGACCACCCCCCTGAGGCATCATTGTGTGACCACCAGGAGCAGGGGGAGAACTTTGAAACATGCCTGAAGGAGATCAATCAAACAACACGTTAGTTTAACTGAGGAGTTTCACAGTGCTCCCATTTTCTCAGACCTCTTGAATGACGCTCACATAAGTTAAGAAAAGGTTGCTGCTGCATAGAAATGCTGTGTAAACCGACAAGGATTTTGATTTAAAAATAATATATACCTGGTAAGTAAAAGTGAAACGCATAAGAGAAAAGGCAGGAGGTGTAAATAGGAAGGGGAAAGGCGGCATAAATTTCACTCCCCTTACAGTTTCTCAAAAGCAAAACAGTAAAGGCATTTACCATTTGTCAGAACTGGCCAGCTAGACCGGCCAATTCATAAATAGTATTCCAATTTTTTTTTTTTTTTAAATGGCCGGCCATACCAGTTAATTCAAAAATGGAATGCATCATTTTGATAGACGTGTAGCACTTGGTTCTCAAAAAGGCACACTATGTTTACAAAATGACCAGTCGTGCAGGTCAGTTCTGACAAATGGTAAGCATCGTAAGAATAACTAATTCCTTTGCTAATCCAAGTCAAAAATTACCTATTGAGGGAATAAAACCCAGAGACTTGTTATCAGAAATCTAGCAACTTAACCACACAACCATCCTGGCAAGTGTAGTTCTGAAAAATATTGTTGTTGTTTTGACATTAACTGTCACCAAATCCAATCTTTTATTTCATTTCACCTTTAAAAAGAGGAAATGTTTAATACATGTTTGTACACATACCAACATTAGAAGGCTGCTGTTGTTGTTGCTGCTCCTGTTCACCAGCACCAAACAGTGGAGTGGTGATGGGTGCAGGGGGAGTAAATGCTGGAGCCTGTACATAACAAAAACATGAGTATGCTGTTTACACATGAGATTTTTGATGCAATTATTATTGTGCTCTCCAAAGTTTGTCGCATATGCAAACTAGCAGTGATTTCTGTGCGATTTGAGTGCGATATTTGCTGCAATTTCCCACAAATCACCAATGCATAACATCCTCATTGGTGAAATTTTGTGGATAGCTTAGGGCATGGGAAACCTATCACTATCAACCAAGACTAACCTGCTGTTTTTTGGATCTCATAATATGTGTATCTTTCCAAGCACCTGGTTCTGGGAAATAACGAGACAACATATTGATGTCAATAAACTTGAATTGGCCTGATATACACATACATAAGTTTGGATTTTTACACTTACGGTTGCCCTAGTCAGTTATTGCCAATTTGTGTAAAAATTATTCACAAATGTGTTGGAGCAAGCAAGGTACATAGGGAAAATCATTTGAAGGTTCAACATGTAACGTTTGAGTCTGTGGGATCATTCAAACGAAATGGAAGCTATGGAGCAGTACTTTCCTGTGTTGCTGTTTATTATGCTGTACAAGGTGGTTCCAACTTTTGAGTGTGTGGATGAACTCCTGATGTGTGCAGTGACCATTCAAATGAAAGCTATTGAGCAGTACTTTCCTATGGAACTCTTCGCTGTACAAGGTGGCTCTAACTTTTAAGGCTGCGAATGAAACCAAATGAAAGCTATGGAGCAGTACTTTTCTGTGGTACTGTTAAGAACACTGTACAAGGTTGTTCTCGCATTTTAAGTCTGTGAATATAATCCTAAAGTGTGACCATTCAAATGAAAAAAAAAAGAGCAGTACTTTCCTGGTTTTTAAATATTTCACATAAAAAGGAATTTGCACATATGATATTAGAAAAAATCGAACTAGTCCAAGTGCTCAAAAGATAATTATACCAGTTGGAGGTGGTCCTGGCGGAGGTGGCGTCACTGAGGGCGGTGGATGAGCAAAAGGAGCCCCAGGAGTGGCGGTACTTCCTGGATTAAAAATCTGCACTGAAGGCTGTCCTTGAGAGCTATACTGTCCTGGTGGTGCCAGCTGTGTTGGTGCAGTATTGGTAGGTTGGGGTTGGTACATTGATACTGGGGGTTGCTGAGACCATGATGACTGAGTCTGTGCAATGCCTGGTGGTTGCTGTGAGGGGCCATTGTAGTAAGTTGTTGGCTGGACAGGTGGTGCAGGCTGAATGAAAGATGGCTGAGAAATGGGGGATGGCTGGGGTGCCTGTGGCTGGTAGGCAGCTGGGTTGTAGAACTGTGTTTGTGGTGGAGGGGGTTGATAAGATGGAGTGGTTGCTGGGGAGGTTTGTCGCTGCTGTGGTTGGTAGAGCTGTTGCTGTGGTGGCGGCTGCTGCTGCTGCTGCTGCTGCTGCTGGGCACCATAACCTGGCTGTTGTTGAAACTGAAATAAAAAGGACAACAACCAACAAAAACGATCAACTTTAAAAGCTGGACTTTTCTTTGGGCCAATATTAAAAAAGGGTCCAAATGTATCCTTTGTCAAAACTTGTTGGAAAAAATAGTAAGATGCCAGCCCTATTTAGTCTTGAGATTATCATCCAGACATGCATTGGCATAACCCAAGATCAAATGGGAGTGATAGTCAGTTTGAGAGTAGAGAAGAAACGTGAGGCATGTTGCAGTAGAGTTAATGAGAGTGCATAGGAGAGGGTGTGGAGGGGAATTCATAATAAGGATATTACATCATTATACCCAACATCAAACAAGAGAGTAGGCCAATGAAAACTGAGCAGACGTCAACTTCTATGCACACATCACATGCAAGACTGTTCACACGAGAGTGTGAAGAGTGCACAAGGGTTTTAGGCTTATTGCTATCCTTACCTGTGATTGAGTTTGAGTTTGCACCTGAGGGAGTGGTTCAGATTGAACGTCAATCCTCTGGAATGGGAATGGTGGAGGGGCAGTAGCAGAAGTGATATGGCTTGGCAACTGTGCACTGTATAGGCGATCCTTAAGCACACCAAGACTTGCCTGAAAACATAGAAAATGTTCCTTTCATTTTTTAACTTTACTACAATTCTTTAGTCTCATTGATCAAATAAATAATGACTAATAGTCAGGAAGAATTGGTGTTCAGTCAAGCTTTTTAATTTAGCCAGCAGGGTGTCCAGACATCCTGTGGACAGCCACTTTTTAAAAAAATTTATGAAAATTGCACCTAACCCTTTAAAAATTTATGATGGGAAATATCTTCAGGATGCCCACTTTTCAATTTCTGGTTAATGCAAAACAAAATTAAGAACTTAGCTCATCAAAATCTCATCTAGAACTCATTTTAATTGGCCATTTCAGGTTTACAAATTGTGATTTTGAAGTTGGTCTAACCTGGTCATTTACAGCCATCAAGTATCCCATTGCAGTCTCAAGACATCCCTGGGCTGCTAAAATCTCTGCATATTTACTGTAAATAATACAAGAATATCAGATGAGTATTGTCCATATCAATCCCAGAAGCATGAAGTCTGGGCTTAAATAGAACAAGAGTTGACAAGTGTTGGCCCAAGACTCTTGCACACTCTAAGCATCTCTTGTGCTTTCTTGAAAAGTTTAAATACACTTAATTATCATTGAAGTATATTGAATGATTCTCCACCTTGGATCTTTGTGGAAGGCTTTCATGACCAACGCAGGAGTCCACAGACTTGCCGAGTGTAATGTTTGTTAACCTCTCAGGCGAATTGTAGTTGGAGGATAAGGTTTGCAAAAAAACAGGTCTACACACAGCAATGAAATCGGTTGTAACTTTTGTAACCTTTTGAAATATGTGAGCCTTGCCAACAACCACACATGCAATTTAAAAAAAATAGGCACTCAAGGGGTGCATGTGGCTACTGTTACTAGTGAGAAAGTTGAAAAATAGGCACTTGTGGGAGTGTATGCGGTTTACAGGAAGCATAATTTGTGGGTAATGACTGGCAGGTAATTTTTGTCTGAGTTTTTCACTAAACAATTGCTGCCGCGGGTATAGAAAGAGCCGGGAAGTAGACAAATATTATTTGTCATTGAATGATTTTGTAGCTAATCAATATCTTGCCTTGTTTATTAATGGAAATTACAGTATTTTATCCGCTTATTGACAATATAGTTATATGCAATTGTGCATTCTTGAGATTGCGTAGCAGAGTGTAAAAGAAGATTTTGTAGTAATAACAAAGAAAATGTTAATTCTTGGAGTCATAGATATTAAGTAATTACACTATCTGTTTTCATGTGAATGTGGAATTTATCCAATGTCGTATCTTAATTGTGCCTTACTGACATTTTTCTGGCATTGGGTTATTCCGGAAAAAATTCACCCCTCCCCGACGGATGGCATGCTGGAAATTCTCGCGGGAGGGGGGGGGTTGAGGGCTCTGGAAATCCAGGCGGGAGGGGGGGTCTGGACCTAAAAATCCTTCCTCGGGGTCGATTTTTTGAAAATGATTTTGAAGAGAACACTTTGTGTTCAAAATAATAAGTTAAGGTTTAACTTCGTCGGTTCCACATTATTCATAGAGAATAAACCGGATAAAAGGGAGAAAATACAACTCAAATATGGAGAAAGTCAGTGGTTAACATAACCGGAAGCGTGCTTCGGTACCTTGCAACAAAGCACTTGTTCGAGTTCTTGGCAGCAACAAATTGTCAGGGAAAGGTTAAAAAGTATCAGCCAATTTAAAAAAAGACAAAAGATTTTTAACAAAAAAAAATAGATGTACCGTTTTGCAAGTACGCATTAGTAGTAAGGCATGGCTACTTGGGACACGAGTCATTTTTCCTAACCACGCCCTTTTTGGGTATTGAATATGGGACAGTCAAAAAAGTCCCTATATACGTCATCGCTGACGTCACCCCAACGGAAAAAAGGAGCCCACACAAGTCAATCAGGTTCAACAAGTTTTTTAATGAAAAAAGTTATATAGGGGATTTTGACTAGAATTATTTTTCAGTTTTTTTTCAAATTTTTTTGAATTTTTTTTTGAAGTTTTTTTTTCAATTTTTGATTTATATAGGTGATTTTGAGTATCGAATTTTTTCAAAAAATTTTTTGATTTTTTTCAAAAATTTTTTCAAATTTTTTTTTTGGGGAAGTGGTCAAATTTCCCTGTGTACGATCCTCCTGGGGAATGAATTGGGGAAGTAGTCAAAATCCCCAATATGAAAGAAGAAGCCCACACAAGGATGAAAGTTCAATAACATGTTTAATGAAAATCATCAACAAGAAAAAATTTCAAGGATTAACGCTTTCTTCTTTTCTTGAGTAACTTTCCGATCGGGGTTTGAGCAAAATTTATCTGGATGTTATGGTGATAAAAGCGCTTATCATCGAGCGCTGAATAATTCTTTTAACAGAACATAATACAAGCAATCACTTGGTAATTAGACCGCATGAAAACCTTCAGGGCAAAAAATTCAAAGTCAGACATTTTCCGCGAAGACGTGTCGTAAATCGGGTTCTCTTTCTCTTTCGATTCCATCGCATGTTAGAACGAAAATCATCTTGGCTCGCCTCCGGGACATTCCGTGAATGAAAAAAGAAAAAAAAAATAGTTTGAATTCAATACTCGCAGAAAACTCGTTTGAAAGAAGAAACGTGAAAGTATTTTAAACAAATCAAATTTTCCTCGCATGACGAATCGAGCAAAGACAAACAAACAAACTACGAACCTGCGGAAGGATTTTGCAGTAAAAAAATCCCTTTCTTTTGCCGAAAAGGTTGTCCTTTTTCCAAAGCCACCTCTTAAACCTTCCACGAGGAGAGTTGTCTGATTTTTTAGCGAGGAACTATCTTTGTTTTCACGCCGTGAAAAAATCTTTCTTGTCTTTCTCAGAACAGCGTTTTCCTGGAAAAACCCGGCTTACGCCATCACTTGGCTCCAGACCACGCGCGAACCACCAGCGGGACCTGGCTCGACGATAAAAGAGTTTAAATTGAAATCGTCTCGTCCCAAGTGTTTGCGATAATCTTGCACCCATTACTGTTTTCTTCTGCCGAGCAGCTCGTCTGGCTTTGCGTTGTAAGCGAATGAGAGAAGAATGAAAAAAGAACAAAGCGCGAGCCTTTATAAAGGGAAAAAAAGCTGACGCCACCCCTCAGGCTACGAGGAAGCCCTTCGCTGACGTCTCTTGTCTTTGAAGGGCAATTTGTTTTGTCAACCAAGCGTTTCCAGAAAGTGAGAGTGCTTTTTGTTTTGTGTTTTTCTTGCTTGTTTTTCGTTTTCTTGTTTTCGAATGTTCTTGTTGATTTTTTTGGGACCCCAACGGGAATCGAACCTGTGACCTTGGCGAGAGTCTACACTACCAGTGGGCCTTTTCTCGTTACTTGTGGCCACAAAGGAGTCTTGCCTTGTTTGATTTGGTTCATCAGACAATGAACCACGCAGATTGTTTTTTTTTTCATTGCGTTTTTGACTTTTTTTTGATGAATTCTTATTCAAAAAACCGGTTAGTGCAAGAAAAAGAGCACACGTGTTTTGACCATTTTAAAGCAACTTTATTACAACAATCTTGTTGTGAAAACAGGTCAACAATTTAAATAGTGACAACTTTTAAACGTCTCTTTTTTCTGAACAACTTTCTTACTCTTGCACCCAACCGCGAGGTTTGTGTCGTTTCAAGGCGACCCCTTTTCCTTTTTGAATAATGTTTTCTATCTTGGCTTGTCTTTGCTTTTCTCTCTGTTTCATGCTTTCCTTGTGCTCTTGATATTCTGTTTCCAGTTGACCCCACAGTTTGTCACGACGTTCCAGCAGCTCTCTTTTGTGTGCTTCCACGGCAGCATCGAATGTGTCTTTGTCCGTGGTCCAGTATTTGAGGTCGCTGAAGGGCAAACCATAGTTTTCTGAGTTTAATTGATCGTCCAACTCTCGTATGACTTCAGCAGACTTTTGAGCCACTTGCCAATCTAGATCAGCCATTTTCACCTCGTTAGGATTATTGCCGGCGCGCTTGGCCTCGTCCAAATTCTGTTTAGCCACGTTGATGAAGTTTTCCAATTGTTTGTCAATGTTCTTTGATTGCTGGTGCGCTTCTTGAAATGACTTGGGAGGTGGTGGAAGTGTGGATCCAAGGGGTGGTTTGGGGGGAATAATATCATCCGTTCGGGCTTGGTTTTCCGCCGCCGAAAGAGGGGGAGGTCTTCTCAAGAGCGCAGAGGTCTGACGGGGGTCTATCATGTGTCGTAGTTGATTCTGAAGTCGAAAGTATTCGCTGCTCTTACTTCCGTACGAAGGTAACTTGGGCGGTTGCCCTTCACCTTCCACGCTCTTCATGGCATCCATGACACGCATGACGCGATCCAAACGAGGGGCATTGACCAATTGGTCCGTCAAGAATTGACGTTTCCAGTAGGCTTCGTTGGGGTCGGGGGGTGTTTGTTCACCCCTTCCCCATTGACGGGATGAATCGGGTAGAAAGGGAACCGGCGGTTTCATCCAGGGGGGATCTTTGGGCACCAACATCATCTCTCGAGCGTATTTGTCCGTCATGACGACAAGGCGTCTAGTCCGGCTTGCAAAAAGGGAACGAGTTTTTCTCCTCCTACTCTTCTTAAGAGCCTCTTTCTTTCGTGCAAAGGCGTCGTCAGTGCACTGATGCGTCGAATCGTTTTCCTGTTACCCAGGAGAGGGGTTTTGACGTAAGCGGGTACTTGGATCACGTTGTCGTAGAGATTACGTATCAGATCGGTCAGAGCTCGCAATTGTTCGTTGCTGGCTCTTTTTATGTCCTCCGAAAACGTCCGGCGATCCGTCAACCCCGATAACCAGTCGGCTTGTTCTTGCATGCGCCATCCCCTTGATCTTTTGCCTGCACCTTGTTGTTCTTGCTTCTTCTTCTTCTTTTTTTTCTTTTTCGAGAGTTGACTTGCAAGCACACCGCCCAAAGTGGCCGCTAAAATCGCTCCCGCTGTCGCCGCATTGGCTGTCTTGATTCCTTTTTTCAAGGCAATACTGGCTTTCACGGCTCGGTTGGGTCTCCCAAAACGATCGGTAGTGGCCTTCTTTCTTGGGGCATCAAATCCCGAGTTCGCTCGTCGCTCTGCAGCAGAAGTGGGCGAAAAATTTGAATTGACAGGAAAAGCACGCCAAGCGCCTCTAGGTGGGGCCATCACAAAAAACTGTGTGTGTCCTGCAGTTTCCTCCTTTCTTATATCCTTCGCCTGCCTACACCGAGGTCGTGGAATTTTCAAGTTGAAATTGCACGTGTGACGGTAAATGATTGGGTAGACCTACGAGTTTGGACAGACCAGGTTCTTGAGCCCAACGGGGCAAGGATGTTCTTTTTTTTCTACCGCCCTTCTGAGGTTTCTTTTTTCTCAAACGGTTGAAGCGTTTCGAGAGCCACTTTACACCACGTTTGCCATGCTCGGCTACCTTGCCGAGTACCTCTGGTCCTTTGTCCATGGCGTGTTCAATCCCTTGACTTAAGAGATTGGCCACAATGGGAGCTGCCGTGGCCACGGCCATGTCGGCGCCCAAACCTTTTCCACGCTGTCTTGTTTTCTTTCTGCGAACGGTTGGCATGGTGAATGTACTTGCGGATGAGGACTACTCTCTCTTTATACCTTCCTTAAACTTCCCAGGGTTTGCGATGCGCTTTATAATGCCCCGTGGCTCCTTTGGCTCCCATACGCTTGTAATCTTTTCTCTTTCCAACCTCGTATCCCACTTTGGCAGCACTGCTTAGCAGCGTTAAAAACCCTCCTTCTTGTTTCTTCTTCTTCTTTTTTCTTCTTCTGGGTGAAGACTTTGGCTGTTAAGGCACCCAAAAACGCTGCTGGCACGGCCGCCGCAGCTCCTCCTAATGCAGCACCTGCTGTTAATTTTCCTGTTAAGGTTTCGGGAGTCATCTTATCTCGCAAGCGCCACATCTTTCTGTTGACCCAACGATCGACCTTCTGAGCGGGTCGGTTGGCATAGGCTTTGGCCATGGCTCTTGATCTCTGGCTGCCATCGATCCCGCGACCTCTTTGACTGCGACGGATCTGTGCTTGCCAGGCCGCCCGACCCGTGGTGAGATCGCTTGCATCTTGCAATTGTATCCCTTTCCCAACCACGTAACGGGTAAAAGGAACCCCTTGCGACCAAGGCGCTCGAGCGATGCGTGGCATGGTGGGCCATGTTCCATAGGTGGGAATGACAATGAGGGACTGCATAACTGTTTTCTTTTTATGATTTCTTCTTCTTCGTCTTCGTCTTTTTTATAGCTTTGGCGATTAAAGTTCCCACTACGGGGGCCAAGACACCTCCCATCGCCCCAGCCATCAGGGCTCTTTTCGTTCCTGCTTTGAGTTTGGGGCGTTTGATGCCTGGTTTGAAAGCATTCTTGGCTTTGAATTGGGTTTGACGTCCCTTCTCCATGACCCTTTCACCCAGACTGGGGTTGGGGTTTTCCAACATCCACTGGAGGCGACGGGCACCTTCTTGCAATTTACCGCTTTCGTTTTGCAAGCGTCGATGCATGTCGGCTCTCTCCTTATTCCATCGCGCTCTGATTTGATTGGTGCGGGTGGCGCGAGATTTGCTAAAATCCTCCAACATGCCTCGTCCTCGCTGTCTTCTCCAATCTCGACGACGGAAAGACATTTTTCTCACGTTTTGTGTCTTCTCTTTTGAGCGGGTTGCAACACGGTAAGAGGTTCGGGATCGTCTATCAAGAGATGGGTACGAAAACGAATGGCGTCGTCGGTTCGAGGATGATGGTCGGTCAATAGATAGCCAAAAGGTCTCTCTGTGGCCCTTTTATAGATGGGCCAAAATGCCTCTGAATCACCCAACCAACGATTGCCCAGCATCTTGATGTAACGGGTATCCGCAGGATTTTTGAAGAGAACGGTGTAATGATAATTGCGATTTTGACCAGCTTGTTCCTTGCCCGAATGGAAGAGGTTCTGCGACAGGAAAATCGCAAAGAGACCCAAGTGATGCGTTCCTTTGGTCAACAGTTGGGTCACTTGAGGTGACTTGCTGCTTTCGTGCATGAGATCGTCCATGATGATCAAACCGGGGCGTGTTTCGGGTGGAAAGAGTGCTTCCACGTTGTCTGGCAAGCCCTCGTGAAATTGCACGCCCATCTCTTGGAATTGGTTAAAAATCGGTTGCCAGGCTGATCCATAGCAATACACGATTTTTTGAAAATAACAAGGGGATCTGTCGTCTTCCCGAAAGTAGCACGGAGCATCTTTGACCAACTTGTACAAGAAGGTTGTCTTGCCGCTCAAGGTAGGACCCACGATCTGCATGTTACCCGGGACCCTGAAACGTGGATCATAACAAGAGGGAGCATCTTCCGTTTCCATGTTTTTAACCTGTCACCCCGTAAAAAACACCGTTCTTCCTTTTATGCCTTTCTTTTGCAAAGATTCAACCGTTTGATCCGACACATCTGGTTGGGGCGTCCATCCTCATCATACAGTCCCCCTGCCAGGTGTTGGTGTTGTAAACTCGGGAATTCTTCCCGTACTCGTTCCACCACGGCCGTATCGTTGTAGACACGATCCGTGTGTGAGAAGGGTCGAACAATTTGGGTCATGGGTTTGCCGCGGCAACGATGAAATAAGTAGTACAAACAATAATCTCCGCACACATCGGTGTTGGTTCCTTGTAGCTCTTGTGGAATGTGACGGAAAAGGTCGAAACAACGCCACGCTGCGTTGTAGAAGGATGGCGCTCGCGCGTAACTATCAAAGAATTCTCCGTGGTCTTGACTCGCCCAAAACACCGCTATCCAATGTTGGCCGGGTAAGCGTATGGGGTCCGTGTTCCATATGGCGCACTTGGGGTACTCGACGGGTTGACAGGCTCCTTCATCCGCACCAAACACGTCCCAAAAGTATTTTGAAATGTTGTCATCGCCTCGACACGCTTTTCGCAATTGCAACGTGTCATGCATTTTTACTGCAGGCAACAGGCATCACTTTTTTTGGCGTAACCTTTGTCGCGGGCCCAACGCGTGAACCCTTTGTTTCCACCGCGTCTTTTATAAGACGCATACTCGGCTTTGTACCTGTTCACGTTTCGTCGGGCCTTGTCGTGGTCGATGGGTTGTTGCATGGCTTCGATGGCGTCCCGTGTCACTTGGATCCCTTTCTTAAAATCCACCACAATGGGGACGAAACCTCCTCGTTGAATACCTCCCTGCCTTGTCATCCGACGATTTCTTCGTCTTTGGGCGCTGTCTCGTCTGGCACGGGATGGGTTGACCATCTTTTTTTTTTTGACAAGGTGGATCTTTTTTTTTTTATCTCCGCCGCTTTTTGGCCTTTAAAAAATGCTCCACGTTGTCTTTTATGCCTTTGAATGCTTGCTTGCCCAGGAACAAGCCTGCCGTAGCAAACGAAGGGGCAGGTCCTGATAAAAACATACTGGCTCCCTCGGCTATTTTATCCTGCAGGGTGGGTCGTCTCACGAACCTAGCACCCCCTCTGTGGTACCTCTTTTTGCGAGATACTCTTCTTCTTTTCTTTCTGCAAGGCATTTTCAAAACTGACCAAGGAGGACTTGTGCCCTTTTTTATAGGGGGCCCGAGGAACAGGAGAGTGACACACACAAACATCACCAAAAAAGATAAAACATTTTTATTAAACTCTTTTTTTTTTCTTGTTACAAAAAAGCTCTTTTCAAACAAGGCATCTAAAGTTCATGAAATAGGCAAGTGACATTTTTATTGACCTCTTTTTTTTTTATTGTTACAAAAAGATAATGTTTTTTCCAGCTCTTTTCACACCAAGGCATCGGACAAGAGCACTGGGCCTTGAGTGGTTCCTCTGTTGTCAATCTGCAACAGACTCTCATCTGTGTTGTACAAGAACAAAGCTTGCAATGCTGCACCTGTCGTTGTAGAAAACCCCAGCCTGACGTTGATCAGCATTTGCAACTGCGGGGTGACAGAATCACCTCCATCTTGGACAGCCGTCAAATCAAAGGGTACAAAGTAGAAACCCTTTTCAAAGGTGTCGGGATCCAACAGGTAAGCATCGCGTCTCTTTTTGCCTGAGGCATTCAGCAACAAATCATAGATCTCGTATTTGTTGGTAAGATCCACTTTGGCTTTGTTCACTGGGACTCCGTTGGCTGTGCACTCGGCACTGGTGATGTTGAATCCTGAAAAATTGGCTTTGAAGTCAAAGGGATTTTTATTGAATTCTCCCTGATAACGCGCATCTTCCAACACCACCAACCAAAACAAGCGCGGGGAACGTCCTTGAAACACATCGTTGAACTCCACTTGGCTGACGCCTGATGGAATGTACCTGTTCTCGCATCGCATGCGCCTGAAGGGGAAGGAGAGGGGGTTGGCCACCGTGGTCTTTTCCACTTGTTCTTCCATGTACTTCATGATGATATCATTGGGAACGCGATAAAACACACG
Source organism: Dendrophyllia cribrosa (assembly GCA_024195265.1). Taxonomy (NCBI): domain Eukaryota; kingdom Metazoa; phylum Cnidaria; class Anthozoa; order Scleractinia; family Dendrophylliidae; genus Dendrophyllia; species Dendrophyllia cribrosa. The sequence goes on from JAJLRJ010000001.1 coordinate 37,173,419, forward strand.
GAGAAAACACTCTTGGGCCAAGACTTCAAAACTAGCCGTGTTGTTCACGGCCCCAGCTGCAGTGGACTTGTCCAGGGTCATGGACATCAAACAGAACTTGGGGTCATTGAACTCGATCTCAAATTCTACTCTGGTGTTGGGTGGGACGTTCTGTTCTATCTGGCAAAAATTACAAGGCAAAGGGCACACGTTGAATTCGAACTTGCCCGTGTCATTGACACAGATCTTTTGTCGTTGAACCCCTCCAGGATTATGAGTGGCTAGGCCTCCCCATTTATCCATCTGTCCTGCGCTATCTTTGTACCATCCTTGTCGCTTGAGGCGGCTGGCTTCGTCCCAGGGATCTGCTTCCAACAAGGTCTTGAAATATTCTCGGTATGCCAAATTCACCCCAGCCGTGGACTCAGTTTCGTTGTTGTTGACTCGACAACGAACTTGACGGATACAACTGTACCCAAAATTGTTCACTGGGCCTACAATAGCTTGGTTGGTGGTGAAGTCATTCAAGGGTGCTTTTGTGGAGCCCAGTTTGAAGTACACTTTAAGATGCAGTTCGATCTCGCTGGGGCAGAAGGGGTAAGGTCGATCGGCCAAACGAAACTGGAGAGGGTTTGACGAAGTGGTCTGAGATTTCACATCTTCAAAGTGCCATTTGTATTCTGTGGCATCAATTTCTCGCGGAGGGCGATAATTGTAAAGACCCTGATCGGCCTGCACGATGATCCCACCGTTGTTGTTGTTGTTGTTGTTGTCTGTGTCATCTGACCCTTGTGACATGCTGACGGTGACGTCTAGTCAAATGGTCGACCACCCGTGGATGCTCCTTTTTATAGGAGCTCGTTGAAACAATCACCGTGACCCGTTCGTCTACGTTTTTTTCCTCTTACTCTCTCTCGATTCTCTCCCATGCCCACCTGAAAGCCAGGAATGGCATTGGGCAACACCCCGATGGGTCTCCCTCCCAGACGCCGATAGAGATTTTCATCCAAACTCGCGGCCGTGATGTTGCGAGGTCGACGAGGGGTTCTTTGTCGAGATCGCCGCTTCCCAAAACCCCTCTGCGCTCTCAACAGTTGCTCGTACGTCATTTCGGAGAAAGGTAAGACCAGTCCTCCTTCCTGATAATCGGCCGTCCCACCGTCGTACTTGTCTCCTCTTCCTCCTCGTTGCATCTTTTTCTTTTTTTTCTTGCGGGGCAGTTCTCGTTTTGTCTTTGTCTTTTTCTTGCGGGGCGGTTCCTCCTCCTCCTCTTCCTCTTCCTCCTCCTTCTTCCGACAATGACTTTTGTAAAATTTGCGGGCGGCTCGACAGGCTGTTTCGTATCCCGCGTTGGCCGCTAAATTACCCAGATAACTCACTGCAGGACCTGCTAGCGTGCCCCAAAAACCCCCTTCTTGATACGGAGGCAGGCCTTGATTGTAACCATCACCACCACCTACTTGGATCCATTGCGATCTCAAAAACGTGCGACGCATTGGCACTTTTTTTTTTAAGGCAATTTACGTTGTCGGAAATACAGAGCAGCTGTGACGTTTCCTCCTTGAAATGGGATGGGACGACCCAAGTTGTCTCTTATATCGATTTCGAGGTCTCGAAAAGTGAAATGACTCAATCGCGAAAAGATCAAGTGTGGAATGGGCACGTCCTCCAAGACCCCCTTCTGAGGGTTGACGCCATGGATTAAGACCACCTTGGCCATCTGCGATCCCACGTACACGGGTTCGGCCACGTTGCAATGCACGTAGACGTTCTGGAAAGAGTTCGGGGAGACAAAACTCCACACGCGATGATCGGCCGGTAAGGCCATGGTATGCGAGCGTGTGATTTCCACTTCGGTCGGGCGCCCAGTCTGGGTGTCCGTGCTGGTGATTTCCACTGTGGGATGACGCACGTCGGACTTGTAGTAAAACGGGACCGTCCACGATTCCCAATCAAGATATCCTAAAACTCGAGCCAACCAGCTGGGTAAGTACAGCGAAAAATCATTCGTGGGGAAGGTCCACTGGTAAAATCCTTTCTCGTCCAACTGCAGTTGGACACGAGCGGTCGTGCCAGCATCTGAAACGGGTGTCTCCGTTTCGATGGCTTGATGAAGGGCCAACACAACATCTGTCAAGGTCACGTAGAGCCCGCCCGCCAAAAAAATATCTTGTTTGCCGGACGGGTAGTTGACAGAACACTGTATCTGGCGATCTTGAACGTTGTGAAACGTGTGAGGCATCAACAATTGCACCAGAGCCACTTCCCATGTGGCATCCAAGGTCCACTGTTCGGGTAATCTCAACCTGAAACGCGATGGGGTGTTGTTCGGGAAGAGGTCCTTCTGATCGTCACTTTCCAAAGTCACTCGACGTCCCCCAGCAAAACTCATGCCGGCCGATTGCAAGGGTTGTGTGTTTTTCGTTCCTCCTTTGCGAAAGTACAACCAAACACCGGTGAGACCCGTGTAAAATGGTATACCCAAACCTTCAGCGTTTCTTAAATGCACTCTCAACTCGCTCAGATTTTGCGTGGGTCCTGCCAACGGTCTGAAATCCAAATGCTGCGGGTCGTATTCGACCGTGAGACCGTAATCGCTGCTAGGTGAGAGGGGAAGAGTGGCCAGCAATCGGCGTTGTCTGTCGCCCACGGGGCTAAATTCCACCACATCTACTTCGGTATTGCATCGCGTGAGGTCCACGTCAGACAAGTGGGTGTTTGTTTGGGCCAGGGATGTCTCCAAACTGGGCAAAGCCAACCAGGCCCCGAATCCCTTAACCCGAGAAGGAGCCTTGAGTTGTGGGGTGCCCATCACTGTCTCCAGACCGTTTTTGAAATCGACGTTGACCCCTTCTCGGGCCTGCAGAAACCACTTGCCGGGTTCCGTAGTGACCACCGTCACGGGGGATTGTCGCGCGTAGGGTAACAAGGGAGACGGGTCGCGCACCCAAGCCCCCATGTCAAAGACGGCTCTTTTGCCAAACGTGTAGTGCAACCTGCTCGACGGCAGTGTTGAGTTTGATGCGTACGCCTCCCAACAGAAAATCTTCCGTCTCGATGCCAAAGTGATGCGTATCCAAACGACTAACCACCCAATCGGCTTGCGTACCTTCTCCCGTGTCCGCGTAGACGGTGTTGTGAGCCACAATGCGCGTCTGGCCCGGCCGATCTGGATCGGGCTCCAAAAATCCCATCAACAGAGCCAACGATTCCCCCAGATTGTACTGACCCTGCGCCCACAGATGGAGTGAATAATGCGTCCTGGGTCTGGATGGACTAGCTCTAGTTAACCAGATGTAATCCCTCCTTAAACCCATGAGTTTCAGGAGGGCGAATCCTACGTAATATTCGATCTGAATGAAGCGCGTAGGGAGTGCGACTTGTTTCACGCGATAAGTGTTTTCGATCCTTTGCAAAAATTCACGCACCAGGTCGGGACGAAACAGATCCAGTTTGGGATTTGTGGGAAAATTTTCGTCCGTGGTGCCAGGAGATTCCATGTGGAGTTGTCCGTAATGATGTTGACCGCCCGACAAGGTGGGTATCACGTACCATCCCATCTTCTGCACCAAATCGCCAAGCAATTCTGCCGCGTGCGTGAAGTGTTTGTGCGAAGTCAGCGCCATTGATCGAGTGGGAACCGATCCATCCGAGCTCCCCACACGCACATGGTAATCCTGCGACGATTTCAACACGGTGTTCCCGTAAGAATTGGTGTACAACAGTTTCAAAAGGGCAACTTGCCACTGGTCGGTGAGCGTCAATGGAATCTCCAACCGTTGTCGGAACGCACTGCGCACGGTGGTCTCTCCGGGTTCGAGGGGTTCCGTGCCCACATCCCCACTATTCAGAAACAGCAAAAAATCATCGTCCATTTCCCAGGGTTTGGCCATTTTTTTACGAGGACTTTTTTAACTCTTTGACGGGTATCCACGTTTGATAATCGGGAGCAAGTCCTTGCCAGTTAACTAACACTTGACGAGTGGGTCCGCGTCCCTTGTATTTAAGCTTTTTACTCACCCGCCATTGGTTGGGTAGAGCTCGTACTTTTTGCAGTTGAGGTTCATAAAATCGTCCAGGTACTTTATCACCTTTCCAAGTGTCCAACTTATAATAATTCACACCATCGTACAAGGACCGTTGACGATCGGTCACCGTGTACACGTCTTGCGACCAATTACCCCGATAACTCTTGGAAAAGGCACTCTTTTTACCCTTGACGGGTTTTGTGGTGCGCACAAAATCCCCCGGTCGAAACTTGTAAGGGTCTAAGGCAGGGGTGGGTTTGAACAACCGCTTCCAGACCACCGAGGCATTGTCGTCAGTGACATCGGCCGGGGCCATTTGAGTGCGGCTGTGAATGCGCGTGTTGTACTTGTCCACCAACAAGGGTAAGACCTCCAAATATTTGGGGGTGTTGCGAGCTGTCATGTACTTGTACATCAATTCCTTCAAAGTGCGATTGAAACGTTCGACCACAGCAGCTTTGGGTTCACCTCGAGTGGAATAGTGGTGAATGTTATACTCGTCCAGTAATTGCTTCATGTGTTGGTTGTAGAATTCTTTCCCTTGATCCGTCTGCAAGTTGACGGGCTTACGTCCTCCTGAATTCTCCAACAAATAACGAAAGGCATCTGCCGTGGCCTTGCCTTTCTTGCTTTTTAAGGCAATGACCCATGCATATTTGGACAACACATCGATGACCGTCAGTAGGTATCGGGTGCGTTTGTTTTGGGCAATGAGTTTGGCATCCTGCATTTCCACAAGATCCGCCTGCCAGGTATAATCCACTTGCGGAGGCACGACCGTCTTGCTGCGTGGAAATCGTACCTGACGAGGACGGTGTAACGTGAAAGTGGGTTCTCCTTGTAAATACGTTTGCGCCTGGCTGGGTGAGACGTCCAACGTGTCGCGGGCCACCTTGGTCAATTCCTTGAAATTTCCACTCAACGCGTAAGGACTCTCCAGATCCAAATACAAGTCTTCCAAAGGACTCATCTGCTCGGCCTTCTTCATTTTTTTAGATGGGGAACAAACAGGTGCGCACCACCAAAGGGATCAATCGCCGGGTCAGACTCACTGTAAATTGAGCCACAAAACGTCCAAAACTAGGTATGTATGCTTGTTGTTGTTGCTTAAATATCCAACGACGATGTTCACGGTAAGCGTCCAGGGACAAACATTGACGCATAACGCTTAAATAAGCCATCAAATGAAGCAAAGTAAACGGTTCGTTCTTCTCTTTGTTTCTGGTCACCAGTTGCGCAAACGCTACGTCCGGTTCTAGCTCTTGTAACGCATCATCGCTGAAGTCCACCAAAGAATGGGGGTCGACTCTTTCTAAAAAGAGAATGGCACATCCCAACCAATCTTTTAAAGCAATCTGGGCGTCAGACGTTCTCGACATTTTTTTAATCTCGCGCGCTGAAGTGTTCTTTGTTGACGTGTTACCATTTGTTTTGATACCTTGTCGTTTCTTTTTTTTTATAGAAGATTTTGGTAGGACTGACAGTTCGCGTTTTCTATATAAGGATAACGTTTAGTCTTTTTTACACCAAACATGACTTCTCCTTTCACGAGTCAAGGGGTAGTGGACTCTCAGAGCGAGTTTACGCAGAGTCTGAATGCTCGCCCTTGGCGGCGTTGGTGGATTGTAGCATTATTAAAATGCATGCAACATCATGTGGTATTGAAACCGCCCGATAACCCCATTTGGTCACCCGAAGCCTTGTTGTTCTTACACGATCTACGAGCTAACATTAGTAGGGCTCTTCGACAAGTCACTTTTCCAGATGTGTACGACGAATGGGTGCATCAGCTGCATGAAAATGGTATCGTACACCCGATCTGGACCCCTGAAAACTGTCAATTTGTGCGCAACATGTTGTCAACCGATGTGGTCACCGTACGCATTTTGGAAGAAATTTTATCCTTCCGACGTCAAGATCTGTTCTTTACCTATGAACTATTAGGATTGACGCACGTCAACATCGATGAAGTGTTTGACTGGCAGCGCCTGAAATTAGGCTATAATTGGACAGATGAGGTGGACAGCGATGACAGCTCCTCGTGCAAGGACTTGGGATTAGATCCATAAAAAAACTGACGGTCGTCAAAGTTTGCATGAGAGGGCAAACGACCCACGAGCCTCAAGCTCAATGAAAAAAAAAAAAAAAAAAAAACGTTTGATCAATGTTTTTTTTGCCATTGTTGTCAATCGCAGCCATGTTTTCTTCTCTTCACTTTTTTATTGAGTAAAACGATGGTGCAATGTGAATGAAACCTCTGTTGTCTTAGTCTTGGTTTTCAAAGTGGCGTGGGATTACAAAACATGGTGGACATCAAACATGTTTAAATTCTTGCGGATGTTGTTGTAACAATTGTTTGGCTCGACCCAGCGGAATTCCCTGGGAGAATGCAAATCGTGCCACTCCTCTTAAACTGCCTATAGCTTTGGAATCATTGTATTTCGACAACAATTGTTTGTCGAACATCTTCTATTGGAATAGGTTTCAACCCTTCTTTACAGCGTCTATACAAAGAGGAACATACCCACGGCATGACTCGCCATCGACCCCAATTCCACAAGAGATCAAACAACCTTTTTGCCCAGTTTCATTTTTATTCAACATTCAAACAATTTAACCCTTTTATAGCAATAATGATAAGTTTTTTCAAACGTTTTTTTTCAAAAAAGAGTAGTACATTTTGGGTGACTTGGCTGACTAGAACCAAAAGTGTTTGGAAAGGCTTCTTGGATCACTCTCGCTGATTCCGTCTGCTTTGCGCGTTTCTTTTGCTCTTCTTGTTTCTTTAAGTCAGGAAAACAAGTTTGAAGCGCCACATGCATCTCTGATCAAGGTTTTGCCTGCATATTCTTTCATGGGGAGAGGGAAGGGATCATGGTTAAAGTGATGGTCTCCGTTTTTCTCGTTCAAAGGGAGATCACCCCATTGGAAGTATTTACACTCTCTCTTTCTGCAAGCAAGATAGATTCGACCTGGATTCTTCTCAGAATTGCTTTGCTTCAGGGTCAAGACTTCATTGCAGAAACAACGCAAAGGCTTCCAGTTTTCCTTAATGTCCCTATTCAACTGAGCGTGAACAGTTTGCATGTAAAGCTCTGCCTTGTCTTTTGCGCAGATCACACAACAATCTTGATAAGGGCATTTCAGATAACAAAACCCGTTTGGGGAGCTGACTCTCTGTTCCAAATGTCCAAGATGAAAGGGGCAGAATAAAAAAATGTTCTTATTGGAAGCTGCATCCTCAATTTGCATCTGGGTGATGTGACCAATGCTGCCAACAATTGCATTGACAGCATTTTGTTGTTCCACGTTTAGATCCACATCTTGAATAAGAGGTTCATTCACTTCTGTGTGAGCGTCAGGTATAAACGGGGCTATTGATGCCAATGGTGCTTCATTTGCTCTTCCTTCTGCTTCAATTGTGATGTACTCTACGACATCTTTAGCTTTGTTAATGATATCTTTAACATTTTCTTTCTTTCTTTTCTTTCCCGCAGGAACTTTCGCAGGTTTGGTGGATTTCCGCTTCGGGGCTACGTAAACTTTTTCTTCAAATGGCATCTTCTTCGGCATCTTCTTCTTTTCTTCTTCTTGTTCTTCAGCTGGAGAATGAGTGAAAATGAACTTGGGGAGCGATTTTTATAATGAAGAAATGGCGTCAGCGAACCGGTTATTTGAATAAGAATTCATCAAAAAAAAAAGTCAAAAACGTAATGAAAAAAATCAACAAGAACATTCGAAAACAAGAAAACGAAAAACAAGCAAGAAAAACACAAAACAAAAAGCACTCTCACTTTCTGGAAACGCTTGGTTGACAAAACAAATTGCCCTTCAAAGACAAGAGACGTCAGCGAAGGGCTTCCTCGTAGCCTGAGGGGTGGCGTCAGCTTTTTTTCCCTTTATAAAGGCTCGCGCTTTGTTCTTTTTTCATTCTTCTCTCATTCGCTTACAACGCAAAGCCAGACGAGCTGCTCGGCAGAAGAAAACAGTAATGGGTGCAAGATTATCGCAAACACTTGGGACGAGACGATTTCAATTTAAACTCTTTTATCGTCGAGCCAGGTCCCGCTGGTGGTTCGCGCGTGGTCTGGAGCCAAGTGATGGCGTAAGCCGGGTTTTTCCAGGAAAACGCTGTTCTGAGAAAGACAAGAAAGATTTTTTCACGGCGTGAAAACAAAGATAGTTCCTCGCTAAAAAATCAGACAACTCTCCTCGTGGAAGGTTTAAGAGGTGGCTTTGGAAAAAGGACAACCTTTTCGGCAAAAGAAAGGGATTTTTTTACTGCAAAATCCTTCCGCAGGTTCGTAGTTTGTTTGTTTGTCTTTGCTCGATTCGTCATGCGAGGAAAATTTGATTTGTTTAAAATACTTTCACGTTTCTTCTTTCAAACGAGTTTTCTGCGAGTATTGAATTCAAACTATTTTTTTTTTCTTTTTTCATTCACGGAATGTCCCGGAGGCGAGCCAAGATGATTTTCGTTCTAACATGCGATGGAATCGAAAGAGAAAGAGAACCCGATTTACGACACGTCTTCGCGGAAAATGTCTGACTTTGAATTTTTTGCCCTGAAGGTTTTCATGCGGTCTAATTACCAAGTGATTGCTTGTATTATGTTCTGTTAAAAGAATTATTCAGCGCTCGATGATAAGCGCTTTTATCACCATAACATCCAGATAAATTTTGCTCAAACCCCGATCGGAAAGTTACTCAAGAAAAGAAGAAAGCGTTAATCCTTGAAATTTTTTCTTGTTGATGATTTTCATTAAACATGTTATTGAACTTTCATCCTTGTGTGGGCTTCTTCTTTCATATTGGGGATTTTGACTACTTCCCCAATTCATTCCCCAGGAGGATCGTACACAGGGAAATTTGACCACTTCCCCAAAAAAAAAATTTGAAAAAATTTTTTGAAAAAATTCGATACTCAAAATCACCTATATAAATCAAAAATTGAAAAAAAAAATTCAAAAAAATTTGAAAAAAAACTGAAAAATAATTCTAGTCAAAATCCCCTATATAACTTTTTTCATTAAAAAACTTGTTGAACCTGATTGACTTGTGTGGGCTCCTTTTTTCCGTTGGGGTGACGTCAGCGATGACGTATATAGGGACTTTTTTGACTGTCCCATATTCAATACCCAAAAAGGGCGTGGTTAGGAAAAATGACTCGTGTCCCAAGTAGCCATGCCTTACTACTCGCATTGTTTTCTATTTGTAGAATCGTTTTGCTTTCGTGCACGTTCCCTGTAATCTGATATAAGCCTAGTAATATACGGCTTACACAAATGTCCAAACTTTTATGCCGCTCTTCCTAGTGTACTGTTTAGTTGATGCGTTTAACCTTGAAGGAAATATAAAATAATTGGAAGAAGCTTTCCAATTTAATACTTAAAGGCAAATTGCGAGCAAACTTGTTCGAATGTTTTCTTCGTGAAGCCAATAATCACGGTAAAGGCGCGCTAGTAAATATTATTAAATTAAATAGCGCTTTCTGAATTTGTTTGCTTTCGAGATTTTTTTGATTCGCGAAAACATTATGAGAATCATCCTTACGGATAAGAGTGGCATTTTATATACACAGGAAAAGTCGGAAATTTTAGAAAACACTAGATGTAATAAAAATAGGTTGCTGGATTTAAATAATATTTTGCGATGTTTACAATATTTCACAGACGCAAGTGCTCAGCGCTGCAATTAGGATAAATGTCATAAATAAATCACCAAGCCTTCCGGAAGCAGAAAATCACTGAATTCTTACAAGTGTTTAACTCTTTTATTCAAGGGAAAGACATTTTCATTCAAGGAAATACGAGTTTCATTCAAACGAACGAACGAAGCAAATCGTTAACAGAACCCGTAAATAAAATTATTTATTTAAGGAATTGAAATCATTTCTCCAAGATGGCGGCTGTTACACGCACGATAAATATTTTTACTGACGATTCCAGAGGGAAAACACTTATGGAACGATTCAAAATTCGCCACATGGTCAGGAAAACCTTTAAAGTGACTCGTGGAAGCATTTTTTCAGGAACTCCACGGTCGAAACTGACATAAATTACATTACTTCTGGTCTTACATCTTACGGACTTACGGACTCACTTACAACCCGATGACAATGTGGTACTGGTATTACATAACTGTAGCCACAACAAGAATCTACTTTGCCTTCATTGCTATCAAACCATCAGAGATTTAAAGAAAAAAGAGTACCTCAGTTTCTCAGCCAAAACAGATGAACCACTGTCAATCAACAGTCGCCGTTCCCTCTCAACAGCTTTCTTCAGTATCATAACTTTTTCAATCAATTCCTGTATGGGAATACAAGCACAGAGTTAAAATTATTGCTTCCACATCTTATTGAAATAGTGAATTGGCCATCCCAGAGGGGGAGGAGGGAGGGGAAGAGTAACTTTGGGGACATTTAGGTAGTCATACCACAAGATTTTGATCTCATCTGTAAAAGCCTGAATGAGGGCTTACATGATAGGCTAATGGTATGAGCAAGGGGAATTTGCTGGGATCATAGTGCAAATACCCATTGGTTCCTTCAGGACACCTTCTTTCCTCTCTTCTTTCCTCTCAGGATGACCACTAATATGTGCATAATAATGCACGACAAATAACACAAAAAGTTTAACATACTTGAAGGGCTAAAGGAGAAGGCTCAGCGGGCATATTTCTAGACCTACCAAAAAAAAAAAACAGGTCATAAGTACATTATTGATTTTTTACAAAAAGATTGGACAGAATGGAATAAGCTCATCTTGCCTGTCTCAATAGTAATAAGTTACTCTTATTTATCTTTCCTACAAGGATCGTTTTCTTGTTGAAAACAATTAGCTGGCATTTGTATGAATCATACCCCCCACAAGAACATGGCCACTTTAGTATATGCAATGTATGGTCAGTGGACAATTTTGAGAATTCACCTTGCAGTGATATGAAACTCCAAAAGTTAAGATGGTCCGCAATGATAGGAGGAGCCAAAATGAAACAACCACAAAGCAACATCACCTCTACTTACCAACAAGACACAAACTTCTCCACATTTCCAGCACAAATGTAGCAGACCATGGCATTAGCACAATGCTCATCACCCTCCTGTTCCAGCCTCTGTCCCAACAGGTCACACAGTGCAGTGAACTCTTCAGCCTTGGCATATGTTACAAGAGCTGCAAGCGCTTCTCTCCAGTTCTCCAGAACACAGCTTTCAACTATATCACGCCAGTCACGATTCACAACTACTGACATGAGCTGAAAGGACCAAACATGGAATAGTTTAAGGTCATTACAAGCCTTGTGCCCCACAACTACCAGCATTTAAGTTGGTTTATGTAGCAGGGTATAACTCCAACATTTTGTAAAGTAACAATTCGTTGGTATTCTATTCAACAGCTGAATGATAATGTGGAGCAATGCTATAATCTTGGTTTAGGAAACAATACCCTGGCAATAGGACCAAAACAGTCCCAGCCAAAGTCACACTTAAAAAAGTTTCCCAGAAGGGCAAGCTAAGATTAAAGTGTTTTTTCCAAGTTCTGTTGGCAGCTGTATTCCCAGGTAAAGAGGCATCTGATAACATACCCTTGCCACATTACTCTTGCTCTTCTCAAAGTATCTTGTTTGAATCCTGGCCAACAGGTCCGGGCCACCAGCAATGGCAAGAAGAAAAGCATCAGCCTGATAATTAAAGAAAGCAATACTATAACATCAAATCTCCCAGCTAATGCTTCAGATTGAATACTGAGCCATGTGGTTGGAGTTTTATGGTGGACAGAATGATTTTCACTAAAACAACCTGTGAGTAAAATGCTGGAAATTATTCAGTTTTAGTAATCATACTACAGTGGACCAGCCAGTATGCATAGGTTAATGCCGATAAGGGAGTGAGGATGTTGCCTTCCAGCTCCCACCAATGCGGTTAAGGTTTGAATCTCAGAGTTGTCAACACACTTGGGTTGTGTTTGTTGTTGGTTCTCATTCCAGCACTGAGGGGTGTTCTCAGGGTACTACAATTTCCTCCTTTCGCAAACCACCCTCCACATAAACTTACAGTGTACAGTTCAATTTCCAATAGATAAAGTAGTGGGGGTAAAAGACATTAAACAAGAGCATATAAGCACTACTGTAGGATCAACATCAGCTGTCTCAAGAATATACAGCTGGCCTTTGATAACCGTGTCTACAATAAATGTTACTGCATTATATTTGCATTCACAACAGATCATACCATTCTATCAGCATGCAGACAAACATCTACTGCTGCTTCAAAATTTCCAGTAAGCAAGGCTTGAGAGATTAGACCATCAGTATCTGCATGAAAAAATAAACCCTTCTTACTCTTTGCAGAATGCTTTGAAATACATTATGATCCATGAAAATTAATGCTTTGAGTTTTATTTTACACGCTTTAAAATAGATTTATAAAACTCAAACATCATTGCCTAAAATAAAGACATTCTATTTAAAGCAGTATAAAATAGCCAAAAACCTACTGTATCACAAATCATCCATGGTCTAGTGTGTATAATTTTCTACTTTCTAGTGACAGGCTAGTATCAAGTAATATTTTTTATAAGTAGTAATTATTGAAGGATGCAACAGTAGTTTTTCCATTAGATCTGTACAGACAGAAATGAAAAAACTGAAATATATTATATTTTTGAATCTTTGTGTGACATGTATATGATGTTTGAAATTCACTACATCAATGAGGTCATCAATACAGAATACGCTCACCATCATCAGTAGGTATCTCAAAGGGTGATGATGACTTCGCAGGTTCCCCAACACCTACAATCATTAACAAACACTCTTAGGGTGGTAAAAGTGAACAGCTCACCTTCACCGACTGTCGGTCAACTGTCGGCCGACTGACAAATGTAGAACGTAGCTGCCATCATTTAATGGATGGATGGATAGAAGCAAAGTCCAAACATTTCGTAAAGCCAATTCTCTAATTTATGTTTCTTACCTTTTCTTCAAAATTTGTACTTCGAAACTTGGGGTTATACGCCAGTGTTTACGGTAAGCTTTCTACGCTTCCAGTAAGTGTTTCAGTTAAGTAAACTCAGGGTTATACGCTGGTGTTTACGTTATGATTTCTACGTTTCCAGTAAGTGTTTGAAAAGACTTCCCTTTTTTTTCTCATAGGTTTCAGTCAAGTAGTTTCTTCTCTAACAGACTGTCGGTAACCTGTCGGTAAAGTGTCGGTAAACTGTTGGTTATCTGTCAGCTGACAGTTGGCCAACAGTCGGTGGATGTGAGGTGTTCTTCACTTTTACCCTTAGGGTTGTTAGGGTTGTAAAAGTTTTTATAACTGAACAGGCAGTTTCCTGATGCATTAGCTGCTATCTGGGACAAAGTGCACTTTTTTTATGACCTTAAGCCTTATAGCAATAAAAACAGAAAAAGACATTTCACCACTGTACTCCAGGGCTCAAAATTAAAAAAAAATTCTCAATCGCAATTTGTAAGCAATAATTTCCTAAAATTTAGTCGCAAGTTTGAAAATTTTAGTCGCAAAAAAAAACAACTAGCTACTACTACTGGAACCAGAAATGAGAAACAAGAAATTTCTGAGAAAGTCTGAAAAAGTGCGCCCGTGAAACCGCGTTCGTGGAGCATGAAATCAACAATTAAGTCACGCAACATTCAATGTGAATTTCACAGGATTTTTCGAATAGAATTAAAACTACCAGTTACAAGTAAGACACAAGACTGTTGAATATAATTCCTTTATTAGCTAGGCCGTAAAACAGTCGCAACATCATGACTAATAGACTGACAAATATTAGTTACAAAAGCTAAATCTTTAGTCGCAAATGCGCCTGATACAGGTGCTATTTCGAGCCCTGTACTTTCAGTTTGTTTAAAACCACAAAATTAGACACCACTCTTGCCATAATAAAACCTTAAATTTCTTGTATCCCTTGAGAGTTCAAGATAGCAGGGCTCTATTTGTAACAGCTAATAAACATTACCTAAAGTGAGAGGCTCTACTGTAACAGCTGATCAACATTCCCTAACATGAGAATACTCACCTAAATTCCCTGTGTCAACTGTCAGTGGCCCTCCAGATGCAATAACATCAAAGGCTGCAGCTCCTTCACTCAGGCTACTAGCTTCTGATAAGGGAGTCTGACAAATTAAATTATTATCATTAATGAAATAGGTTTGGAAAAAAAACAACTAATAAATAAATGTACAAGTACTTTCAATGGTTACAAATTGGCTTCACTGAAGGTATGGTGTCACATTTTTGGCTCAATCTGCACTAACAGTTAAGTTTACTTTACTATTGTAAATAATTTGATTAGAGAATGTGTCTGAAATGGAAATAAAGACACTGGTTGGCAGTTGAACTCATAATCAACTTGCAAATACTGGCCACACTTGGTAGATTTAAATAGTACACCTGTGAGAAGGGAAAGCCACATAAAGGCTACACACCATGCCAGTATAAGGGAAGAAACTGATTCTGTGCAAATGAAATTATGAAGCTTTCTCCGCTTTGCTTTTACATTCACAAATTCCTTGCACACTTCTCACAAGCATTATGTTCTACAGCATTGAAACATTTCCTATAACTGCAGAGAAAGCTTGAGCAACATGGAACAAAAAGGGGTGGATCCAGACAATTCAGAAACATGGGGGCAACAACAACAACAACTTTATTTGTACTCCACATTGATTTACATTATATATAAAAACTACTGTTAAATATAGAGAGAGTACAGGCTGTCCATAATAACCATTGAGTGCTAAAAGAATAGGGCAGCCTTAATAGGGGGCGTAACAATTGTGGCGAAAGCATGACCTCGATCCATAGCCTCTGCCTCTAAATCTGCCTATGCCAAAGTTTAACCTAAGTTATACAAAAACACAAACACACCTTAGATTCAGCTACAGATGGTGTACTTGCACCACTAGAAAACACACCCTGTCCTGACTTCCCACTTGCTTCCTGTAACAAAAACATTATATTTTAAAAATTTAATTGGCACATAAGAGTGGTTTTCATTTGAGTATCATAAAACCAAAACTAAAGTAATTACTAACGAACCAATCAGAACTCAAAGCAAATAAGTGTAACCCACTCCAAGCACGGGAAAATAACCTCAACCAAGTTGCAGTCTTGATTGGATGAAAAAATGGTGCAGTGATGCAATACCAAAGCAATTGCAAAATTGATGTCAACACTCAACTGAAAATCACTTTATGGATCACGTACTTATGCCCGAGGACAGATTACGCTTGACAACTGAACTTCATCCCCTTACCCCAGACGATATAAGTTGCATCTTTTGAACTAATTCTTCTGCGTCAACTCCTCCTTGATTACTACTTGTAGCTGATGATGTGTGAGAAGATGCAACCTGGTACAAGCACACACACGATTTTAGTGAATGCATTTACTTATTAATGGCTAATTTAAACGTTATTAGGCCAAAGTGCTAAGAGTTTCATATTCAACAGTGTACCAGTTATTTCAGTTAATTTTAATGGAGTACTTTCTCTTACATGTAAATCATTTTGCAGCCAGATTTACTGATTAGGCCAAAGAGTTAGAGTTTCATAATATCCAACATTGTATCAATCAAGACAAGCATGAGAAAAGAGATGGAAACTTGAGTAAATATGATTTATAAGGCTTTACTGTAAAAATTGTTTTGACTTAAACTCCCTTTTTGCATTTTCTGTCTTGATAATGATGTTGGAGACATCAACATTAAAATGTCAAGTAGCATTATTTTCTTTTTATATGAATAGAATTATTGTTCTTATGAAACAGGGAAAGATGACTTATCCCTGAAAATAAAATACACTTGGAAAAAATATTAATATGAATTTTTTTCTTTTTTACATTTGTTTTCTTACCTTCTTTGATAGTTCCACTGGATCATAGCCAAGAAGGGTTAAGAAATGTCTCCTTGGTTCTCTTTCAAAATTAATCTGCAAAAGAAAAACAATATCAAATACAACCGGACAGCTGCAGTCTTACAGAAGTATTACACTGGACAATGTTTCATGCAACTTGTCTCCAATGGCTCAGTCTTCAGCTACATGTACATGAAGAGGAGGTGTTACACTAGGCAACATTACTCCATACAACTTATCTTGCAACACTGACCGCAAAGGACTGGGTGCATGTATGCATTTGCAGTGGGTCGCAATGCAATGAAAATTGGATAGTAAAGTTCCAGAAGGGGGTGTTACACTGAGCTATGCTTAAAAAATTAGCTACAGCATTGTGAAAATTGTTGTGAAAAGTATAACCAACTTCTACTCCTCACAATGATTGCAGCAGCAACAAATTTTGTTGCAAGGTACCTGGGTATTGGGTAAAAATCTGAGTTCTCAGTGGGAGTAGTTCATGTGATCTTCCTCATAATTTTTATATGTGCTACATCGATGCTCTAACCACTGGGCTAAATAGATTCAAATGACTTTTAATTAGCACCTTCAAGAAGCTCCACAGTGTTCTTTCCAACTCTTGTGTACTGCTCTCCACTTTTGAATTACAATACTGGATAAAGCTTCCTGAAGCCAGAGCGCCCTCCAACTCATAAGATCTGTTCACTAGCTCTTGTTCTGTGGTCACTTGGCTTATGTTCACCTGCTCAAAAAGAAAAAAAAGAAACCTTTTTCATTCACCAGAAAATTACTAGAAGAAGATGGGAAAATGCATTTACATTTTCAGATGCTTGTTTATGTTAGTGCTCCATTTAAAAGATAAGTTTGTCCTGAACATTTTGATGTTGTGATTTATGGGTGTTAGGAGGTAACAAAAAAGAGCTATTACCATATTTGCACACACTTGATGTGCTCCCAATGGTAAAATGTCCCTACAAAATTGGCCACTGAAAGGGTTAAAGGATAGATTTAAATAAATAATAAACAAACCTGGGCAGCTGGTGAATCCTTTGTGTGCCCAAAGGATATCAGTTTTCCACCAAACTACAAAAAAAAAAAGAAAAAAATATATATGTTGTGGTTCAAATTTTTCTTTGGTTTAAAATTTTTTAAAGCAGTTCAATTTTTGTTTTCTTTTGTGTCACATTATGATAATGAATCTGAGACAAAGGAAAATCAAAATCAAACTGGTTTGAAAATTTTTAAACCACAACATATACATTCAAAAAGTTATAATCTAACCTGAACTCACATGTAGCTAGCTAAAAAATGGTACTGTTGTATTTGCTTACAGCATGAATTTCAATGATTCTTTAAAAAAAAAGCCAGTGGTCTGCAATGATCAGCTCAAATGAAATGTCAAATGCAACCCAGACACAAATAAGACCTGCCAAACCTATGGGCTGTCTCACAGGTCATGTACTGTCAGAATGCAGATCGCCGACTGCATTGACTCTCGCTTAACATTGCCAAAATTACATTTTTATCCACATTTAACATCAGCCATAGTCATGATCCCAAGATTGTCTATTGAAAAGCAGACAGCGCACATCAGAATGTAAGTTTTCTGTTTGTGACTGGCCTAAGCTGATAAACTATGATACCTGTAAGTGTTCACTGACACTTACAGCAAATGTGGCACCACATGGCCTGCGCAGCCACTTTGGAGGCTTCTTCAGAGGGGCACTAGTTAATGCTGCCTTCTGCTGCTGTTGTTGTTGTTGGGCCTGATGAATCTGTGCAGCAAAGGGGTCATCTACGTCAAATGCACTCATGACCTGCAAAAAGGTAAACAATCAATGACAGAGAACAATTAACACAACCGTTTAAAATAAGGGGAAAAAAAATTGCAATGAAATTTCATATGAATTATAATTTCGGCAAAATGTCAAAATTATGTCTTGATTTGCTGGTGCCAATGTTTACATTGTTCTAATAGGATTTACACAAAAATGCTGCCCTGTACACTTTTAGTTTAACAACAAAACAAAACAAATCTTGAATATGTTTTGCAGTTATAAATTCCCTTAGGTGAGGAGAGGAGATGAGGTGGGGTGCTCAATTGAAAAACTCTAGGGTGTGTGTCCCATCTTACTGGAATGGTACAACAATAAAACTATCACAGCAACGTGATGAATAACTGTTACATACAGTATTAATGGCTTTTGAGTGTTTAGCAACTTACTTTCTGTTGATGAAAATCTTGGCTAGATTTAGCACTTCCGCCCATGAGAGAAAACACACTAACATGGCCATCAAATGAAGAACTGCAGACCATGGCAGGGTTTCTAGGACACCAAGCTACATCAAAACTCCACTGAGCTGTGGTTGGCAGCTCATAAACAATCTATAACATAATAAAGAATATAACATATTTGTGAAATAATTTTTTTTGAGCTATCATTACATGGATTTGTAAAGTCATAAACCTTGTGACAATTATCACAAAAATAAAATGTGACAACTCAGTTAGCATTCTTTCTAGGATGATATGTTCACTCGTTTCTGTTTTCTATGTTTTCATTGTGTATGAATGCAGATTTACGATAAATGTTGAGCCACGCAGCACACGTGGTACAAACAGGAAATCAGATATTTAACTCTGGTAAATTTAAGTGCTGAGAACAACCCATAAATTTCCTACTGAGCATTACCAGTAATTACAATCAGAATTACCTCTCCTCCTGCTTCTTGGGTATTTGGATTCCAACAGAGAATACGATTGTCCTACAAAGATGTAGAGGATAGCATTATTTTGTTATTATTATTTATATGAGTACCAGTATATTTATTTCTACACACATTACAATACAGGTACAGTGTACGAGCCTCGGTATGAATCATGTGAAGAAATATTAGGTAGTACCTTGGCACAACTCATGAGCAAGTCAGGATCCTGCGGACACCAGGCTATTGACAGGATTCCTCTACAAACACAAACAAAAGTTTTTGAACATTTTTTCAAATTATTTTTAGAGCTTATCTATAAAGCTCTTAGTTTAGTTCCTTGTTTATTTCTCTAACAGTAAATGAATGGTATATCATTTTAGCAAACACTCACTTTCTACTACAGTCTACTCAATACCTACCTCTGGTGGCCTTCAAGAACTTTCATAGGAGATGTTGCAAAACGAAGATCCCACATCTGTGTAAAGAATGAACAAAGATACATTGAGCGGTGTTCTGATGGTACTAGTATTTATGTTGCATGTAGCTTGATGCAATTTAGGTACTGTACTGACGACTACAGTTAACCTCAAGTAAGTACTCGCTGAACTTTCCCCTTTTACCAAAGTCAAAGCAATACAATTTTTTTATATAGTGTGACTAAAGGGAATTTTCAGGATTTCTTTGCAAAATAAACTACATGTACAACATGTACCGAACCAAGTAGTTTGAGCTTAATCTTTGCAGAAGATACACAACAAATACATTTTCAAAAAAGTAAAGTAAGAGCTTTTTCTTATTATAAGCACCTGGATAACTGGATATCTGTCATCTTCAGAGGCTAAAACCATTTGTGTTGCAACATCAGGATGCCATTCAACAGCTTTGGCTCGAATCTGTAATAAATAAGTATACAGTACATACCATCAACAAAAGCACATTAGTACATAGGGCAATATCATGTAAAGAGTCGTCATTTGTTAAGAATTCTATCAGGTATTCCTTTTTATTCCTCAGACTCAGTAGTAAAAACACATTACTCCAAATCTGAATCAACGAAGGTAACCATGTGAACCTTTGCATGGAAGCTAATGGTTGGATGACAAGGATAATTATGTTAGCCATGGAGATGGTTATCCACTCAGGAGCTGGTGACCAACAGTGGACACTCCTGGATCTCCCAGGCACTCAACGTCCACTTCAAAATGATGCAGTTGTCTAAGGGGCTATGTCACTATTTTTAGTGTTACGTTTTTAGTGTTACTTAAAGGCCCATGTTCACCCAATCTGCTTTGCGCGCTTGTGTTTTTGTTTTGAAACGGTCGAATTTATGGCAGTAAAACCCAAAAATAATGGTCCAGTTTTGTTTAAAGTTATTCTACTAGTACTCTAAGAGTAGAAAAAAAGTGTCTTGGGCTGCGGATGGACAGGATGGAAGTGGATTGTGTCTTGGAAAGCTTGCTAAAACTTAGATTATGGTCAAATCTCTTTTCAAAAAATCACTTGATATCTTCCACTTTGTGTTCTATAAGCATTTTGTGTATGACAAAGGTACCAAGTTTTAATTTGGGACAGTTGTGATCCAAAAACCTCAAAATCACCATGACATACAAGTAGTCCCTGTGCATATTACAGTGTACATGTACATCTACTTACCATAGCACTCTGATCACTGACTTTAATGATTGGTTCATTCTTCCTCAAATCCCACACAACACAGCGACCACAAGGCGATGCGGAGGCCAATATGTGCTGCACTTGTCTATTCCATGACACACAACTGATGTTATCAGGTGGCAAAGTTTTACTTCCTGGTGTGAGGGGTTTGTTGGGGTTTGTTAAATCCCAAATGTAGATTTCAGAATCACTAGCCCCTGATGCCAACAAGCTTGTTTTAAAAGGATTCAAATCCAGTGCTTGGACAGGCCCTTAACAAAAGAAAAATATATACACAACATAATATTAAATTACCGTAGAGTTCCAAAAGTAACAGACCTTTCCAGTAATTCCCGAAAGTAACGCCCCACCCGAAAGTAATGGTTCCCCGAAAGTAATGGTCCAATACATACTGAGGTCTAACATCTCCTGCTGATGGAATAACTTAGTGTTTTACTGTACAATAATGCCGAAGAATGCTGAATGATCAATGAGAAAGAGAGAATTAAAATGACATTATGCTATATTCCGTGGTTGTGTTTATCATAATTCTTTTTTCAATTATTCACATATTGTGGCGGTTACCCGAAGTTGCGGACTTTTAGGCCTGCTAATTTCGAAAGTAACAGGAGTTGCTACTTTCGGAACTGTACAGTACTATGTTTGAAGCAGAATATTTTAGCGTATATGTGCTATGACACAATACACCAATGAAAGCCATTTAGCAGTCATCTTGTGACAGGCTTAGAACAAGACAAGTCTGTTTCTTAACTTATTCTGCACATGATCTACTTCTAAACTTGCAAGATTATTTCCATGTCATTAATTCCGCAACTACCACTTCAATGATTTTCTTGAGACTAGATTTGTGCATCTCAAGAAACAAATCATGCATCGGAAGACAAGACTTGTGAGAATAAAGATTAAACTGGTCGTTACGAGTGTAACTTATACTTTAGGCAAATATTATTAACAGAAAATAAGCTGGGTTCAATTTTACACAAGATAATAGGAAAACACTCTGATTAGCTTTGCAACTACACATTTTCTAATTCTGAGGTTTTCTCTTATATACAGTAATTTCTTTTTTCAAGGAAATGTGGCTCATACATGTACACCAGGTGGTTATCAAAATTTAGAATGTTAATAGATCAGAATTACACAGTACCTGTGTGCTTAGTAGACTGAAACACAATGGAGTCGTCAACATCTCCAGATATAATCTTCTTTGCATCATAGATGCTGATAATGCCATTGTCACTGCCACCAATCAAAAGGCCAGATGATGCGCTGGAAGATTCCATTCCATGAGATCCCCATATTAGTTTGTGAAACCTGTAACAGAAAAAAGAGATGTAAGCACAGATTCCAAATTTTTAAGGCTTGTATTGGGACCAATCATCACACAATATTCATGCAACAGGTCCTCTCAAAGAAAGAAACACAAGAGATTGGTTTTCATGCAATAAACAAACCATAAACACAAGTCATTATAGATTTGTGATAAATCTTAGAATAGGGATCTTCAAATCTGAGTAGGAGTACAAGAAGTACTTCTTTTCATAACCTGGTGCACAATCTTTAGATTATAATCTGTCTCACAATAATCTTGTTCACAGAGCTTCCTTCTTCACTAGTCGGCAACACATTTCAAAAGAGAGCGAGTTAGTTTTAACTAGCACCTTGGGTGTAGGGGTGTGTCCAGTGCACTGCAGAATACCCATTGGATCTGCTCCTGACCTGTTGCTTGACAGTGTATTAAATATTTTAAGGATAACCAGGGCTTTCAATAAGCACCGACGGCCTACGAAAACCGTCGGCTTTTTTGACTGGAGAAGTCGACTATTTTCCCCACCAAATTGAAGAAATATAAAAAAAATTCTTTTAAAACTTGTTGATACAGTCGGTTACTCTACTTAAACGCGCTGCCTACTTCAAATTTTATTGAAACCCCTGGATAACAATAAATATTTGATACGCCTACCTGTGCTCTGAAGACACAGTTCCTTTAAGCGGCATCTCTGTATCACCACTTTCAGACAGGTTGAGAGCAAAAATCTCAAGGGCAGCATTGGTGCTAAAAGAAACAATGTAAAATGAATAAATACATGCTAGCTAGAATCCAAGCCAAACTAGTCTCAGAGAACATGACGTCACTGATCCTAGCATTATGCATGCACGTACATGAACCCAGTAAATGACCTTATTATCATGACCCTCCCTGTAGCTCATTAGTTGAAGCATTCAACCAGCATGTGAAAGATCACGAATTTCATGAATTCACATACTAACAAACTTTTCTTGGTATTAACAATTTTGTATAAATGTAATGTGATTATGATAAACTTGAGTAGTAAGATCAGACAAGTCAGGCGATGTAGCAGCTCTCGTAAGGTCTCACACCATGGTTTCTCTAGAAACTAACCCCTCTCACACCATTGGTTTGATACCCTTCAAGAGAACAATAGAACAAACAACACAACAATGGACCCTAGCTCTAAAAACAATAGCAGCTGTGTTTTACAAGGCCAATGAAAATAGAGGTTTCTGAGAGCTGCTACACTACCAGATAAGTCAGATGAACATTTTCCTTCTGCAATTTCTATGCAATACCATAAAGATATATCTCATAACCATACTGTACCTGAAGGTAGCATCAAGCTGTTGAGCAGCTGTGCCTGCCGCAAGGTAGATAGGGTACTGGGGTGCAGGACTCCATGCAATGTTTGCTGTTCTGTTCACTTCCTTGACTTTCATGTTATCTGTATGAGGTTGTTCAGCGATTAACATAATATTCAAACATCAAATCATCATTTTTCTTCCACAGTACCATTTTCTAAAATTTAAACTTTACCAGTCATTGCTTTTACATGAAGCAGACAGCAGACTGTAACTAATCTTATGTTATGCTGCAAATTTAAACCCTATAAAGCCAAATTGGGCCAATAATCCTTGTCTTTGAGGGGTGGCTGCAAAGGGAAACAATAATAATAACTGGATTTGAAATTTGTACTTGTCTGTCTTTGATTTTAATGTAAAAAAATGACCTGTCTATTTGTCAATGCCAAATTTCAATATACCATTAACTACATGTAATAAATCACTGCCATGCCTGTACAGATGGCTATATAAGTATGTGTTGCATGTACATTGTATGTTGGCGGCATACGAGAACCACTAGGCTTTGGTGTATCAAGTGTTATCAATACAGTGACAATACTGAATGATGAAATTGGTACCAAAGAGAAAACAATATTTATTATTTAATGACAAAAAAGGATTACTCCATTAGTTGACTGCAGTTGGATCAAATGATGAACTTCTTCATAGATACCGGTATTCATCATTGTTGCAGACACACATTACATATGTAAGTAATTAAAATAAACAAAAAAAATACAATTTAAATACACTGTAAGCTTATAAAAATCAGCTGTCACCTGCCAACACCAGAATTATCTTGATCAATTTAATTT
The DNA here is from genome assembly GCA_024195265.1 of Dendrophyllia cribrosa. Lineage (NCBI taxonomy): Eukaryota > Metazoa > Cnidaria > Anthozoa > Scleractinia > Dendrophylliidae > Dendrophyllia > Dendrophyllia cribrosa. Next base: position 37,197,144 of record JAJLRJ010000001.1, read on the forward strand.
TATTATTTACATCTTAATGTAGATTTTAAACCAGGGAAAAAAAATTCAGTGAGGGCCACAGACAACAACTGACAATTCACAACATTATTCTTCGAGCCCGGTCACCCCGGTGTCTTACCGGCAAGTTTGCTTTGCTGTACATATTTTCACTTTGATGCAAAAGTTAGCAACTTACATGTGTTGCAAAAAAGCGCTTGACACTGAATTTCAAGAAAAGCTTAAATTTTCAAATTACTGCACTGAAATAGTTTATATTAAGCTAAAGCTTGCTAAAAAAGAAAAAGTTGATTTATCGTCAAGTGATGTGACACGCCGACGAGACAATTTATTTTTTTCAGATTTTAAAGTTTCGTATGAATTCTCGAATAAAACTGACACGATCGTATTTATTACAAAGAAGATAAATGGTCAATTTTATATCCCACACACAATGAAATGTTTACGTGCTCAGAGCTAGTACTTTCAAGTGGAGAAGTCCCTCTGAATTGTGGAAAATATAGAACTATTGATTCGTGTCGGTCTGATTATTACAATATTTAAGCTGGTTACCTACCGTTTCTTAGTGTATCTCTTCAACAAAAATTGGTATCATAAAACCAGCAACTAAGCAGGAATATATAAGGATGCCAGACCAAGGTAATGCGGTTATTTTGGCGGAGAAATTCGTGGATCACCATACGTGTAAAGCTAAACGACTCCACACTCGGCAACGTGGCAAATATTTTGCGGCTTGCCTCGCTATGGTGCTGCTACAATGGTCAGTTGTTAGCTACAGTATCAAGTACCTCTTCATATAGCACTACACGAAGAGCCAAAAGAGTTGTACAGGTGTCCCAAGCTCACGAAATCTGATAGATTGCATATACTTGTCTTGCTGCCCACAAGCCGTAAACTGGGAGGGAGGGGGTGGGGGCGCAAAGCATTGGTTAAGACCATAGTTTAGGCCAAATTTTAGGCCATAGTTTCTTGCTTGAAAATTACGCGCACTTCCTGCTTTCTGCGGTATTCTTCATCGTATTGGTTAACGGTCCATATAATTTATATGGACCGAAACATAGCTTACACGGACCGTTACAGTGCGTCTATATTGGACAACCCACTTGACCACCCATGTCCAATACTGTCGCACTGTTTAATACGGTCCGTACGGACCCGTCAACCTTGCTTACGATCCGTATTTGTTTTTTGTTTTTTTTGCAATGAACTTTATTTACTATTGTCAGTATTAAAAGGGCAATTGAGCACTCAATAGATTCAATGTATTTTAGCTTAGCGATGACTTGATTCAAGAAAGGTAAAGAATTTTTCTGCCGGTTGTAGTAAATGATCTGTTTGCTTACGTCCGTATGCTTGAGTCATACGGAGCGTGCATCTCATTATCACAACAGAACACAGTGTGTACGGTTCGTCAACCTCGCTTACGATCCGTGTGCCGAAGTCATACGGAGCGTGCATGTCATTATCACAAAACACAGTGTAACCTCAATAAACAAGATAGAGGAAACAAGCAAACAAGAAATGTGTGTATTCCTCATTCTTTAAACGTGAAGCCGAAAGTAACGCGCTTATAAAGGACATTAAATTTCTGTCTTGAAAGCAGGAATTAATAATGCGTGCCTTTAACAAGGTTCACGCGCCAAACAAGCAACCCGGCAAGCAACACAGATATTGTATACCTCGTTCTTTAAGCGTGAATCCGAACTGAATAGCGCGCATATAAAAGGACATCAAATTCCTTTCTCGAAAGCGGAAAATATTTTAAGTCCCACTAATGACATGCAGTTTACGGATCGTCACGGACCGACTGCAAGGTTAACGAAACATAGCTTACACGGACCGTAACAGTGCGTGTATATTGGACAACCCACGTGATGTCACCACCCGCCGCGATTAGCCTGTGCTATTTGCGATTGGTTTTACTGTACAGATTTGAAAATCAATAAAATTGTTGTTGTTGTGTTCGGGACAACAACTCTCATATTCTCCAGTGCGTGATTGGTCTGGTTGAAATGCGCAGGTACAGGAAGGTCATTTCTGCCGTTGATGACATCCCTGTGGTGCTCTCTGAAACGGTCCGCCATTCTATAATGTCCATCGACGGTCTATATCGAAAAGACTCTCCAGTGCATTATTGCATCGCTCCGATATCAGAATATTACGACTCGGATATTTCGGCAGGACAAGTCCGCAATCAGCATAGTTTGGCAGAGAAATGGAAACTCTGACTGGTTCTTTCCCACGAAAAACGGGAAAAAGAAAACGAAAAGAAGAGCGCATTTTACTCGACTCTTTGGAGGTGCACAGTGCTGAGGACTGGATGTCATATAATGCGAAAGCGGAGCTCAGTAGTGGGAGCTGAATGAATAACAGCTGCATGTCAGTGTCTCTACATGAGATCGCAACCCCTTCAAGTTGCGAGTGGCAAAAAGGTCGTTTTCTTGCAGTGCTCTCTGAAACGGTCCACCATCCAGCGTCCGGGGACGGGAGGGGGTGGGAGTGAACCGTAATGGGCTCCTACCTGAAGCCATCAAGGCGCCAGTCTGGTTTAATACAATGAAAGAACGGTGGTTTTTCTGCTTTTATTATATACACAACACAATGTAAGGTAAAATTCTCTTTTATTAATGAAATATTAAAAAAAACGTAAGCCAAGTCAAGAATGATGTAGTTCTGAACCTACCCTTTTACAGTACTCTGACAAGACGTTGGTTACGTTATAAAATAACTTAAATACCGATAATGTCGTACAGAAAACGGCGGTAGGAAATCCCTTTTAATTGAATGCTCGTAAATAACCCACCCAAAAGACTTGAAATAGTGTATTTTCCGAAGAAATAAAAACTGTCAAGGGAATGCACACAAAGCCTAACAGGGAAGTCTCTGGACTGTCACCTATATCTTCTGTTCCCTCCCAGGATATCCCCAAACATTTTCCAGACTTTTTCTTCTTTATTTTTTTTTTTTTTGTCCTTCTCTCTCAGTTTCAGTTTTTTGAAATCCACGTTGCTTGCTGTCTTTGTAAATAACTCAGAGAGGATCCTATTCTTGTTTTTCACATGACGTCAAAAAAAAATTCAAAAATCTTAAGTATACGTCCTACAAAGCTGTTTCTAGCATGGTATGTGGATACCAGTGTTATAATTTTTCACAAAAAGTTTCAGGTTTTAACGACGTTTTGCTTCCGATTTATAAAGGTTTTAAATGTGTCACGCAATTCGTCACGCTATTTCAGACAAGCCGTGAAGATAAACAAAATTGAACAAGTTGAAAGTTATTTTTGTATTATAGATGTTTATAAGCCGATTAAATGGCACTTATAGTGAATACAATATTTTGCGATGAGATTTTTGGTGTAATTAAGACTTTGAATTTTTGGCCGCCATGTTGGTGTCCATTAAGTTGGGTCCCAAGATGGCCGCTCCATACATTTCTTACTAAAAATGTCTAATACTCGTTCGCCTGTAACTCTTGAACGAAATGCTTTTGCGCTTCAACATTTGGCCAAGATGTGTAGTTTTAAACTCTCTACGATTCCATAAACATTTTGGAATCGAAATCTATTGTTTAATGCTTGTGAATTTTGATATGACGTAAGTGAAAATCAAGAACATTGACAAGTACTGTTGTGTGCAAGCGGTATTTACAAATAACCCCTTTCAACTTCGAACAATAACCGAATTATAATCTATTTCCGTATGAACGCGGTTTAAAGATTTTCTTGTTAACCCTTCAGTGACTAAACTGACTACATTGCAATTAAAAAATTATTAACAATCTCTTTCTAAATGCTTCCTATATCTTTGTACAGTTTGACTCTGTCCGGCAGCTTTTCACCAAACAGTAGCGGATCAGCTCTAAACTCCACCGTCTCAAGCGGCATGTAACCATAAGCTCGGACAAACTCATTCAGACACTCAGATCGCTCTACAAAATGACTCGGGTCCGCCCACAAGGATTCAGTCACACACTCTGGACAGCGGAAGCGCTTCCTGGGAGTCACCTGTACACATAAAGACAACACAAAAGAGTAAAAAAAGTTTTACCATAAAACCTCTGTTAGACTAACCCCACCCGCGATAAATCGCAAGTCATGAAGGATCACTTACATCAAACCAAACCGGTTGGAAATTTACGTAGCCAATTCTTAGGGCTGCTTTCCACTAGCGACGTAATTGGACGCAGAGTTGGTGTCGGAAGCGTAAGAAGCCTTACGTTCTAGTGAAAATAAAAAAACGGAGTCGCAATCGGAATCGGAAGCTCGACGGAATCGGAAGGGACAAAAGGTTTCTTTTTTCTTCTTCTGACGCTTCCGTCGTTTTGATTTCCACGAGATCGTAACTTTTTTGCGATTCCAATTACGCTTCGCTTCCTTCCGTCGCTAATGGGAACCAGTCCTTACGCGGCCATAAGGTTCCTTCTTTTGACTCGAAGTGAAATCCTTAACGACGACTTAAAATAATGACAGCTACTTAACTAAACGTTTCAGTGGTAGTTTGCAAAACGTCAAGTGGTAAATGATTTAACATGGCCATAATGAGGGAAGAAAAGGTACGAAATGCGCCTATATTCGCCTTTATAATTCAACACATTGATACACTGCCCAAATATGGTCAAAAAGTTATCGATATACGCTATGTCTACATGACGTATATCCAACGATGGATGTAAATTTCGCATTTTCACAAGAGAATGCAAAAATGACGGACCGACCTCGATATTTTTTCTTCAAACTGTGCTTTGTTATCAATGTGTTGAATTATAAAACTATTATATCGCTCAAGCTTGCGTGATATCGCCTAATTTTAGCCGAATCGGCCTACGGCCTCGTCGGCTAAGAATTAGGCGATATCACGCGCGCTTTCGCGCTATAATAGTTAATTATACAATGCTGATACTAAGATACTAAGACATAAACGTTGCTTTTAAACGTGAGGTGGACAATGCGGGAAAAAATTACCTTAATTGGCGCCTTGCCAGTGTAGTTAGCGACCATGAAGTTCATAGCAATGTCTTCGCAGTTCATGTGTTTATCAACCCAGTCCCGGATGTAAGTAGGCATCATGTATGTGAACAGGTGACTAAAATACTAAGAAAAAGACACTACGTTAAATACACCACAGCAATAACAGTCTATTGTCATAGTAAATGGTATTAACCTAAATAAGAGTCTGAGCTGTATTCCTAGTGCTAGCAGTCCTCAACAGCTCCTGCAAGAATGAAGAATGAAGAATCGAGCGTGTGTGCGTCCCGGGGGGGGGGGGGGGTACTCCCATATATGAGCTATATAGGTATGTGCCGCTGTGAAGGGTATGGTTTTCAGGCAGTTTAGTCTAGGATAGGGTATAGTTATCAGAGATTTTTGGTCTAGAATAGGGTATCATTTTCCGCGAAACTGATCAGTTGCGTGAAGAATTTAGTCAAGACAAGGTTTACTGGCAAATGGCATTTTAAAATCGGTACGGCGGGCAGTACGGCATTTTTACTGACCCCTGTTTACTAATAACTGTGATAGTGAACGAGTTTCTGGAAAATAGCGAGTCTGGAATAGGTCTAGGATAGGGTAGGGTTTTTCGGTGTTTAGTCTAGTATAGGGTTGCAAAATGCAGCTTAAATGGTCTAGTATAGGTTAAGGATCTCAGAGTCCCAGCGGCACACCCCCACCCAAAAATTGGCCGAGTACCCCCCCCCCCCCGGGGTGTGCGTGCGTGCGTACCTTGTGATGAAATGCGCATCCCGTTAGCACCATGGATACGCTGTTAGTCCACTCTGATTCGTACTTAAACCGAGAACTACTGTTCTGATCAGTGTGAACACGACCCGGGAATCCTACAAGACGGTCAGGAAACTCCTTCCAAGCCTGGTGAACAAAGCATACAACAAGTAAGGTATCTCACAATTCACATTCTATTTCATTAAAGCAACACGCATGCAAACGTCAAAATTTCTCTGACATTGGAAGAAAACTGATTTGGCAACACTGGACATTAAGACTTTCCAACTTGAACGCAAACCTCGTCTCGTGCGCCATAAGCAGCCAAAGCGTATGATGTGTGTCCGGTGTTGTGTTATTTTATGAAATATAAAGGTTTATATGGGAACATCAACAGTTGTTTAAAACAGGGCCAATTGTATTTTAAGTTGAAGTAAAATGAAATGGCTTAGATAAACTAACCAAACATTTCTTGCGTGATATTTAACATTATGTTTGTCCTCTAACCTCTATGTTCTACTTTATTTAAAGTAATGTTGAACATGTACATGTGAACTAGGTGACAAAGTGTTTATTTTATTTTACAGTCAAGGTACTAGAATTATTTAAAAAGGGGTGCGCATAAAAAGAAATAGGCACTGAGGGCGAGTGGATTATGCTTCAACATTGATAAGGCTTCTGCGCTTCAGCGGCCTTATTTTCGTTAAAAGAAAACTTCCTTTGATCTGCCAATGGTGGTGTTTGACAGACAAAATGTTGCAATTCACCTAAAAGTTATTGAGCGGTACTTTCTTACGGTGCTGTATTGTTTTCGATTTTTTTTTTCTAATTGAAACTTACGAAATGTTGCCAAATACTATGTCGTAATACAAAGGGCTAAGCAGTATTGTAGAGATCACTTACTTGGAAGCCAAATTCCAGTTCATCTGGTGTCAGCATCAGAATATCGTCATCAATTGCAAGGATCGCTTCAGTTTCCACTTCATTGTAAGGGTAAAACCTGCCATGTAAAAAAAACTCATTTAATTATTGCCGATGCCCAAGTTAAAAATGAGAGAGACAACTCCCAGCTCACATCTCATATTTTTATGATTATGGCGAGGATTATGGCCAGAAAGATTATGTAGCTTTAAGCTTGGTTTATTGACTTTAGACACTCAGAATACCCACACTTGTCTGACAGGATAAATAATGGTTATTGAACTGAGTGGAGTGCAATTTGGTCTGAAATCATATGGTGATTTGAAATCACAAGTATGATTTCAGACCAAAATTGCACAACACGAAGTTCAATTACCACTTTACTACATCCATTTTTAAATCGCACAATTTAATTGCCAAAATACAGGATTTTAGTCAGTACCAATATTGATGTGACTTATAGATGCGATTTAGAGCAAAAAATAGTGCGATTCGGGAATAAATCACACTGCTGAGAGGAAAAAGATGCGATTTAGAGCAAAAAACAGTGCGATTTGGGAATAAATCATACTGCTGAGAAAAAGATGCGATTTAGAGCAAAAAATAGACAGTGCAATTTGGGAATAAATCGCACTGCTGAGAGCCAATCAGATTACAAGGATCATCAGTGATTTCAAAATGGATGTAATAAAAACACAACTTAAGATATGTAATCAATGTTTGGTCTGTCTTTCGTTACCTGTTGCTCAGCTTGTTCTCCTTAGTTCTGACCACTTTAACAGGTTTCGTCAGTTTAGGCCACTTAGCGACTACAAAGAAAACAATATTTGAATGAGAACTAAATGATTCACAGACTGAGAGATGTGGAGTTGGAACAATTGATTATTTCATTATTGAGTTATAGTGTCCCGATTTAGTAGTTATTTGTAAACTGCCATTTCAGCTTGACACTTTAATAAAAGTATTGATTGATTGATCGATTCTCTTAGTATGTAAATATTTACCAGATGGAGGAGCTTTGTTGACATTGTTCCACACAACAACGATCTGCAATAACATGAAAAATAATGCCATTATTTTAAAAAGTAGTACACCTCGCGTTGATTCCTTCCTTGGACAACTGGTGCATTTTACTTGCCTTCCAGACCTGATGGGAAAGTATCACATTTTGTAATGTCTAATAAAGGCATTTTATATCCAATATCCCCAGATAACCTCCAACAAGGTGTTCTACTGAAGGTCCGTTTTTCTTTGAGAAATTCATTGAAAATGCAGCTACACTTCTACATTATGAGAAACAGGTCTTGATTTGTCACTGGCCAATAGGGTGGCCTTCAATATTACTGAGAGGAGAGCCATTTGGGGTCATTGTCGATGCTTAGAAGAAGAGCCCTCTGTTGAACAGACATTATGTTGGCATGTATAATGTACATGATGTCTTTCAAGCAGCTAGTGAGAAAGAGTGTAGTGAGAAAGGGTGTTGGGTCATACAATGTACATTCAAATAAACTGACAGTACCTTTGTTAAACTAGGAGTATCTGCAATTTTTGTGATGACTTTAAACATAGTGTCCACTCGGTCATAACACAGAACCACAGCAGTAAATCCTTGATTGGTGTAAGGACGAAGAGGAAAAAACAACGGAGGTACCAGACTGCCCTGTAGAAAAATACCATCAAAATCTACAGTTAACATTTTTTATTGTAGGTCAGTTTCTAATAATTTCAAAACTTGTTTGAATAACATATTTCTTATAAATACAATATTCAGGCTTCAACTTACTGTTTCTGTATCCTTGGATGTAATAAACGGTGCATTCCAGTCCTGGAAAACAAGGGATGATGAGGTCATGAGAAGCCCAGTTTCTAAAGCATAATTTTTGATGTTACACTACTCGTATGAAAGTCTACATCAACTTATGTACAGGCATGGATAAAACTTATGCTTAATTACTGTCAACAAATGTTGTTTTCTGCCGGGCTGAGGAATGAAATACACTGTAGGCAGAAAACGTTTTTCTCACTCACAGTTGGGAGTCTGGGTACTAGCTTACTTGACGTGGTGCAAAGTTCAGTTTCTTTGTTGCCATCCACGAAGCCTTACCACAACTCACACACCCTTACAGTGTATAAAATATAATCTGTTTTTAATTTTAAATGTTTGTCTTTTAGGGTAGATTTTTAGTCTTAATTTGCAGGTCCACACCATGTTGGTCCTGAAACCATTGATAGCTGATGCCCCAGTACAGTTTTTTGTTATTTGTGTGGTTGTTTTCGAGTGCTTGAGGATATGCATTGTAGTTTGTAAATAAAGGTCAGGCTCCATGTTTCGACTTGCCATGGTTCCCAGTTGTGTGCGAGAAATTGTATACCTTATTCTCACTAAATTTCGCGCATACTAAATTTCACAATTTTCGCCTTTTGGAAAAAATCACGAAAATAAATACTCACAAAAAAAAGAGATTGCGAAAATTAAAATTGCGAAATTTAATACCATATTATATTGTATAAGAAAACAAAACATAAATTATAAAGGTTATTAAAGGAGATCTTTGGCCCTTTGACTCAAGAACATCAATATTGGTAAGTGTTCTATATAGCTTTTTGTGAATATTCTTTTAGGGCTTGGGAGATTCAAGAAATGGCAAAATTGCAAAATTAAATAATCTTTTGTTTACTTTTTCCCTGGAATCGCAAAAATTATTACTCGCGAAATACAACTCCAGAATGTTTGCTAAATTAAGTACGCGAGAAAATTAGTGAGAATAAGGTAACTTCTCATTACACTGTAAAATCAACTCAAAAGCATACAGTTAATAACAATGCTTACTTCATATTTCCAAGCCGAGTAATGATATACTCTATCATTTATAATTCTTAATGCAGCAAGAGCAATCTTTCCCATGGAGCTGAAGTACCTGTCCCAAAACAGTTTTCCCTAAACCAAAAAGGAAACAATCTACACTTTTAAAAATAATTTAAAAGAAGACAAAATCTTGATCATATTATTTTTTTTATTACATCCATTTTGAAATCACTGGTGATCCTGGCAATCTGATTGGCTCTCAGCAGTGCGATTTATTCCCGAATCGCACTATTTTTTGCTCTAAATCGCATCTTTTTCCCAGCCAATGAGAAAGGAACACTAAAACAAAACAACCAATCAGATTTCAAGGCTTGTTTAAAGTAACCAATCGAATTGCAGGAAAATGAAAGACAGAGAAAGCCATTGTGTGGCTAATTTTACAACTTTTGTTGCCAAAAAAAAATGGATGAATTTAATTACTTACAGTTTCTGAATGACGATAACGAGCTCCTTCAGGCTGAAGACCCACATTTAGGGGAGTTTCCAACTTTCAGTGTCCATTTTGACGAATATTTTGGCGATTTTTCTTCAACATCTGCTCAAAATCCGTGTGATCCCGAGTCCAGCAAAACAGAAACAAACGAAAACCACACAACAGCAAATCCAGAGCCAACACAAGAAGTAGATGTTTCCAGGTTTCCTGTAGTTTCAAGCGATGCAATACAAGAGCTCAAGTCTGTCGCTGTGAATAAAAATACGTCCCGCTCCACAAAACAATGGATGAATGTCTTCGGAAGCTGGTGCCAGTCCCGCCATCTTGAAAATGTCACCATTGAAACAATGGCGCCGGAAGAACTTGACAAGGTCCTGAGCAAGTTCTACGCCGAGGTAAAAAAAAAGGACGGAGATGATTACGAGCCGGAATCTCTTAAAATTGTAATCTGTGAAATAACAGGCACGTGAATCTTCGCTAGACGACTACGACGAAATAGACGAGAATCAAAGGAAAGAACTGTCTCACATTATCAGTGGATATAAAGAAGTGCCAAACGAAAATACTCCAAACGACGTCTCCAACCAAAACACTGCAAATGAAGCCTCAAATCAAGCGATTGCAGTCCAACGCCAACGAGCACCACTGGTTCCTATTCATCACGTCCAACAACAAGGCCAAATGCATCAGACCATGGGCTTCAATCCTGGTTTTCAACCAGCTGGATTTTCGGGATTTCCACCAAGTTTTCCTTCGCAGTTTCAGTACTGCATGGCAGCCTTCACTTGTGCTGGCAGTCCCGTTTCATCGCAGAATTACACAGGCTGCACCTTCAATTTCTTCTCCAAAGACAACGAGAAGTCTCAATCACAACCACAGAAAAAACGAAGGGCTTACATCATTGAGTCAGACGACGAGGATTGAACTTTGAAGTATAGACTGTTTTTGCTCTGACTTGAAAACTGCTTGAATTTCCATGAATGAAACGTGTTTTTCCTTTGTTACGCTCGACTGAGTTTTTGACACATGACGTCTAAGTCTTTCTGTTTTGCATACAAAATGAGATGTAAAAGCGTTTCCGGTTCCGCTTTTTTACAAACCGGCTACTCGATCAATAAAATATTGGTGCTGACTAAAATCTTGTATTTGGGCGATTAAATTGTGCGATTTCAAAATGGATGTAATAAAGTGGTAATTGAACTTCGTGTCGTGCAATTTTGGTCTGAAATCATACTTGTGATTTCAAATCGAACTCGCGCTGCGCGCTCGTTCGATTTTGAAATCACGCGTATGATTTCAGACCAAATTGCACTCCACTCAGTTCAATTACCATTATTAATAGTATGGGTTAAATAATATCAAATATGAAGAAAATAAATGACTTATCATCTTCAATGCAACAATCTGGGGAACATTGAGCAGTCGTATGGTATACAACATTAGACCTAAGATCAATGGTTTATTTTGAGTTGGATGCAGGATATTTGAAGGGAGGTTGGGGGGGGGGGGGGGGGGGGTGTGTTGCTAGCAAGCTGCAAATAAAATCATATTATAATTAATTTTATTAAGAGCAAAGGCTTAAATACAAAGAATTAGCTCAAGTAAAACAAAACTCAAGCAAATACTACAAAAGAGAAGCTAATGCTTGATTGGGTTTAGAACAGGATATTTCTGTCACACTGAGAGAAATAAAGCCAAGATGAATTTACACAAGATTGCAGTCCTTGATGCTAAGAAGTGCTTCTTGTGTAAAATAAAATACATGTAGGTACGTAAAGATGCATTAATGACCAATTCATTCCTGGAATTTCCATGCTTAACAAACTTATCTCTTCCCTTTATATTTTTCATGTACCTGTCTTCTCATGTCCATTATTTGACTTGTTGGGATGTCTTTTAAAATAGCTGGGATGCGCTTGATCTCGCTTTCCACAACACGAACGGCAGCCCTACAGTTTAAAAGTTGAAATAATCTTTAATATATATATTCTTTACTGACTTTTAAAAAATATATATTTATTTTTGCTAACTTGTAAGATACAGATGTATGTTATCGGTAGTTAAAATTATGTTGTTGCTAATGGTCTGGCACAAATGAACTGCAGTGAATGTTTCATATTAAATAAGTTATGGTTACCATATATGTAGTTGTTTCAATAAAACTGGTATTGTTAAAAACACCTAATAAAATATTTTCTGTTGACATGTGATTTTACGCCACTAATACATTGTAGATCAATAAAAAATGTTTATCTCCTTGTTAATTTATCTATAAACAAAGACCTTTTTTGTTAGGACTAACTACATGACAACAAATTGATCGTTTCAAACAACCTTTTCCAATCTAACACATCAGAGAATGGTAAGACATAATCATCACTGACAATAACAGGAATGCATCCCTGAAAAAGAAATGTAAAGAGAGGTCAACCCTTAAAATCTCCATTGTAAAAACATGGTCACAAAAATGATAAAAAATTTCTTACCATCATCAATGCATCCAATAGTGTGGATTGTCCCAATCTGACACCACGAATCACCAGACAGAAAGTGGCATGCTGAAAAAGGTAATAATATACCAAATGCCACTTGACATATATTCATCACAAAATCTTGTTATGCCCCACATACCAAACATTCCTCAAGGCTAGTTGCACTGTAGATCTGAGCTACATGTAATATTAATTGTTGCCTCTTTCCACCAAAGGTAGTGTGACAGAGCTATTGAAGGACCTGGCGCAAAGGGGGCACAAGTGATGGTTTTGGCATTGGTTTTGACATTGTTTTTGTAATAACCAGCTGTAGCTCAACCCTAAGAATTAAGCCTTTAGGAAAAAATTAAATTAATTATGACTCAAAGATTTACAGTACCTGTCAAAGGTAAGTTGACAGTCACTCGAAACTCGATACTCGACTCTCGAAACTCGAAACTCGAAAAACTTCGAGTCGCGAACTTCGAGTTTCGAGTCGCGAACTTCGAGTTTCGAGTCGCGAACTTCGAGTTTCGAGACGAGAAAACAAAAAGCTTGCCGGTCGATTAATTCTTTAGAAGACAAACAAAAGGCAGCACTTCTCTTTGTTCCAAGGAACTTAATACACGATTTTACAGCGTACCGAAGACCGACGGCGTTGTTTTCATTTCAGCGCTTTCTCTTTCGCAAGCTTCCTTTTAAATTTTTCAAGTTTGACTCAATTATCTATAAGTTTGAAAGTTAGCGCTGGAGTTAGACGTTTAAAACCAGCTGAGATATATTTGCTAAAGATAAATATGCGTGGCCGCGAAACTTCACGAAACGTATTTAAGCTTATCTAAAACATTATTGCGTTACGCGCTGTTTACGGGTTTCAAGTTACAAAGGCCGTGCATCCCCGCACGACTGTATGCAAATATATTTAGTACTCTTTGATTTCAGTGTCAGAGTTTGCAAATTTACTTTTAATTTTTTACATTCGCCACAAACTTAAATTTTTAATATTGGTCTCATTGAAGACTTCCAATTTTAGTCTTGAAAGCGTGACATTTTTCTGTCGAAGACCGGAGTTGTTTTTTGACGTATGCAAATTCAAGCCGCTGCCGGAGTTTAATATTTTTGACGGTATGCGATGCAAAATCAAGTCGCAGCAGAAAAGAATATTAACTTGTGTTATTTAGCGTTAAACCCTCGTCATTCCTACCGATTCTGCTATCATAAACTTTGTTTAATACATGATTTTCTAATCCGCCGGGAAAATTCTAGGTTTAAATTTAAAGCATTACAGACTGCTACGCGTCGCAATTTTTTGACAACAACCGATGCGGTTCGCTTCTCGCATTCTCGGCTCGTAAACTAGCCGGTTTCCACTAAAAAAAATAAACCTCTGGTACTCATGGTAGCGAAACAGGACCCGTGAAATTGCCACTCTTTCTCGCAGGCCGGTGACAATTTTTTTCAAGTTTTTTTTTCGCTGGAGGTTCCGCAGTTCACAGCAGTGTGATAACAAAACAAAGGCCACGCGAAACAAAAGCGGCCGTGTGAAATCGTCATTGTTCTGTCTTCGAGAAATTAATCCTTTTCTCGAAATCCCTTTTCGAGATTCTCAAAACTCGAAACTCGATTCTCGAAACTCGAAACTCGATACTCGAAACTCGAAACTCGAAACTCGAAAAACTTCGAGAAACTTCGAGGATCGAGGATCGAGTTTCGAGTTTCGAGTCGAGACTGTCAACTTACCTTTGACAGGTACTGTATACAGAAAATCTGCAGTGCATACAAAACACTGGGGAATTTTTTTGACCAAAATTATCACTTTTCGACAAGCCCTTCAATTAATAACATGTAATAACTATTATGTAATTACAGATTAAAGGAGTGTGTTCGAACTGGGGGGAGGAGTCTGAGCATCAAAACAAAAGCGAGGCATGGAGTGGGTACCAGTTTTCAGCCGAGAGGTGCCCCTGAAAAGTGTGAGGGGCGACTAATTTGGCATTCACAAAAAAGCCTACAAATACATTCACGAGATAAGGAATCGTTCTCCTGTAGTCGAACGCAATAATTGCATTTGACAAACAAATTTTTATTGTTTAACTATTAAACAATAAAAATTTGTAATTCCTCGTGAAGCGAGGGCTGAAGGTCCGAGCGTAGCTAGGTTAATAAATTTGTCGTGCCCCGGGAGCTAAGCCGCGCGAATTCAAGCAAAAAATATTTTATATCTATATATATATATGTACACTTGAAGATGTTGTGCAGTTGCCTGGCCACAATGTGGTACTATTTCATGTAAGCCTATATAGGAGCATGGTAAACAAAGATGGCGGACGGTAAACGGTACGCGAACCATTGAAAGGACCTTTTACCAACATTTTTGGTTTCAAAGAAGACGGAGCGGAATGAATAGCCTCATACGCAAATGGAGAGTTTCGACTCGCGGTGCACCCTCCCCCGAGCTTCGCGAGGTTCTGCGAGACACATATTTCTAGTTAAAAAATCTATTGCAATGGCACCATGAATAGTTGCATCAGAAGGATTTCAAATTTTAAAGACAGTTTTCCATCGTATAACAAATAACCCTTCTAGTAGACTGGCAGGTATCTAACCTGTAAAATATCTGGATAATGATAGGTCACTGTACCCTTGCATCTCTTGTGTATATTATTGGCATCATCGGGGCACTGTTTTAGAA
Source organism: Dendrophyllia cribrosa (assembly GCA_024195265.1). Lineage (NCBI taxonomy): Eukaryota > Metazoa > Cnidaria > Anthozoa > Scleractinia > Dendrophylliidae > Dendrophyllia > Dendrophyllia cribrosa. The sequence goes on from JAJLRJ010000001.1 coordinate 37,212,237, forward strand.
CCAGGAAGCCAGAGTTCTCTCTTTCCACATCCTCCAACTGCCTCATAAACATATGGTTCATGTTTGCTTGGGATGACAAAAACATCCGGTCATTTGACCTGGTGAAGCAATGCAGCTATTTGTAGTAAGCTAGCCTAAACCCAAAGAGCCACTTACATGTATTCTTTGTACAGTTGTCTTGATTTGACTTCAATGCTTATGTAAAAACTGCTATAATTATTACAATACTTTAACTATTATATTGATGAATAATGAGGATAATGCGCTTAGAAACCGCACTGATGAAGAGGTAGAAACCACAGAATGATAACAAATACATGTAATAACGTTTCTAAGCATATTATCCTCATAATTCATCAAAGATTTATAGCAGTTATTTTGTAGAGGGCAATCATACATAAAAGCTTCCTACAAAAACAGAGGCAATCATTTAAGGGACAGATGTTATTTTGAGAAATAAAGTATTTGCTATAGATCTCCGAGGTGACAAATCAAACTGTCACCAAGGTTACGCACCTTTTAAGCGATGAATGTACCGTCTTCTTTGTAAGAGCATTGTACACAGGAATGCTGATATCATATCCAGCTCTGTAGCTCCAAGTTGCAAATCCGCCACCAGCCAAAATAGCTTTATCAGTTGCAACGTCCAGTGATGAGTTGTAAGCTGGGGGGCCACCAGGCAACATATTGAATAACAAATGATTCTTTCCACCATCTTTCCAACTAAAAAAAAAATAAAACTTGTTCTCTCAGATAAACACTTCCAATGGCAAAGAATAGTTCCGAAAGAAAGAATCATAAACATGCGTTTCCCTCATAAAATGGCTTGATAACTTAATTAGAAATGACCCAAAATGGACAGCACAATTTTAGCCAGGTCTGTATTAGATCAGTGGCTCCAGTAATAATAATATAATTAATGGTTTTCATAATATTGAGTCCTGGTTCCAATTTTATTCATTGCTGCTAGATGGCATTAATTTGAAATCATTCGCACAAAAAAGATAATAATTCAACTGACCTGTTTTGAGGACACTTTGCTACAACAAACACCCTGTCAAAATACATTGTCAGGGAGTTTAACAGTTGGAAGTTGAAGACCCAGTAAATAAAATGCATTGAAAACAACTCTTGCGACTATGGTCTCTTTCCATTATAGATGTTGTGGTTCAACTTTTTTTTGGTTTGAAAATTTTCAAACCAGTTCGATTTTTGTTTTCCTTTGTCTCAAATTATGGTAATGAAAATGAGACAAAGGATCAAAGATACAAACTGCTTTAAAATTTTTCAAACCAAACCACAACATAGACACTCAAAAATTGTCCCAAAGGTGTCTGTTACAACTGACAAAAGTTGCGGATATGAGCCAGGGAATATCACCAGGATTCACCTGAATCCCAACCTTGAAATTAATGGATCCTTTCAACAGTTACAATATATCACGAATATTGGTTCCTTCCCCCTTAAATATATTGGATAAAACGTACCTTGGTAGCCCTGAAAGAATTCTGGCGGTGCCTTGAATATCGAGACCATTCTGATTTAAAGTATCTATTGAAGGAATTATAATACAAGCACTATTCACATCATTAGTGTAGTATTTGCTCATCACTATGGCTTTGAGAAGTTCATAAAATTCTTGAGACATTTCATTGTTGATAGCTTGCCCTTTCTCGTCCAAGAAACGGGTGTTTGGATAAACATAGACAGAGATTAGTTTGTTTTCGTTTAACGCACATCGAAATATGTCAAAACAGCTGTGCATGAGACACTTCGCGTCTCTCTTTTCGGCAAGCGGTGTCTCTGCTTTCAAGCGAACTTCGGCCAAGTTGTCGTCCAAGGGCGAGTCGAGTTCAGATTCATCGTCCGAAAACGGAAGAACCGACCACAGCTCCAAAGCAAAGAAAATAAATATTCCTGAGAAGAGAACACCGACTAGCAGAACGCTTCTCGTCTGTAATCTCATCTTGAATGTTCAATAGTAAGTTTATATAAAGCTTTCATCAAAACACAAAGCTTGAAGCGCTGAAACGCATTTTTGACACTTTTGGTCAAAAAACCGTATCATGCATACGTGGCGGCGAAGTTCTTGTGAATGTGTTATTCATTAAACCAGAATAATCTCGACGCAGTTGAGTAACCTCTGTTCGTTAGAACTGCACGGTACGTATCCCAAAAAAACCCTCTTCTCATAAGCCAAATTCCGACGAAAATTAACCTTTCGTATCTGCTTCCGTAAATTTCGTCGGAATCTTCTGGGGACAATAGGTGGGATCTTACAAAGAGTATAATCTTGTCATATTACTACCGCTGACTTTCCTTCCCATGATTCTAGATGGTCGTCAATCAAGGAAAACAATATTGTTTGGCGAGCGAAGTCGACATTTTATCGTCATATGTTTTTTTTTGCCCCGTCATTAAGAATCCTTTCAGAAAATCTAGTATGTGGATCCTTCGCCAAATCGTCGTGCTGTGTAAGTGTGAAATGTGTTTTATTTTTCGTCAAAGTATGCTTGTAATGCTCATAACATGAGTCACTTCAGTTGAGTTGAAAATTATTTGTTGATTTAGAGCTTCGAGCTTATTTTTATCGCTTGAGTAATTTCAAGGAAATTTTTGGTCGTCAAAATTTAGGTAAACCTACATGTACAGTACCTTATCTGTCTGGTTAAAGTTGTCAGGAGAGCAAAGGAATAGTTATTTGTTATCGTCGAAATATCCTTGCTTTCCAATACATGTTGGTTTCAAAGTACTCGTTCAAGCCCTTGTTTAACTTTTTCCTTGGATGGCCATAACATCGTGATTACGCTTAACAACATTGCGGAGGACGTCACGAAAATTTACATTTCGCTCTTTAATGTTCCTTGTTGTTGTTTTACGGTTTTCTGCGTTGTAAGATTAGGTTTTGTGATTAAATACAAAGGAAAACAAATCGACATCGATCGAGGATTTGACAATTATTATTTATACCCAACCTGTTTCTTTGCGTAAGTGTCGTTGATGTGTTTCCATTCATATTCCCTTTAAGTGAAATTTACAGTAGCGATATTAGTGGTTACAATATAATAGCTTTTAATTTTCTAACGTTCCTTTTCTCAAAATATTCTATATCCTGGCTCCTAGCTTGAACGAAGAAATGTACTGAATTATTTATCACTTCTAACAGCTTTGAAAACAACGTTTAGAATGTTGCTTCAGTCTGCTGGTTGAAATGCTTTTTTTATGCTCAAGCCTGGCAGAACTACAATGCATATAAATATTTATTATCAATGTATTAGCATTATTATTGTCACAAGACATTCTTATAATTTACACTTTTAAGTGAATCAATTTTTTTTTTGCTTTAATGCACAGTTGTAAGCTGTTTCCCACATCCATTTGACCTCATTTCTTACTGTCCTTCTCTTGGAACTATTCATCTTTCCTTGTGATATGCAGTGAATGGATTTTATATAAACTTCAGTGAAATTCTTCCTCGCAGAAAAATCATATCGATATCAATTTTATCTTCACTGTAAAGAGTATAAAGGATATCAATATATTTTTTAGCCACAATGTTTACCCTTATTAAATGTCAAACAAGCTAAAAGGTGTTGGATATCGACTTGAACAATTCACAGGGAACCCAAACGCTTTATTAGCTATAACATAATCATTCAATAAAATATTTTTATTTACCTGTAATCCCGTGTCTTTTTTAGTCGTTTTGGAAGCGATTTGAATCAGAGCGAAGACGGTTGACCTTGCACGTTTCAAATATTATCTTGTCTGCCGCTTTGTAAATATGACGTGCCTATTACGTCTCAAGTTTCCATTACATTAACTATTAACTCTTCCCGGGAAAGAGAAAGAAGAGAAGAGAGCAAGGGATGAAACTAAAATGAGGGCAGTTTTATTTTGAAGCGTAATAATTACTGAACAAAATTGGCTAGAACTTCACACCTCAATTAATTAAAGGGTGAATAATTATGTGAGGTATGATTTGTTTATTTGGACGCCCGTTTTCCTGCTTAGTTTTGGGTTGTTTTTAGATGCGGCTTTTCGTCGCATCTGTGACTACACTTGACTTGACCGGAAGTGGTTTTATACTTGTGAGCATGTGCTTCATCAAAGTGGTTCTATTGTTCTTGTGACAGACTCTTTTGTTTTCATTCCACGCGGAATTAAGGAATACCCGGTGTTCACGCAAGATAAATCTACCACTCGTGTATCAGTGTTTGATCTAGACTGCTAGTATAATTACAGTATTTTAGGTCTTCTTTAACGGAGGTTGGTTTTGATCTACGGGCAGAAATATCGAAAGAAGAAGGAAATGTAACATCATCACATCGAAGATGTATTAAAGCACACGGCAAGTTTTAAACTAACCCTTACTGGTTCTCTGAAGTCATCGGTATTTGGGTATATCTCTTTTAGGATGTTAAACTCCTGGTAAACCACGAAACGGCAAAAGGAATAGTCCAGGAGGGACACAACGCGGCTGGGACCAAAAACCGAGCGATCCCTTGGCTAAAATATGTTCTGGTTGTCCACATAAATTTGTGTTCTAATCTCGCAAACAACCAAGCAAAACAAAATGGAAATATTATTTGACTCACCAGTAAACAATTTAAAATTGCCCGGTACTGGACCTTGATTTGAGCAGAAATCGCTTGTCGTGGAAATTGCAGTCAAAGGCTGCCAGCCGTCGGCTCGAGTTTCCTCGCGCATATCCACGCGCGAGACTGGTCACCTCAACTGTAGTCACTGATTGTACAAACGCTCTCAGTGAGTTTCACCCCTTGTTCTCTTCTCTCTTCTCGTGCCCGTTAAATTGAAACCCGAGATTCTCCCCCCAGGAGAGTTAATAGTTAATGGTAATGAGAACTTGAGTTAATAATAATGGAAACTTGAGACGTAATAGGCGCGTCGTATTTACGAAGCGGCAGACAAGATAATATTTGAAACGTGCAAGGTCAACCGTCTTCGCTCTGATTCAAATCGCTTCCAAAACGACTAAAAAAGACACGGGATTACAGGTAAATAAAAATATTTTATTGAATGATTATGTTATAGCTAATAAAGCGTTTGGGTTCCCTGTGAACAATTGAAGAAAAATTTCACATAATATATCAAACATCAGGAAGAGTGTTTCATCAGGATATCCAAACACCAAGAAGTGGTGAAAAATGAGATGCAGCAAAGTTTTTTTAACCCACTTCAAGGTGTTTGGATGCCTGATGAAACATTCTTTCGAGTGTTTGATGTAGGTTCTCAAACTGATCATTAAATGCAGAGAAAACCAAGGAATAAAATCCCAAAATCTATGTAAATTAAGACCGGGTATCCAAACCTCCTTCACAGTAATGACTTCCTCTGTGTTTTTGTCGTGAATTACGATTCTTCCTTGATTTTAGGATTTACAGTACTAGGTACTTTTAATACCTAACCATCATACCTACAGCTCAAAAACACTGAACATCTGGTTGCAACATGAATCGCAACAATTATGTGAATATATGATGTACAAGTACTCATTTATAGCGATACGGGATTTTGCCCCCAGGGCATCCCATAATGAGCATTTAAATTAATATATTCCTTTGTTTTCAATGTTTATTATGGGATGCCCCGGGGGCAAAATCAATATGGCTGACGTATCTGCGAAACGGGCTATGGTCTGGATCTTTAGTATACACTGTATGTAATACCGCACGATGTATACACCAACTTGTATTTACTCAAATTGAGCAAATTCTATTGTAATAAAAAAAAGTACCATATTTTTGGAGGGCAAGCATCTGGGGACAGAAACAGTTATCAGTACTTCTTAAACTGTTAGAAAAAAGACAGGCTTAAATTAGTATAGAGAGATTGTGCAAATAAATTTGACGCATAAAAAGCTCTCGTTTGTTGCACAATCTGCCTGGAAAACGCCACATAACTTTCCATTTTTCAAGCATCCTATCAAAAGTCCTGATTTTTAATGTGTGCCAGAAGCCGTCTCATTATCGTCTCCTTAACCCTTTCACTCCCAGAGTCAAATATGGAGACATGTACATGTAGTGTAAGTTGTAACTTTTGCGTCTGTCAACGAAATCCTATAGTGCGACCATTCAAATGAAACCTTTTCAGCATATTTACTTTTGCATTTTAGCATTTGTTTTTCTGTATTTTACAAAATGAAGTTTGGAATTTTTCTTGAATCTTGATATTTGGCAGTGACTCTTGGGAGTTCAAGTGTGAAAACATCATAAGCCATTAAATAAAGAGAAGTAATTGTTTTTGAACTTGTTTTACAGCTCTTGTTAGTTTCTTAGAGGCACAAAATCCGACCTCAACAGCAAATCCAGAATGTAATGGTATGAATGCAGCTGCCAAGCATTTGTCAAATACACTCAAACCTATCATCAAGCAAGATGCCCATTGCAAACCAAACCAACACTGTACAGGTGATTATGTTATAAATTGTAATAATTAAATAATTATTTTCTTGTAACATTAAATGAGAGGTCAGGTGATTAAATTCATTACATGATAAAGTAGGCATCTACTGAGAGCTTGAGCTCTGGTATATATTGAAGTTTTTAAATAGCTGCTCTTTTTGTCTTGTTTTCCACTTCTAAAGTTCATTTATTATTATTACTCGTGCACAATAAGCGCATGAGGTATGAAATGCCCTCTGTTTCTTCATGTTGGTGTCACATTTGTGCGTGTAAATTTATTCACATATATCTTAGTGTATGCGAACTCGCCCCTGCCTCCCCTAGAAAGTTATTTTTGTCCCCTATTGTTATAAAAGGCTTCAGGAAGGTTAAACCAATCAGAATCCGTCTACTGCGCACATGTCTGGGTTTTAGGGGGGACTAGAGAGAACCAGTTTGTCACTCGGAGAAGACTATCAGATTTCAAACAAATATGCCTCTTCTGTACTCTACACTTGTGTTTATTTTCCATTACCAAAATGTAAACACACCATTTTAAGAAAAAGTCCTTAAGACGATTTGTATGCTTTTGAAGTGGCAGTTAGAGAGCTGAAAGCGATGGAATCTTCCTGTGAGGATCAGCATCCATTTGTCACAAAGCGGGTCATGTCTTCATTCAGAATGTGTGGTTCCAGAAAATATCCATACCTCCCCCACGGATGGTTAATGGAAATTCCAAGGGGGAGGGGGGCTAATAGGCAGAAATTTCCGAGGGGCTGGGGGGTGTCCACATGAAAAATTTGTCCGGAGGCTAAGGAAATTTGCTGAAAAATCGTAAGCAAGGCACAAAGTAAACTTATTATACTTACGTGAATTATTTTGATAAAAGAAAAATTTTAAACGGATGAACTTGTACGGCTGAACAGCAGAAGAAAAATTTCGTATGGCTTGCGGTGAACGGCTTAACGGCAAAATCATAATTCTGAACGCGGCTGGCTGTGAACGGCTGAAGAATTATTTCGAACAGCTCACGCTGAACGGCTAAACAGCAGAAGAAAAATTTCGAATGGCTGGCTGTAAATGGCTAAAACGGCTATCGAAAAATCTTGAGCGAACAATTAAAGACACAAAGGGATATAAAGTTCCGAATAAATTTGACCGAGAGCGGCAAAGGCGATCTTTAAATGATAAGATGTCAATATCGGCAAGTTGCAAAATGCCCACGAAAAAAATTTACCCACATTTTTAAAGAAGACAAACGGTAATACAAAACAACAGCTAGTGTGCCAAACACCCAAACGAAAACGGTCGAAAATAGGTTGAAGACCAGGCGTTTTCTGACAACAAGCGTGCAAAACCAAAATGATTTTGGGGTCACTGTTTGAGTCATTTACGCTCAGTTGCTGACAGCAACAATTAAAATCAAAACCCGAGTCTTTTTCGGTCTTAAAATCGAATACTCTTCAAGTAAATTGCACGCTTAATGTTTACATTTACCGAGCACTTTATTAAGAATGATGAAACCATCAGATTAATACAGTAACTGTTCGAGCACTGTATGTACGAAGCGTAACTCTGCGTTTTGCTAAAATTTGCATACGAAACAGTGTTGGTAACGCAACACACTATTTGAGTCATTTGACTGTCCGCGGAAAAATTTCCGTATAACCCCATACATTTATTATGCATGCATACTTCATTAATTATGTATGCGCGCTTTTGTTTTCTTAAACAATGGCAATTCCCGCGTGTATTGAATATATGCATCACTAATCGCTACTTACTTCAACAATAAAAATGGATTTAGTTGCGTCGTCTCGTTTTTTTCTTTCTCCCGCTTTCTTCTCCTTCTCATCTCCGCTCCTCTTTCCCCAGTCTTTTCTCTCCTCAGTTTCTCGTCCCAGTCTTCTTCTCGGTTTCCTTTTTTCCTTTTTATTTCGGCGGCACCGTATTTCGAACCGTGACCCCTTGATCACATCTGGAGTATTAGTCCATCTGCTATACCACTACACCACAAGAGCTCGTTGAAAGTTCCTGACCAATAATTACTTTTTATTCATAAGTTCTATGTTAATTACTAAAAATCTGCATAACAATTTAACCCCAACTCCCATAACAGTTTACACGTAGGAATCCTTGTCATGCCTTTGCTATTGGTTAACTGGGAGAATAAAAAGCAACTTATTTCCATGCAAATTTCTCTCACTCAGTTGTCCTTCAACCGCGTTATTACCATTATCATTTAGTTATGTCAAAAGTACCTCCGTCTTCGTCTCCGTTTTCCTTTTTTCGTCTGTCCCTTCGTGTGCGTCCTCTCGTCCTTTCGTCAAGTTCAATTGGTTTTCGTTGTGTTGTCTACTACAAGATCACGAACGGTGCATAGATTGGTGCAAGGAACAGAACCTACTCGCGTCGGCCGTGAGGTGTCCAAGGCCTGAAACTCAGCTGGACGAAACGCGTGAAATCGCGAGACGGGTTTGAGTGGCGATGCTCGAAGAGACATTGTAATGGCATGGCTACACTGCGCCAGAACTCATGGTTTTCTGGTAGCAAGCTTCCCATTCAAAAAATATTAGCCCTAACTTACGCTTGGGCGCACAAATATACCATTAAACAAGCAGTGCATGAGACCTCGCTAGACGATGAGATCACGTCTACAGAAACGGTGATAGATTGGTATAACTATTGCCGGGAGGTTTGTGCCTACAGAATCATGCAACATCATGCGGGGCAAATAGGCGGACCAGGTACAACTGTTGAGATTGACGAGTCCAAGTTTGGCAAAATGAAGTACCACAGAGGCCGCTACATCGAAGGACAGTGGGTCTTCGGCGGCCTTTGCCGCCAAACGAAGGCCTGCTTCCTTGTTCCGGTAGAGCGCAGGGATAAAGATACTCTTTTGCCAATTATACGCGCTTACATATTGCCAGGAACCCGCGTGATGAGTGACAAGTGGAGAGCTTATGATTGCCTACAAGACGAGGGCTATGAACATCTCACAGTTAACCACAGCCTAAACTTCGTAGACCCAGACACCGGTGCTCACACGCAGGGCATCGAAAATACATGGTGGGGAGTAAAGCGAGGTCTGCCCCGTACAGGAACATCCAAAGATCTCTTCGAAAGCTACCTACAGGAGTTTTTGTGGCGTAAGCATTATGGAGAGGATCCCTTTGGAAACATCATCAAGCATATCGCTGAACTTTACGAGGTGCACAAAGACCCGTAAAGTGTTCCGCGTACCAATCTATGCACCATTCGTGATCTTCTTTCATGAAAATAATAATACACCAAGTTAAAATTCAACGCATCGCATTGCAAGCTGGAAAACGGGGAAAAAACACCACAACAACATCAACGGTGAGTTTCAATTTATTTTTCTCTGATCGACGCAGTTTCCCTAACCCTCATTTAAAAGCTAACGGCTTTCGCGCCCAACGCTACGTTTTTAATTTTTCCCTCGCACTACAACTCGAAAAACATGGAAAACAGCGTATTTTCCTCGACAAATTTTGATGAAAACGCTCATTTCAGACCTAATTTGAAAAAGACTTAGAAAAAAAAAAGAAAAAAACCTGTATAATTTATGCTATTCCCAAAGGCAGTCTATTGTTTTCTCTATTGTTCTCTTTTATAATAGCGCGTATGCATAATTAATGTATGGGGTTATACGGAAATCTTGCCCTGTCCGCTTCTAAGAATTCTGTTTTCTTAGTTTGTAGTTTTGCCGGACAAAATTAAGACTAAGCTTTTCCAAACTCCCTGCTTCCATTTCCAAGTATCGTTTCGGCAATAGAATGACTACGTACTCTGGAGGTGCTTCTCTTTTTGAATCGCAACTGAGATGTTTATATCCAAAACGTTTCAAATTACTTTTGACATATGCAAATTGCGTGGTGAGCGAACGAAAACAAAAATAAATCAACTGTTAAGTCGCCGGCCATCCCGATAGCTGTAAAAACGACTAGAAATGTTTTTAATCGTTTGTCGACGGATAAGCGTAGCCGTTAGTTTTTTCATCTACAATTAATATAGATGTAGATGTAGATACTAACATTAGACGTTCAAATGCTGAATATTTTTCCGAATGGATAGCCCTAGCCGTTCGAACGGCGAAAGATTTTTTTGAAAGGCTAGCAGCAGCCGTTCGAACGGCTAAAGATTTTTTTAGCACGGCTAGTAGCAGCCGTTCGAACGGCTGAATAAATTTTTAAACGGCTAATCACGAAATCACAGCCGTTCGAACAGCCTCCTGCCGGCCGTGGACGGCTGATAAATGGCAAGTGAACAGCTTCAACGTCTCGAACGGATAGCCATCAGTATCGTTTTCGCTTGAAAGATCACAAATGTTGTGTGTAAACCAAGTGAACGTTTTTTAAGCATGACACACTTGTGAATTTGAAAAGGGTAAAAACAAAAGTCGGAAATTCCTGGGGGGTGGGGGGTCATCAAAGAACCCCCTGGAACGGAAATTCCAGTGGGGTGGGGGGGGTCTAAACTGAAAGACCATCCGTGGGGGGGTATGGATATTTTCTGGAACCACACAATTCATACTCGAAACACAAAGCGGCAGACTTTACTAAGAATTTTCAAGCATTCCTGGAAAACTACGGTAAAGAAAATAACATTTTTGAATGTCCATTTACTTTGTAAGAAACATTTCATAGGCTGTTTCTTTGTGTTATCGGTGAATTTTGAGAAATATTCAAAAAATTCGGCCACGCAAGAAATTCTTCAACATGAGCTAAACAAATTTCCTTGCGTTGCCGACAGTTTCTTCGATGCGATAATTTGACATGTTTTGCTCTTGAGACTAAACTAATAGATATTTGAATAAAACTTTCAACCGAGAGAATTTGTTGCCCTTTTTCCTGTGTAAAGGCAAATTGCGATCAAACTTGTTCGAATGTTTCTTTGTGAAGCCATTAATCACAGTAAAGGCACGCTGGTAAATATAATTAAGTTAAATAGCGCTTTCTGAAATAAAGTTTGCTTTCAAGATTTTTTGATTCGCGAAAACATTATGCAAATAATCTTTACGGATAAGAATAGCATTCTATACAGGGTTCGAAATTTACTTCTATGTCCAGTTGCCCCAGGGGCAACCACAAGACTTGGTTTGGTTGCGCATAGAATATTTTGGTTGTCCAAGCTCTTGCCCCAGTTCAAGCCAAGAAACTAATATAGGAGCCAAATAGTGAGTTTTATTAATTTTCACAAGAAAATAAATGAAAATACAGTGAACTGTATTCAAAAGAGTGTCTTAATAAAATGTGTTGACCAGCCTGTGTCCTCTTAGAGTACTGTTGTTTTTAGTCCATCAGTCATGCAAACCTTTTAAGGTTTATTAAAATAATCTTTATTAAAATCAACACACATTACAGTATTGCAACCGGAAAAAACTTGGAAGTTTTTAGTTGGAACCTCGCATAAATCAACACTTCTTATAAAAGCTTGCCAAGAAACTTATTTCAAATGTCTTCAGAAATGCAGGCTTCCACATGCAGATTTATCTTTCTAAAACTGTCTGTAATAATACTACAAAACATAGCATTTTCGTTCTTGTGAAATTCCAGCCAGAGTCTTCCAGTCTTCCACGACTCTTCTCAAACTCATTAATTATGCATGCAGTGGAGAGCCAATCAATGAGGGATATTTTGGTCAGGTGGATGAATCTTGATACCCAATGAAACACCAGATAAAGATCTCACCGTGTTTCATCTGAGATCAAACATGTTTTTTATCTGAGATCAAACACTTGCATTTTAATGAGGTTTTTATTCATAATACAACTCGTACATTGTTAAACATGCGCTCAAAATTCTTAAAGATAGTTAAACTTGATTTAACGTCGGATACCACAAACCATTCCGTAAACAGTTTTCGCGGGATATCTCTCACCGGTCTTCTTAGCCACTTCCATAACAAATTTACTAAGCCAATAATTTAAGCTCAGCGCGTCCATTTCTTCGAGTCTTGTAGAGAGCGTCGAGACTTTATGCAAGTCATAATCCTTGAAAAGGCCTCCTGGATCTAAAACGGGCGCTTTAATCGTCCGAGCAAATTGCCATTCACTAAAACTCGACAGGGCCCATTTGTTCTTATACTTCGTTGATAGGGGGACAGCTTTCTCCACTAAGTCTTCTTCTTCGCATGACGTTCTCGGCTCTCGAAACCTTACAGCTTTCGGCGCACCTTCTTCAGACATGGTCGGACGCCAACTGTGATCAACAACAAGTCCTCATGCATATAAACGTGTTTTTTCGGCAAAGCGCAAAAAAATTATCACTGAATAATTTATCATTGTTTGCTTTGAGAAACATGTCACCGCATAATTTCCTATTGTTTCATTTGAGAAGACATGTCAAAAACTCGGGATTTTTGCTTCCTTTTGTTCTTTTCTTTTCTTTTTCTATTTTGTTTGCAATTAGGTGCCGATTGAGAAGCTATATCAAAAACTCGTGCTTCGGGTTTCATCAGGGGTTCCAAACACCTCGAAACAATAAAAGCACTCGGCCGAAGCGGCCTCGTGCTTTCATCTGTTTCTCGGTGTTTGGAACCCCTGATGAAACCCTCGCACTCGTTGTTGATATATTACTTGAAACGTACAAAACCTTTTTTTTTAGCTTCCTTGCGCCTTGGCTAATTCTGCTCTTAGATTTTGGGTAGATTCTGCATATGTACCGGGGCACACATTACGTAAAACAAAAGGAACAAAGAACGACAACAATACAAATGCAAAACAAGACCAAAAATACAATACCTCACAAACAATAGAAGACCATGGATACCTGTACATGCAGAAAGACCCAGATTTTGAGACACCCGTAAATATAAATATAAAACTTTATTGAATCTCCCAATCAGGGTTTTTCAGACACAACGTACATAAGCGTATAAATAATTCATAAAGTAAGTGAAACATTGAATAAAAATGTCAAACGTTAAAATTGTAATAAAAGTTAAAAACATCAATAGGTAACTCTCCTAGCTAACAAGAAATGATTCGAAAAGGAATTCTCTAAGTTTCTTTTTGAGAGTACGCAGGCTGACAACCAATCGAGGTAAAGCTAAAGATATATTTTTAGACTGTATCTCCACATATCTGATCGATTTCTAGACATGAATACCATTTATTCCAAGCTTATGAATAGAACACATTCATAATGAATGGAAGCTTTGCTTATTGTTTATTCACTGGGCAATGTTTGCGTGACCAGCTACCCCTAGGGCGTCACGTTCCATTAAATGCATTTTACCGCTCGGTAAAAGCTTTAAAAAATCATGTTTTTGCCTGTTAGGAGTGGGACTCCAGTGCATTTCCCTAGGCTGAATTTTAAACTTAGTTACTCATGCACGTAGCGGCATGAGTTATAAAATGGCCTCGGTTTTTCTTTTTATTATTATTATTTTTCTTTTTTTTTTTTGGTGTCACGATTTTGCTTGCAAATTTACGCACGCATATTTTAAATTGTGCACTTCCGGTTCATAGCTTTGCCATTTACACTTCCTGTTTAGTGACTTCTGGCTACTCCCACTTCCGGTAAAACAGCGTTACTGAAGTTTCACGACAGCATCTCCTTCAACCCTACAGTACTTACATTACTACTGTTTATGTTAGGTATAGATAAAACTTAGAAGAATCACTGGCTTCATTGTGGTACAGCCTTTATTTACATAACATTCAATAGTAAACGTGGTTAGAGGAACGATGAATGAATGAAAGGAGTTTAAACTCTTCTCCATGTCGGACATCTTCTTATCATGTTTAAAATATATCATAAAGCTTTCTTACAAGTATAGGCTGCTTGGAGCCTCTTGTTGTTATAATTTTTGAAATTTCATGAGCTTCATGTGTCTCTGTCAAAGTTTTGTGCACTACCATGCCACAAGTTCACAATTTCATGGAATCTGCTAGTCTTTTGTCTTCATTTCACTTTTAGTTACTGATGTCGCTGTTTCAATGCCATGTTGTTTGTTGAAATTTACCCAACAGGACCTTATGCATACATTACTGTATGTTGTTTTCTTTTTTCTTTCAACAGGAGTCACATGTTCTTGGTCAGGTGAAGGTTTTCTTGAAATAGATCTGCATCACTGCCAACATCCAGTCTACTATCATTTTCTTTTAAAATACCCTGCTATTGGTATTTCTCTTAAGAATATTAATGTGACACAGGGGCATGAACAGCCACTGTACAAAAAAGGATCTTCAACTGTCAAGATCAAAGTGACTAAACTGGAACGTACGGACAATTTAGTAACAACAACTGTAAGTAGAAAAGGGTTTCATTACCTTTTTAAATATAATGGATAAATGTAATTTAACTTTGTTAACAACTAGGAGCAAGTCGGCTTAGTCATATCCATTAGGGTTCACTGGCATACTGTGGCGCGTTAGCGTTCCTTTAGCATTTGTGCATGTTGTTTTGCAGCATTTTCAGTCTATTGCATGCACACTTATGCAAGTACCATCTCACATTCTCTCTGTTGCATTGTAAATGCAAGCATGGCATTTTCATGTTGGCAGTTTCAGCATTCTCTCTCCCTCCCTTCCTTGTTGGTTTGTGTGGGTCTGGGGTGGGATCTTTATTTGGCTAGTATTTCTACTGAGCTTCAAACTTCCTTGTGATGGGTGCCAGAGCTTGCTTGGGGTGTGGGGGGCTCATGGTTGGGTTGCGGGTAGGGCAGGCCCACTGTATGGGGTGTTCTACCACCTTGGGTTTCCGGGGTTGGTGGTTACAGCCCCCAGGTTCCCAGGGGTTTCAATAAGTTTTGTTGTATCCGGCTGTCAGGGGTGGTTTAGGCGGCCGTGGGATATTGGAGAGGCCGTTAGGTCCCTTCCTTCTAGGGGGGTGTGAGGGCCTCCCCCTCCCCCCCCCCCCCCCCCCCCCCACACACACACACACACACACACACACACACAAAAAAATCTTAAAATCTAGAGGCTCAGAAAATGCAATTTCCAGCATTCTGGGCATCAAATTGAATAATATTTATGACCAAACTTTATTGAAGGAAAGTTGTAATATAATCAGAAGTTGACAACTTGACAAGTTGAAACTTTTCAGTACAAGCTTGTTATAAAATCAATCGAGAACAGCAGTAAAAGATTATAGATATGGAATATAGAATTTATCATTGACTGATTTAGTAGATTTTATGGGTCTTTCAAACGATTCTATGAACATTATATTATTTTTATGAAGTATAAAGAATACAGGTTCACAGTCTTAGCTGTTCTTGCCATTTTTGGGGTTTCTATAATAATGTAATGTCATATACTCCTATCAGACTTATATCCGGCGGCAAGAGGCATTTTAGGCAGCGGTACACCGTCGGTTGCCGGCTTCTAATGAAACCCCTGGGTTCCTGGGCACCCAACCTCCACTTGCAACATGGGTGTTAATGATAATTTACATTTTACATGTAGTTCTTGATCCTGCTCATTCTAGTTACAGTGAAGTAGGGGATATTAGTAAGTTACCTGCAGCACTGTTTGAAGAGTGTACTAAGAGATGTAGTTCCCTGTGTTTGAGTGCTAAGTAAACTGACTTGTAACCAGGCAGGGCTGTCACTAAGATTTCAAGTTGCTGGGTACATGTATATTCAATTAGTAAGCGGGGAATTCAACAGCTAGGAAGTTCTTTTGGTTTTATTTTTCTTTTGTTTCCTATGCCAAAGTAGCCGGGGTTCGTGCTCATAGAAGCCGGGGGAATCCCTGGCACCCGGCTCTTTATGACAGCCCTGACCAGGTTATGCAAATTAACCCCCAAAGAACTGTCTTGCAGATGCTAACTAATAATAATCAAAGGCTCCTAGAGCCAACTTGTGAATATGGAGCACTCTTTTTATACTTAGTGGATGTTGAACCGGGAATCGCAAAGCATGAGCAACAAACATGAAGCATGCGAGGGGAGGGAAGGAAAAAATTAAGTGCCTATAGACACACCGTTGTCCTGGCTCTTTCGCCCTGCACGTGCCCCCAAAAACCATCAGATAAGTATCAGACACAAAAAAACAACAGCTATTATAAAACGTGCTGGAGATTCAAATAACTGGTGCTGAATACAAAAATGGAGGTTTCTAGCTCTGAGACACACTAATAAACACAAAATAAACTCTAAGGAACTGAAAACAATAATTATTATTGGAAGAAATTATTATTCCAACTGTTGAACAAAGAGAATTACATTCTCAACGAGCGGATCCGTACGGATAGTTCGCAGTTGTTTCTCAGAAAGTAGTGCTATTTTGTCTTCGCTGTAACTGTTGTTGAGTTGAGAAATCGGGAGCAAACTGCAGTGGACATCACAGTGGATTTTTGTTTATTACATGTAATAAACAGAAACAATCTCAAATTCATCTTTTCTGTTCGCCAGACTGCGTGTCGCCAGATGTTTATATAAAAGAAGACAAAGAATAAGCATTTGGCGACACGCAGTCTGGCAGTTTAATTGGGGGATTGTCAGACCAAAAAGTAGTTGAATGTTTCGACAAACACATCAAAACGAAAATTCTTTGCCTTCATTTGCAGCAAGGTCCACAAAGAAATTTTCCTTTATCTCTTTTATCACACGTCGGAATGTCTCATCATATCTTGTATCCACAGTCACATACTACAGTGTTACAGTAATCAGCCAACAATTCCCTGCTTTGTTGCCGTATAAATTTTTACCAAAGCAGTCCTCAAAGAAATAGCGAGGCAATAAACATGTTTGCTTTCCAACAAGGCTGATAAATAATATTCTACGGCGGAAGTGACGATGATAGCTTGTTCAAGTAAGCTAAAATATTGTGTCCAACAGACAACAATACAAAGACACGTTGGGCTCAAGATATACTATTTCGCTTACATGAACAGCTGACCGCTCTCTCGAGTGCCCCCTAAACTTCGTAGTTGCTGTAGCAACTACGAACTAAAAAGAGAATCACCCAGTTCTCAATGCGTAAATATTTTGGGTCATTCTAAGACATATAATTTTAGTATTTTAAACCAAAATTTGGTTTATACCCCTGAGCCCGAGAGCTTGCTCACAGGCAACACATTTTATGAATTAAACATTTACCATGCTGTAACGTTTTTAATGCCTAAGTGTTGAAAAATCCATTCAAAGTCCACAGATCGTTTTAATTTTCCATAACGAGTTTGAAGTCAAAGAATTGAGAGTGAACAGATTAAAAACATTACATCATCTAGTTCTCACTGAGTCTCTTATTTCAAACAATGCGTATTTGTGTCACGCTAAGACATGTTTTTAATCATCAAAACAAATGTGGTTTATTTAAACTTTTACAAATGGCAGCAAAACTTCACATGTTTAAAAACAACATTTACTGTGCTATAGCTTTTTCCTAAGTATAGAAAATTCATTTGAAGTTTTCCAGAGCTTGAAACCTTATGCTCTGGTCAGTGGAATTACCAAGAAATTGAAAAGTTTACAGCCAAGTGATCTATCAAGCTAGTGAATGACTTTTGGTCCCACTGTTATATTTTAGGTGATATTAGAAACATGCGTTGTCAAAGGTGTCTGTTTCCCACATAGACTGATGGAAAACCAGAAATTTTGCGTGAGGATGCAGAACTGCCCAGGTATGGTGAATATGTTAGTTGTCAGTGGTTACCAATTAGATAGTTATATTTAATGTGATTATCATAACTACATGTACTGTACATAATAATACAGAAAAAATGTTCTTGTGATTGGCCACCTGCCCATGACAGCCACCTGTCAAAATGTTTTTCTCGCACACCACTGGGGCTTGAGTATAGGTCATGTGACCTGAAAGGTGGGCAGTTGCTTTTGTTGCGTCTTCCATTCTACAGGTTGCTAAATTGTACTAATATCATGCCGAAGGACGTCACTTGGCATTCAGGGACTCATTCCAGGCTGTTCAGCATTTGGAGCCTTAAAATTTATAAATAGCTCTTGGGCCCAAATGTCTTCAAGAGTTTTTAAAAAATTTATAGAGGTTTGAGAAAATTTATAGTGTTTATGTACAGTACACCTAGAGTTAGAGACACTTAGCAAATTAAAACCTTATACTCCCAGCATCATTAATGGTGACATGTAGTGTACGTAGTTCTAACTTTTGAGTCTGTTGATGAAATCCTACATGTGACCATTCAAATGAAACCTCTTTTAATTGGCAGTAGTTTTACCTGGTGCCATTTCTTTTTCACTATTTTACAAAATAAAATTTGGGATTTTTCTTAAATTTTGATGTTTGGCACTCTTGAAAGTAAAAGGGTTAAAACAGTTGAAGCAGGGGAAGAAGTAGTCTATAATTAAAAAGTAATTGTACCTTCAATAATTAAAATAATATTAATAGCTTTTATTGTTACATGATGCTTAGGCGGGATTTGCTGTTTGGAATGTTTTGTGGTAGCAATGTTTGCTTTAAAGTGTAAATTGTGCTGATGGTTTTTTTTTTTACATATTTTCTGGTATACGTAGGATTCAATGCAAGTGCTGATCAGTACAAACCATGTGGATACCATCCAACGGGTGTGTTGATTGTTTTATTTTCTTGAAATGGTAACTTTAAATCGATCAACTGTTTAGTAGATCTATCATTTGCAGACAGTGGCTCCTCCCTTGTAAGGTGATCTGCATATACATGTATAATATCCTGCTACACCCCATCCACCCCTCCCCCCCCCCCCCCTCTCTCTCTCTCTCTCTCTCTCTCTCTGGAAAAATAGTCAGGACCTTCCTTTGGTAATATCTGTCTCTTTGGTGATAACTTCACCAATTCTCCTGGGAAATAAGTGATTTAACAAGTGAACTAAGCTTTAACAATTTGTGAACCCACTACATTCAGAACAGTTAAATATGGATGTAGTGAATGCAAGAGCTATCAGTCCTTTAATGCATGTGTTTAGATTGGTACATGCTTGGTACATGACATGATGCACATTGCTACATACAGTAAATTGCATATGCAGTAAGGATTCACATAAACAATTTGGATAGCATAAACTTTCGTAATCCTGTGTTGATGTGTCTCTTTGTTGTTTGTTGTTGTTGTATATCATGTTAGGTGATGCTCCCGCAAAGCAGTCTGAACGTTCTACCTCAGGTTTGTTTTAGTTCCAAGGTTTTACTTTTCTTGAAATGTTTCTTCCCCTTAATATGAAAATAGTCATTTAGTTTACATTTCCTGCTATGCTTAATTGTTTTCATACACTTTCATCACACTTACTAACCTTTGTTACCTGTTTTGGTGAACATTAAATTACTAACTTAATACACAATTTATTAGGAAATGATCAGACAGCTTAAAATGGCACTGCATTTATTTTAGGATACACAAGCTACAACGTAATGGTTGTTAAATGCAATTTAGTTACTAACCAAACACTAGGTGGCAAGGTAGTAAAATGCCTCTGCGTTTGCACCACTGAGTTTAATGGGTTTCAAAATAATGCACAAAGATAATCCAACACTGGAACTATGTTATTATGGGATTAACTAGTCAACTTATATTTAATAGCACTGAAACATATATTTAGCAAACTAACACTGACTAATTTAAGAGTTAGTATTGAAAGCAATGTTACAGTTTGAAATGGTGTATTGTACTTAGTCTAGCCTCAAATATTTAGCAAATTGGACACAGGGGCCACGGAGGGGGAGGGGCTGGTAGGCCCGTGGCCCCACCACTTTTTTGTGCCCCCGCCCCCACTTTTGCGCTATTTCAATATGAAAAAATTATTTTCAATTGTCAGCCCTCCCACTTTTCACCTTGCTCAGCGGTCCCTGGGATATAAGGTGGTTTTCAATTGAGTATCAAAAGTAATTTTGCAATTGCTTTGGTTTTGCAAGGCTACGCTTTGTGATTGGCTAAAAAGTCTCATGCCACTTTCTTGACCAATCAGAAGTAAAACCAAAACCAATAATGTGAGTTGCTTGCACATTTTTTCCTGTGGTTGGCAAGGCCACATGTATTTGCTTTGACTTTTCATTAGTTCACTGGATAACCTGCCCATATATGCATGTTGTGATTGACTAGAGTAGTTAGTTTGGTCTTGCTTTACAATGCTCAAGTTAAAACCTCCCTTGAAACCAGTAATTAGTGATACTGAAAGCACTACTAACAATAAAGCAAATAATGTACTGGTAATTATCTGTTGAATAACGGCTAACAGGCTGACAAATAACCAGCAATAATATGATATAAATAAGTAAAATGTATGAAGAAGACCTGTAGAAGATTAATGTAGTCCATTATTTGTGCAGTAACATTTTTCTGTAGCTAGTATGCTAACCTTAACCATGGCCAAGTCAGATGAATTGACAGGCCATCTCTTGTTTCTTGTAAAATAATGTGCACCATTCCAAAACACACTGATTCCTAAATTCCTTACACACCCAATTCTGTGGGTTTATCTCTCAGGTACATGTACACATTTGTCTTGTTCTCATGTTAATTCTGACATACAGTTTTTATTGCTAACAATGTTTTACCTTTTAATTAGTGAATTTCCTTTCACTTGTGCAATCTGACATTATATAGCAAAGGTGTGCACAATCCCATTTTTGTGTAATTGATTGATTTGGTTCAAATTGAACCATAAACATGTACACTCCAGCGGTGTTTAGCATGGTTTAACCATATTCTAATCTAAGTACTTCAGCTGAGTTAACACTGAGGCCTATTTGATGTTAGCAGGCCATATCAAAACAACACCTTCACCTTGGCACAGTTCTTCTGGAGGTTTGTTTCCTGTTCTTTTCTATGTGCTTATATTGACCTTAAGTTTGTCAGCATCCAAACCACTAAAATTAAACACACTTTGTCTAGCAACTAGAAATGGTGATACCTTATTATCCTGGCAACCTCGTCCCAGGACAATGCTGCCAAAATACTCCACGCATCCTGGAGTATGCTGTCATATTCAACATGATAAAACAGGGTTCGTACAGTCATGGAAAACCTGGAAGGTCATGGAATTGTATAATTTAATTTCCAGACCTGGAGAGTCATGGAATTTAAGTGTGGGTCATGGAAAGTCATGGAAAATTATGTTCATGGTACAAAATCACTAAAGGCAGCATATGTTGTGGGAATAACAAGGCAAGATGAAAAATTAAAAAAATGATCATTTTGATAAAATTTTGAAAACAACTGTTGTGAATTTCACAAGTTGTTTACTACATTCGCGTCCGTGTTGTATCAGCACTATACATTCACTCGCCTTCGGCTCGTGATTGTAAAGGCCGATACAATACTCCCACTCTAGACTGCTAGCTGTCCCTTTTCAGTCAATCGAGCGGGCGAGCTAATCACAAAAACAAGCTCGGCGAGACTGGAGTGAGCGAACGAGCCGAGGGGAAACTGGAAACTTCCCGCCCCTTCCCCAGAGCCCCCTCGGTTCGCATTACTTTCGCTCGCTCACCGCTCGGTCGATCGCCGATCGCGTATTTGCTCGCCCGCTCGACAATCCAGAGAGGGACTGCTAGCAGTCTACTCCCGCTCATGTAGTAAACATTACATATTCCTGCATCATTCAAACTTATATTTACCATAAACTTGTAACTAAAACTAATTTTCTTGCCACATCTTGCAATCAGTGCTTAATAATAATGGAATAAAATGCAGGATAGCAAACAAATTTTACTCAGTCTAGTAAATGGTTAATTCAGTTTGGTAAAGGTTAACTGACTTGTCATGCCAGTAATTTCATTTTGAAAATTTTAATCAGAAATTGTATTGGCTAACATAAAGCATAATCTATAAATAAGATGAGTTGTTTGAATGTTATCAGGCCAATTCAAAACACAGTCCTTTCCTTGGACAAGTTCTACAGGTTTGTTAGTGCTTTTCTGTTCTGTTCTACTCATTTTCTTCTGTTGATTGCATTTTTTTGTGCCACATAAACATAATTTTCCTGACACTTCTTTAAACTCACTTGTGCTGGTTAAAAAATAATATCTTTGAAGTGCACAATAAAAGATAATAGACCAATTAATCCAGTTTTAAAAAGTGGGGATTAAGCACGCTAACAGCTATGTTTAATGTAACTAAGCTAACATAGTGACAAAATTCAACTGACTTCAGGTCAGTGACATGATTGTCAAATTAATATGCTATGAACTAACTTGCCCACCCAGAAATAACCTGTGACAACATCCGAATTTCAACCATTGGTTCATGGCGTCATAACCCGCACGCAGAGGACTCCTATTTTCTTTGTTTCACACAGAAATAGGAGAGCTCTGCGTGCAAGCTAATGTTGTCATGAATACAACACATGGAAGAAACAGATTTTGCCACAGCTTATATACTTGGGGCAAATAAAAACATTATTATACATTAGAATCTTGGTAACTTGAACTTCTCACTAACTTGAATCACAAACAGTTTCCCCTGTTTAACTTTGTTGTTGGATTTTTAAAACCATCTATTCAGTAATTTAAACTTTTGATAACCTGAACAGTTATTTCTTTCCCGTTTGATCGAGTTATCAGGAATCTGCTGTTAATAATAATTATTCATCTAACTATAATTCATTACTTATAAAAAAATTATGGTAGGAAAAAAAGATCCAGCACTTTCAATATTATTAATAATCCTCTAAATGCAGTTTACACCTTATCACCCTATGCAAAAGGCTTGTCACATAATGAACTAATGCTAACACAATGATCAATATCTCAATCAGTGTAAATTATGTATGTTTACTTCAAGCCAGAAAAAGTGGAAGGGGATAGCAGGGTAGGAACCCAGCAAGAAGGGGCCTGGGTGAGGGGGGGGGGGGTGATTCCCAAGGTGCAGGTAAGTGGACAAATGGGAGAAAGGTTTGCACAAACACATTAAGCACAAAGATGCAAGAACCACTAAAGATGATGTAACACAACACGCGGACAATTTTTAGCATTACCTTCACAAACTGTTGCCACAACAAAATATTGTGTTAAAAATTGTGTGCGTGTTGTTACATATGGTGTCAACTTTTAATGCAACATTGTCCCATTTAACATTACCTTAACTTGGGGTGAAAGATTATGGTAAGCAGTAAGTTTTGTCTGTCTTTCCCCTCCCTAAAAACATGGCAGGGTACAAAATTTGAATGCCATAATTTATATTGATCAAAACTTCAAAATATTTGCATAACTTTGCGTTTACCACTGATTTCACTGTTACGCGACCCTTCGAATCAAAACTACTTTGAGCAATTTTAATTTACTCTGCCGTCAATCATACCTAGTAGGAGGAGTTTGTATACTCCTGCGTGATCACCAGCCTGCAATGGCGTCCGAAGAAACGAACTCTTTCCATATAAGGTATGATTTACGGCAGGGTAAATCGAACTGCTCAAAGTAGTTTTGATTCGAAGGGTCGCGTAACACTGAAAGAAATGGTAATTTGCATTAAATGTATATAGATTTACATGAAACAACACATTATCCACTAATAAAAATAATTAATGTGGTTAAAACAACAGTGTGTTTACGCTGTTGTTTTAAAATAAACGGAACCCCAAAATAGGAACAAGGACAAATCCATGTGAATGCTTAGTTTGGTGTTTTGCTTTGTGGGAACAAACATATGGCCTTAGTTGCTTATTATCTCCCCAGTACGTGCCATACAATATAAGATATTAGTATAAATCTACTATCGTTCTATCACGAATGCTGTTCTCTTATTGGCTACGCTACTCACTATCTATCCTGTTGAAGAAAGTGAGTGTGTGCGGTTGTTATTTATATCATTATTCAATAAAAACGCGAGCCTGTCTTGTTGTTAAGTTTTGAATGTCTAGTAGCCGGATTTATACTGAAACAATCAGATTATTAAATTTTAAAAAAGTGGTAGTGATAAATTTAAAAAAATGCTAGTGATAAATATTACTATTAACTATCAAGCATACTAGACACGTGACAGATGGTTTTCATACTTGCTTGTGTATCCCGCGCTCACATGTTTTGCTGGCTCTGCTATAGATCCCTGAGAGATAACAGGCCTGCACTGCTCATGAATACAACATGTCTTTTGCTTTACCATAAGCAGGGACTTGTAAAATTTTATGTGAATAGTTTATGTATTTGTGGTGTTTCTTTCTGTTTTGAACTGTAGTTTCCCCATCTGATGGCACTTTCCATCACCGAAAAGGAGGACATGGACAAGGAGATGACAAAAAAGGTAAAGTCCTTTTGGTAGGAAGCACGTGCATAGAATCTCCGAACAAATATTTGTACACACCTAGCAAGCAGTTCGTCGAAACACCATAATAGCGACCTTCAGATTGGACTACGAGTACGAGATTGAGTACGAGTACGAGTTTTCAAACCAAATTCGTGTGCCTCATATACTTAATTATCACACCAATCTTATCCCTAACGTTTATTTACGTGTTAGTCAGCAACAGGAAGGAGTTACAGTTCGGTGGATACAATTATCTCGAAATTCCAAAGTAGTACTCGTACTCGATTTCGTACTCGTAGTCAAATCTGAAGGTCGCTAATATTGGACAGTGATGACAACTGGAATCTCCAATTATACAAAGAAGCTTATCACATTTAATAAGCGTCCACGCCATCACTGAACAATGGCTTAAAAGTCAGCAGGGAACTATGCCTTTTCTTTTGAGTACTGTCTTTGTTTCTATTTTTCACGTGTGTATTATGCTCGTTACCCTCTTCTAGTATTTAAAATCTGCGCTTTGTATGTTTCAAAATACAAGAAACCTTTTTGTTTCCACAAAAAGGTTTCTTGTATTTTGTCGTTTATATAATAGGCACAATGCAGCTAACCGGATTAACCTTTATCATTTATTTAGCTATATGATTTGCTTTCATTGATTCTATTTGCTCAAATATGTACAGCAGGCTTCATTTATTTAACGTGTTGACTAGAAATAAGCTTATATTTCAAGAACCTAGTTACTCCAGGGCCGAAAGTCAATCTAGCCTTTGGCTTTCAAGTACCGGTTCTTGATTCTAGGTTCTGTACCATATTGCTGCCTGCCACCCACCACCACTTGAAGAGACGATGCAATGCTCGAAAAATGGCTATGGGAGACTTGGATGAATGCCGCCTGTTTGTTTTCAGTATTTGCAAAAACTTAACTTTAATGGGAAATGTAGTCTATTATTTAAATGTCCCCAACACCACCTTTTCCAAGCCAACATTTTTTTAATTTCCCCTATGGAGTTATTGTTACCAGTTTATACTGCATCTGGCGAAGTGTCTTTTAAATACTAAAAGTGTGTCTTTACTTGTCCCGCATATAGCTACTCACTGTGTTGGTACTTTATTTATTTATATATTTATTTATTTGTTTATTTATTTATTTAATTTATGTACTTATTTTCTTCCATGATTTATTAGGTCTGTCCACCGCTGCTATCATCGGCATCTGTGCAGCGGCTGTTGTTGCTATTTTGGTTGTTATGGGAGTCGTGGTCTACTGGAAGAAGTACCATCATCGATCTCGTCTGCGCGCCGCTTACTACAACGACATATCCATGCATGACCCTCTGTATGAAGACTTTGGCCCAGAAGTTGCATAATCGTCAAGCAGTCCAGTATGGGAAAGTGCAGTGCCGGGGAAACTGTATTGGTTTAAAGGGAGCCTCCATTGTTATAACAAGTTGACGTTAAATTGTTAAGTCTAAACTTCGATTTCTTTTAATAACAAACAGGAAGATTTCAGTGTACACACCGCCATTTTGAATTTTTATGACGTGTTATGGTTGCCATGACCATTATTAAGAATCGACGTTCTTTTGTTTGGAACAATATGGGCAACCATATGACGTCATAAATATTCAAAATGGCGGCGCGCGGGAAATTTAAAAGCGAAAATAGGCGATATTCATATCCAATTTTTGTGTACACTAAAATTATATTTCCACTTGTTATTAACATAATTGAAATTTAAACGTTATTTCCAACAATTTAACGTCAATTTGTTACAATAGTGGAGGTTCCCTTTTAGCTAGGTTGTAATGCTCATTTTTCAAACCCTTTCCCTCCTAGCTTACAGAAGCAAAGTAAACATTTGGCTAATATTGCAAAATTCCGTGGGGAGGAATTAAAAGAACGAACGTTACAACATCGTCACCGCTGATTTCCCTTTCGTAAATGGTCGATGCCATTTTCCCTCTAGTTTATGCCTGAATTTGGACGAAAGTAGGTTATTATTATTAGAAAAAATTGGGCCTAGGTGAAGCGATTATTAGACCTAAGCTACAATAGATTAGCGATTAGGTTAGATCACCCGTTATAGATGTGTCTCTCAGTGGTCTAGTGGTGAAGGAGAGATATTAGCATGTAAGATGTTCCGGGTTCGATTCTAGGTTAATAATTGCATTTTTCTTTTCTGGCAGAAAAAAAAAATCGATTGTATAGCAGCGACCGTTTACGAAAGGGACATTTTTTTTTCTTTTGTACGTACCTTTTATTCTTACTTATACGATTTCACCACATATCTCAAGCGTTAGAGCACATTGCATGCCTGTAGGAGGGTGAAGCTTTAAAGCTTTGAGACCCGTCCATACTTATGCTTTTTTGGTTTGAAAACCCATACTAATGAAAACGCTAATGAAAATTTGTTAAAAATGAGAAGACTTTTGAAATCGCATTGTTTTTAGTGTGGCCTGGAGAAAACGAAGACTTTTGAAAACGCTGACGCCGTTTTCGATTTCAAACGCTGGCGTGGACACTCGAAAGGAAAACGGAGAATTTTGAAAATGCATTAGTGTGGACGGAGCGTAATATGTTACCAGCTTTTCAATAACATCACACTAGCTTAAGTTTTTTCACTGAGAATCATTGGTTATTTCCACTCGCCTTTAACCTCTTTCAAAGGAATTCCAAGTGCCAAGACCTCTCATATCTAAATGAGTTAAATTTGAATTTAATTGAAATCTGTTGTTTGTATAAAGGCCTTGCACCTAGTGTCGCAAAGGCAAAACACATTTGGGCAAGACCTTCGGTTATCATAATTTGTGATCAACGTCAAATTTCTCCTCATGATAGCATAATTAGGTATACAGAGCATAAAATTAAAGGGACTGTGTCACGCTTTGCGCAGGCGTGCAAAATCTTTCCCTTGTTTGGCTAAAGTAATTAAAGATTCAAAAATAACAATTTGTACAAAACAGTAATGCACAATTCTACAGTAAACGCAACAAATACGGTATGAATGGCTTCATTTCGAGGACGATTGAAACGGATAGCAGTTACGAATACTAAAGCGAATTTAGTCAAAATTTATCGTTGGTTCGTAGGATAAATTATTAACTTGCGTCACACAGCGTTAACAATTCCCAGTTTGGTAGTTTGAAAGTATTTCTTTGTCTGACTAAATCGCTTTGATAAACATATGTTGGCTAAAAACGTAAGGGACCAGTTTTTAACAGCCGCAGTTTTGTACGAAACAACCGAGATACTGCCCCCTCGCTTTAAAAAAAAAGATAAATAGTCTTCATGTGTTAAAAGTATTATAACAAATTTATAGAAACTAGTAAGAATAATTTTTATGTTAACACTGGGACTTTAATGGTTAAAATCAAGAGTTAACCCTTTCATTTCGACAGTCAAATCTTCGCTTACGTGGTGTGCTTCGTTTGTGAATGAAAGCCCGAAGTGTGACCATACAACTGAAAGCTGCAGAATAGTTCTTTTTAAAAACATTTTTATCGTTAATTTTGCAAATTAAATTATTTTGTTTTCTTTTTTTCTTTCAATCTTGAGCGCTTTTGGGAATGAAAACGTTGAACTATAATCTACAGTGGACATGTTTTTATAAAGCCAACCAAGGCGACAGTTCATAAAGGCGATGTTACACGAGACGATTTTTAAATCAAATTTTGTGTAACCTCATTTGCATTGCAAGTTGTCGTTAAAAATCGTCTCGTGTAACATCGCCTTAAATGGTTCACGACTTGAATGACTTCACTGCTAAGGATAATGGACATGGATAGAGCTTGAGGGTTATAACCTCATTCCCCGGGCCGTCTTCGGGACGGGCGTAGAATCCCGTGGAGAAAGCTGCCAAAATACTCCTAACATCCTGGTGTTTTTTGGCGCGTTAAATGTGATGAAATGTCTTCGTTTCGTTTAAACAACGATTTCAGATTACCACAAAACAAACACGGCTTTCCAATGAGGGATGCGGTTATGAGTGTTCGTGGTCCTTGGGTCGCATTGCTGGAACAATATGACCAGGGCGGATTTGATCACATGCTTACATTCGATCAGCAGAGAAAAAAAGTGTCTATGAAAAGTCCACTTGATAGAACGTTTATTTCATACCCCCGCAACAGATTAATTTTGAGATTCGATTGATTTAAACAAGCAAACGTTTATTTCCTACCACCGTAACAGATTAATTTTGAAATTTAATTTAAATCTGTTTTTGCCTCGAATCAAGCAAACGTTTATCTCATACCGCCGCAACAGATTAATTTTCAGATTTAATTTAAATTTGTCGTGCTGCGAAGCAAGTGAAAGTTTATTTCATACCGCCGCAAGAGATTAATTTTCAGATTTAATAAATCTGTGTATGTTTGCCTCAAAGCAAGATGAAAGAAAGCAAAAACATTTTTTTCTTTTCTTGTCGCGACATCTTCTCTCTGCAGGAAGCTGATTACATGACACTTTATTACAGTAGGCCAGAATCCAATAATAGCTATTGGCTACACCTTTGAGCTGGGTATTTCACGGTGTTGCAGAAACTAGCCTTGTACTTAGAAGGTGATACAACTTTGCAAAAGGGTCAATTAACTTATGTAGTTCAGCGGAATATAGGTAATTACCGTGTTATGTTCATTGAACGGTCGCACAATCTTGGAACTTTCATCCACAGCATCACGTATCATTACTTAATGTTTCACTTTAGGAATGAGAGTGGGTTAAGTTTATTACTTTTTGGTCGTTTTTTCCTGTTTACAAAATGTAAAATAAGGGTGTTATGGCAAATCAATTTTTAAATTAAATAGTCGGTCGTGGTAACCAAAGACTTCGGCCTTTGTCGAAGTTAGGTATTATACAACAAAACAAGATGACTTTTCCGTTTTTAAGTCTTCCATTTTCATGAATTAACTAGGTTTTAGCTATTTATTGTACTTTGCAAGCAACAATTCATGTACATAGTTTTAATTCTAGCTGGGTTAGCGGGAGTGTAATTTGCTAATCTTTTTTAAGTTACATTTTTGGAAGTAAATAAATAATAAATCAATAAGCACCAATAGCGAAAGATGGTTATTTCTTGACTGCTATAAACTTTGAGTTCACAGAGCGGGGAAGTGCTCGACCACAGGTGACCCAAGCGTACTGTGCGAGTAGGGAAACTGGGTACTAGAATTAATGCGTCTGTCATTTCTTTCAACGTCTCGTAGATGTTCACGGTCTTCGCCGTTTTTCGCCGATGTGTAACGTTTTGCATAAAATAATGTTATGCACTAGATAACATTTGCCGAGGTGCATATGAAACGATCAGTGATTTAAATACGAGAATTTGGTTTTATCGACTCGCTCCGACGGAGGGCTAGCGTTCGAAACGTCGGCTTTCTCGTATCTTTATACGGTGGCTATTTTCCTTATCGACTCAGTCGATAAAACCAAATTCCTCCCCAGTTGAAAGTTATTGCTTATGAGCTGATTTAATGCAACTATTAGAATCCAATATTTTGCGATGAGATTTTTGGTGTAATTAAGCGGAGTTTAAAGTTAATGTCTACGCACAATTGAAAGGCACATATTTTGTGGGAGAAGGTAGGGGGATAAGCGTTGTCCAGGATCCAAGTGCTGCCTGCCGCGTGCGAGGCCAGTCAATGGGGCTAGCCGGTCAGCGAGTGGCATATAAACCATGAGATGGGTGTCATGGAGCACAGCTACTCGGAGCAGCGTGTACCTGTGCCAAGCTCCTAGAAGGTCACTTAGCGAGGGGAAGTGGACGTCACCACCGTTTCTCATCCAAGCTAAGGCAACCCAGGCATCCCTTCAGTGTGGGACTGAAGGGTTGTCGCCAGCAACGCTTCCCCCCCCCATAATTCTGGAACAGAATCCTTTCACACTGAGGCTCCTAAGAGAGCTGTTTGATTGGTTACCCCACCCACCGTTAGTAGCCTCAGCAGGATTCATCGCGCATAGTTACCACTCATTAAAAATAAAATATCGTATTATGAAAAATGTCTTAGTGTCTATAGTATAGGCACAGACCTGGCCTGTGAGCTCAAAGTTCTGTTCAACAGAGGTACGTTAGCAGCGTTTTTATGTCCATATCATTTCCATGGATCAAAGGTTGTGAAAAAGGAGGTCCCGAGCGAGACTTGAATCTCTGGCCATCCAGCTGTCATTCCGCGCGCTAAAGCTTGGTTTCCATATAATCGCAACGATATCGCAGCGATCGTTACGATCGACGATCACTGCGATTCTTGCGAAGTTGCGATCATATGGAAACCAAAACGTTGCGATCGTTGCGCAACGGATCGCAACGATCGCAACGTTTTGGTTTCCATATGATCGCAAGGGTCGCAAGAATCGCAGCGATCGTCGATCGTAACGATCGCTGCGATCGTTGCGATTATATGGAAACCAAGCTTAATCCACTCGGCCATCGTGATCACCGAAATAAACACTTGACTTTAGCAGTGAAACAGAGCTCAATGGAAAGATCGGCCGCGACCGATGTACATGAACGTAAACACGGCAAGTTTTGGGTGAAGCTGATTGGCTGATACTCTATGAGCACGTGCAGGCTTGAAATCTAATTGGCCGTTAAGAATAGAGCGCGGGTAAAAGTACGTGTTACAATGCAAAGTACAAAAGATCGATTAACGGGAAAGCACTGGCAAGCAGCAGGGAGCTTTAAGCCTGGTTTCCATATAATCGGAACGATCGCAGCGATCGTTACGATCGACGATCGCTGCGATTCTTGCGACCCTTGCGATCATATGGAAACCAAAACGTTGCGATCGTTGCGATCCTTGCGATTGCGATCGCAGAAAAATTTCTATCTCTGCGATCGCAATCGCAAGGATCGCAACGTTTTGGTTTCCATATGATCGCAAGGGTCGCAAGAATCGCAGCGATCGTCGGTCGTAACGATCGCTGCGATCGTAGCGATTATATGGAAACCAGGCTTAAGGGCGCAACCTGGGAATAAGTTCGTGTTCCAGTATCCTGTATGACGCCTAGTGATGTTGGATGATGTCTAGTTCCATTAGATGATTTCTAGGGAAGTTGATTAGGTCTAGCAACGTGCGATGATGTGTAGTGATGTTCCATGACGGGTGGTTAGGATTGGTGGTGGTTTAGGGGACAACATTGTTATTGATTTTCAATTTGGTGTACTGGAACACGAACTTATAACCCGCAACCTCGTCCCCAGGGTCTTCTCGGTTTTCAATATCGCGGCGCTCCGCCATTTTGAAAACCGAAAAACCCCTGGGAACGAGGTTGCTTTAGGGCGCTGGTAAAAGTACATGTTACAATACAAAGTACAAAAGATCGATTGGAGGGAAAACACTGGCAAACCGCAGGGAGCTTTTAGGTTCAATTGAGCTAAACATTAACTCCAGTCTTTGCTCGGGCAGAAACAGCCATTTTGGGCGCCATGTTGGTGTTCCGAGTGAGACACCAAGCTGGCCGCTTCATACATTTTTACTAAAAATGTCTAATACTCGTTCGCTTATAACTCTTGAACGAAATGCTCTTGCGCTTCAAACTTTGGCCCAGATGTGTAATTTTAAACTCTCTACCATTCCATAAACATTTTGGAATCAAAATCTGTTTTTTAATGCTCTTGAATTTTGATATGAGCTAAGTGTAAACCAAGAAAAAAAGACATAAAACATTAGCTGGTACGCGGTGTTCTCATGACTCGTCTAGCGGATAAGCGATAAGAATTTAAAAATCCTCAACCATGTGATCGCTCTGGTCGATTATTTGAGTAATACGGCATAAAGAAACAATAAATTACACTAGCCTCTGGTCCTTTGCTTTTCTCCATATTACCCTTACTCATGCACTTGATATCTTTTTTTTTTTTGCCCTTCACAGACTGTGGTTTCAAAATACTTCGTTCACTGTACTAGAACGACAACTGAAATCTTTATCTATCAGACTTAATCTTGGTAAACCTTTCCCGATTGGCTAAGGTGTATAGTTTCAGAGCAGGTATTTCTTTTATCCAAGCTTTAATTTGCACAAATCAAACAACACCATTTCATTCGAAATACTCATTTCAGTACTTTTCATTGCCAGGACACTTCTGGGTTAAACACTCCTCGTTTCAAACGCTTTTAATCGTTATTTCTATTAAATGCTCTAGTGACTCGTGGCAGAATGCCAACGAGGTATAAAATGAGTAGTGATACTTAGTCACATTTTGAAGACTTTTCCAGAATGTTCTAGAAACTTCTTTTTGAAGTGCTTTTGAGATGTGCTTTCATAAGAACCAGACCTTATGAATGTTTTTTTCGGTTTATTCTCGCTTCCCCTGTCGGTCCAAAGTTTTCTAGGTGATAACAAAAACATACTAAAGAATAGAACTACAGTGTGGCTGCCAAAAGAACACTGAAAATCCATCTTTTGTCGATATTATAGCTTTTTGGAATGCAGCTCGACGTTCCATATATTTTCATGGATAAAATTACGAATGACTG
The DNA here is from genome assembly GCA_024195265.1 of Dendrophyllia cribrosa. Taxonomy (NCBI): domain Eukaryota; kingdom Metazoa; phylum Cnidaria; class Anthozoa; order Scleractinia; family Dendrophylliidae; genus Dendrophyllia; species Dendrophyllia cribrosa. The sequence goes on from JAJLRJ010000001.1 coordinate 37,245,265, forward strand.
TTGACCATAACTCTGACCTACGTGAAAAACTCCAAATCGCATATAAATTTTGACTTGATAGAAATATGGAAATCTGTCAGTGAGAAAACAAATCGCTTTTCTTATTTAAAATACACTCTTTTTAGATGAAATCCCGACAAGATTTCAAACGCTCAACAAAGATCTTTCAAGCTCGCACAGGCCAAGGTTTGACATGAATGTGTTCTTTAAGTGTTTGTACTTAGATAGGAGTGAATGAAATGAAATAGGAGTGACCTTTGGTTCTCAAGTCTGTTTTAACTGCTACCCAAAAACAGTTGAGCAACAAAATAGTAACATCATTTCCTGATCATTCCAAAATAGTTCTTTAATTTACCATAGTGAACCTGTGAAATCATTTAATGAGACATTGGAAAAAGTGCACGTTCTCAATTCTTGGCGTGATCAGTGTGACGAGTGAAGTAAATGATGACACGACATAACGACAGGTCATAGCTTTTCATTTAATTAAATATATTTCTTAGGTGCAGATTTTGTCATCACATCTACACTCACATCCAATAACAAATCATTACGAGATAAACTAATCTAAACTTATGCTCTCAATAGGAAATTATTCGCAAAATTGTACATCGGTATTCTCGGTCAGCTCGTCTTTTGTCACTGCAATTGTCTTGTCCGGTTTAGCAAACGCTTAAGATGTATTTATGACTAGGAAATAGTTACAATGTAGCTTATTTCTACATGTCTTCATCATTTCTAATTGTAAAGACTTATTTTTTGTTTTCCATAACCTTCGATCGCATCTGTCATGTTTTATATAACTTTGTATTTCAGTTAGCGATCGTGGTTTCAAGTGTCGGCTACTGAATTTAGTCTTACTTTTCAAACATAATTTAATGTTTCTCGTAAAAGCACTGAAAGCACTAAATAATGCACTGGGATTAATAAAGATGCCACGAGTTCAAGCTGTGTACAGCTTTTAGTTGCTGTTGTTTTCTTGTTATTGTTCTCTTAAATAATGTACACAAAAGAATCTTAGAACTTATTTACAATTTATGTCAGTATTCTCTATTATTTGAATTGCCCATAATACACTTTGTTTGCCCCCCAAATTTTGCATAAACTATTGTTTGTAAATGCTCTTGGGAGGACTGCATATTCTCAAGAGCATTTCAAAACAATAGTTTATGCAAAATTTGGGGGGCAAACAAAGTGTATTATGGGCCATTCGAAAATAGAGAATTTAATACAGTAATAGCCCACGTATAACAACAACAACAACAACAACAACAACATTTAGCTTTATTTGCATGACTGTAGATTTTACAATATTGCAAAAGCTTACAACTAACTAACAAAAGGAAAGAAAACAAAAGTGAATAATTAAATTACATTGGTGACAATTTTATCTCGAGAATCAAAACAAGATGAAATAAATTTAATTAATTGCATGTTTAGAAAGTAAATGGAAGAATTATAAGAACCTGAATTTTTCAATTTAGCCTAAATAGGTTCTTATATAAATGGTACAAAGCAAATTTAGGCTAACAAGGTTCTTAAAATAGGTTCTTATATCTTCATATGAATTTCATTTAAATATATTATAGTATATTATAAATATCATCTCATAATACAATATAAATCATTTATTTGTACCATACAGCAACGCCTATAGGCAGTTCAGTGCAGGTACAGTATACAGTATGTCCTTAACAAAACATAACAAACAAACTCATGTTGATACTGCCTATACGCTTTTACAGCAACCCCACTGATAAGAACCTTACTTAAAATTTTAGCCTTAATAGGTTCTTATGTGGAGGGGGCTTAAAATGAAAATTTTAGCCTAACAGGTTCTTAAAACCCAGGTTCTTATACGTGGGCTATTACTGTACTAGATGTCATTTCAAATTTTCAGCTCACTTTATAGAACCCTTAGTCGGTAATGATAAGTTATTTGGCTCTTTTGCTTTTAAATCTGAAAAAAATTCAGGCCTCGACGGTTGTTGCTCAATGGTAGAGCGTTTTCACGGAAATCGCAAAAATCAGGGGTTCAAATCCTGTCGAGGCCCTGAAATGTTTTTCAACCTCAAATTGCAACTCCTTTAGTTGCTGCATAACTGCGATGATCACATTCTCTTTAACTGAAACTTCCACTGCTACCCGAGCGTTTATCTGCTTGCACAGGTTATGCATTTGTTTTGTTCCACAAGCGGACGACCAGCGGTGAAAATCACAGTAATAATAATAATAATAATAATAATAATAATTTTTTTTAAAAGAACGTTCAAATAATAATAATAATAATAATAATAATACAGTACTGTGCCATAATTTTTTTTTAAAAAATATAGAGCTCTTTAATAATTTTAATAATCAATAATCCTTTATTTCTCCTTAATAATAATAATAATAATAATAATATAATTAACTTCTATTGCGCAGATATCGATATAACATTTTCAGCTGCGCATTACAAACCCTTAATATTACTTAAAAATCCTAAAATACATCTCTAGTACAAGCTCTTGTTTAAATTAACAGTGGCTTGTTGGCATATGTTCAACCTCGTCCAGGAGACGGAAGGAGAGTACCCTGGGAACGAGGTTGGCATGTGTTCCGTTTCCGTTAATGGTCCATATTGGGTTGCTGGTTAACCGCGGTCAAACGAGAAAAATTTGCAAAAGTTAAGCAAAGTACTTAAAGTGCACCTAAACCCTATTTTTTTTTCTTTTAATCAACTCAATGTACGTTGAAAAGTCGAATAGTGAAATATTTCTTGTTTTAACCGTCGCTTTAGTTAGTTATAGAGATTTGAATTTAAAAAAAGCTAATTAGATGACGTCAAATGCAGACTACCATTATTTCTACTTCAATTCACAATACGCAGTTCACAGCTTAAGGATAATCAATTTAAGAAATACTAATAAAAACTGTTTATAGTCAATTGATTTGTAAAAAAAATATTACTTGGAGGTGGAAACAAGTAGTTTTATAATAATCGAGTCTGCATTTGACATCGTGTAATTAGCATTTAGTAAATTCAAATTTCTATTACTCACTAACGCGACGTTAAAAACAAGAAATATTTCACTCTTCGACTTTTCAACGTACATTGAGTTGATTAACAGAAAAAAAATTGGGGTTTAGGTGCACTTTAAAAGTTAAGGTTGTCATTTTCACTGTTTAAAGTTTAATAGACTGCCAATACACTGTCAGTTTACCAAAAGTTTTAAAAGTTCACCGCCAAAAAAGTTCTAAGCGTTTAAAAACTGTGAACTGCAGAATTGTCGGCGCCATTTGCCAAAATAACTTTGATCAGGCGCAAGAGTTTTGGTCAGTTTTCAACGGAAAAAGCTCATCATTTTGCGAAAAATTAAAAGATAGTAACGTCAACTCATTTTTTTCATACATCCTTGCCTATATTTCAATTTCATATTAAATAAAATTACACTAAATAAAACGAAAAACGCCTCGGACGTTTGACCGCGGTGGAGGTTGCTGGAGGCTTCTTCTTTATACATCTTATACGAACAAAACTGAAATCCTTTAAAAAAAAACGGAATCAACACTGAGAGTCGCTGCCGCTTTGCTGTTCTTCGGATGCTCAAGTAAAATACATCGCTCTTTTCATTTTGTCGCTAACTTCTATGGCTTTAGCTGACTGCTCCAAATCAACAGCCTCCACGTCCCTAGAAATAAATGGTCAACAGTAAGTCGTCAAAAATACGATGAAATATTTTCTGATATAGGACCTTTGTTGACTGTGTGTTGAACTCAAAGAGTTACCATGTTTGTTTAAAACTATTTCTTGTGTTTAAATCTTACATGCACAGTCAGAATTTCTCCCGACAACTAAACAAGTGAATACTGGAAATACAAACCGCTTATGAAGAACATTCAAACGAGACTTCAACATTTAGGAAAATATTTTATTTACGTTACAAACCTAAACGTCTCACGTTTCAACGAGCCGTAAACGTTTAGCCGTCAAATCACACACAATCATGCTCAAAAGAACCGAATAGTTCTGGCCACTCACTGACAAAGTAACACCAATATTATCTGTGGAAAAAAAGAACTTTTCGGAAGCTTCTCACCTTCCATTGGTCACGTGGTATCTGGCGCGAAAAGCTACCAAATGGGCATAAAATGCAGGGGCTGGCATGGAAACGCTCCGAGTGCACCGTGCATACACATGACACAGTTGATATGTGAGCTTTTGAAGACTGTCAGCAGTGAAGCCATAGTCATCATACAAGACGTGATAGTGTGTGGATCGGCTTGTTCCCTGAGGACAATACAAAGACAAATTTGACAACGAAAACAAGAAAAGAACACATGTATCCATACTTGAGGAACTACACCTTTTGCCATTCATTACCGCAAAATAGACAATCATTTTAGCCAAACTTATGACCATATGCGCCAATATACGTTCATTCAAGTGAATGTTCAGTCATTTGAACTAAAACAACATTCATTAACGATTTTTACATAATCAAGTGCATTCAAATGCCTTTTTCGGACAATCATTAGCGCGATTAGACATTCACGGATGAGAAATAGATTTTCATTTGCGCGTTGATGCATTTCAACAACATCAACGCAAAATCAATTGCACGATTGGTCAATCAATAACGTGGATGTGATATTCATTAACATTTTTATTACAACTAGTGCAAACAATAGCATTTATAGACAATCATTTGAGGGCTCCTTACAAACGTTACCGCGTCCGTACAAACATAGAGGTGTCGTTATTTATGTTGGTAGTGTCACAACCATGTGCAAAAATTTGTTTTACGTTTGCAGTCGGTGCCTGAATAGACGGATTCACGATCATAGTTGCATCATTGGTAATCAGCGCGGGAAATTCAAAGATTTGTATTGGAATTCAAAGCCACCTAATTCTTCCTGAATTCATCGCGTTCGAAGAACGCAATCCTAATTTCGTGTTGGTTGTCATGTGATTTATGTGCAGTAAAATTTGAGATTTTTTGGTGGCCGGTCTTCCAAATGGCCGCCCCTATTGTTTTTTTTTTCAGGGGCTCATTTCCGCCGGAAATTCCTTCGAAGGCATCTCCATAATCTGTGATTATCTCTTTGAAAAGTGTAACTTACGAATTCAAAGAAACAATACACTAAATCTGGAGTGCAACAAAAAAGTCCGTGATCAGTTTTTAGAAAACCTTGATTTCTCCATACATTTTCTGTAATTCGACAGTATCATAATTACAGAAAATGTATGGAAAAATCAAGGTTTTCTAAAAACTGATCACGGACTTCTTTGCACTCCAGATTTAGTGTATTGTTTCTTTGAATTCGTAAGTTACACTTTTCAAAGAGAAAGTGTCAAATATATGAATTCAGGAAGAACTAGATGGCTTTGAATTCCAATACAAATCTTTGAATTTCCCGGCTTAGATCTCATGGATATACACACAATGATTCCCCATTGTTATAGTCTTTGTTTGTGATCTATTATTTCCGTGTAGTCTATTGTTTAGTCTTTGTTTCACGGTCTGGTTAGTATATCCATGAGATCTTTGCCAATTTCCCACCATCTTGCCCTGATTACCCATGATACAACTAGAAGCGTAAAAAGCATAAACCATAAACGATGAGACCGAATGGGATTCTGGTTAGGCGGCATTGGCAAGCTTAGTAATATTCCATTTCTTGATAGTCAAGATGTTTTCTTTGTTTGAGACATTTTAGAGGCTGATTTATGCATCCTGTGTTAATATAATGTGTATTCTGTGACAGACGAAGATTAATTTTTCCAACTTCCCAGTAAACCTTTGGGTCGCATCATCATCACCCGACAACGTTTCTTCAATTTGGTGCATACAGTCAGGACCAAAACGCAAAGAAAAACTTACAACACAAAAGTTTGTTTGGTTTCAAAACCAGTGCTTTTTATAAACTATGAAGTAGGTTTGAGCATAGGTATTGGCGATTTCATTCCTTCGTTTTATTATTTAGCTTAAATTTGAGTCTTTCGTCAAGAATTCCTTCAAGTTGATTTTTTTTTCAAACAGAAACAAGGCTTAGGTTCTCGATTCAATTTATGCTGTCTTCTTCAAGATAACAAGTTGGCAACGTACCTTGATTCCAAAATGGCTGCACAAATAAAAATCAAACTCATAGGGATGAGTGATCCCACTGTCCACAGTGGTGCCTGGTGGGATATTTTGCGCTTTTCCAGACGCATCTCTGCTATCTTTACAAGAAAACCTTGCGTGGTGTCTCTTCTGGACTACAATGAATGTGATCTGTGGGCGATACTCTTCATTAAGCATTGCACAGGCCTTTTGCACAGCGCCCACTTCATGAACGAGAACTTGGTCAAACTGACCCTCGCTGACTCCATCTCGGAAGAATATAATACGTTTAGGCTGCCTTCCCCCTGTTGCGTTGTAGAAATCCAGTAGCAACTCTTTCACCATAACGGCCAGGTCATTGATGATCTCTTGAGCACCTCCGGATTTCTCGTGCTTTTGTGCTCGGACTCGCGCATGATATTTGGCAGCATGCGGGTCCATACTAGCCACCACAGCAGCGATAGATGGAATGCCATTTTCAGTAGGGGAGGGGTGGGTCACATCAGCGCCAAAAATGATGACAGGCTCTTTGAACAGCGGTAACTTGACTGTGGGATCAATGATGTGGTTAACACCACCTAGTTTTGCGTTAATCTTCATCGACAGGTTAGCAAAGACTTGCGGTCTAGCTTCTTCGACCTGTTTGATCTTGACACACTGGGTAGGAATCCCAAGCACGTTGTCTCCTAATCGTTTGACCTCAGCATAGATGTCCTTATTGTTTTTAGCGGGTACAACAACCAAGATAAGCTGTAGTTTCGGAAATTTCTTGAGCCAATCACGAAACAGCCCTTCGATCTAAAAGAAAAGAGGAGACATTCAGCAGTTAAAATAAAAGGTCAACATAAATGTTGTCGAATACATAGATGTTATTAAACTAGCGTGATGTCCGTATTGTAGCCTGTTCCAGGCTCCGAGATAGTGGGGAACGCGCGAAGTAAAAAAAAAAGGAAAAAACCACTGGGAAACTGGGGAGATGGTGATTTTTTCCCTTTTTTTTACTTCGCGGGTTCCCCACTATCTCGGAGCCTGGAACAGGCTATCCGTATTGGGGAAATATTAGTCGAGTTCTGTTTTTTCAAAAAACGAGACCAGGGGTCAGTTCAAAAAAACCTTTACAAGTGTTATTTACAAGTGAAGCCATTGTTTAAAGGGGCACTGTCCCGCCGAAATCTGATACCAAAATTTCGCTTAACCTATTTCCACGTTATATTGCCAAATGCCTCCAAATATACAACTTAGTTGGATAAAAAGATTCTATAGAGCAAAACAAAAGCAGTAGTTTGGAGATAAAGTGCAGGATTGCAAGGATTGAAGTGGATTACAGTTCATGAAATTTGATTCATTGACCGCCTGTCAATAAATCAAACTTGTCATTCTTGTGAAATTTTGACCCTTCTAGCCATTATTTTGTATATTTAGTTCATATTCCTTTGCTTCTATCATTTTGGCGATGGTTTCTTTCAATGTGAAGATAATAAAGTAAGCTTAAAGCACGCTCCTGGCCATAATCATGAAAACACGATATTTCAGCCGGGAAAGTGTCCCTTTAAGGTTACCGTGTACCTTCAGATCGAAAATTTATTGAAATTTTTTTTTTGGCGTCAAAATAAAGTTTACAAAATGAACTTTCATCCAAAAAAAAATTATCGAAAAATAGTGAAAATTGACGGAAAAATGACGGTATAACTTTTGTGGGCGGAGTTTGTTTATGAAGCGATATGTTTTTCTAAGCGCTGTTTTCTCAAAGTTAATTTTTCGCGTGTAGGGGACACTTTAAAGAGCTACAACTCAAAGGGAATTTGTTCGATTTTACTCAAATTTGGACACAAGCTGGGCTAACATATAATCAACAAAAACGTGTCGGCGAATTTCTTATTTCCGAAAACTTTTTCGTCAAGAGCCATTTCCGTGCGATCACTTCAATTTGTTTTCTCCCTTTTTCGAAAATATTCTGTAACTTTTCACTGCAATTGAATATGAGAAATCGCCGACACGTTTTTTTAGCGCTTCGTGTCCGGAAACCCGAGAACAAATCAAATTAGCAAAATACAATAATCGCTTTGAGTTATAGCGTTTTAAAGCTGATTCGGACGTTCGAATTTAGACGTCGTAAAAAATTCGACAATTCATTTTATTACCAAATGGTTTCCATATTTAGATAGCCAGCTCTATAAGCTTTAATTTGATATCTGGGTTTAGGTATATTAAGTGTAATCTTAAGACGCTAGAGCTGTTATACTGGAGACACCCTCGAAGGCACACTGTAACCTTAAGGGGTTGAAAACAATAGCTACACTTGTAAATTACACTTGTAAAAGTTTTATTGCATTGACCCCAGTTTTCCCCAATATGGACCGAACAAGCTAAATAGGAAAATGCTTCTGAAAAATTTTGCTGACGCATTTATGCATCAGTTCAAAGCAAACGCACGCGCCAAATTTAAGCATACACAGTTGAACCTCTCCTTACGGACACCTCTCTAATACGGACACCTCTCTATTACGGACAGTTTCCTATGTCCAGGCAAAATTCTCACATATTTTCTTTAAAAAAGACCTCTATAATACGGACCCCCTCTAATACGGACAAGGGACACTAAATCTCGACCCCAGAGAGCAAATTCATATAAACTTAACCTCTTTATTACGGACACTCCGGTGATCAGGTGATGATAGTTTGAGTAAGTAATACAATTTCCTGTTTGTGGTTACAAACATATATCGAAAGACGTTTTCAGAATTGTACTTTATATTACTTTTTCATATGCAGCATTGCGTTGCAGTTCGTTTCGTTTCAAAACAGTGATTCGTATACCTTATGTAGTTGAGAATTTTACAATGTAGTACACTACTGATAGACAGTGTCTCAATGCTGTATATTAATCAATTTAGATGCAGTTAAAAGACGAGTGTGGGCCTGTTTTTAGGTACTGAACAAAAACTGTCAGTGGAGTCTTAAAAGTGACGTCATCGTGATGACCTCTATAATACGGACACCTCTCTAATACGGACACTTTGCTCTGTCCCTTCGGTGTCCGTTTTAAGGTGGCTCGACTGGGTTTTTTGGCGACATAACACCCCAACTTTGAAACGGCTGATACTTCACTGTCTGAGCTCGATCAGGCAAGCAGCTTCACACACCTACTGGAGATGAAATAAACTTTCCAAAAAAGTAGATTTGATTGACATCGGTGTTACCATAACAACGATCTGATGACGTCATGATTTTTGCATATTAGTAATTTTCTCAACATCTAGACCTAAACTTTTAAAACGACTGTATGCCTCTTATAGTCTAAATGTATGTCTTCAAGACTGCAAAGTTTAAAAAAATTCTATGAGAGCGTTTTCGAATAAAATTGAGTTGAATATTTTCTATCAAAAATTTAAAAATTCGCATTACTTGCCGTTATTTCGTCGATGCCAGCGTTTTCCTGATAAATTGAAACAATATGTTCACCATATATTATTCGTGTGCCATAAAATTACATTCCTTGAAGGTTTCATCCTGTTTGCTTCACTAGATTTCAGTTGATGTGATCGGAAGCAATGTCTTAAATATGCTCATTCTACTCACAGAAGTAACACTTTTGTTAGGGAAGCGTTTATTTAAAAACTAGTCGATGAAATTTTTTTAAAATCTTTTGATCTAAAGTTTTACATGTAATGCACTATCTCTGCAAATTTCAAGTGCATTGAATCATTTTAAGGGCGCGAAATACAATTAAAAGTATAGGGGACTTTTGCATTAGTCTTCCAAAGTTTCATTGCCGTATTATTTGTTGACAGCTGGTTTATTTCAGGACTTTCTCTTTTGTCTACATCCTACATATTTGTGCACTTTTGAATAAATTTTAAACGTGTTACATGTGCATGACCGCAGCCTTATGTTAATTGCCATTGTTGTCATTGTACTATGAAAAGAATTTCCGCGATCGCTTTGGAGCATGCAGGCATGGCAAACGTGTTGTTTCAAAAGCGCACAAATATGTAGAATGTAGACAAAAGAGAAAGTCCTGAAATAAACCAGCTGTCAACAAATAATACGGCAATGAAACATTGGAAGACGAATGCAAAAGTCCCCTATAATTTTAATTTTATTTCGCGCCCTTAAAGTGATTCAATGCACTTGAAATTTGCAGAGATAGTGCATTACATGTACAACTTTAGATCAAAAGATTTTAAAAAAATTTCATCGACTAGTTTTTAAATAAACACTTCCCTAACAAAAGTGTTACTTCTGTGAGTAGAATGAGCATATTTATGACATTGCTTCCGATCACATCAATTGAAATCTAGTGAAGCAAACAGGATGAAACCTTCAAGGAATGTAGTTTTATGGCACACGAATAATATATGGTGAAAATATTGTTTCAATTTGTCAGGAAAACGCTGGCATCGACGAAATAACAGAAAGTAATGCGAATTTTTAAATTTTTGATGGAAAATATTCAACTCAATTTTATTCGAAAACGCTCTCATAGAATTTTTTCAAACTTTGCAGTCTTGAAGACATACATCTAGACTATAAGAGGTATACAGTCATTTTAAAAGTTTAGGTCTAGATGTTGAGAAAATTACTAATATGCAAAAACCATAACGTCATCAGATCGTTGTTATGGTAACACTGATGTCAATCAAATCTACTTTTTTGGAAAGTTTATTTCATCTCTAGTTTATGTGTGAAGCAGCTTGCACGGCCGAGCTCAGACAGTGAAGTATCAGCCGTTCAAAGTTGGGGTGTTATGTTGCCAAAAAAACCCAGTCGAGCCACCTTAAAGTGGTTCAACTGTACTTGCATTTTCAGGCCACTTTGCGAAAAGTTTAACCGAAAATGTCAACGAAACATCAGAAAAAATGTTTTTTCTTGATAGAAAACAGTTGTCTTTTGTTTAATGCTTCATAAAAGGAATTCGGCGAAATAAGTTCGTGAGCGGTCCGTACTGTAAACATCGGACCGCTCAGGGAACCAATCAGAATGCTCCTTTTCATCATGGACTTGTCTGCCATATAATAAATAAACATAGTTGAATAAAGCGGGTCCAACATGTGGGGAGTATAACTGTGTACAAACCAATGTGGAAAAGAGAAAAAATGTAACACAGGAAAATCCAGTCATAAATGCATGTTTTTAAAGACCTTCAGGATGCTAAATCATGCATTTGTACGCAAAAAAGGTCCAAAAATGCATTTTAAACATTTTAATGCGTCCCAGGACGCAAGATACTGACTTAAAGAAGTCACTTCACTTGCTTTGGCAAGTCAGTTAAATTTTGTAGTTTGACGTTTAAAAAAAAAGAAACGAAGCTAAACAGGAAAGGTCAGAACACCGTGACCGCCATATTGGATTTAGCAATGCAGAGTAGGAGACTGGAGACCAGTTTACACATCCGGGAAACTTGAATGAGCGTCCGCAATTTTGACTTCTCGGGTGCCAAAAACTCCGGAAATTTCGGTTGAAAGTCAAATGGATCAGACAATTTCCGGAACATCCCTTCGGAAATTGTGGAATACCTTCAGAGGTAATCCTATTTTTCCATTTCGGAATGATCCTTACCATTTGAATTTAGAAAAATTCAAATCGCTAAATCGAGTTAACGGTCTGGGTACCAGGATTGGGAAATGGAATATTTAAATGGTAAGTGCAATCTCGTCGGTTGGTCGGTAAATTTGTTAAGAGCAGATCCGTGCAAGAATCAAACAAAATCGCAAATCTTCGGCAAAGCTGAAAAAAATCAAATTCGCTCCTCTTTTGCATATAGATAGTCTATAGTAAGTACATGAATGCCATGTAGTTTTTTCCTTGAAATATCTATTTGTTTACGAGAAAAACGAAGAAAGTCGGTATCATCTGAGAGCACAATTTGGCAATCCCAAACACATGCAAACAGGGTTGAAGTAAGTCATGATTCACTCGACTCGCGTATCCAAAGTACTGCGCTAGAAAAAGTTGTCATAGTTCCAATTTGTTGTATAACTTGTCATAGACTAAACACCATGATTTCATAAAAATTGGATTAATCTAAGTATTCAAGGGAAGCCAAAAGCTTATGGCTCTCACGTGCTCCGTAAAACGGTAGGCGAAAAACAACAATAATTTTGAGCGTGTGCCTTTGTTTAGAATTTCGTAATATTACGAATGACAATACTAGAGATGACGATCTTTCAAAATTTGTAAAGTTTAGTTTGGGGAAATGAATTTGGGATTTTTAAGAATTTGTTGAAAATCGTGAACGAAAGACATAAAATCACGCCATCTTGTGTGTGCGTGACAAACTGAACAAAAACAAAAACGTTTTTCCTTGAGAAATCTTGGCAACTCTGACGCCAAAAAACAAAAAAACAATGAAAATATACAAATCTTAACTTGGATATGACATTCTTGAATGTCCATAGTGTTTCGTTTTGCCGTATGTTCAATTTCATTCATGAAGTTTATCATGAGCAGTGAAGCCCGTAGCCACGATCAGAATTTCGTAATTTTAAGAATGACAATACTAGAATTGACGATCTTTCAAAATATGTAAAGTTTAGTTTGGGGAAATGAATTTGGGATTTTTAAGAATTTGTTGAAAATCGTGAACAAAAGACATAAAATCACGCCATCTTGTGTATGCGTGACCAACAACAAAAACACTTATCTGACACTTAGAACGTTTTTCCTTGAGAAATCTTGGCAATTAAACTCTGACGCCAAAAAACAATGGAAATATACAAACTTTAACTTGGATATGACATTCTTGAATGTCCAAAATGTTTCGTTTTGCCGTCTGTTTAATTTCATTCGTGAAGTTTATCATGAACAGTGAAGATAAGTGAAGCCCGTAGCCACGATCAAAAACGCTTTACTTTTCGCTGAATTCTTCTTAGCTCACTTTGTACTTTCGTACTCTTTATACTGTTGATACATTTTTTCTGGTGGAAACTGTAAAAGGGCTGACAATAAAGAGAACTAGTTCAAGCATGTGTTCCCAGTTTTCCATCCTTGCATAACCGTGAACCATTTTGAGAATCAGGCTGAGCAAGCGTTCGTGACAGTCACGGTTGCTACACAGGGTGGTATTCTTAGTGGCCAAAATTCCATATATATTTTTTTTTGAAGTGTGACGAGTGTTGTTCGGAAGTCTTCAATTAATACAGTTCAAAGCAGGAAAGAGATCTCGTGGGTTTTAAAATACAGTATTGACAGAAAACCAATATTTATTACATGGGTGGGGTTGGATTGGGGTGGATCTTGTCAGCCTGGATTTCACATGTTCAGCTACACAAATAATCTTTCAAACGAGAACGCAGGTACAAAGATTAAGAAATTTTGATATATTTACTTGTCATTGTTTTTATTTTTAGAGTTTTATAAAGTCTTCTACTTTCGCTTCTGGTATCTGATTGGACTGCTATAGTAAAACAACAACAAAGACAGGCCAGCGCTAGTTTCATTTCTAGAGTGTGACAATCGACAATGCTTTAGTTGTGAGAGGAACATTCCTCCTTCATTGTCCCACTTTTAATAAGAAATATTTTGGTTAATCTTCTCTTTAGCCGATACATACATGACTCGCGCTTTCCGCTCATTCCTTGCTCTGGTATTACCTTTTTCTGTTTTTTAAAGGGGAGGTCGGGCCATAAGAAATCAATTCCTGCGAAAAATTGGAGACGAAAAAAAAATAAACACAATAAAATGAAGTTAAAAACACATTGAAAACTAGGGGAAAAGAATCAATGCAAGGCACGTTCATGCACAGCATTAAGAAATATATTTGATTAACTTATCAATTAATTAATTAATGCCAATATAAGGAAATAATAAACTGATGTGATATTCTTTTGGTGTATGTAGGAGAGCTATAAGGCATTTAACTCTAAAATACCCTTATGGACTACTGGTCCTAGAAAGAAAATTAGGAAACCAAGGAACAAAGAATCTTCCGCGTTCTGAATTGTTAGGGGTTTTTACAACAACAACAAACAACAACAGTTTTATTTGAAACCTTCCAATTACAACAGTACCTCCCATCTATCATACATACACAATTTCATTCCACTTTAAGTGAGTGCTACGTCGCTTGTACAATATATGATAGTCCAATACACCCTCTGGTGTCGTATTCAGGGCGCATGCACCCCATTGGGAGAGATGGGACAGAAAACGTTTGGGAAAATTCTGCTTTCTCTAGTTCAGGTACTGCAGTCGCATAGTGTTCAGAGCCTTGAAGCATACCGCACTGTACATAGCGCTAGCAGTAAGCGTTTCTAAAAAAAAATACATGAAACATATGGCAAAAAGATCCAATGAATACCTTATCCACCCATATACCAACCGTGACTGTCACGAACGCTTGCTCAGCCTGATATGCAAATTTGAGACGTATTTTGCATATAGTCTCAAAACGGTTCACGGTTTAATATGCAAGGATAGAAAACTGGAAACAAATGCTTGAACAAGTTCGCTTTATTATCAGCCCTTTTACAGTTTCCGCCAGAAATCTGGTAAAAAAATTGTATCAACAGTACTACCGAAATCACTAAACTGTTAGCACCCCGAAAAAAACGATCGTTTGCATTTGAATTTTGGGCTTGCTCACGTGACCATTTGGAGTGCCCAAATTGGTCACGTGACATTTTGGCGGGTTAAGTTCTGCTTTCGCGGTTTCGTTTCTAGTCGGTCATGGCTGTTTACCAAGTAAAGGTGTATTACGGTACAGATTTCCATAAATGTGGAACTTTTTTCATCTCTTCAACTAAAGATTTTAATTTTTACGGATTCATAAGGAGAGTGAAAGACATAACCAAAACGTTCCAGGATATAAGTTGCGATCAGATACGGGTTCGTTATCTTGACGATGAGAACTGCTACGTGAACTTGGAAGAAGCCCTCATGGGCGAACTGTTTAGGTGTGCACAGGATGTTCCTGGAACAAACTGGAAGAGAATCAATGTTCAGGCTGAGGTGTGGTATTCCCCCGCGCCACCGAAGAAGAGAAAGAAAGAATCTGAAACTGAAATTCCACCAGCCACTACTGAAGACGAACGCCAACTTGATACCACCTACATTGGTGAACAAACTGAACGCTATACATCACCCGTTGAAAATCTTATTCGTTCTAAAAAGGAGCAAATTCGAAAACAAGAGGCTATAATTGCTACAAAAACTCATGAAATAGCTTCACTTGAGCAGTCCTTCTCGCAGAGACCCATAGATTCTACAAGAACAGCCTGTACGAAGTGTCATTTGCGGGCCGGTCATACGCGTGCAAATTGCGTGAATGAATGTTGTACTTCAGCGCACCTATGTGGAGATATAAAACGGCATCCAGAGGAGAAACGACAAATCAAGGACATGAAGACTGATCTTCAGCTCCTAAAATCAAAACAAAAAAGATTAAAGGAGGAACTTGATAGTTTGCTGGAAAACATGCAGTCTAGTAAGCGTACATTTTCCCAACGTATTCTCACACGTTTGATTAACAGCAACAAGGAGAAGTATATTTCTAATATGAATGGCCGAGAAGTAATGAACTGGATGTCAATCAACACAGACGCCAAAAAGATCGAAAAATTTCGCCATGGGGCTGTTCCTGGTCCAAACGACGACCTCCAAGAACTAATTCAAAAACACGATTCACAAGAGAAACTCTCGTCATTTGCGTCGAGCACAAATAGCAGATCCAATGTGGTGAAAGAGCTCTGGGCGAAGAAAGGGGTGACCTTTCCAGGAACTGGTCTTGTATGCCTGCCTTCGAGATATTCGATACCTGTGCCTCAAACACCAGAGGAGGAGGACTATCAAATAAATTTAGCTTTGCGTGAAAGTCAAATAAGCACCCTTCCGTGTAGTGAAAGTGATCAGTTGTCCTTTTCCCACACAAGATCGATTTCGCGAGCTCCAGACTTCGCATTTTCTCAAGACTGCACGGCTGTAAATCCTGTAAATGCCCCTTGTCAAGGCCGAAGTAGTACATTTACTAGCACTAACATTGCGTCTGAAGAAAAAGCGTTGTCACTTTCATCATACAGTCAAAGTGATCAGTTATCCCTTTCCCATGCAAGATCGATTTCGCGAGCTCTAGACTTCAAATTTGCCCAAGACTGCACGGCTGTAAATGTCCCTTGCCAAGGCCAAAGTAGTACATATGCTAGCACTAACAATGCGTCTCAAGAAAATCCTTTGTCACTTCTAGCAAGTGCAGCGAATTTGCTTTCTGATACATAATTCAACGGAGTAATTTGACAGACGTCTCAAATTCAGGCCATGAATTACAAATTCTTGAGAACTGTGATATTCAACCGTTTTTTTTTTTGTGTTAGTCGCACGTTTGTGTTTACAGAAATAAAGCCCGAAATCGAAAATAGCAAAGAAAATGCGGTAATTTGTCGCTACGAGCAAGTGTAGCGAATTTTCTTTCAGATAATTTACCAGAGTAATTTGATACACGTTGTTTTCACTCACAACTGAGATTCTTGAGAACTGTGATTTTCAACCGTTTTCACTGATTAACATATTTGTGTAAAAAGTTGCACGTTTGTGTTTACATAAATCGAGAATAAATTTTGTTGTGTTTATTGCGTTGACTTTTACTGTGTTGACTTTGAACGGTTTGAGAGCCGCGATTCCAAACCCGGGATTTGTGTTTACAAAGATAGGGATGTTTGACATTTGACAACGAGTTGCTAATAATAGAAGCATGAGAAATGTTTCAATATTTTTATCTTTATTTGCAACATTACTGTACTTAAGTGGAAATAAGGTAAGAAAATAATCTATGCTTGAGTCTATCAGATTAAAAACGCTGTTTTCTTGACTTAAAGTCCTTAAATCGTTTCGCGGGTTATTTCGTCAGGAGGAATCCTCCTCGATTTAATACAGTCAACGCTTACCAAAACAACAACAGATGAATAAAACTAAGTTAAAATCCACCTGAAACTCAACATTGGGGAGATAATTGGTTTCATCTCCAGTGTACAAATTGGACAATGCCCCAGTACAATATTGGTTAACCATACAGTGTTAATGAAATAACACATCTGCGTGTTTACATTTTAAGCTCACGTACGTTTGTACCCCGGGTTTGTACATTTTTGTATTACATAAAAAGCTGACCTTTGGCCAGTCCAACATATCTTTACACTCTATTGAAGTATCCAACTTGGTCATAAAAACCACGTAAATCGCTGGCAGAAATCTCTTGAAGCGCACGGTAAATAGCTACATCGATATTAAATCTGAGGAGATCACGGTATTCATACCTATGTAACACAGTTTTCATTTTGTTAAAAACTAATTCAATGGGGGTAAGCTCCGGTGAATATACTGGAAGATATATAAGAGTGACTCCAAAACTGGCTAACCACTCAGCTAATGCTTGTCCTCCATCGAAACGGTGCAAAGCAACATTATCGACCACTATGATGTCTCCATATTCAAGAATTGGGTTCCCGTCAGGCTGCGTGTATTGGCTTGTCTCGTGGAAGAAATTCAAAAACTCCAATGTGTTGCTTGCTCCATTGAGGGTATTGGCGTACATTACCCCATTTAGTCCGCACAATAAATTCAGAGTAACATTTGGCGTTTGTGAGTTCCTCATTATTTCTACACAAGGTTGTCCCTTCGCCGAGTGTCCGTACTTAGGGTTTGCGTAATCTGGCAATTTGAAGCCAGCTTCATCGAAAGATTTAACGCGAAAGGGATCTAGCATACTCATGAAATTTACGTAGCTTTGGCAATAAGCGATGTTATCAGGGGTGAATTTTTCGGCTGCTGGCCTTATCATCTTTTTCCAAGTCATTTTCCCTTCTGGTAAGCGGTCCCGGACAGCACGGCCTATGGCAGAAATCGAAGCTGTTGGGCTAGTACTTGGTGTAAGCCGGACTATTATGTCCCGGGCCACACCCATCTGCGTAAGAGTGGTGCAGTGTGTCACTTTCAGTGCCTGTACTCATTCTAGAAGTCCGTTGTGCCTTTAGTAGCTGGAGTGTCTGTAGTAGTTGTAGTATCTGTAGTATCTGTAGTATCTGTAGTACCAGTAGTACGTGTAGTAAGTGTAGTATCTGTAGTATCTGTAGTAAGTGTAGTAACTGTAGTAACTGTAGTAACTGTAGCAACTGTAGTATTTGTAGTATCTGTAGTATCTGTAGTAGCTGTAGTATCTGTAGTAGCTGTAGTATCTGTAGTAGCTGTAGTAGCTGTAGTAGCTGTAGTAACTGTAGTATCTGTAGTACGTGTAGTACCTGTAGTACGTGTAGTAAGTGTAGTATCTGCAGTATCTGTAGTACCTGTAGTATCTGTAGTAGGTGTAGTAAGTGTAGTACCTGTAGTATCTGTAGTAACTGTAGTATCTGTAGTATCTGTAGTACGTGTAGCACCTGTAGTACCTGTAGTATCTGTAGTACCTGTAGTATCTGTAGTACCTGTAGTATCTGTAGTAACTGTAGTACCTGTAGTACCTGTAGTACCTGTAGTATCTGTAGTACCTGTAGTATCTGTAGTACCTGTAGTATCTGTAGTACCTGTAGTATCTGTAGTACCTGTAGTATCTGTAGTACCTGTAGTACCTGTAGTATCTGTAGTATCTGTAGTACCGGTAGTACCTGTAGTATCTGTAGTATCTGTAGTACCGGTAGTACCTGTAGTATCTGTAGTATCTGTAGTACCTGTAGCATCTGTAGTATCTGTAGTACCTGTAGTATCTGTAGTATCTGTAGTACCTGTAGTACCTGTAGTATCTGTAGTATCTGTAGTACCTGTAGTACCTGTAGTACCTGCAGTATCTGTAGTATCTGTATTATCTGTAGTACCTGTATTATCTGTAGTACCTGTAGTACCTGTAGTATCTGTAGTATCTGTAGTACCTGTAGTATCTGTAGTACCTGCAGTATCTGTAGTATCTGTAGTAGCTGTAGTAACTTTAGTATCTGTAGTAGCTGTAGTAAATTTAGTATCTGTAGTATCTGTAGTATCTGTAGTATCTGTAGTAAGTGTAGTATCTGTAGTAAGTGTAGTAGCTGTAGTAAGTGTAGTATCTGTAGTACCTGTAGTAAGTGTAGTAACTGTAGTATCTGTAGTAAGGTTGGTAAGTGTAGTATCTGTAGTATCTGTAGTAGCTGTAGTAGCTGTAGTATCTGTAGTAGCTGTAGTATCTGTAGTACCTGTAGTACCTGTAGTACCTGCAGTATCTGTAGTAGCTGTAGTAACTGTAGTAGCTGTAGTAACTGTAGTAACTGTAGTAACTGTAGTATCTGTAGTATCTGTAGTATCTGTAGTAAGTGTAGTAACTGTAGTATCTGTAGTATGTGTAGTATGTGTAGTAACTGTAGTAACTGTAGTATCCGTAGTATTTGTAGTAACTGTAGTATCTGTAGTAAGTGTATTAAGTGTAGTAAGTGTAGTACCTGTAGTACCTGTAGTACTTGTAGTAAGTGTAGTAGCTGTAGTATCTGTAGTATCTGTAGATTACTATGTGTAGTAGCTGTATAACTGGGCTTGTTATTGGCTCGGCGCTCTCAAAGAAATCACACTCTGGTCCAGAGGCTCTCTCTCGCGGCGTAAATAGAAGAAACACAAGAGACGTGTAATCAGTGAGAGATGTGCGGGACGCGAGAGAGCCTCTTGCACCCAGGGTAGAGGTCCGAGAGCACAGGCCACCTTGAGTTTTGCGGTTTGCTGATCGAGTAAAAAAGCCCAAAACACAACACCCCCATTCCTGCTTGGGAACATAAAGCTGGCTGTAATTTTAGTTTTGGAATCTTGTATTCCCTGTTAAAATAGAAACATTACAACTTTTGTTTTTGATAATATTCCCGAGAAATCCAAACGGCCAATACGGACAACAACTGCTTTATCAGATACCAACATCGTGGCAGTCTTGAATACACGTTAAGGTGGCGGGTGATACCTGACCAGGGATAAATTCAAATTGCGAAATGGTAATAGGGTTCCGGCTTACTTCAAAAAAGCTTAAACTTTCCGTTTGTCAGCCATTACGCTTAAAGTTAACAGTGAAAAATAGTATTTAAATATACGAAAAAGCAAAACGCAGTCGATCATTCACATTCGAATTTATTAAAGCGCAAACAGTTGCTAATATATAATAAATCACATTCATAGCATGCTCAGTCAACAGCGGGGGCAGTCTCAGTGAGAACTATCACTAGTTTCACCCCTGAATTGTATTTACAAGGAGGAGGTTACAGTCATGCCGCAGGGTCATCCATACATAACACTGACAGCAAGTGATAATGGTTTTTCATTGGAAAAAATTGGAAAAATTGACAATGAACTGAAGAAGGGTTTAGCCCGAAACGTCTGAAACATTTCTAATTTTTGGCATTTTTTTTTACATTACCATTTTCCATTAGTTATGGTTTTTCATGCCAGTTAGGGTACATTTCTTGTGTTGCCTGTTGTATATATTCCGAACCACGCCATTACCTTTAAGCATACATTGCCAAAACATCATAAATATATATAGAGGATATTTCATGGCCGCTTGGGGATACGAATTTTATCTTCTGGTGCTGAAAGTATCTCTCACTCGTATTTTAAAGCCAGTCAGAACACGCGCACTTTCGAATCTATGTTATGAAATGCAGTATTAGACCTGATAAGATTGCCACAAATAAAGCGTCGTGGGGAGCTTGACACACGACTTTTTAACTTTCAGTTGCGACCAGGGCGCCAATCCAATAAAACTTTCACACACTAATTTAAAAGTGCATCCATTGTTTTTTAAAATCCTGCGCGCATTTCTTGTGTGTGTTTTTTTGTTCACACCCTAAATAGAACGTGCTTTGTACTGAATTATTTTTTTCTATAAATAATACTTCAGTCAAATAGATTTCGTTGCTGTGAGCTGCTCACCATTGCTTTGTTAAACAATTTTTCAACAATAACATGTACAGGCGAAGTCCTTCACTGAACGCGCATATATTCCGCATAATTATGCATTCCGCTATTCATTTCTCTTTAAGCTTTTTACCCCCGGGTTTTTACCCTCACCAATAAAATTAAAGACATTAGACGCAGATTGCAAAAATTAGATATGACGGACAAAAGGACACTTGTAGTTTGGCGTCTCACTTCGCTCATTTCCTGTCAGGTATAAACTGACAATTTTAAAAACAACTTTTTCACCCGTACAACAAAGAACCACTGAATTATTGCATTGTCTCACTCGAGCGGTGAAGCCGCGAGAACGAGCTGTAGTTTAAGACATCGCACATTTGCGATTTATATATCGCACAAAAATTAACATAGAGTATCACACAACGGTTTGTATATTACACATAAAACACAAACGGATTTCCGGCTATTGTTTCGGGAACATGAATCGAATACAGTCACACGTAGACTATTTACCAATAATGTTTTATTGTCCGCGAAAACAATTAAGTCTGTAAATCAGTACTGCGCTCGCAAATTCAAGAAAGATGCAGTGCGCATATCTTTCTGGAATGCTTTTCCTTGCTTGTTTATCATTCGGAGCACAGGGCATCCATGGATTCCCAGCTGATGGTCGTTTCACGAACTACTTGAGACAGCTTGTTAAAGAATTCGAGGAAAATCCAACTCATTCTCGCTTTGATAGTGTAATCCTTCCTCCGCGACTGACTGGAGATAATGTGGAGGATTTCATGTACCCCAAAGTTTTCATTTGGTGTCCAATAACGCACTACGGACTGAAAATAGATTGTCCCATACACGGTTGTCCATTGAAGCCAGGTCTCTTCACAGATCAACTTAGTAAAAAGAGTCCAAGAAACCCACGCCTAGTGTACGACTTACGAGGCAATGTGTTACTCGTCCAGAGGATGTATGTATGTAACTACAATGGAATGTCACAAAGATATTTGTCAGCCGGTGAAACCGTTTTACAAAGTATCCCACGACTCTATAGCGGTAACTGCTTTCCATTTGTTATGTTTTACAAATCGGCGTGCACTAAAGAATTGTTAGATCTGATAGAGACGCAAATACTTCAAGGGGTCAGTTTTCTGAAAATAAGCGAAGGATTAGCCGCCCTTAACTTCAAAGAGTTTAGCACACGCATGGAGTGTTTCTCGCTGTCCTCGAGGTCTAACGTTCCTGGCACTGGTGATCTCTATGAAAAATTCTACAGCGACATCTTGTATTCATTTCCCAGTAACGATAACTTGATGCGTATATTTCTCGCTAACTTTCAAACTAACCAAGAGAACTATGAGGCCGAAATGAAGAAGCGTGCTTCACATAGCAAAATTATTACATGTGACCATACATTTAAAGTCAGCAAGTACATCGGAGCAAGGAGAGGAGGCGACAAAAAATTCGTCAAACAATTTAAGAATCTTTTTATAGTACTTAATGATAAACGTGAAATAATAAGTTGGCGATTGACGAGAACAACCGCGTTTGACGAAATCAAATCTTTACTGGAGCAGTTAAGAGAGACGCAAATCAGCACTGTTATTGTTGACGACTGTTGTAAAGTTAGAGCACAATACCAGTCAGTATTTCCAGGGATAGAAGTTAAACTAGATTTATTTCACGCGGTGCAAAGAGTGACGAAATCCATACCAAAGGGAACAGAATTTTCAAAACAATTCTCAAAAGAATTCGGAACAATATTTCGAAGCGATGGGGATTGCGACATGGTACGTAAATTATCGACGCCTGCACCAGAAGAAATTGAGACCAATCTAAATAATTTCATAAAACGATGGAATAAATTTCTTCATCTCGACGAGTTGAAAGGAACGGTCTCCGAGATTGAACGCTTGCGCAGTCATATAAAGAAAGGCTGTCTATCGGGGCTTAAGCCTGGCGAAGGTACTGAATCCAATGAAAGCCTTCATCATACACTCAACAAAACATTGCTATGTGGTGCCACTACCATTGGGCCGGAACTGGTATTTGCTATTCTGAGTCTCGTGTTTTACGGTATAAATTGCAAACTTGATGGCAAAAAACATATTAGTAACTCACGAATAACGCCTTTTATTCCACTGTTGGCTCAACAAAGAAGTGATGATACTCACCTTGGAAAGACAGTTACCCTCAACCCGGAAAGGACGGAACCAGTGCCATTAGACAATGTTTGGCAGTTTCATATCGATAAGGAAGATGACATTACAACCAGTGCGGCTACAATCCAGAGCACAATTGTAGTTGTAGAAGACATACATGACATGTGCAATGATACAATGAGTGAACTGCTTTTAAAAAACACGGAAAAACTTCATCATGTTTTAAGTAACATAAACACGGACTGCCAAGACAAATGTTTTAATGCTTATGATCTTCCGATTATGCAACTCAGCAGTGTTAAACAAGTCCTAATTGCGGAAGACGGAAATGATAATACGGAACAAAGCCATATACATTGTCTTAACAGAAATCTCGCATCTTTCAATCGACGTGTAGATCCTGTTGTCGGAGACGGTGATTGTGCATTCAGATCGATCGTGGTGCAATTGCGTAAAACCACAGAGTGGAACGAACAAAATTCAACACTAATGGAACATCTAATGGGTCTCGGACTTGGTAAAGGCCTAGATGAAGACGTGTTTCAGCTTCGTCAATGTTTTGTTGACAATGTTCAAAGTAATGAATATTACCTAATGTTCTCAGGTATTCCACTGGATGACATCAATAACGAAACAGAACGATTTCGAGACCAAGGATCGTTTTGTGGTGAAATAGGAGACTTGGTGATCAAGGTATGCTCCGACATATTGAAGGTCCCAATTTTTGTCGTAACAAGCATGAATGGCTGCCGTTATCTGCCATTTATTCCTGATGAACCTATCATTGGAGCAACTATATACATAGCATATACTGCTTTCGGTCCTGGTCATTATGATGGTACCATGTTGCAATTGAATGCTGATTCAAGTACAGGTAAGCTGCTCTTGTTAGACTTATTCAGAGAAACACGTCACACAAGGCGAGGTTTCAATAAATTCAAATCAACCGTAGAAACAATGTTTCAATCACGTTTGGTAATTGTTATTATAATAGATATATTTCTACCCATTTCAGAAGACTTAAATTTCGAATATTTCCGAGGGAACATGCCCCCAGAACGCCCAAAAAGCACCATATTACTTTGGAATTATGTAGTATCTTGAGTAATATCTCAGTAAAACTGATGCAGAGATCATTTATACAAAAATTAAGTTAGTTAGTCACAATTGCTACCCAGCTAACACCATACCGACCCTCAGAATGAGAAATTGGTCCCTTTTCCCCTACAATTTACTAAAAGTGCGTTTTTTACCCACAATTTTGATTTCACAGGATTATCGGAACCTAAAGTGATAAAGAAGGGCTGTTCTTGTGGCAAGAACTCAACGAGAAAAGAACGAGCATCGTGCCTGCAGAACCAAAGTCGCTGCCCATGTGTAGAAACAGGAGAATTGTGCACACGGGACTGTAGGTGCAAAAGGTGCAGCAACGGCAAAGGTCAAGAAACAATTGTACTCCATCACCAGAAAACAAACGAAATATCTTGTACGTGTGGTCTCGACAAAGTAAAAAGAGACAGCAAGTTCATTGCTTGTAAGGACGGCGAAAGGAAATCAAAATGTCCATGCTTGCGTGCGAAACGGGAATGTTCATCTTCATGCAGATGCGTGAACTGTGGAAATGGCAATGGTGTATCAACCATGAAAACGACTCCAGAGCGCAGAAGCACGCTTAAACGAAAGCGTACCAGCCCATCCCCATATAAAAAGAGAAGAAGTTCTGAATACTTGACAGCAATAAACAAGCAGCCTCTACCTGGACCATGGACCACGTATGAGATTTGCCTTCTGTTCTGCACGATATCATCAATAGGTGCAACTGTGGTACCTCAATCAGTTGAAAACATTAACTTACTATATAACAGAGCAGCCGAGAAAGGTAAAAATAAGGGTTATTTAATAAGGACAAAAACATTGTCACAAGTTTCTGGAAAACTAAGATGTTTAGAACAAAAGCAAAATATTGCTTCTGTATTGATAAACTAGTATTTTTAATTATTATAATACCGTCATAAATATTCCTCAATTCAAATGCCTGCAGAAAAGGGGCATGGTCACCATTTTAGCATGATTTTAAGAAGTTCAAAAACATACTCAGATATTAGAAAATTTTATTTTGGAAAACAGCACTCAACAAATGATAGGAGCCCACTAGGAGGTGAGGATGGCTAATGATGGCTAGGATGGAGATGATTACAAAATTGATTTTTGAAAACGTGACAGCCTGACAGTTTTTCAAATATTCAAGTTTGGCTCGTAAATCTTTGAAATTGCAATGCGAAATTCTTTCAAGAAATTGCTGCTATCATTTAGTTATAGAGTTTATTAAATTTTTATTTCATAAATTTAGTGAACATTTCCTGCATTTGTAAACGTTTTGAGAAAATACACTACGACACTGTCCCTGCACCATGACACTGTCATGACCGTGCTTGCCCGATAGTTTGGTATGTCATCTCATAAAAAAAAAACCAGAAGAGGCATTTCCTTATAAACAGGAACTTGCAATTAAGACAGCGCGGCATTTTGATTCCGACATTGTAAGAAAATAATACAGGACATATAGAAACAATGTAACGGCCAGAATTATGTTATTTCGGATGGAATTATTAGTTTAGTTATGCAATTAAGATGTTATAGATACATTGTTTTCTGTTTGTTCAGGCGTGAAAACTAAAGAGATGGAAGTAGTCATTAAGTATAAGTTAAGCAGAAAGAAAGAAAACAACAGGAAAAAATTACAGTAATAGCTATTGATTGATTACAAAGAAATAGAAAATAAGCGTTTTGTACCAGCATAAACCGAAGCATAAGCACCCTAAATAATTGCTTAAATGCCAGTTACAACTATTTAGAGACTATCGTTTTGTTCAGGTCGAATGTTGAATGTCATATAAATAACATGAACATATATTTCTTATGTTGTGGAAAGAATACAATTTAATTATATGGATTATTCAATAAAATTTACCTTTCATAACTAAATATTTTGCTATTAGAAACATTTAGAAAGTAAAATATGAAAATATAAAGTAATAATCAGAAATAACTTGAAAATAGAGACAATTTCAGTGTCAGCCCCTCCTTCAGTTTGATGACCGTGGACAGTCGTTCGTTCTTTGAGCTTTCCTATTTTAGCCCAAGAAGTGTTTCTAAAACTGTGTATAAAGTCTTTCGAAGGTGTCTTTTTCCAATTTCCTGGGACCAGTTTTGTCGAAAGCTCCCCAGACTTCTCAACTGTTTTAGAAATGAGGTTGTTCGAGTTACTTTCTGTTCAGATTTGTCCTACTGCACAATCCCCTGACCTCTACGTCGGCAAAAGAGTACTAAGAAAAGTAAGAGTGGAGGCTGTACCCTTTGAGCACTCTAAAGATTACACTGGGAGATACCATGAGGATAGTACCCAGTCTGAGGGTGACGTATGCTGTTCTGACATTTCCACATCTCCATTTCTTCCAGTATTAAAAGCAAAGTTAAGTTCAGAGACGATGACGAAAAAGAATCTGCTTTCCACTTCAAAGATCGCGACAGTCGGCTAAAATTGGATAACACATTTATCACATAATACACTGAGATACTACAGATACTACAGATACTACAGTTGCTACAGTTACTACACTTACTACAGTTACTACAGATACTACAGATACTACAGATACTACAGATACTACAGTTACTACAGTTACTACAGCTACTACAGCTACTACAGATACTACAGATACTACAGCTACTACAGATACTACAGCTACTACAGTTACTACAGATACTACAGTTACTACAGATACTACCCTTACCACAGTTACTACAGGTACTACAGATACTACAGATACTACAGGTACTACAGGTACTACAGGTACTCGCCTACAGATACTACAGTTGCTACAGTTACTACAGTTACTACAGATACTACACTTACTACAGTTACTACAGGTACTACAGATAATACAGGTACTACAGGTACTACAGGTACTACACTTACTACACTTACCACACGTACTACAGGTACTACACGTACTACATATACTACAGATACTACAGATACTACAGTTGCTACAGTTACTACACTTACTACACTTACTACACTTACTACACTTACTACAGCTACTACAGATACTACAGATACTACACTTACTACACTTACCACACGTACTACACGTACTACAGCTACTACAGTTACTACAGTTACTACAGATACTACAGTTGCTACAGTTACTACACTTACTACACTTACTACACTTACTACAGCTACTACAGTTACTACAGATACTACAGTTACTACAGATACTACAGATACCACAGTTACTACAGATACTACAGATACTACAGATACTAAAGTTACTACAGCTACTACAGATACTAAAGTTACTACAGCTACTACAGATACTACAGTTACTACACTTACTACACTTACTACACTTACTACAGATACTACAGATACTACAGTTACTACAGATACTACAGGTACTACACTTACTACACCTACTACAGATACTACAGGTACTACAGATACTACACCTACTACAGATACTACTGGTACTACAGATACTACAGATACTACACTTACTACACGTACTACAGGTACTACACGTACTACAGATACTACAGATACTACAGTTACTACAGTTACTACAGTTACTACAGTTACTACAGCTACTACAGATACTACAGATACTACAGATACTGCAGATACTACAGGTACTACACGTACTACTGGTACTACAGATACTACAGATACTACAGATACTGCAGGTACTACAGGTACTACAGGTACTACAGATACTACAGGTACTACAGATACTGCAGGTACTACAGGTACTACAGATACTACAGATACTACAGATACTACAGATACTACAGTTACTACAGATACTACAGATACTGCAGGTACTACAGGTACTACAGATACTACAGATACTACAGATACTACAGGTACTACACGTACTACAGATACTACAGATACTACAGATACTACAGATACTACAGTTACCACAGATACTACAGATACTACAGATACTACAGATACTACAGTTACTACAGATACTACAGATACTACAGATACTGCAGGTATTACAGGTACTACAGGTACTACAGATACTACAGTTACTACAGATACTACAGGTACTACACGTACTACAGATACTACAGATACTACAGATACTACAGTTACTACAGATACTACAGATACTACAGATACTACAGGTACTACAGGTACTACAGATACTACAGATACTACAGGTACTACAGGTACTACAGGTACTACAGGTACTACAGATACTACAGATACTACAGATACTACAGGTACTACAGGTACTACAGATACTACAGGTACTACAGATACTACAGATACTACAGGTACTACAGGTACTACAGATACTACAGGTACTACAGATACTACAGGTACTACAGGTACTACAGATACTACAGATACTACAGATACTACAGGTACTACAGGTACTATAGGTACTACAGGTACTACAGGTACTACAGATACTACAGATACTACAGGTACTACAGGTACTACAGATACTACAGGTACTACAGATACTACAGGTACTACACGTACTACAGATACTACAGATACTACAGATACTACAGTTACTACAGATACTACAGGTACTACACTTACTACACCTACTACAGATACTACAGGTACTACAGATACTGCAGATACTACACTTACTACACGTACTACAGGTACTACAGATACTACAGATACTACAGTTACTACAGCTACAACAGCTACTACAGCTACTACAGCTACTACAGATACTACAGCTACTACAGATACTACAGATACTACAGTTACTACAGATACTACAGGTACTACAGATACTACAGATACTACAGCTACTACAACTACTACGGAAACTCCAGCTACTAAAGGCACAACGGACTTCTAGAATGAGTACAAGCACTGAAAGTGACACACTGCACCACTCTTACGCAGATGGGTGTGGCCCGGGACATAATAGTCCGGCTTACACCAAGTACTAGCCAGCTGTTGCCGTGGAGTACGCCTCGATATTTTCTTTAATGTCCTTGTAAGTTATCGAAGGTCTACTTTTTATCAGCAGCTGAACCAAATCTAGTTCTGTTTCCTCCAGCCTTTTCGGTTGACCCCTAGCTGCAGAATTGCGAGGGAGATTTTCTCCCGTTTGACAAAAGGTCTTCCATATGTTTGAAACTGTAACACCGCTCACTTTGTACTTTGATCCTATTGCTCTAAAACTTCCTGGGTAGAACTCTGTTGAAACATCTCCGCCTCCGCTCAAAATGTCATCAATAATCAGTGATCTCGTATCCTTTCCAATTGATTTTCCACGTTGGAAAGTTCTTCCGTAAGCATTCATTTCAAGCAAAGTTGTTCTGCCCGCGTAGAGAAACAGAATGTCACGTGACCAATGTGGGCGCTTCAAATGGTCACGTGAGCAACCCCAAAATTCAAATGCAAACGATCGTTTTTTTCGGGGTGCTAACAGTTTAGTGATTTCGGTAGTATAAAGAGTACGAAAGTGCAAAGTGAGCTACGAAGAATTCAGCGAAAAGTTTTTAAAGGCGTTTTTGATCGTGGCTACGGGCTTCACTGCTCATGATAAACTTCATGAATGAAATTGAGCATACGGCAAAACGAAACACTATGGACATTCACGAATGTCATATCCAAGTTAAGGTTTGTATATTTTCATTGTTTTTTTGTTTTTTGGCGTCAGAGTTGCCAAGATTTCTCAAGGAAAAACGTTTTTGTTTTTGTTCAGTTTGTCACGCACACACAAGATGGCGTGATTTTATGTCTTTCGTTCACGATTTTCAACAAATTCTTAAAAATCCCAAATTCATTTCCCCAAACTAAACTTTACAAATTTTGAAAGATCGTCATCTCTAGTATTGTCATTCATAATATTACGAAATTCTAAACAAAGGCACATGCTCAAAATTATCGTTGTTTTTCGCCTACCGTTTTACGGAGAACGGGAGAGCCATAAGCTTTTGACTTCATTTGAATACTTAGATTAATCTAATTTTTATGAAATCATGGTATTTAGACTATGACAAGTTGTACAACAAATTGGAGCTGTGACAACTTTTTCTAGCGCAGTAGTTTTGATACGCGAGTCGAGTGAATCATGACTTATTTTAAGCCTGTTTCAGTGTCGCCAAATCGAACCCCGGGCTGAAAACTAATGTTTTCGTTTTCCCAGAAACAAATAAGTTTTTCAAGGAAAAACTACACAGCAATTGTATACTTACTAAAGGCTGCCTGTATGCAAAAGAAGAGCGAATTTTAGTTTTTTAACTTTGCCGTGTAATGTTTGATTTTTGCACGGATTTGCTCTTAAATCGCTTACCATAACGTAACGGTCACCCCAACCGGTTTTTTTCCTACAAATGGTAAGCACACCTCGCTTGATCGAATGAAAATACCTGCCGTGATTCATTGCACATACTTACCTGTATTATGGCAAGTCCAACGAATTCGAACGGTGAAAAGTTCGGATGGTTGCAAACCAGGGGTACCGGATGTGATTTGTCAATGGTTTGTAAAGATTGCATAAAAGCTGGAAAGAAGAACGCATTTACAATAACATTGCATGCAAAACAAATCCGCGCTTGTACGTCACATGAAACAGGAGTCATAACACTGAAGTTGAAAATAACTGTTCATTCATTCTTTCTCGTGGAAAATAACTATTTTTTTTTACTTTTTTCGTTCTTAGCCCTCGAGAAAAGAAAAAACAGTAGTACTGCGATATTGTGATTACCATTTAAGACAAAAACAATATTTACACCACAACACAGTAGCTAACAGCTGACCAACAATGGTTCCTGTAACACCAAGAAATAACCAACAAAACGTATCTCACCTCACGACTGTTTCTCAAATATGCACAAGCAGCTGGTTCTGTCATTTTCATGCCAATTCGACTCGACATGCTAGTCAATGTATTGCAAAACTTCTTCAGTAAATCATCATTACCCTGATTTGGCTCCAGGGCAAAGCAAACCACGGACCAGACATTAAGCTGAGCTCCGCTGTACAAATGCTTGCCGCGCAAGTCCCACGCTCCATTTCTAGGAATCAGTGCTTCGTCTTGTGGTCCAAGTTTGAGTTGAGTTGGTGGTAACTCACGCCCTTCCACATCGACCATTTTAAGGTTTAAAGAGATACCGAACTCTCTCTCTAAGTACTCGGCACTGCATTCAACGTACTCGTTTGCCTGTGGTTGTTTGCAAAAAGACGAAACTAGGTGTATAAGCGTTCTAACAATGCAGCTTTGACACAATCTTTTTTAAGGCCTTTTTACTCCCAAGAAGGACCAAAGTCAAAATTAAACAAAAATCCCAAATTTCATTTTGTAGAATGATGAAAAAAAAAATACGTCCAAGAAAAAAAGTCTCTAATGGTTTTAAGTACTGCTCAGTAAGCTTTCATTTGAATGGTAACACTGTAAGATTTTATCCACGGACTTAAAAGTTATAACCACCTTGTACAACATAGTAAACAACGCAGCACCATAGGAAAGTACTGCTCAGTAGCTTTCATTTGAATCAGTGGTCACTAGAAGATTGACCTACATTGCGTCTCTGGAGTGAGAGTTACTACCATGAAAAAAGGGGCGCGGGATCAAGATTTCATCCTTCCCAATTTGCGCATATCTTTTTAATCTGACTGTCTCACAAGTTTGTCTTCCAGTTCTCGCCCCCCCCCCCCCCCCCCCCCCCCCCCTTTCTCATGCGCCTTCTTTCCAGGGTTTTACCAGATAAAACCAAGCTTCCAAAAAAGCCTACCCATTCGTCAATATCTCTTTTCCGCTTAGGTGCGGGGCGTGCCGTGTTCTTGATCATGTTTGAAGTCTGCTCTTCCGTTAAGTGCTTCTTTGGGCAAGGAATAACGGTGCACACATCCATTGGTAAATAACGATCTTTCTTAGGCCCGGCTACGAGACAAGGTAAATGGGCATACCTAAAAGACAACAACTGCAATTATCAGCTTAGTAAGCATCTTTAGAGTGTTCGTTTAAAATTGGGGAATTTCAAGAGAAATTCTTAATTGTAAATAACCCACGCGTAGCCCTATTGTCCTCTAGCAACCTCGTTCCCAGAGTTTTTCCCTCCCAATTTTAAAAGGGAAAAACCTTGGGAACGAGGTTGCTCCTCTAGGAGAGTCTGAGTAACATAAATAGAGAGGTTGCCATACCCTCTATTCAAATATGTTGTAGTTTAATTTCAACCTCTGGATCAATTTTTTAACCGTATATTTTTTCAAACCAGTTTATTTTTTTTAAATATTTAGTGTATTTTCTTTTTCAAGAGTAAAGCCTTTTGGTCAGAACAACTAAAGGTACAGTAATTCAGCTAATGGGTTCATTCTAAACAATGAAATTTTCAGTCAAGTTTACCATATTTTTCATAACAAGTGTATCAAATAGATTGTGAATGCTGCAGCAAATAGGATAAACAAAACAAAATTTCTTGAACATGGTACGCCTCATTAAAATTTTCTTTTGTCTCATATCGCACGGTGATTCAATGGCGCGCTAGTAAGCGAAATGGCACTTTAGCCGAGTGAAAATGCACACTAGCTAGAAATACTATATGACACAAGCTGTCCAAGCTCTTTTTTAAACCATGAATAAGCGCATGCATAATGAACAGGTTATCGGTAACGGGAACAGATATACAAATGAGCACTCACTCTGACACTCACTCCATCAGCTGTAAACTTTTGTCACGTAATGTTTAAATTAGTTTTGTTACGAATGCGTTGCGCAACAAGAACGTAAATCCAGCGATACAAATAACTAATTTATTGAACAAGAGGATACTCGTACCGGTAATGTACGTTACTCGCGGGCGAACACTTACGTAACACAACAACAGGCAAATAAAACCAAAATTAGTTTCGCTTCTGCTTGCATGCGTGTGTATTCTCGTATCCAGATCTAATGCGATGTACAAATGAGAGACGAAAACACGTAGAATAAAAAGAAAAACGGAGGGCAAACTTTACCTTGTTGCCGTATCCGTCACGAGTAAACAGTAGGCCAATGCAATTAAGCTATATATTTGTAAAATTTAATCTCTCTGTTATATATTGGGAAATCGTTGTGTACATATACATGAGATCTTTGCCAATTTGTTTCGCTTTTTTGCAAAACGACGCCGATTACACCGAATCTCAAGTACCGTTGGCTCAAAAATTTCTCGCAGTGCATGCGTGCGTATTCTCGTACCCAGATCTAACGCAATGCACAAAAGTGGATACGAAAACACGGAGGAAAACAAAAAGACAAACGGAGGGCAAACCTTAAAGGGGCATTGTCACGCAGATTTTGCTGTGTTTTGGTCAAAATACACTAAATATATGACAAAGTACCTTTGCTCAAACATAAAATTGCTTTTAGAACACCAAGAAGATAATATCAAGTGATTTCTTTAAGGAAGAACAAACCATAATAAGTTTTTCTGCGATTTTTTCACGACTCTTAAGGGGAACTTGAAAAAATTGGCCAATTTTTTCAAGTTGCAATCCATTTCCATCCTGGCCATCTGCAGCCAAAGATAACGAATACTAGTTTCTGTGCACTGGTAGAGTATTTGTTAACAAAACTGGACCATTATTTTAAGGTTTTCATTGAAACAAATATTGTTTTTGGCTTTTCAAAGTGATACTAAAAATAGGTGACAGTGTCCCTTTAACTCCTTGAAGTACCGGCACGAGTAATAAGCAGCCTTTAGGGCTTGTTACTTTCGGGGAACAAAAACTGTTAAAAAGCTTCAGGAATGCAGCTGCAGACTTCATTCATTTGCGGATTATACCGACAGCGATGATCTCCATGCAGGGTGAATCAGCCGATATAGAGGAGATCGAGTTCTCCTTTGACTCAGAGGAGGAAAGCTAGACTGCTTCTACTCCATGACGCACCGCTGCGTTTTAGTCTGCAGTATATACAGTTTTCAATTTTGATTTGAAGAAACGTTCCTGTTGTTTATACGAAATTATACCGGTTTAGTTCTTACATCGCGCCATCAGTGAACTGTTGTAAAGGACGAATGGTGGCATAAGGCTTCCCCTTGTTGTAAAGTGCCTTATCGTGATCAATTTGTGACACTGCACGAAGATATTATTATACAATAAAAATTTGACTATTGGTTGTTAAAAATAAAGGTATACAGTTGTGTGTACGGTAATTTAAAAAAAAAACTTGGTCTCGCTACTTTTCGGGGGAGCCGCTACTTTCGGGGTCTCGCTATTTCACAGGGCGCCCAAACAATCTGCTTGTGTAACATAACAGTTTGTAATTTTATAGGAAATGTATGGGATTTACATAAATTTCATATTATAGCGACATATCGCCAAATGTATGTACTGATTAACGCTAAATAAACGTTAAATTACCTTATTTGTTGTGTTGTCGTCCTTTTGCCGTAGAAGTGATATTTTGAGCGATTTTGAAGGATTCTGAGTTCGCCGTTGACTGACCGAGGGTGGGGACCCTGGCGATTTGTTTACATTTGAACGAAAACGTTACGGAAATGCCTATGGCTCCCCACCCTCGGTACGTATTTTGAATGATTATTGTTTAACGGCGACCAAACAGAAAGAGAGAATCAGCAGGACGGTTTGTGGCTGGCATATGGGAATCTTGATACGCATAACGGCCGCTTGGAAAGTGTGGGATTTTGATTTTCTTCGAGGGCTAGCTCCGGGCCGTTTGGACGGATTTTCAATCGAGAGGTACGAGAATCTTTCGGCCCTTCTGTTGCGTGGTTTAAAAGTCGAGCGATGCGATTTTATGTGGAAAAATCGCCTTGGCGCTGGAGCCGTTCAAAAATCTCTTTCCACAAAATCGCTCAAAATATCACTTCTACGGCAAAAGGACAACAACACACAACAAATAAGGTAATTTAGCGTTAATCAGAACATACATTTGGCGATACGTCGCTATAATATGAAATTAAGGTAAATCCCATATATTTCTGGTTATGTTATGTTATGTTATACAAACAGATTGTGTGGGCCCCCTGTGGCTACTTTCGGGGTCTCGTTAGTTTCGGAGGGCTAGCTACTTTCGGGGAACTCGCTACTTTCGGGGGGCTCGCTACTTTCATGGGAGTCGCTTCTTTCAGGGGGCTCGCTACTTTCGGGGGGGTCGCTACTTTCTGGGGGGGGGTCGCTACTTTCGGGGGGGGGCTTGCTACTTTCTGGGGACTCGCTACTTTCAGGGGGGGGGGGGTCGCTACTTTCGGGGGGCTTGCTACTTTCGGGGGACTCACTACTTTCGGGGGGTGGGGGGGGGGGGGGTGGGTCCGGGGTCCGCTACTTTCGGGGACTCGCTACTTTCCGGGGGCTCGCTACTTTCGAGGGCTCGCTACTTCCGGGGCACTCAATAGTTTCGGGGTACTCGCTACTTCCGGAGGGGTCGCTTCTTTCGGGGGCTCGCTACTTTAGGGATTTATTAGCAGCCACAAAGTTTTGACGTTACTTTCGGGGGGTCGTTACTATCGGAACTTTACCGTAGCTAATTAACCACTGACTTATTTGACCCTCTGCTTTTTTCACCATCAAGCCATGAAGCCATTATGAGGGCACTAATTTAATTTTTTTTCCAACACTGCAGCAGCTGTTTAAGTTGTTTAATTGCAGCTGTAATTCCGCCAATGGAATAAACAGTGAGGCGTTATTACGAGTTTATCATATTGTTTTCAACAAATTACAAAAAGTTTGAAACAACTATACATTCAGCTTTTTAATTACGTGCTGCAGAAAATGACAGTTCAGTAGTGAAATCACGTTCGATTTGCATACATATACATTGTATACATGCTACCAAATCTAATGCTTAAATATTAAAAATAGCAGTTGAACTGAATGGACATATGTTGCATTTAATGAGCAAAGTACATGTATGTGAGTTTACAGTACCCAAATACGCAATTAGCCAATCAGAAGCCTAGTCTACTGTCCTGATATTCTACGATATCAAGTCACTGACCTGATATCGCACGATTTTATGCAAAGTTTGAAAATGCAACCATTAACTTTACCTCTGGTTCCAAAAGTTCCTCCAACTGGACGTTTGAACTGCTGAAGCGAGTATTTGAAGCTTCCATGTGACATTTAATTACACTATTTCGTTCCCTCGAGATAAGACTTGTAAAATGATTTCTTCGGCATACACTGTTATTTTCTCGTTTTCAAATGCCGATAATAGCTTTGCAGAGAAGGGTTTTACACATATTTTGCTACCATGATTTCTCACTTTGCTCGCTGTATAAAACTCATAGTAAAATTAGTTTTCATTCATCACTTTTTGCGCCGTTTGTTGACTCGTATTATTCTCCTCGCGGGCCACACGATAGGACGCCTGACAGATTTTATTACCGTAACTGCTAAAAATATCACCCGATTTTGGGCTGAATTTGGGTACGGTAAATACCTAATCGTACCTTTTTGGTACGCATCGGCTGTATATCAGGCTCGTTTGGTCTCGCCATGGGTATTTTGGCTCGACTGTGTTTCGCCAAAATACGAACCATGGCTCGACCAAACTCGCCTGATATGCCGCCGAAGCGTACCAAAAAGGTACGATTAGGTATAAAAATTAACATTCACCTTAACTGCATCTTGTATGTTTCTTTAAAATACTCAGCCACAGTTGGTTTGGTTTTTCTGCCAGTTTCTTTATCGACAACTTCAAACTGTAGCTTGTCTGCTGAATTCTTTGTCACTCCCCAAACTGTATATTTTCTCTTGTATGGAAGATGATTGGTTTCAACACGAAGTCCTTAAAGGGTTAATAAAACAATAAAAAAAATTACAACAGATTTATAGGAAGGAAGGAAGGAAGGAAGGAAGGAAGGAAGGAAGGAAGGTTGGGAGTTAGGGAGGGAGGGAGGAAGGGAGGAAGGAAGGAAGGAAGGAAGGAAGGAAGGAAGGAAGGAAGGAAGGAAGGAAGGAGGGAAGGAAGGAAGGTTGGGAGGGAGGGAGGAAGGAAGGTTGGGAGGGAGAGAGGGAGAGAGGGAGGGAGGGAGGGAGGGAGGAAGGGAGGGAGGAAGGGAGGGAGGGAGGAAGGTTGGGAGGGAGGGAGGGAGGGAGGGAGGAAGGGAGGAAGGAAGGAAGGTTGGGAGGGAGGGAGGGAGGGAGGGAGGGAGGGAGGGAGGGAGGGAGGGAGGGAGGGAGGGAGGGAGGGAGGGAGGGAGGGAGGGAGGGAGGGAGGGAGGGAGGGAGGGAGGGAGGGAGGGAGGAAGGAAGGAAGGAAGGAAGGAAGGAAGGAAGGAAGGAAGGAAGGAAGGAAGGAAGGAAGGAAGGAAGGAAGGAAGGAAGGAAGGAAGGAAGGAAGGAAGGAAGGAAGGAAGGAAGGAAGGAAGGAAGGAAGACAAAATAATTCATTTGGGAAAATAATATAGCCTTCCGTTGTTCAGTATGAAAACGAAAAGCGCAAAAACCTGTTCTTATATTGTAGTGCATGACTGCTTTGAGAATTATTATTAAAATCCGAGAATGTACTTTGTATGCCTAATTAACTCCTATTGACCTTTTTTCATTTTTCGTTTTTTCGTTTCTCACTTTTCTATTGACAATGTTATGGCAATAAGGCGTAATTAGATAAAAGAAAACGAATTTTTTATGCACTATTACATGTAGGAGCTGTACAAATGCCCCAGGGCAATTTTTTGTCCTGTGGGTTCATCCAAAAGGGAATCAAGGACAAGGGATAGTATTCTAGTAAGACCGTGACTGTATATAGTGACCAATCTTTCTCTTTGTCTGAAAGCTCATTACAACCTCTTGAGCTGACGAGCTTCTCTTCTTTGCCGATCAGAAACTCGGCATGGTCAAGACCAAGATTTTGTGAAGTAATTTAGTGAATTATGATTATCATCCTAACAAATCTCAATTTGCATAACTGATCTTAACATCACAAAATCGGATTTGATAGAGCTGCTGAGAATTGCCACCAAAAATTAGCTCTTCCAGTTCGAAGGAAACCTTTACGAACAGGTGGACGGTGTTGCTAGGGACCTCTCATGGCAAATGCCTTCATGTGTAACATCGAGAAACAGCTGCAATCCGAAAACAAGATGCTATGTCGATGATACGCTTAGCGTAATGCCTGATGTCGAAACTGCCTCGGAGTTCCTTTTTTTTTTTCATAATGAACAACTTTATTTGAAACAGTACATTATTTACATCACAGCATTACAATATGATACTACACGGACTACACAGACGTACGATTACATTTACAAATTTACTACTATTAATTACAGAAGAACTGTCTACTTTCGGCGAAACGTAGACAAGCATTTCTTTGCAATTGCAATTTCTTTCATTATTTCAATTTTTTCTTGTATTCGCAGCAGGAAGTTACAAATTTAAAGTATAATCCGCCTTGGCGCCTGTTTGACGAGCAGAATATATGATATTTTGCTAAGTATCAGAATTGAGTAGTTTAATGCCTGCCAGTATTTTGTTTTGTCAAAATAGCCGTATAATATGCTACTGTGTTTTAAAGAAAGTTTTTCACGTGCTTTTTCAAACCACCACTCTTGAAACGTGTTCCAGAAGGAGCGGGGGGGAGTGAGTTTAGGGAGTGAGGGAGTGATTTACTGCATAGGATTAACATATGGTTTAAAGTTTGCTTCTCACACTCACATAACGGACAAAGATCACTTTCAGAGATACCGTCACGGTAAAGTAAAGGCTTGTTTGAGTAGGGAGTATGTTGTGTATAATTTTGTATTGAGACATTATGAGTTTAACTTTTTTTGTAACTATAAAATGCATTTAGTAAACTTTATAATATATATAGATAGGCTGAGCCTATAACAGCGTCGCTCTCTGAACAGAAAGCCGATAATAAACTTACTGTGCGAATCCAAAAACCGTGAACACTTTGATTCGATTTTGACATTTGCCATTGTGCAGCAACCAATCAGAAGCGACTCGAAACCGCAAGAAACCCAAACAAACGGTTTGTCACGAAACCACGCTTCTCTGTTTCCTTGCAAAAGAGTCGTCGCCGCCTCGCTGTAGTTTTTTTTATTGCTAGTTTACCTTTCGTCTTTCTTTGTAAATGAAGTAGAAATCTGAGCGATTTTGCTGTAACGGCTAAAAACCAGATAGACATTTAGCAAAACGTTTGCCTCATGCTCAGTTGTCGCATTCATCGGTTTGTCAGTGTTGTACACAACACTTGTCCGTTGCGGCAGTACGCAAAAACATTTAGCGAAAAAGCCGGACAAGAGCACATTACAATTCCTGAGGATTAGTTTCCCCAGAAAAAGTGGATTTTGTCCTCGCTCAGTAACTTTTTCGAAAATCCACGG
Organism: Dendrophyllia cribrosa; assembly: GCA_024195265.1. Taxonomy (NCBI): domain Eukaryota; kingdom Metazoa; phylum Cnidaria; class Anthozoa; order Scleractinia; family Dendrophylliidae; genus Dendrophyllia; species Dendrophyllia cribrosa. The sequence continues at coordinate 37,284,686 of JAJLRJ010000001.1, forward strand.
CGGCGGCGGCGGCACACGCGCGCCCGCGAAACATTCCGCTAGCCATGACCATGAAAACTGACGGGCACAGGTTCTATGAGTATGGGGCTACGCGCGGGCCTTCGGACCGCAGAGCTCCGCTAAAAATTATTCTCTAAAAGCCGTATCGTAAAATTTTAGTTTGAGAGGTTGGTGGTACGAAAGTGTTTTTTAAGATTACAGAATAAATAGAACTTGTGATTAGAGATGTGGTGGAAGTATCGTTAAGGTTGTTTTGACCATGCATTTTTAAAGCATTTTTCCACGCGCGAGGAATGGCATTGATAAGACCATAAAACTTCGTAAAGGGTACATCTAAATTCGACTTTATTTTGAATTCTGAAAAGTTACAAAAGTTGCCTTGTTCATTTAGTAAATCTTGCACATAAATAACATTTTTTGACAACCATTTTCTATAAAAAAAAAAACTTGCTTCTTATCAATTAAAATATTACAATTGTTCCATATAATTTCATTTTCAATATTAGTAGTAGTACAATCGGGCAAGTTTTTGAAGTCGTGCCAATAATCAAGAATCGTACGATAAAAAATAGGGAGGCTCTCTAGCTTAAGTAATTTGGTTACATAGTTACAGTTTGTCAGGAAAGCGATATTACCGAGCACTTTTTCAAGTCTTTTTGCTATGACTTTAGTAAGGATTTTGTAATCGACATTAAGGAGTGATAATTAGACCTTAGATTTTCTAAAATAGTTGTGTCTTTAGACTTTTTTGGAATAAGCGAGATGATACCTCTCCTCTGACTAATAGATAGCATCCCCGATTGAAAGACAAAGTTGAAACTATCCGTCATTTCTTTGCTGATTTCAGGCCTAAAAAAGCGATATAATTCAACAGGAAAACCATCGGTACCAGGTGTTTCAGGGACTATATCTTTACAACACCTTTGTGAATCAATTCCTAGCCAGATGCTGTATTTATAACTAGAATATTTTAAAAGCGACCAACTCCCGAAAAGGACTACCAAGTGATAATTCTGACTGAATTAAATAAATGCACATTAAATTTTATTCAACTTACCATCAATGTTCAACAGTGGGACTTTCCATTCTGAATGCCTAACGGACGAATAGAAACCAAACCGCACTTCACATCCTTCCCCCAAAGGACAGGAAAACCCATCAGATCGAGGAAAGAAAGATCTCCCAACTGACATGAAGTGAAGAGAAGGCATCTGACGCATGACAATGTCCAAAGCTTGGATAGCATCCTGTGGGGCTTTTCCATTGCCTTTTCCATCTAGATAGTTTTTTAACTCAATCAGACTCACTTGTCCAGCAAACTGGACTTTAACCTGGTTAGAATAAAGTAAAAAAGACCTGCAACTTGTACATATATCTTATTGACCAAGCGCGAGGGCCGTACTGGGAGAATATTAGCCTGAGGTCTTGACCCTGTTGCTGTGTTGTATTCTTTGTTGTTTGCCTGCTCCTCGGGGCGATTTAGCGCGATTTCGGCAAGTTATCGTTATTTGGGACTGTTCCACTGCTAAGAAAAACACCCATAAAACGATAACTCGCCTAAATCGCCCCGAGGAGCAGGCAAACAATAAAGAATACAACACAGCAACAGGGTAAGTCAATTTTATTCACAAAACATTCGAAATTTTCAGTTTTAAAACAAAACCGTTGCATTCCCATACAAACCTTTATAAATCGAATCTTTCTAACACAATACAGCTCATAAAGCAAGGGTCACGTCCCGGTAATCTGATAGTGAGCTTGGGCCACCTGTGCCTTTACTAACTATCATTATTTGTAACAAAAATTAAGTCTATTATTTTCTTGTCTTGCAATTTTGGTTCACGAGATTTACCAATGAGGATGCCAACACATTTAGAATATGATTATTTATCAGTTCGTGCATTTTTGGTAGAGGCCATTTGCTAAACCACCTTGATTCATATAAGGTAACAGATGAGTGTAAATATATACACACTGTAAAGAACCCACCTTAAAATCTCTGTCCTTGCCACCATCTTCACCACTTAATTTGACATTAAGTTCTGCCTGTTTTGTATAAAAAAAGAAAAGGAGAAAGATTGAATGGATTTTCTGCAACTCTGGCAGATACTTTGCGTGCTTTGAGAAACAGCCCATCTAGGAATGAAAAAAAAAAATGAAAAGAAAAGGGCGGGGATAATTTATCTAAAGGGGCTATGTCACCATTTTTTGTGTTATTTTAAAAAGCTAAAAGACATATTTATACCAGTGGAAACACAAAAATAATGGTCCAGTTTTGTTTAACCCCCCCCCCCCCCCCCCCCCTTGGGTTTTTGCAGTGTTACAATATTTCGAAAATATTTTACATCTAATAGATAGCCTGTGATGTGCTCTCTGCTGCTGGGGGGTCCATGATGTCATCCAAAATGACTGCCAATATAGCCACCATCTTGGATTTTACTAACAGTTCAACTTTATCGGAAAAATGCGGAAATTGCAAATATTTTTTGCTAGAGTTGCAAAATATGTGTCTCAAGGATAAATGAACAGCTACGAAAGACGGCATGTGCTAACAATAATTACTGTTCTTGAAAAAAATCCGAGAAAAACCTCAACGGGGGAGGTGGGGGGAGGGGTGTAGTGGGACAATTCGTGACTGTATACATGTAGCATTACATAGCGTTAACCGGTTAGAACCAGTCGGAAGAGAGCACATGTAACCGAGAGACACTCGTGGAATAAAGTTGTGTTTTTGTTCTTTATTCTCGTCTGTGCAACGACTCTACCCAACTACAGGGGGAGATGGGGGGGGGGGGGGGGGGGGGGGGGGGGTGGGGTGGTATCCACTTATATGTCCAAGGGTTAAGGAAGGCAAAATAACTGCAATTACTCTGAATTTTTCTAACAGAAGAGGCGTTATTCAAGGAAATAGCTGTCATAATTTATAAATTCTACTTACAGCTCCTTGTCCATTCCCCACAGGAAGTTTAATTCTGCTGTACAAATTCTTCTCCCCATCAAATGCCAGTATGTGACCTTGAAACGTTGTTTCTTCGTACTTCCTGACAATTTCATTCACAATATCTCTTTTCACATTTCGAGGGCACTTGTTCGGTGTTATCTCTACATGGTAGTGATACAGATCTGAGAGCTTTGGTGAGATGTTCAGACGGAAAAAGTTTGCTCTTAGCTTTATAGGACGGCCTTCAGTGCCGTAGCCAGGTCTTTTAGGTGGGTGAAGATCACCATTTCCTTGGGTTTGGCGAGCTGTGTGTTCTAAGGAAAAAAAAGATAAACAGATTACTTACATGTAACTCAACATTAAGAAAAATATCATATGACCAAATGGAGAAGCGTAAGTGTCAGGTGTTCAAAACAGAAATCCTTTGTTTTTTCAGTCCTACTGGTACAACAGAACTTTTAACATCCTAAAAGGCCCCTATATTGTGTAAATTGGCATTCTTTGGACTCCACTTGTTCCTCTGAGTAGCTACAGGTGTGTATTTTCCTCTTGGTTGGTCTTGTTTGCCTTTGGTGAAGCTTCTGATTTATTGTCCTAGCATAATGGTAATAATTAATAATTAAAAATGATAATTGAAGGGCTGGGGGCATAACCAACCTATGTTGCTTTTTGAGCATTTTTAGCTTTTTTCTCGCTCAGATTTGCCTAATTTTATCGTACAACGATTAATATCACAAATCCTTGTCAAATTTGCACTAATCCTAAGAAACTGGACTAATTGCGCCTGAAAAAAGCAGAGTTCTGGCCTTCTAGTGGTTGTTTACATTCAGAGCATAATTTCGACGTCATTTACAGCAGATTGGCCATGAGAATAATTGCGACCACAATACTCCTCACCCGCGCCAACGACATAAACGAAAATACCGTTATTTACGCACGTCTGGCTAGCTTATCAATCGCGAGCTCGCTATGCAAACACATCATCTGTAGCGTGCCTATATAAGCCAATATGTTTAAGGCCTGTCCGGTGATTAAAGGACATCATTAAGGAGGCTCGTAAGGGTTTCTTGCTTTGAATAGTATGTCTAAATGATGAAATATTAAAAAATAACGCAACCGGTGATATGGACAACTCTTGGATGTCTATACGACGCTATTATCAGGCAATACTGTAAGGGTGCTTATGACATCATAGCCATTACCATGGCAACAGTACAGCTCTCTGAAAGGAGCCTCTAAAACCCAGTTTTCGCTAATTATCTTTAAAACTAATTCGGTGACCTATTAGTTTTTTTTCTCAATTTGCAAAGCACAACTTCTTTTCTTTTCTTTTCCCTTGCGAAATAACTCTTGGAATTCCTAGGAATTCCTAGGAATATCCCAGCTTGAATGGAGCCTTGGAATCCTAGAAATTCCAAGAAATTCCTAGGAATTTCTTGGAATATCTGAGAATAACTGGAAACAGGAGCCTATTAATAGGCTCCTACTGAGAATTTCTTGGAATATCTGGGAATTTTTTGTAACGTCTGAAAATAACATTGAACTTCTTGAAATAAAACTGTGGATTAGAAAGCTCTGGGGTCTTAAAACATTACACAATAACCCACATTATATAATTATTTATTAGTCAACTGCAGACAAATTTGAACTTTTACAATGTTGAAGTTTCTTTATAGTACATTGCTTATCTACAAAATACAAAATATATACAGTCATGTTTTAAAGTAATTTTCCCTCATACATGTAGAAGCTTCAATTAATATAAAAAAAATAACTGTTATTAAATGTTCGTTTAGTTTTACGAAGCGCTTCTGGTAAGCGATGTTGATTTGGCTCAGACTAATTTGCCGAGTCTCTGTGTGTGCGAGCGACCCATTTGGTGACACTTAGAAATTTTTCACGAGATTCCTTCGCGTAGCTGAATAAACATCGCTCACAAGAAGCGCTTCGTGAATCTAAACAAATGTACAATATTATGGATTGGCAAAAGTGAATAATAACATCGAAAATTTTCAAAGGTTTTGGACTCTCGTACGAAAAGCAAATTGAAGTTGGCCCTACGGGAGTTAAGTTAATTCTCTGATGCGAAAAATTTCTAAGTGTCACGAAATGACGGAGTCGCTCGCATAGTATACAGAGACTCAGCAAATTAGTCTAAGCCAAATCAACATCGCTTACCAGAAGCGCTTCGTAAAACTAAACGAACTGCTGCTCGTATCTGTCAAATTATTGCATGTGGAAAAACAGTTTTCAAAAGACTAAAGCTTAAAATGCCTGCATCTGAGTTCATAATTTTAACGGATCAAGAATCGTCTTATTAAAGACTTTAATACATAAAGCCAAAGCTTTAAAATTGGTTGAGTAAGCTGACTGTGTTGCAATAAAACTTCACCAACGATTCATTCTTTCACTTACCTAAATTTAAAAAGAAAGTTATCCATATTTGTGTTCTAAAAGGTTCTTTAGCCGTCACAGTTTTCTCCCAGCATTTGAATTTCTTGAAAAACGAACTCACTGAGTGCCATGAGTGCCTGCTCAAAAGGCTAAAACTGCTGACCGCGGGCTCGCTTTCCCCAGGTTCTCACGTTTCAAAAGCAAGATGGTGGAATTGTTGAGGCTATTCTCCATGATTTTCTACAAAATCTGGTTTAAAAAGTAACTAGGAGTTGCTTAAACAAGTCCAAGGGTAAATTGAGGAAATATTCTCCCTGTAAAGGTTTGGTTTAAATGGATTTTCACTGTGAATTTGAAGTACACTGGACGATTGTAACAGGATCTGGACGAATACAAGATTGCTTACTCGGTTTCTTCTTCTGTTTTGTGTTTGAGCTTAACAAAAGGTAAATTGTATGTCTGAGATTTAGGTTTGATTTAATATTGAATAAAAAGGTAATTTATCCTATATGAAAATTCAGTGAATGGAACATAAGTAAAACATGACTCCAGCGTAAAGCTGCATTATAAAGAAACTATTAAATGTCATATCTGTCAGAATTCAGAATGACTGTCAAAAGTTCAAGTATTATCTGAATATATATTTAATTTCAGCTTTCATTTGAGATATAATTGTTACTTATAGATTCTATGAGACTTTAGAACTGACTTAAAAATTTAATCAAATATCACGTGTGATCACACTTTTATTTTTGCATGGGTTACAACTAAGTATATTATTGATTGTATCTTCCTTATTAATTGACCCAGTGACCTTTAAGTTTAAGCCTTAATAATATCACTTTTTCTTAAAAAGCAAAGTGAGTGGACCAAATTTGTATTCCAAGAAATTCCCAATATTTCTCGCTTGTGTTTTGGCCATTCCCAAACAATCCCAGAGATTCCAAACACATTTCATTTTCAATCTTGGAATTATTTGGAATTCCTAGGAATTCCCACAAATTCCCAGTCGTGTTTTGAACCATTCCCAGATATTCTTAGAAATTCCAAGTTTTTGGATATTGTATAATTTGCATGTCTTGGAATAACTTGGAATTCCTAGGAATTCCTAGGAATTCCTAGGAATTCCCAGAGTTCTGAGAATTAATTTCGCAAGGGTTTGGCGCTATAACAAAAATCTATATGGTGGAATTCAAGAAATTTCCAAAAAGGTTGTTGTCGGATAAGAAAAAATTCTACTAGATAATTTTTTCTCAAACTTTTGTTTAAAGACCCATTGTCACTTTCCGTGATGCATTGTGGGCGATCTTGAATTTCGTGGTCCATGAAAAACCGTTTTGTGACGGGGAAGTTTCTCTCAATTGATTCCTAAAATAATCTGTTTACATCGGGGAATCTGTATCATCTATTGGCTTCAAGATGATTTCGTTCAAATATTTAGTTCATGTTCGAGGCATTGCATCTTGTTTTTGTATGTTTTCTTTTATTTTCCATCGTTACTGATACGGTTTCTAAGCAACGCTGCGAAGGCTCGAGGCGCTGTCAAGAAACAAGATCCTTCAGAAGGTTTGGCTCAGAAATTTGGTCGTCCATGGAAAAGAAATAGGTATATTAGATTGCCTACTAGTTAAGATTTATCTTCGAATCGTTTCTTTGTAATTTTTTTCCACATACAGATACTGTCAGTTGACATTTGAATATTATTACCGTTGATGCATGAACGGTCGACTGTATTAATCTGTAAACAACAGGAAAAGTTCAAAACTTCTCGGCTCGCCGGCGAAGTCGTTTTTGCCAGCATCTATGTGAAAATGGAAGTTGAAGGAGGTTTTCCCCGTCCCTAGCTGTCAATTTTTTTTTATGCAAACTTCTACAGCCGAGAAAACGTTTTCCGCCAGCGGAGCTCATTAATTATACCCGATGCAAATCAGATAGCCAACGGAACAGCCCACAAAATACAAACACTTCTCTGCTCGCTGGAGGTTTCGTTTTAAGGGGCATTGACCTTAAACTTTCAGTAAAAATAGCAGGAGGTTTTCCGCGTCCCTCAACGTGAAAATGTTTTCAATGCGAACTTTCGAAGCGGAGGAAACTACCTCGGCGACTGGAGCTACAAAGGCGGGTTGAGCGGCCCCAGACAAAATGCGAGACATGTTATACGGACTTTTAATATCTAACAGGACCGCTTCTTTGGACTAATAAATTTTAAAATCAATGTCGAACTAAATTTCAAACTCAGTGTTCATTTCTTCCTGGAGATGAGAGGCCAAAATTTCACTTCGCGAGAGATCGCATTTATCTGGGTCCAAAACAATAAACAAGGCGCGGTGCATCATGGTAAGTGACGATGGGCCTTTAAGATAGGAAATACCGAATACTGCTTACATGCAGAAAATCAGGATAGGTCACCGAACAAACTTTTGAGATAAAAAGGAATATTTTATGCATGATTTATTTCTGGTTCGCGCGATTTTACACAGTATTTTCATTTCCGGTCAGCTGCGTGCACTACTTTTTGATAGGAAAATCAGCTGACACGTGCGTCAATGCAGACAAGTGCACGTCGCGTGCGCATGCAGCTGAAAACCCTTTCTAGCCTCCATAAGTTCGGAAATCCATAAGTCTCTAGCACCTCTCAAAGAAACGAGTCGTGTTTCTTGTCGTACCTTGTGTCTAAATCGCTATTTCGCGCTCGAGGTCAAAATAGATGTTGGTGGACAAGACGAGCTGGCGGGAAAGTCTGGAACCTCTTCAGATCAGAAAAGGGGCTGCGTTGTGAGTTGTGGGCCATTTCCCATCTCATGTCGTGGTCAAAATGCCCGGTATCCGAAGTGCTTCGAGACTTCTAATATTTTTTGTATTTCGTTTGGCGGACAATCCGTTTTCATTTTGGCCATTAATTGATATCCCGACATGCTTTGCGATAGTGGCAGATAGGTCGGCTTTGCGTGGTCGCGCGGTAGGTTGAAATACAGCTTTGGGCAGCTTAAAGTGAGTTCTTGCGGCCGGGTGAAATTCAGCAAGGCGGGCCAAGACTATGAGCCAACAGCAGAGGACCGGGAGTGCTTCCTAAAGGAGGTCCGTAAGGATAAGGGAGATGGAGCAAATCTAAGTGGCTGACTATTGGTGATAAAAATGAAGCGATTTTGAGGGAATGAACTTCGGGATTTATTTTTCTTGAGCGGGATTCAGCGGTACGGGCCCAAACTTGGCCATCTGAAGTGGAAAATCAGCGTAAATTCAAGAAATTCGGGGAAACCTTGAGATTCATTTTTTCGAGCGGGATTCAGCGGGAGACATGCAGTTCTTTTTTTTTTTTTTGCATACGTTATTTCTTGAAAGCGACAGAAAAAACAACAGAAAAAATCTGAACAATGTTTTGCAACTAATTTGTAGTTCACATGCCTAAAATGGACAAATCTGAGCGAGAAAAATAAAAAATGACCTCAAAAGCAACATAGGTTGGTTATGCTCCGAGCCCTTCAATTAAAACATAGTTTAAGGGCCCTGAATTATTTCTTACTATATTGTGCCCTTCTCCATTCTTGATTTGCTTTTCCTCCTATATTGATATATTTCTCTTTTTGTTTTGTTTTGATTTGTGTAGTATGTATTTAAAAATAAAAAGATGAAAATCCTAAAATAGAGTACTAAATAAAATACAAAATACATGTATATACCTACCAACTCACACGCATTATGCGTGTCACATGCCTTATTATGTTATTTTTAAAGCTCATTTATAATTGTTCAAGATTGTTTCAAGCATTAATTTAAGCCTGTAGTGGCCCACAAATGCAAGCTTAACCTGCATGGTTTCGGGAGCATGAATTGACGGGAGTATTTTTAATTGATTACTATATTCCCCTGGAGTATAAGTTATTGAAATGAGCAAACAAGTGTAAATCAGTAAATTGCCTGAACACATGTTTGCAGGAGGCCTTTAACCTTGATGTGTCCCAACAAATTTACAATGCTTTGCTTATATTTTATATATTAGGTAATACATGATTTGTGCATAAAATTAATGCAATCCCTGTTATATATTGTAAGTCTTTAATTTATTAATTAAAAGTACAAATAAACTGGAGGTATTTTTTTCGAATTTCTTAAAAGTTTTTTTATGAAAGTTACGAATAAAACAACCTGAAGTAGTCAAACCAGATCCAAACTTGGTTGTCAATTTATCCACATCCCGTTCAACGGCATTAGCAGTAGCACTTGTGGCTGCTTCACCCGGAGGTGGAGTCGCTTTCTCTACAAAAATCACATTAAAAATCAATATAAGCACGATTAATTTTCAACCACCATTCAACCACTATTTGATATTAAATATTAAATATATTCAATATTAAAATTTACCCATGCTAATTACTTGTGTATTAGCTGGTCTAGTGCTGTAAGGTGCTGTACTTCTCAACAAGTGCTACGCTGGTCCATGCATGTTCAAACCCGGTAAAGACATGGAAATTTGTTTTCCTTTCTTTTATTTTTAAAAGCAAATTGATAAAGTTGGCAACCTTTATCAAAAGGCTGCCATTTTGGTTATTGATGATAAACTAGCCCGCGCATGCCCAGCAGATTACCTATAGTTGACCGAGTTGGCCCGGTTAGCCGAGCCAAATTGTTGTATGTGAAAAAGTTGGCTCGGCCAGCCGGAACACCCTCTGAAAGAGGGTGACCCGGCTGGCCAAGCCAATTACTTTGAGATACTCATATAATTATAAACATTTTGCTGCCCGGAACAACTTTTCTCCATATAAACAGGCCCTGAGGAGGTGGTCTTGTTTTGTAATGCTTAACCATTAGAAGAACCGCAAGTTGAATCATTGTTGACCAAAAAATTATTATCGTGCAAATATTTCAGAACTGAAATTTTCTATTAGACATGCAACATGCAGTAAGCTTATTACATGTACTGTAGTATACCTGCCAACTCTCATGCCTGCGGGTTATAAACTTTGATCTCACGCCAGCTCATGCTTATTTTATTCTCTTGCATATTTTATAGCATTTTATATCCAGAAGTCTTTCAATATACCTTTACTGACAGGGGAAGAAGATATGGGTAACTTTCCCTGTGATGTTTCCGACTGTTGCTTTGATTTTCCCATTGATGTATTCTTTGCTTTTGAGCTTGGCCCTGGCATCTCCTCTCTTTTTGCAGAAGTTGCAGTCTGTTTTGTCTTGGCAGCAGTAGGAAAACTTACGCCAGGGTTTTCGTCTGTTTTAGAACTCGCTGAAGAGTTTGCTTTTGAAGCAGAACAACTCTCCTCTTCATGAGGACTCTGTGTTTTTTCCTTAGGAACACAAAAGCTTGCGCTTGCCCCAGCTGGGTTTCCTTCGTCCAAACCTTCTGTTTCATCAAGAGGTTTTGCTACAGCTTCGCTCCTTCCTGGCGTTGATAACTGAACATCTTGCCCTCTTCCTCTTCCTCTTCCTCTGCCTCGTTCAGCACCTCTGCCCTTTGATTTTCGCTTATTTTTACCCTTCCCATGTCCTGGAGAAGACATCTTAATACTTTATATAATAATCTTCACTGATTTCTTAAATTCTATGCTTGATCATGACAAACCAAGCTACAAATGAACGCATCCAGTCGGATATATTCACAAAAATCGAAAGTAATCAGCGACAAAAACAAAACGTTTACTTGGCTGATCTTGTAGGCGAATATAAACGTAGATGTAGTCATCAACCAATAGAATCATTTCTCGAATTCTTGGAAAAAAACAGTTCAATTCCAGGAAACCTTTGCTCATTTCCACTTCCTGTTTCAATTTAGAAGTTCATGTAGATGATGATCATTAATTTTCTCAAGATTTGTTTTTTTATATAATGAACACTAACCGAAACGGGGAGATTTAACATAAATGAATGCTTCATCGATCGATCTGTCGGCCATTTTTGTTCCAGGCGATTCGTCGTTCCTAGGGTCTTCTCGGTTTTCTTTTGTTTTTGAGTGAGGGTCAGTGAGTGTGCCGTTTGGACCTATTCATTTGCAAAAGTTCAAATAAAGCAAATTTTCGAAAATGATGCATTTAAAAAACACGTCTTAGGGACGGACCATTATTTTTCTGGAGGGAGGGGGGGGGGGGGGGGGGGGGTGGGGGGAGAAATATTGAAAAAACTGTTTGCAGGGCCTGAAAAGACAAAATAAATTGTTTGCAAACACGATATGTGTAAAAAAGAATGTTTGCAGAGAAGTCAGATAAACTATTAAAAAAATATTAGTTCCAAAACTGAAATATTGCTCAGTGATGCGAAAGCAAATACAGCTGAAAATAGCTCCAAGATGTCTCTTTCCATTTGGCTGCACAAGACAACTCCTTCACCTTGCCTTCGCAAAAAGCAGCCAAAAAGCTCTTCGTTGTGCCAGGGCTTAAGGTCAGAATCTCAACGAGTTTTCATTTAAGGAATGCCGCTTGCCTTGCCATTTAACATTGACATTCTGTCGAGAAATGGGCGAGTTTCAGAAGTCTGTCATCTTCCTGACGATATCACCATCAAAGCTAATGGGTCACTAACTGTTTACAAGTTATTTGGAGTATGGGAATCATTTTAAATCAGCAATGTGCCTGCCATTACCGCTAGTACCACAGGCCGGGTGGTACGAGTATGATGGCCTGTGGGAACAACGTCAACGATGATCAGGACTTCGGTACTATGGAATCGCGAAAAAGTCTGCTACTCCCCATGCCCTTTATTTGCGCCAGTTGCTGCGTAGGAGTTAAAACGGTGAGTGATGTATAAAGGAACAACAAACTATAAATTACAAGGAGCGTATGTGGCCAAAATAATTAGCTATAGCACTATCGATTTTTTTTTTCGAAAAATAGCTTATTAACTCAGATATTTTTAGCACCAGAGAAGATAGCACTGTAAAAAAAAAAATTAAAAAACAAAATGTTTTTAGGAAGGTGCTCTTGGAAAAAAAATGACTGCAGAGGCGCAATAATTAAAAAAAATTGTTTGCAGAGGAAAATTTCTCATCCCCCATCCCCCCCCCCCCCCACCCCCCCCCCCCCCCCCCCCCCCCCCCCCCCCCCCCCCCCCCCCCCCCCCCCCCCCCCCCCCCCCTCCAGAAAAATAATGGTCCGTACCTTAGCGTTACATAAGATTCTGTTAATTCACAAGCCCCGGTAAACTCTGAAAACTGGTGAAACTTAGGGCCTGTTTACATGGAGGGAGGGTGACCCGGGTACCAGGGTCACCCTCCCAGCCGGGCTAACACATAGCCCACCTTACATAGGCGGGCTATTAGGGCGGGCTATCATATAGGTGAGCTATCTTTTTTTTGGCGGCTCTTAAATTGTTTTGGCGGGCTCATGTTTTGGCGGACTTTTTTTATTGCAACGGCACGCTTTATTAAGCACGACATATTAACAAACATGGCAGCAAGAAGAAAGGCTATAGCGGCGAGTTTGCTGTTTTTATTGCTTGTTTTCACGGGTAATTTCAAGTCAAAAGAAATAGCCCGCCTAGGCGGGTGACCCTGGGGTGACCGTTTACATGCAGAAAAGATAGCCCGCCTAGGAGGGTTACCCTGGCAAGCAGATAGGGTGACACGGGTAGGCGGGTGACCCTGTCTATCATGTAAACACTTCAGTGTGCTTTGTAAAGAAATGTATGAAAAGTTGGCCCTCCCAGGGTAGCCCGGCTAGGAGGGTGACCCTGCTACCCGGGTCACCCTCCCTCCATGTAAACAGCCCCTAAGAAGGCAGAAGGAACTTGCGGGTGAGAAGCCATCGAGCGACGCCTCGTGAAACACCCAGAGAATGCTAACAGTTATGATAAGCAGATAAAGGAAATGGAAGAAATGCAGTTTTCACGAAAGTTATCACCCAAAGAGATGGACGAATGGAAAGGGCCTGTGCACTACGTCGCCCATCACGCAGTTGTACGCCCAGAGAAGAAAAGTAGGCCGGTCAGAATTGTGTTCAACAGCTCAGCATCCTATGATGGCCACATCCTCAACGACTACTGGTTCAAAGGACCTGACCTCCTCGACAATCTGTTCGGTGTTGTGACACGATTTCGCGAGAACCCTGTTGCCATTTGCGGCGATATTGCTAAGATGTACCATATGATTGCAATCCCCGAAGGCGATCAACATGTCCACGGGTTCCTATGGAGAAATTTTGAAGTTGACCGTGAGCCAGATACTTATGTCAAGACTGTTCTCACATTTGGAGACCGTCCAGCACCAACAATGGCCATTACAGCAATGCGAAAGACTGCAAAGATGAAGGAGAAGGAGAAACCAAAAGCCGCCGAAGCCATCTCGAAAAATGCGTATGTAGACGACATATGTGACTCAGTTAGCAGTGTGCCCGAAGCTAAAGCACTGATGTCAGACATAGACGAAACACTTGAAGCTGGTGGTTTTCATGTCAAGCAATGGATTTCTAATGCGCAAACTCATGCCAAAGAAGACCCAAGTGAAGTTGTAATTGGAAGCCAAAGCCACGTGGAAAAGGTCTTAGGAACGGTTTGGCTCCCCGAGGAAGATAAGTCAGTCACATTTAAGATCAAAATTGGCTAAAGAATCTTTGCCTTCAGGAGAGCCTCGCCCCTTCATACCTGTGAAGCTAACAAAGCGTCTGATTCTGAGCAAGCTGGCCGGAATCTTCGATCCAATTGGATTTGGAGCAGCTGTCCTCGTGAAACCGAAAATTGCGATGCAAGAGTTGTGGCAACTTGACCTTGGCTGGGATGACGAAGTCCCACCTGAAGTAAAGAGGAAATGGATGAAGTTGTTCGAGGAAATGATCGCCCTAAACAATGTCCAGTTTGAACGTTGTCTTACACCTCCTAATGCAAGTGGCCATCCTTCTTTGATCGTATTTTGTGATGCCTCACGACATGCGTTTGGTGCATGTGGTGCCTATGCGAAGTGGAACCTCAACGACGGAAAGTTTGGAGTTCGATTGATAGCCGCCAAGTCCAGAGTCGCGCCTCTTAAGGAACTGACCATTCCTCGTCTCGAATTACAAGCTGCAGTAGTTGCAAGCCGCCTCGGAAAAACCATCCTAGAAGAGTCTCGGTTAAATTTTGAAAGATTGCGCTACCTTTCCGACAGCCGTGTTGTACTTTCATGGATTCAAGGTGAAACACAAAGTTACAAACCGTTTGTCTCCTGCCGAGTTAGTGAAATTCAAGGCAACTCCAAACCTTCAGACTGGCGCCACTGCCCTACAATGATGAATGTCGCTGATGATCTGACTAAAGGCATCTCAGCGGATCAGATGAACGGAAGATGGTTTAATGGCCCAGAATTCCTACAGTTACAAGAAGATCTCTGGCCTGTGGAACTTGGTACACCAGATATGAAGGAAGTAAACAAGGAGAAAAGAACGGTTCGAGTCGCCTGCGTCGCAACTGTCAGCGAACTTGTTGTCAACTGCCAAGAGTTTTTAACGTGGAAACGATTGTTTAGAGTGACCGCCTACGTCATCCGCTTCTGTCGCAACCTCCGCATCAAATCAAGTCGTGAAATAGAAGAAAAACAAGTCAATGTGGGCCCATTGAACATCGAAGAAGTTGAATACGGAGAAGAATATTGGATCAAGAAAGCACAGGCTGGCCTCTCGGAAAGAATTGACAAGGGAGATTTTCAAACGCTGAGTCCATTTACAGATGATAAAGGTATCATTCGGGTTGGTGGGCGTGTCGACCCAGCTCTCTTGTCGTACGATCAAAGGAAGGCAGCTCTCTTGCCACCCGATCACTGGATATCAATGCTCATCACCCGCAATGCACATCAGTCAGGCCATCCAGGTATTGCCACAACAACTGCTAAGGCCAGAAGAAAATACTGGATAGTCAAGGGAAACAGAATTTCCAAGAAAGTCAAGCGCCAGTGTACCTTCTGCAAACAGATGGAAGCAAGGGTGGAAACTCAGTTCATGGCAAACCTACCAAGATGTCGCCTTCAGGCATTCACACCACCTTTCATGTACACCTCCTGTGACTACTTTGGGCCATTGAAAGAAAGGTTGGCAGAAACAAAACAGCAAAATACTATGGCGTGATATTCACTTGTCTCAATACAAGAGCTGTTCACTGTGAGCTCGCTACCGATGCAAGTGGAATGGAATTTCTGCAAGTTTTAAGAAGATTCTTTTCGTACCGTGGTTACCCGAAAGTCATGATCTCCTACAATGGTTCTCAAATGGTGGGAGCAGATCGAGAATTACGCCTAATGATTGAAGGATGGGACAAAACCATACTGAAAGAGTTCTGTGCTGACAGGGGTATGAAATGGCAAAATAGTTGAACAAAAAAGTTAAAAAAACTGCGTGGCACTTGTGACACAATAAATAATGGCAAATGTTAATATAGAAATGTGCCGAAAATTTGAATGTTTTCAGACGTTTCGGGCTTGGCCCTTCTTCAGTGAAATGTCAATTTTAAACGGTTGACGGTTCTGTTCTTGTATAACACGCCATTTAAAACAGTGCGCGCGCCTTAAATAAACCAGTTTATTTAAGGCGCGCGCACTGTTTTAAATGGTGTGTTATACAAGAACAGAACCGTCAACCGTTTAAAATTGACATTTCACTGAAGAAGGGCCAAGCCCGAAACGTCTGAAAACATTCAAATTTTCGGCACTTTTCTGTATGAAATGGAAGTTTACTACTCCTCTGGCCCCACATCAAAATGGATGTTCGGAAGCCATGGTCAAGACAACAAAGTCCGCCCTCAAAAAAGCCGTTGGAGACGCCCTGCTTACTCCCTTCGAGCTATACACCTGTCTACTTGAAGTCGCAAATTTGGTAAATGAACGACCCATTGGCAGAATACCAAATGATCCCGATGATGGCTCTTATCTGTGCCCCAATGACATCCTGTTAGGCAGAGCAAGCAACAAAGTTCCCCATGGTCCATTTCGCCACACAGAGAATCCACGCCATCGATTCGAGTTCTGTCAAAAGATTGTCGACTCGTTTTGGAAAAGGTGGTCTCGAGATGTCTATCCTCAACTTGTGCCAAACCCCAACGCAGTGCGAGGGAAATGGAACATGGGCAAGTATTTCCTGGAGAGGATGACCTAGTACGGAACGTGAAAGTGACAGCTACAGGAACATACATGCGTCCAATAACCAAGATTTGCGTCATCTATCCAGCGGAAGGCTATGTTAATTAGAATGGGAGTTCCCCATTGCGGGGGGGGGGGGGGGGGGGGGGATGTTTCGATGACTGACATAAATCTGGGTTCTCGTATGACCCAAAGTTACGCAAGAGCACGTGGAAGCTTTTACGCCTAGCTCAGGTTTCAGTTTTACAAAAGGGAAATGTTTTAGTCAAAGGTTTATTACGAGTACTGTACGGATTTTTGTCTTTATCGTTTATGTTTTAAGGCCAATAAGCGGACAAGCTTGGACAGATGTAAGTGTCGAACATTCGATCGTATTTTAGTCCTTTTGCATTAGATTTCGTGTTCGTAAAGTTGTAAACATAGTAATTGTAATCTCGCTTTATTACAGCTTCAGATTTCTACACCATGTGCCGTGTATCATGTGTCCTGCGAAATTAAATAATCCTGAAACTTCCAAGCCTGTGTCGCCTGTTAAGCCATAAGTCGTTTTTCCGTGTTCCTCATCGGTCCAATGATAATAAAGGGAGGAACACTGATATGATAAAGGACAATGACCTTTTTTCCCTACACACGCACGCGCCCACAAAGGCATATGATAATCATGGTTAAGGGAATTACGGTGTATTGGAATTTAAACTGGTTGTTTGTTGCAAAGTGACGTGTTTTGTTTATTTTCGGTAACCTTTGATCGATGGAATGACCCAGCAGGCGTTTTGTCTTATTCTTGGTTTGCAACCACGTGGCAAGGCGGCCATGTTGGTGGTCAATACAATACAATTTTTGTCGCAGAATTTGCATGAAAATAGAGTTTAGTTCTCAGCGGAGAGAAACGCTTTTGTTCTTGACCACCAACATGGCCGCGGTGACGTCACGTGCAAACCACGATTTCTCGGGCAGATGGGTCGTTTCCTCCGGGCTTGGGTTTCCATCTAGGGGTACCGTTACTCCTGGTAAAGCATCCTCTTCCTTTTGCCTTATTGCAGTCCAAAAAAAGAAAAAAAAGGCAAAGGAAAACGCGGGAACACTGGCAATTTGACCCAATCACGGCTTGTCAGAATGCCAAACTTCGCAGTCTTAAAGTGCCTATCACCCCATCGAGAGATATTTTCAGAATCAACTCTATGTGCATTGAATAGTTGAATGGCAGAATATTTCTTGTTTTGAACGTCGCGTTTGTGAGTTATAGAGATTTGAATTTACAAAATGCTAATTAGATGACGTCAACCCGGGAATTTGCCATTATTTCTACGCCAATTTACAATACGTAGTTTAAAGCTTGAGGATAATTAATTTGATAAATACTAAAAATAAACTGTGGATAGTCAATTGATTCGTAAAAAATATTACTTGGAGGTGAAAATAAGTAGTAATGATTCCGGGTTGACGTCATCTAATTAGCATTTTGTAAATTCAAATCTCTATAACTCACTAACACGACGTTCAAAACAAGAAATATTTTACCATTCAACTATTCAATGTACATAGAGTTGATTTTGAAAATAACTTTCTAGGGGTGATAGGCACTTTAAGCTGGCCGCGCGAAAAGCGAACTCGGGCGAGTCGTCCAGGAAAAAGTAGGCTGGCCGCGCGACAAGCGGGAGGTCTCGGGCAAGTTACCCAGGAAACCCCCCAATCCCAGTTGCATTTTATGAAGAGGGCACGGTGCCATATATGGCTACGGCCCGGGTGGTGGTCCACCTGAACGCCATGATCGCGAGTATACGACCTAGTTGAAACTTTATGTGAAGATTTGGTGATTATATATTGTGTGTACCTCTGAAAAAGTCCTCGCTACGCCCATGTGACATTGACATTGTGTTTTGTGCTATAATTACCTAACGGAAGGCTATTAACAGTAATCTATCAATTTAAACCAGTCCAAGGCTTCTGTTACAATCTGAATCATGTAATTTACAGTTGCTAATCATTGGGGTAGAGTTACAGGGCGTAGAGTCCGTCTGCAGAGTCCCACCCTCACCGGTCCACCCACATGAGGAAGCTCTAACAAACTAACGATGCTAAGAGTTTTATATAAGAGGTGAAAACCTCCTTTCATCACATGCGGCACACATTTTCTAGATGTACACGAGACCTGCCTCGTTTTGGTGCTAAGCTTGTGTTCGTCCATTACTGCTTTCATTCATATCTCTGGCAGACGTCTCAAATTCGTAGATTTCTTGACATCAGTATTAGCTTGATGTCGATTACATCAAGGATTTTCTTGAAAAGTTCGTCTTAAACAAAACCAGCAAAACCTCCATTAACTTTTAATTATAAGGTCTAAAAGTAATCTGGGCTTTTTTGAGTTCCTGAGCCTGGGGGCTTAATAGTCTAGTATTGGGTTGCAAAATCAGCTGAACATGGTCTGGTAAAGGGTAAGGGTTTTAGAGTCACAGCGGCACACCTCCACCCGAAGATATACTGTTGTTATTGCCGTTGTTGTTGATCTGCTACGACGTTGGTCTCTTGGAAATAACAAAAATTTTATTTATTTATTTATTACAATCTATGGATTAAAAACCAAAGGATGAACTGTAAAGGAGTCCTAGACCCCATATAAAACAGATCACCTAAAAATATATAAAAACACAATAAAATAATATTTTCAGAAAATACAGAAATATAAAAACTACTTAAAAATCACTAAAAAATTTCCTAACTCTAGACTTAAAAATATTTACATTATCAGAAACACGAATGTCTAACGGTAGTTGATTCCACTGGTCAGTAATTATATGGAAAAAACTATACTTCAAGACATTAGTTCTGGCATATTTCTTCTTTAAAATGTGCCGAAAATTCACGAAAACACACGAAAATTTTCCGACGCTGCCGCCGTTGATTACGGAATTTCAGGAATGAGGACTATTAGCATAGCATTTGGTTTCCAGACTTTAGCTACTTTGGCTACTGTAGATTAACAGGTCTTTTGATTTTGCCGGTCTCTTTTCTTTGAGCTATAAACTGATAAATGGTGAACTCGACCAGTATTTGAGAATTCCCGACATGGACTTCACGCAAGTTCAACAACATTATACTTTCGCGACAATATTAAGGTCTTGTTGCGTTGACTATGCGAGAGTTGCAGCAAAGCGATTTTTATAAACAAAGTCAGAAAGTCAGTTCGTAATTAAATCTCCGTTCACATCAAATGGTTAAAATTTTGTTAAATACAACCAGAAACCCATAATTGGGTTGAAACGTGTTACGCGCATTCATAGCTTCCGAATATTCATTTTTTGCTTAGTACCATATTTGGAAACCCTTCGGTCGCTCGAGATTGGAAGCAAGTTGTTCAGTCTAGCGAATTGATTGGTTAATATTTTTATCTTGACTTTCCAAATATGGCTGTAACAACTTCTTAGCAAATTGAACAAGAGGCTAAACATAGCCTATACTCATGCGCATGAGACTCTAAGACACGTTGATTGAAGCTACCAATTTTTCTGTAGTCACTTTGAATATTTAATTTATTGATTCTGATCAAACCCACACTAGTGTAATACTTCCCAAACGTTAACCGTGAATTATTTCTATTACATTGGGTTATTCCAGAAAGAATCCACCCCCCCACCGACGGATGGCAAGATTGTTTGACCGACCCCTTCTCCTGCCCGGATTTCCAATAAATTTGTGGAAGGCCTAAATTTACAGGTAATGAAAAAAATACATGTAATCGGTGATGAGTGCTATAAATTGGTGAAACATTTTAATAAAAATAAATATTGCGTGACACATCATGACCCCCCCCCCCGTTTGATTTCAAGTCCAAATCGAAATTAAATTTTTCTATAAAGCTAGTTCTTTAAATAACAGCTTTGATTTTGCCATGAATTAGTTTTTTCCTGGCTTCACAGTTTTTTCAAAGTGTTGTTGCAAATACACTTCTTTCATATATGCAAATTTCGTGTGGAATGTAATTCGATCGTGCGCTGCTTGTACCAAAATATTTGTTCTAAAGGTCAAAACTTTTTAATGAAACTCGTATTTCCTTGAATGAAAATGTCTTTCCCTTGAATGAAAGAGTTAAACGCTTATCAGGATTCAGTGATTTTCTGCTTCCGGAAGGCTTGGCGATTTACTTATCCTCATTGCAGCACGCAGCGCTGGCGTCTGCGAATTATATTATAAACATCACAAAGTAATATTTAAATAAGCAACCTGCTTTATTATATCTAGTGTTTCCTAAACTTTCCGACTTTTCCTGTGTATATAGAATGCCATTCTTATCCGTTAAGATGATTCGCATAATGTTTTCGCGAATCAAAAAATCTTGAAAGCAAACTTTATTTCAGAAAGCGCTATTTAATTCAATTATATTTACTAGTGTGCCTTACCATGATTATTGGCTGGCTTCATGAAGAAAACATTCGAACAAGTTTGCGTCTAATGTTTCCCAAATCGTGACTGCTTTCTGTTACATTTGAAAAGACTACTTTTAAAAGATCCTTAAAATCAGTAAACGACCGGGTTATTTTTCAATTTTAGCAATTCTCAAAAACTGTATTACGCGACAGTCCGTTGACTCTGTGTTTAGAGTGCACAAAAGCTCACGAAAGCAACTTTTTCTTGGTCTAGAATAACAAGCATGACGCAAAGAAAAAGTCAATCACAAATTGGTATCAACATAAATTCTCACCGAAAAATGAAATTTCTTTTATGGTAAAGTCCCTCGCCTGCTTGAAAATTCTTTAAAACTCCGCTTCTTCGGATTTGATCGCCCCGCACTGATAAAACTTGAAGCAAGATTTCGTCGCTTACAGCTCTCCTTTTTCTCCACTACAGCGGCTTCTGAGTATTCTTTAAAGCTTTCTCTTTCCATTTTGAGTATTTTGAATGTGTGTTATTATTCCGACAAAACAAAACTATGGTTTTGAAAACCAAGCACATGCCGAGCGCGGCAGCCATTTTTGTAGAATTTTTATGTTACCTGCGACCCGGTTTGTAATAATATATGCGTGCATAAATTTGCATGCACTAATGTGACAAAAAGACGAAGAAACGCAACCCATTTTCTACCTCATGCGCTTACTGCGCATGAGTAATAATCTGAAGCTTGTTTTGAAGCGTACAAGAGAGAGTTGCACGTTTCAACCCACTTATGGGTTTCTGATACAACTTATTTTAGCAAAAAGTGAGGTCAATAGAGGCGGGGAGGGGCGTGCCGAGACACAAATGAGGGATAACCCTCCCCTGAGTTCCGGACCTCGATATATATTATGTATCACACCACTTATTTATAATGTTCAGACCCCGGGGGGGGGGGTACTTCCTAGTAATGGGCTAATGGGGATGTGCCGCTGGATGGGGTCGCATTTTCACGACTGGATTGACTATAATGGGATTGCATTTTCAGTAGAGTTACTAGAATGGGGTCGCATAATTGTCCGGATTTTTTGGGGTACGAAAATTCTGGCAAGTATTTTTTTGGGTAGTTTTAGTTTAGCAGGGATTACAAAAAATGGGAAGATTCGCGGTAAAAACATTGTTACCGTACTTAATAATTGTTGTTTTAATATTTAACAATCGGCTCGCATTACAATTCAATCACAACTAAACATTAACTGAGTTGCACAATAATCCAGGACAAAGTCCAACACGTTTTCTATTCCTCTGCGTTGTCGTCCATCGAAGTTAGTACAACTTGAATATCTTTTTGCTGTAGTGACCGCTTGATCCCTTTCGCTTGGGACTTGCTTGCTTTTAATGTGAGATTTACAGGAACATTTATTCTGCCCCCAATACGCCAGCGACCAACTTCTAAGGCTTTAAATATTTCAGTTGCTACCCCTAACGACTAAAATTTGGCTGGCTAAAGTTTTACGGTTAACGCCATTGAAACTCTCCATTGAGACCTCCGTAGGTGGATACAGCTCACTTAGGTTTAGTTGGAGGTTTTTTAAAACACAACTAAGGAGTTGTTTAGCTTTCTTCGTACCAGATTTCGTGCTTTTTAAAATGATGAAACAGTAGAATTTTCGCGTACAATTTGATTACGTCTTTAAAACATGTTCCTCGAGTCTTGCTGTTTTGAAAATACTGTTGATAAGTACTGAGATAAATCAGTATTACCAATTGGGAGCATGAATTACAATGTTCCAGTTACAGAAGAATCTAGCACTTCACCTATTTATGACGGAACGCTTGTAAATAATTTCGGTAAACAAATGTACCAGAAGGTTTGTAGGTGAAGAGTAAAGTCTTCTACATTTAATAAATGTGTCAATTCATTTGAGGATGACCTACTGTAGACTGAAAGGGTTCCAAACTCAAGGTTGATTGCTAAACAGAAAGTGACTAAGTTGGGATTGCGAAATTTACATTTACTCAAAAGTGACTAAGATGGGGTCTATAATTGGCCACAGAATAGACTATAATGGGGTAGGGGCTCTGAGAGGCCAGCGGCACATACCCAGCAAAAGTTGACCCAAGTACCCCCCCGGGGTTCAGACTAAGCGGTGCTGAACATATGGGATGGAATAGTCGTGCATACTTGCGACTGGTTCTCTACACGCATGCGCGCTTTCCCGTTATTGAGTAAAATTGATATAGAACTCGCTTGAAAATAATGTCGATTGATTTTCAATATTTAGTAATTAGTTGAAGCTTAAAGTTGCGTCTTTTCTCGCATTTTACTTTAGAACGGATCTGTTTTTAAACTGTTTAATTCAGCTCCATCCTGTCACTGTATTGTTTAGTAAAGAAATGTTCTTGCTTTATGTAATCGATGTAGACAGTATTATGAAGGTCACACAAATGTTTTTCAGTCTTTGTGAAATTTTAAATCCGTATATTTTCGTAGATGTTTTCCATTTGCTAGTTCGTTCGTAATGATGTTGACCGTGACAAGAGTTATCATTTCCGCGTGAAAATTTATTGATCGCATGCGTAATTGCAAACGCAACAGTTCCCGTCATATGAAAATTAAACGAACAAAAACATAATCACAAAGAAGAAAAATATATAACTGTCTGCAGTTTCGTGCATTTAGTCCTTTTCACTGCAAAATATAAACGATCATAATCCATGTAGGCAACTATGTCTTACGACTCACTGTTGAAAACTAGAGCTACAAAATTAATTTGATATGTTTGCGGTACGACTCAAAAACATCAATTGCAAAATACGCCAAGTTAGAAGCTATATAAAAATACCAAATTTCATTTCAACTATCTTTTATTTCAAGTTATCAAAACGTCGATAAACAGTGAACAGAACCAAATAAGAAAGAATACTGCTCCCGAGATTTTATATATTTGACACTTTATGTTTTCATTACAGACTCAAACGTGTCAACTTTACATTTATGTGGATGATTGATTTTGGTAGCGAAAGTGGCTAAAGGCTTTTCTATATTTATTACGACCGTTTCGCTATACAGTTTATATTTGTTTATGTACTTGGCTTTAACTGGAAAGCGATAATTTTAATACAAGACAACGATCATTGAAGCGCGGCGCTTTTAGACCTAGAGCGTGATATGAGGCACGCGATTATTAAAAACCCATCACAAATCTGTCAGATACGTACAGTATTCAAACATTTTAAAATAGAATGCTATTGAATAGCGAGCGTTTTGACAAGAGAGAAATCGGAGCTTATTTAGCGAAAAAACGTAGGGAATTCAAAAGAAAAAGAATCAATAGAGGAAACAGTGTTCCCACATTGAATATGACAACCCCCAGCAACAGTTGTTATTTGAAACGGAAATATGTAAATTCATCCTTGTATTTGTCTAAAAAGGGAAAACCCCTACTTGAAAATCAGTATTGATATCATTCATTTTGGCAGCTAAAAATACTGGCATCGTTAAATTATTTTCAGGTAGTTTCAGCTTAGTTGCTCCAATTGAGAAAACGGTTTCAAATTGTGAAAAAATTCGTACAGTTGGTTGGTTTCCTTCTCACATGAAGTAAACTTTGTCAACTGAGCGAAATCAAACAGTGTTTAAATTGGGAATTTGATACATTATTAAAATTCCGTTGATTTGTGATTTCAGTCGTGAAATATATTTGATTAGATTATCTACTGTGATTGTATTTAGAGTTGCGAATGTGGACACTTAAGAAAGTTCACCTCGGTCACATTCGCGTTTGAGATCGCTGTCAAGCATGCTTGCTTATGACGTCAGTCAAGCAAGCCGGAGCAAGTGCTAGAAACTTAAGCAAGTGCATCGTGGTCACATTGTAAATCCACCGCTTGCTTGAGTTGCCTGTTAAACGCAATGGATGTCCATCTGGTGCTTTTGGTTTTCGATTTTATGTTACATCAATTGCGCGTATTCACGTCTAAGAAGATTCAGGGCTATACGTCGAAGGAGAAGACTGTACTTTCTTCTCCGCCTTGTGAATATAAATCTCTCGCCTGAAAGCTTTACGACGTATTCGCTTCACTCGTTGCAACTAACAGGGAAAGTGCATTTTTGTCACTTTCTCGGCTTTGGAAGAAACTGTACGTGGAACAGTAGCCATAGCGGAATGTATATAAAACTGAGTTCGGTACAAAATCTCCGACGAATGGTCGAGGAAACGTGGCATGCGGCGCCGGCGGCGGTGGATAAGTACCTGTATAAATAGAAAAAAATTGAAAGTTCGCTAAACCCAAATTGGCAATGAACTGGTATGGTCATAAGGCGACGGCGTTTTTGACATTTTCAAATGAAATGCAAGGTGAAAAAACTTTTTCTCTACGAAAACGAAAGCCAAAACTCACGCGTGACGCTCGACTGAAACTTCTAGTCAACCGTCAAAAATACTGCTTATTGGTCAATTCGAACAAAACCAATTAAATTTGTTTACCAAGCACAGCTCAAGAGCACTTCTGAGTGCTCTTTAGCTGCGGATCTTTTGAAGATTAAGCTACTCCGCCTTCTTTTTCAAGCAAGAAAGCAGTGCCGCGCTAGGTCGGTCACACCTGTAACGAGCTAGGAATTTGCTAGGTAAACAAAAATTGGTCAAGCAAGCAAGGTTCCAGCGCGAATGTGACCAACGGGCTAGTTAAAACTAATCAATATTCACTGGTGATAATCACGCAATCCTAAAGCCTGGTTTTCACTAGCGACGCAAGCACAAGCACAAGCGCAAGCATAAGCGCAAGCATAAGCGCAAGCATAAGAGCCCTTATTTCGCCGTGAAAACGAGCTTGACGCAAGCATAAGCACAAGCGCAAGCACAAGCACAAGGATCAAAATATTTTGATCCTTGTGCTTGCGCTTATGCTTGCGTTGTATGTGAAAACGGAACATAACACAAGCACAAGAAAAAAGCAGTGATTCTGATATGATTTTGAAGACATTTTTGAACAAAACAAAGGTTAGTTAAGAAAATCATCTTCGAAAGTTATTTGTGAGTTATTCACTTATTTTGCTTGTCTTGATTCTACGAATATTGCTGGTTACAAACCGACGGTTGTTGCCGTGAAAACTGTTCGTTTCGTTTTCAAGCGAAAATAACATTATTTGAGCTGTCAGTCAATAAGTAAAACAAATAGATTTATGTTTTCCGTCAGTCAAATGCACAAAAACCTGGTTTTAACAATGATCAAATCTTGTTGGTGAATATTTCGTTGTGCTTCTGCTTGCGTTCGTTTTCACTTGTACAGAATTCTTATGCTTGTGCCTATGCTTGCGCTTGTGCTTGCGTCGATAGTGAAAACCAGGCTTAATGGGCCATGATTTGATGTACATTAAAATGAGAAGCCGATAGACCTGTGTATCGGAGAAAGCGAAAATCAATTCCGTTTTTACTTTCCTGTCTTTTCTTATAAACTTCTATATGCTTTGATCCTTTAGAACCCGTAAACGGACGGGACCGACCGTTAATTTATGTGTTGTGAGCAGAACATTTGCGTGGTGCCAAAAACACGGAATTTGGTAATTTTCAGAATTTTACATTGTTGTTTAAAGATCCTTTAAAGTGATGTTACAAGGGACGATTCGCAACGACGATTTTTAGCGCAACAAAATTAACGACAGGTATGTTACATGAAACAACTTGAGTAAAATTCGTGTTTTTGCGGTTATAGTTTTTGAAGCCGATTCAAAGACTTCGCAACGCAAACACCTGTGGAGAAAATCGTTCGCGCACCCATGTTGCGCTAAAAATCGTCGTTGCCAATCGTCCCGTGTAACATCACCTTTAGTGGAGGAAAATTATTTATCGCCTGAATGCACGTGCAAAAAAGTTGTCGCTTCGCCAGCGCGTGCAGTTAAAATCGCACACAGTTGAAAATCACACGTGCAACGTTGTCAAGAGATCAAGGAAAAGAAAAAATGTCCAGTTTTGTTTCGGTAAAATAATAAAAAATAAATAGTACCATGCAAAAGTACTGCTGAAGAGGTTTCATTTGTTCGCAAGAAACCGATGCCAAACTGTGTGCTATTTCATTTAGTTATAAATCGTCTGAAGACAGATCAACATTGCAGTCGCCTTCGAACCATTTATTTCTTTATTTTCTGAGTTTTGCTGGTCAAGTTCTTATTAAGATTTAATATGCGAGAGTTAATTTTTTTTTTAAAAAGGTTAGGGTCTTGCCTGGGTCGTCCAGAATTTGACTGATATACCGTGAATTAAAGGAAGAACTCGACCGATATGTCGCTAATTAGCAAATTTCCACCGGTTTTCCGTGGTGTGGACTCTTATTTACCACGATTTACGTCATCACATGGTCAAAATGTTGTGGACTCACGAGGCGCAGCCGAGTGACGGCAACAAATTTTGACCATGTGATGACATAAATCGTGGTAAATAAGAGTCCACACCACGGAAAACCGGTGGAAATCTGTTATTTAGCACAATATTTAAAAAAAAAATACAAGGAAAAATCGAAGTTTCGTTACAAAATGTGATGCATTGCGTGAGCAAGCGTTGTCTATAACTTGCATTGCGTGACGTTAGCGTCAGCACCGTTGTCTGTACCACCCGCATCGACCAATCAGATTGCGAGATACCGGCAATTGTGGTAAAATGTTCACTACCAAATTACGGACGTTTCGCGAGCGGCTACACAAACGACTTTTTGTGCGCGTTGGCAACGCGAGATTAAAAAAAAATGAATTGAAGAGCTTTTCAGGCTATTCAATTCACATTGAGGTCCTACGACCTCGGATTATAATATGTATCATACTACCTATTTATAATGTTCAGACTGAGCGCTCCTGTCCATATGGGATGGAATAGTCGTGCGTACTTGCGACTGGTTCTCTACACGCATGCGCGCTTTCCCGTGATTGAGTAAAATTGATATAGAACTCGCTTGAAAATAATGTCGATTGATTTTCAATATTTAGTAATTAGTTGAAGCTTAAAGTTGCGTCTTTTCTCGCATTTTACTTTAGAACGGATCTGTTTTTAAACTGTTTAATTCAGCTCCATCCTGTCACTGTATTGTTTAGTAAAGAAATGTTCTTGCTTTATGTAATCGATGTAGACAGTATTATGAAGGTCACACAAATGTTTTTCAGTCTTTGTGAAATTTTAAATCCGTATATTTTCGTAGATGTTTTCCATTTGCTAGTTCGTTCGTAATGATGTTGACCGTGACAAGAGTTATCATTTCCGCGTGAAAATTTATTGATCGCATGCGTAATTGCAAACGCAACAGTTCCCGTCATATGAAAATTAAACGAACAAAAACATAATTACAAAGAAGAAAAATATATAACTGTCTGCAGTTTCGTGCATTTAGTCCTTTTCACTGCAAAATATAAACGATCATAATCCATGCAGGCAACTATGTCTTACGACTCACTGTTGAAAACTAGAGCTACAAAATTAATTTGATATGTTTGCGGTACGACTCAAAAACATCAATTGCAAAATACGCCAAGTTAGAAGCTATATAAAAATACCAAATTTCATTTCAACTATCTTTTATTTCAAGTTATCAAAGCGTCGATAAACAGTGAACAGAACCAAATAAGAAAGAATACTGCTCCCGAGATTTTATATATTTGACACTTTATGTTTTCATTACAGACTCAAACGTGTCAACTTTACATTTATGTGGATGATTGATTTTGGTAGCGAAAGTGGCTAAAGGCTTTTCTATATTTATTACGGCCGTTTCGCTATACAGTTTATATTTGTTTATGTACTTGACTTTAACTGGAAAGCGATAATTTTAATACAAGACAACGATCATTGAAGCGCGGCGCTTTTAGGGACCGGTCATTATTTACTGGGGGGTGGGGAGGGTCACTATGTTTTGAGCTCCACTTTGGGGAGGGCCATTTTTAAAAAAAATTCATTGAGGGGAGGGCTACGAGTTTTTGAGATTATAAGTATTTAGCACCAGTCTCTGAACTCAGAGTTCTCTTGATTTGGGTCACTCCACTCCGTGGATTTTAATTTGTCACTGGTTGCAGCATAAAAAGTGAAATACGGGCCTATATACTAAAGGTACATGTATTATAAATACAAAAGGTCTTTATTAAATGCATAACTGTTCAAAGAAACACTTAATATTTGTGTCGGTTTCTTACATGATTCATTTGTTGTACGAAGTTTGTACAAATTTAAAAATACAACTCATGAGAAGATGTCATGATCTGTAGCAGCTAAAAACTGCAAAAGTTCCATGTCTGACTTGCGCACGTGCACCGCACATTGATTATAACTGATGATACATATTTGAACAGAAACAATATTTTCTTCAAGAATAAAAGTAATATAGAAAACTTCTGACAGTTAGTCTGACACATGATCCAGGTATGGTGTGCAAGTTGGGGAATTATCCCAGTATGGGCCATAATCGTCATCTGAACTATTCTCCTGTACTGGACTGATTCGGCTGGCCGCTTCAAAAACACTGCAGTCAACGTTATCATCGTATCCGTCGTCGTCACCATCATCATCATGATCATCATGATCATAATTCAGATCATCATCATCTTCATTGGCGTACTGGTACTGGTTGCAGTATTGCCTCCATTTTTGCCTAGTAGGCTGGAGAGGTAATCCCTTGCGTCACTGCTAAGCCGAGTTGTATCATGTTGGCATACCAATAACTCCAAACATTTCTTCTCTCTTTTGTTTAATTTGAAAACAAGCTCTTTTACTATATGACTTTTTTCACAGCGAGAGTCCTCGTCTAATCCAGGGGCGATCTTTTTCATAACTTCTGATGTCCTCTGAGAGGTACGCATAGCCTTACGTTTTGCCGCACGGTGTTTGTTCTGTTTTTTTGATCGCGATTTTCTCTTGAAGACTCCAAAATCTACCTGACAGAGATTCGAGGCCTTCCTTCCAAGGTCAGTTAACTTTGATCTTGTGGAAACCAGTTTCTCTTTTAACTGGCGCAGCTCAGAAATTATGTCCTCGTCAAACTTGTAAGACGTTCTTCGCCCAGCTTTAATTTTTCCGTTTGCAAGAATTGAGGACTGTAGATCACTCTTCACTCAGTTGTCTTCAATTCCTTGTACAAAGTTTTCGACCTGTTCCATTTGATTTAAGTTCATTTTTATAATGCTGGAATCATGAGGCTTTAATGTGTGGTTCTCCCTCAGTAGGTAGCCAGCTGTGGAGGGGTTTTCTGTTTTCTCCAGTTGCTGTGTTTTCCTCTTCACCTTCTCAACTTCTTGGCGTACCGTGTACTGGCGCCTCGCCTCCTTGTGGAACTCTTCCGAAAACCTTTTTTTGGATACAGCCAAAAAGGAGACATTTTCAACGAAAAAGGATTCATACACTTAATTAACGTGTCCTCAAAAATAGCCGAGAGATAGACTCTCTACTAATAGGGGACACTTAAGGCTAAAAGTTTGTAGATGTCTACCCGTATTACTGAAGTTTTTCTTGAGTAAACGTCGCATGTTATTCCTTAAAGAGTATGTGCGTATTTACATTCTTTATAGATGGTAAAGAGTGTGATTTCTGCTAAAAAATGTCAAGACGAAAACTAGACCCGGTGAGGCGTCCCTATCCAGACAGAAACAGGGAAGGATTCCACTACTGCCACGTGAAGGACACTCCAGCAAACGACAGAACTGTGGATGATTTTCAACCAAGGGCTCAGCTGCGGAAATTGTTTAATGAAGGTAACATCGATACCGACAAACATGACAATAACTTATCAAATATATTTCTTTTTTAACATCAAAAGCATTATAATATTTTAAAGATCCCTTTAAAAATGTTCGAGGTAATTTGATACCCCCGCAGTGAAGATAAAAGGCCCAGGGCCACTTCTACTTCTTCTTTATTAACTGATAAAGTGGTAATGCCACATCACATCAGTATAAAATAACAACTATGTACAATATTAAATAATACTAGAAATTTAAAATTACAATAAAAAATACACCATGTTAGAGATAACATTACATCATCAATTATTGTATAAAATAAAAAATAATAAATAGATTCCTAGATTCCCACTGCCTCGTTAACAAGCGTTGTGTTGTGTCGTGTCTGATGTCATAAGGTTTTGATGGTTTTCTATGGAAAACTGAACGGATTTGTTCTATAGAAATTCGTCGTCTGTTCGCTTCTCAGGTCGATTAATTTGAATCTATTTCGAGGACACTTACTGAGGGTCACGAGGGTCACTGGGTACAGCGCGGGAAAACCGTCTCACCACTCCACGCGCACTGTGCGTACAAGGAGCGGCGCCTGGGGACGAGACAGTTCTGTTTTGTTTTCCCAAGGGATTCCCAAGGTAGTTTGTCGAGGAAATTTTACAGTTTTTTGCCTTGTCATTTGGAATGATTTCTAAAAATCACAGTTTGTGGATCCTTCACCAAGTCGTCGTACTGTTGTGTAAGTGTGATTTTTTTTGTTCGTTAAAGTATGTTTGTATATAAAATGCGCACAATGCACTTAAGACTTACAAGCTTAAATATAACAGAGCTGTTTTTAGAAAGTGCATACATAGTTAATGGTGCATATCAACAATTTTTTTGTGAAATGTCCCAGGTCAGAAGTATGAGCATATAAATAAGCAACTGTTATGAACACCTCCACCTGCTAATAAGCTAAGTTATGAGCATAATTGGTGGTTTGAACAGCGGCTAAATACAGGGATTGCACCACAGTCAAAGTCTTAAATGAAATCACGTTTTTGAGCCCACGAGAATGAACACCCACACACCAAACCTTATGTTTTCACTCAAACCGCTGGTTGGCGTAATTCCTGTATTTAGTCACTTTGTACTCGTGTGGTTGGCATGTCCGCCATGTTGGGGGTTAAAAACAGTAGAAGTTGTGTGCTTAAAAATATAATTTTATTCCCAAAGGATGACAATTTCATTAATCTGACCCCCATCTTGGCCAGTGTGTATACCACTTTAAATGGCGCTGCAAACTAATGGTGTCTCATACTTTTGACCCCCTGTTGTGAATTAGACATTCTCCCCAAACAAACTCCTTCACGTGTTATCTGCATTAGCCTGTGTAGCAAGCGTTCCCGTTCGAAACGAATTTTTCCGCATTCTGGCCGCGCAAAAATTGGGGGGAGAGCAAAAAATCGGAGGATGGGGGTGGGAGTGGGGAGGCGAGGGAACGCTTACCTGCAAACCCCACGATTTTGAAAAATGCCCACCGATTTGTCACGGTTGATTTCATTCGCCAATTGACAGCTTGTCAACAAATTAGCCAATTACAGATTACTGGATGTAGAATTTGGTAAACGGTTGAAATCTCTTCATCAATTCATGAAATCAATAAACCTTCTCGCCATTTCAAGACAATGCCGACTTAAATTAGAAGAAATGTCCGTATATTTGCTTGCTCTGACTTTGACAAAACCGGTGAAATAATTCCCGCTAACAAAAATATAGCACAACATGTACAGCTACTCAGCTCAAGAGTTGCACTAATCGTCGCGGGTGGCGGGTCGCGGGTTTCAAGTCGCGGGTTCTCAAAGTCGCGGGTTTCAAGTCGCGGGTTCTCAAAGTCGCGGATTTCAAGTCGCGGGTTTCAAGTCGCGGGTTCTCAAAGTTGCGGATTTCAAGTCGCGGGTTTCAAGTCGCGGGTTCTCAAAGTCGCGGGTTCTCAAAGTCGCGGGTTCTCAAAACTTATTTCTTGTTTATTTTATTTTATTTCTTGTTTATTTTATTTCTTATTTATTTCTTTTCCCGGCTACTATTAGGCTGTGAATTGCGCTTTAAAGAACGAATACATTCACCCTTGTGGAACTTTTTTGCCTTTTCAGCGAGCCTCAGCCCTTTTGTTTTTGTTCCTCCGATTTCAAATTGAACTGAGCCCAAAATACAGCAAAATACAGTGATTTGTTAGAGAAAACTATGTTTTCAGTCGCCAATATCTCGGCCGCGTTTTGACGGATTCTTGCTTGTTTTTTTTGGTTTTTGTTTCGTAGTCACGTGGTATGAGGTCATCGATTACGTCATCGATTAGGTGACCAGACTATGTTGAAGTTGTCAAGGAGCCAAGTGGGGAGATAAACACACACGGTGACATAGCAACACTTTATCTCCAAAAATTAACCACAGGGTACCCAGTAAAAAAATAAAATGATCGAGAAACGGTTCTGCTGCACTGGAACGGGTCCACATGACGGATGCTCCGCCTTTAGGTCGTACCTAAATTTTATATACGGACTTTCGGCAGATAAAGTAGTTTCATAAGATTACCATGGAGACTCCACAATTCCTTATTAATGTACTCTTGTTTATTCTTGTATAATTAGCTATAATTTTAGATGGCTTCTAGTGTAACAATAACCAGGTAAACTGCACGGCAGAAAACGTATACGTATACATATACTTAAACAGCTTAATGTACCGATTCAGATAAAACATGGAAACGATGCCTAATAATAACAACGATAATAAAAAACAACGATAATAAAAAATCCCCAAATCCAAAATGGCGGACAGTGGTTACGATTCTCCAGACGATAAATACTCTGCCAAAAAGACCAAATAAGGAGGGTAGTCTTGTGAAATGGCCGTCTGTAACTAACTTTTTTTACCACCCACCCGGAATTCCAAGGGCGATATGCCCCCCACCCAGGAATTCCGAGGGCCATGCAGGCCCACCCTGGAATTCCAGGGTGGGGTGTCTCAAAGACCTCTGGAATTCCAGAGGTCTTTGAGACACCTTACCCTGGAATTCCAGAGGTCTTTGAGACACCCCACCCTGGAATTCCAGAGGTCTTCGAGACACCCCACCCCTGAATTCCAGAGGTCCTCAGTGGGGGGGGGGGGTGCGGATAAAAAATGCAACTGCCCAATGGTCACGTGGTTCAGCCTTTGTGGAGGGTCTTCTCTGAACGGTTAACACTCGTTAACATCTCTCAAACGGACCTTTCCTTTTCACTTTAAGTTACATGAAGTAAAACCTATTTCACACTTAGAGTAAAATTAGAAAAAAAGATGAGAATAGTGTATGCCTCGAACCCGAATCGTTCGCTTCATAGCCAATATCCTTATCCACTACACCAACGTGGACTAGCTGCCGGGAGATGTAATTTTTAACAAATTTATAGAGTTACCCATAACAATAAATGAAAGCTAACCGTTTTCAAATCAGTGCTTAACCCTAAACACTGTAGATCAATGCTAAATCCCAAAACGCTACTCTTTGCTTAACTGGAGCTCTGTTCTGTCAGTTCTCCGGGTTCTCTGCCCAATAAATGGGGTTCTGTTCTCGTGTACATCAGCACTACGGTATAACAAAAAATACTACGTTGTGTAAAACCTCATAAGGTGTCCAAGGTCCATTTGAGAGATGTTAACAAGTGTTAACCTCTCTGAACAAACCACCATTTTGAAAATGACCAAGAAGGCCCTGGGGACAAGGTTGCTTCACTGATCTGACTCCAGAATTCTCCCAAGAAATTGGCTTGAAGTTGTCTAGGAGCCAAAAGGTGCACTTACATATATAGTCAAAAGGCATAACATCATCAATGACATCAGAAAACCAGAATAATAAAATTTATTATCAAAGGTCCTTAAAAAATATTAACAATACCGGTTACCTCTCAATCTCATTTCAACTGTTTTCAATTATAGTTTCCTGCAAATATTTTTCAAATTGATTGCATATTAGTCTTTATTCAGACGAGCAATACCTACCCCATGAACTGTCACTATGACAATAGTGAAGTGCATAATGTCAGCCAATGTTGAAATGACCATATCAGTCACATAATCGTTTTTTAACTTCTCTAATGCTCCAGCCCATGTTTGAGGCTCCTTGCCATCTTGAAAATCAGCATTACACAAGAACTCGAGCTTGTCAAAACCATTTTCCTGTCAAATTTAAAAAATAAATTTAAAAATCATGTCACATGAGCTGAACAAAAGAGGACCTCCAGGTAAACCTTGGGGTTAAACAATTTTGTACAAAAAATAATTCAGATTCCTGCTACTTGCAGTTTCACCATTATTCCTTTGACGTTTTGTCACAATTGACCGATAATCCTATGGTTTTGGTATGTCATCTAATGTCTATTATTTCGTGAAAAATCTTACATCCGGTCTTAGGAAGCCTTGAATCAGACAAAAGCTGTTTTAGTCTCAGGGAGGGCTGCTGATACGTGCAGAGTAGAGAATAAAAGAACTTTATACCCCTTCAGCTGTTCTCAAGTAGCAGGCAGTGTACGTAAACAACTTGCAGTTGCGTCATTTTTCCTTTGACGTTTTGTCATATTGACCGACAATCCTACGGTTATGGGTTGCTACATTTCTGAAGTTTGCTTGAAGCATTTGGAGCGAAGAGTTTATGGTACCAAAGTTTCGCATACAAACCTAAGCTTACATGTATACAATAAAAACAAAAATTTAGCTTCCCAAAACTACGCTTCAAATGCTCGTAACGCCTCCAAACTTTGGGAAAAGATTGAATTAAAACACATTGGCTGACTTCACAAAATCGTTGGATCGGTCGATGGAAGGAGAAAGCGGAATTCACGCTCACATGTGAGGAGAGGTTTAGTAAGCTTGTCTTACATGTCCGATTCACAACTGTGAAAATATCACTCTTTAGCTTTGGGATGGAGACGCTGCTAGACCTTTTTTTACTTAATAAAAGCAATGTTACTTCTCATATTAAGGAAGCTGTAACTTACAGCTTTGTAAGGAACTAACTTAAAATCGCTTTTAACTTACATCAATTTGATGATTCGCGAGGTATTTGAAGACGAGCGTCTTCACTTTCTCCCCGTCTATTCCAAGTTGACAGCCAGCTGCGGAGTAGAAACAATCGCCGTCCCCTCTTGGATTGAAGACGATAGAGAAGTTTAGCTTCTTTAGACATTTAGAAAGCTCCTTCATTCCTTCTTCACCCTTCATTTCTCCGTTGGTTTGCGATGCCATGTCTCAGTATTAAACGCTTGAAATTCGAGCTCTAATCTGGACTTTTGGCGGGAAAATATTCACTTTTCCCACGCATGTTTTTTAAACCCGCGACTTTGAGAACCCGCGACTTTGAGAACCCGCGACTTAAAAACCCGCGACTTTGAGAACCGCGACTTGAAACCCGCGACCCACGACTTGAAACCCGCGACCCGCGACCGCGACCCGCGACGATTAGTGCAACTCCAGCTCAACTACTTAACACGTGACTGTCCCGCTGTGTTTGTTTACGGTTATATTATTTCAAGTTCAAAATCGATCTTCGCTTTTCTCGCTATTTTCTGACTTTTCTATGGTACGAGCACTAATCAGTCAGCTTCATTTCATCTTATATTTTGCTGTGACCAAAATAAAACTCGAATCGGTACACAAATGCAAATAGATCTTCTCACAAACACGCCACTTGGAGCTTGCCGTATGTAGTCACTTTTAATTTAACGCTGATAAAAACAAACAGCCGCCAAAATAGATCACTTTCAACTTTAAAATTTGGGATGAAATCGTGGAGTCAATTGGAGTCAATTGGGTTTTTGAGAAAGTCTAAACCTTAATTAAATGAATGGATTTGGGTATTATTTGGCTTTTGACTCGCCGTTTTTGTATTGATCAAACCAATTTAAAATACGCATTATTACCGATGACTACAAACAGACATGGACGACAACAGTCAAACTATACCAAGCTTATACCACAATAATTTTTTTCAACGGGTCTACTCAAGTCTAAGAAAAACATTTCCTGGCCTATTATTAATAGAGGAATAAGGTATGTATTGTTTCCTTTCCATGCCTTTACATTAAAGCGAGGAAATCCTTGTGTAACTTTGACTAAAATATGTGCGTTCTTCGGAATTTTTCTTTGTGTGTATATCGTCCAAGCAATCCAGTTTTTCTTTTAAATCACACGCCGTCATCTCCATATAATTTACCTCTACCACTTGATCCCGAATTATGCTTTGCAATGGAGAAATAAAAATAATACTGGTGTAGCCTGTACCTCCTTGTCTTTTTTTTTCGCACACTGCACCCCATAACAAACAACTAAAAAACTCTTGCCGAATCCGGTTGGCAATACGGCCATTAAATTTTGCTGTTAAAAAGATGGCGCAATTTGCTATTTCTTGTTTTCAAAGTAAAAGCAAACCCTGCTTCGCTCAGCTCCGATACAACTTCGTTCAAACACGTTTCAAAATCTTTCACATGTTCTCCGAGCTCCATTTTGATCTTTTATCTTTGATCGCAAGTCACGCTCAAAATATTTTGCGCAAAAATTTGATAGCAACTTGTCAAACCTGTCACTCAAAGTGACCACACGCACCAATCAGGAGCCCCGTTCGTGGATGAACGGGTTTTTCAAAATCATGGGGTTTGCAGGCAAGCGTTCCCTCACCTCCCCACTCCCACCCCCATCCTCCAATTTTTTTGCTCTCGCCTCAATTTTCCCGCGGCCAGAATGCGAAAAAATTTGTTCGTACAGGAACGCTTGCTACGCAGGCTTATATCTGCATAAGAATGTTGTATGGGAAAGTGGTTTTGGCAAACACTTTGATCGATGTGACCTTTATCGATATTTCCACAAGAAAATTGAACACTTGGGTCAATGTCGAAGAGAAAACCTAAAAATTGTTCTTGGAACATCTCAAACTTTGGTGAAAATGCAAAGAATTGATAGAGAGCGGCAATATTATTGTCTGAAAGATTTCACTCTCAAGAGGTTCTGAGTTTGCAGAATATACAGCTGAGCCATTAGAAACATAGCATTAATAAATTATAGAACCAAGCGGTAAAATGGTCCATGGTAAAAAAGGCAGGATTTAAAGATGGTGAAAAGAAACAATCTGTCCATTGTTCCACAGAAAGGATACATTTATTTCTATGCTGTTTATGCGACCTAATACTGGAAAGCCGCGGGGGGGGCGGGGGGAGTTTATACCCATTTGACAAATACTCTCTAATTTATCAAATAGCGGCCTACAGACTCTCCAAACTTTACAGTATATATTATCCCTTAGAATACACTGTACGTGAATATACGCAAAGACATTATTTTTGCATAAAAACAAATTTGCATTGTCATCTTCAGGACCTTTTGTTCTGCTTTGCTTGTAATGCAGATTGTAAACTTTATTTACACACCTTTCTCCATGCTAGAGATGCACACATATTATAATCATACAAGAAGAATGTACAACAATTATTTACCAATTTCTTTTTGGCTTAATTTTGGGCACAAGTCGTGAAATGTTTTCTGATCACATGAGAGCTTAGAGATTGGAAGTCTGATGATCAGATTTTACCTCACATAATTTTTTTGAATTTTAAATCGATCTACATTTTTTTAAATCAGTTTTTCACTCCCTAGTAATGTAACATTGCCTTTTATATCTATTACATGTATTTGAAGCTAAAAAAAAACGTTAAGATCACTTTTACCAAATGATTTCACCAATTTTTCATATCAAAAACACATCCTGCTCATTCAAAGCCTTGGAGCTGACAGCAAACTTTGTCTGAGTCAGATAGGGGGTCTATCTATTTTTAGTGATAGTGTAATTATAGACAGTGCTATTTACTAATACATCAAACACAATGATAGTGTGTTTCAAAAAAGTTTATACCACTGCATACTGGTAACAAAGTTTTTTTGGATGAAATTCAAGTTGTTGTTAAAAACTCTTATATGTTTGATATATAATACAGGGCTCCAAAATTAAAAAAAAATTCTCAATTGCAATTTGCGAGTAATTTCAAAAATTTAGTCGCAAGTTCGAAAATTTTAGTCGCAAAAAAAAAATACTACTACTGGAACCTGAAATGAAAATGAGAAATTTCTGAGAAAGTCTGAAAGAGTGCGCCCGTGATACACTTCTTGGAAACCGCATTAATGAAGCATGAAATCGACGATTAAGTCACGCAACATTTAACGTGAATTTCGCAGGATTTTACAGATAAAATTACAACTACAAGTTACAAGTAAGACACAAGACTGTTGAATATAATTCCTTTATTAGCTAGGCCGTAAAACAGTCGCAAAATCGCGACTAATAGACAAATTTTAGTTTCGCAAATGCGCCCGATACAGGCGCAATTTCGAGCCCTGTAATAGTTATTGGACTGAGTGGAGTACATTAACAATAATTCAGGAGTGATTGGGTGAGTACCATAATTTCAAGTCAGTCTTGCTTGTAGTGCAACAACAATTTGAAATTATGAGCTTAATTATCACTGAATTATACAACACAAAGTCCAATAATATTACTATTATTAATTATTAATTACATTCAATAACAATATTTGAGATTAATGAGAGATCTATGTGAATTTTATTCTACTTAAAATGTCAGGGATTTTTTTCTAATAGTTTGCAACCAGTAGAGAAACAGCCCAAAGAAACCATTTCAAGTGCACCAGATTGATGTGCGTGCAATGTAGCTGTCCAGTTACAGCTCTCCAGTTACAAAAAGTTGTTATTGGATAGCTGCAATTTAACATCCATGTGACTGTGTGCCAAAGTTATTACGTAAGAAATAGACACGTGGATGACCATAACAATCAAGAATTTTGTTACTGATATGATTAATTACAATATAGTGCCACATAAGGCCTCAATAAAGGACTGCCTGGCTGTCCTGACCTGGACCATTCTGGATAGTCACCATCTCCCATCATCATCCCTGTCCATGGTATATGGTAAAATTGCAATCCCAATTGTGTTAAATAAGCCAAAAACATAGCCATGAACACATCAAACATCTGACAGGTACAATAGACTGTTAAAAAGCTTACATTCAAAATGCAAGCAAACAGCTAGGTACATACATGTATAGAGTCTTAATGTTACTCCATGATTCACGATAATGTGATAAAAAGGTCAAGCCCTTGATCCATATCCATGTGCATGAAAGCAACTGTATCTGTTCAGCTTTCAGAGAAAAGCAACCAAGTTTTTAATCAGTCCACTGTGATTATTTTTGGCCTTATACATTTTAAACAATTTTGTATTATTCAAGATGGTTTAAATAACATTACAAACGTCATTATAAACAAGACAGAGGCTTGCATTTACATGCTTTCAAAGTGGTGTGATGTCCTGTGCTGCAATGCAGACTGTGTGTTATTAATTAAAAGCAGGTATTTTCATTGTTCTTTAACTGTTGTTTTACAGCTATTGTTAGTTTCTTAGAGGCACAAAATCCACCTCCAACACCAAATTCAGAATGTAATAGCATGAATACAGCTGCCAAGCATTTGAAAGCCACGCTCAACCTTGTCATCAAGAAAGATGCCCAGTGTAAACCAAACCAACACTGTACAGGTGATTATATGTTAAATTCATTATTAAGTTATTGGCTGCAGCCGCACTTGGTGAGTTAACTGAGGTGGGTTATTTTTTTTTAGAAACCTGGTTAAAATTCCCAAATAAAATAACTTGGTGAAAAGGTATTTGTAATGAAATAACCAAGTTTATTTTTCTGAGTGGCCACACTTTAGAAGGTTGAACTTTGAATGTGAAAGATCATGTTATCATTTGCCATATTCTTTATTTTTTTTGTGACATTGTTAAGTTTCTATTCATCTGATGGGAACGAGGAACAAGATGAGCCCGCCAAAGCATCTGCCGAGCAGCAACAACAATGGCGAAGGCAGCAAGAGCGGCACAAAACAATAGGATAAAATAATGAATGAAAACAATGCCTTGGCATGTGCATTTTACATTTTGGTATTCCCTGTAAAGCAAAATCGTCAAAATTAATGATCAAATTATAGGTTTTGTGGAGAACTTAACCACATGACGGTTTTACTTTCTCTATTTGAAATTGAAAGTCGTCCCTACGAATTCAACAGGGAGCCAAAAATTACTGCGTTAAAGCAAAGATGATTGACAGATCGGGAAAGTTAACCTGCAATAACTACCTATATGTAGCGAGGTGGTTTGGAAAAACCTAACTCCGTTAAAACAATCTATTGTTCTTAATTTCCATGGGAACCGCTAACACGGTTTAAATTCAGTGAATGCCAAAAATACGCAGCCCCATCAGGAATTTTGTTAAACCGGTTAATTTTGATTAATTAATTGGAAATAACCCACCCCGCCCGGTTAACTACTCTAGTGCGGCCACAGCCATTATCTTGTAACATGTTTTAGTCGTAATAATAATAAACTATTTTTTACTGCCTCTGTTATAATGATTAGCAAACACTTCAAAATATAAGTACATGTTATAATTTTATAAACATGTACAATCAGACCGAGATATTTAAATAAATTCGGTGAATGCCAAAAATAAGTGGCCGCATCAGGAATTTTGTTAAACCAGTTAATTCTGATTAATTAATTGGAAATAACCGGGTTAACTGACTGCCTCGCTTAATGGAAGGTGGGTGCCTGGGGTATCCAGGGGCTTCCACTGTGGCCAGCCAGCCCCTAGATAAATACTGCCCACATGGCTGGCAAATCCCCGCAACACAGCCATGAGCCCCATTCCAGGCACCCGTCACACTGATTGAATTAGTGGAAGGAAAAAATAGAGGGTGGGTTGGGGGAATGCTTTAGACAACCGCTACAATAACCGCTATGAAACCATTCGAAAACTGGAAGATCCTAGCTGAGACGAAGCTGCAATGTTCCACTTGAGCCTGCACTATAGAGTTTGACCGCTGACTGGAAGCATCTGCTAAGCTTGTGGTGGTAACTTTGTTAAATTGTCATTTAACTAAATTTAACCGACTGCCTTGCTTAAATGGAAGGTGTGTGCCTGGGGTATCCAGGGGCTTCCACTGAGGCTAGCCAGCCCCTAGATAAAATACTGCTTCCATGGCTGGCAAATCCCTGCAACCCAGCCATGAGCCCCCATTCCAAGCCGTGGAACTCTCAGAGCTGACGTAGGCTCAGATAGACCCGAAACAAAAATACCTGTTAAGTGAGCTGGCTTGCTGCGCCTACATTAGTTTATGGTGCTGACTGGAGTGCGAATGTATATCTGGTACACATTGCTAGACCATCTATCCAGAGTTTTGATGAGGTGATCAGGTAAGACCACGAGAGGCTGCAGAAGTGGCCGTGCCAACACAGAAGCTATGGCCAGTAAAACAACCACTGGGACTCCAGCAGAGGAGAGAATAGATTGAATGGTGGATGACAGCCATTGGTGGTTTAATGGGGTGCCATCTGCGAGGAGAAAAAGTAGGCCAGGAGTAGAACCACTGAGATGTACTGTGTTAGGGTAGATATAGCAACCTTCACGGAAGAATTTCATCTTTGAGCACTTAATATAGATCCTGAAGTTGCGAGGATTAATCAAGGAATCTGCTTGGATATCGCTGACAGTCAGATAAATGTCTGGATTAAATGGAGAGTTAACGGTAAACTCCCCCTCTCGTAGGAAGCCAAAGAACCCGAGACAGCAGGCAGCCCAGAGCACTGTATGGTCGTGGTTAGAAAATTCAAAAGAACTGCAAATAATCTGCATTAGATCACTTGTGATGGGTTGGCGCTTTCTCTGATTTGAGCCTTGGACTGGCCCTTTATTCCCCTCAGTATGCCTTGTACATGTACAATGTAGCTGAAAGCAACCAACCAAAAGGTCAGGCAGGTCCTCATCGATGTGAAGTAATCGAATTGCTGAAAGGTAAACCTTTATGGATGAGTGGTGAAGGGTATCTGCAAGAAGGGAGCAGAAACGTATGAGCATCTCTTCGCTGGCTGGAAGGACTGATCCGGATGGGGAGAGACGATTGTCCTGAGTGCAAAATGCTTGGAAGCGACGTTGGGCTGAAGAATAATTTTTCTGAGTAGAAGGAGCAAGACCACCAGTCAGGTAGAAATGGCATTTATCCATCAGATTAGGTCCAGATCCAAGAGCAGCTGCCATGGGATCTGGATCTGATTGGGGTCTGCACGAGGAGCTAACTGGTGGAAGCGCTGAAACTGGAAATGTGACAATGAGTCAGCAATGGGGTTACACTTCCCACTAACTGAGGAGGCAGTGAAAGAAAAGAAAATGGAAATGTGACAATGAGTCAGCAATGGGGTTACACTTCCCACTAACTGAGGAGGCAGTGAAAGAAAAGGAGTAACGTGCTGCTAGAAGGCAGAGATAATGAACCAGGGCCATGATGGTAGGGGCTCTTGAAGTGCGTGACCACAGGATTGCTACCACTGAGCTGTTGACCCATAAGAAGTTGACCCTTTTTGAAGCCCACCGAGGACCCTCGAGGTACCCTTTGTACTCAATTGATTGGGAGGCTTGAGATGAGAGCCACGAGCCTGA
This sequence comes from Dendrophyllia cribrosa, assembly GCA_024195265.1. NCBI lineage: Eukaryota > Metazoa > Cnidaria > Anthozoa > Scleractinia > Dendrophylliidae > Dendrophyllia > Dendrophyllia cribrosa. The sequence goes on from JAJLRJ010000001.1 coordinate 37,327,704, forward strand.
GAACCATTGGCACTGAAACATGGCTCCATAACCCAGTGCCCCAGAGGCATCAGATGAGACCTCAAAATCGGGCAATGGGGCCCATTGCGGGTACTGAAGAAAGCTGCAACCATTCCATGATTGGAAAAACTCTTGCTGCCAGGTTAGGTCAAGAAAGAACTCACAGTTAAGACGAATTGGATGGTCATCACAAGAAAGGCACACAACAAATTAATCATACAGTGCAAGAAAGAGCGACCTTGGGGTACGACCTTGCATGCGTGTTGAAGATGACCTATTAGAGACTCCAGTTCTTTCCGTCTACAAGAACTATTGTGTGACCACTCTTCAGCAAAGCAGTTGTTCTGTCAAACTTTTTCTTAGGTAGACATACTGTAAGTTTATAGAATCCAGTTCAATGCCAAAAATAGTCAGGCATGTAGACAGCCCTTCCCGTTTGTCTGGGTGGAGAGGGATGCCGAGCTCAGAGAAGCAGTCAATAGACTTGTCCAGATTGCGTTGACAAATAGAAGAGCCAGGAGGACCAAGAGTGTGGAAGTCATCCAAGTAATGCATCAGAAAGGTGACATCGTGATTCTGTTTGACAATCTACTCAACAAAGTCTGCTATGCAGGTGAAGATGTATGATGCTGACCTGATAACAAAAGGAAGGACCATGTCTACATAGAAGGCGCCATGCCAATTCATGCCCAATAACTGACGATCCACTGGATGAACTGGCACAATGCGATATGCATTGTGGAATCAAATTTTGCCATCAGGGAACCCCGACCAAAATGCATGATGCCCTCAATGATGTCGTCTACGTTCATGTACTGCAGGGAGTAATCTGTGCTAACAATACCATCATTGACACTTATAGCCAACAGGGCTGGACAAATCCAAGATGAGATCCCATTTTCCTGGCTGATTGTGTTTGGGGATGACCCCAAAATGGCTCACGTGGAGACTAGGAAGAGGATGCTGAGGAAATGGGCCTGCCACCCTGCCCATTTGAACTTCGGACTTCGGGTAGTCGTCGATGACCTGGGGATTGAGGAGGGCAGAGGACATATTCCCCGAGGCAGACTTCAAGGAAATACTGTGATTGGAACCCAGCTGAAAGCCATGGCAAAGACAAGGACCATGTAAGCAACTTTGCCCGGGCCAGGTTGATGACGGAGTTCATGCTGCAATGTGTCCACGAAAATGGGAGTGAGCTGCGATACTGGTCTCGAAGGACATACTGCACAGGGTTGGTTGTTATCCTGGAGGAGATCCCTGGGGAGGACTGAGGAGGACAACGGAAGGGGTTGGTTGGTAACTTTGAAGGGCAGTCCTTGCTGCTGAGAAACTGAAACATGAGAAGAATGCAACTGTAATGGAGAAACTTTAACTTACACTGTAAGACCCAACGTGAAAGGAGTCAAAACTATGTACAGATGATGTGGCTGGCCTAGAAGGGCTAGCGAAGGCGGCATTCCCCCTTTGGCTGTGGTTGGAAGCGGGACCATGCTCTGTGCGCTGGGCAGTGAGAGCAGTGGATGCTGAGGTGGTCCCTGTTGCACATTTCACATGAGTGACGAAATCTGCAGTGGCCGAAGGGCCAGCAACAGTGCCCATCGTTCCAAGAGTGGCAGTGTTGGCTGGACTGGGGGTTGCCAGAAGACACCGGGGCTTCAGCTGGTGCTGTGGCGGATATGGTTGATGCGCCTGATGCAACTGACAGGGTAGCGGTCGATCTGGTGTGAAAATTGTATAGGTCTGGATGCATGCAAGACCAGTCAGTAGATCCCCTAATAGCAGCTTCCTTCCTAAATGTGGTGCCATAATTGAGCAATGACTTGTCAGAGAAATGCCTCGCTGTCTGAATGATAAGTAACTTGTACTGGTTGAGATCTTTCCAGTGAGATGGGAATGAATGGCAAAGAACCATGCAAAAGATTGTGAAGGCTTCTATCCAAGTGACAATGTCCACTATTTTGACAGCCCACTTATTGGTTTGCGACACCACTAGCTTTCCTTCCAAAAAGGCTTTGGGTTCAATCTCTTGGGCATGCATGTTGTCTGGAAGTAAGTCAGCCAGGTCTATGAACAGGCCCCCCGTAATTTTGGCCACAAGCTTGTAGGGAACTGGAGCATAGCCTGGTCCAAAAACAAAGTCTTTGTTAAAACTGGGAGGAATGAAGGAAGCAGCTGCGGCCCCACTTGAAAAGCCCCCAACCATTAATGGCGGATTTTACGGCAGACATGGCAGGGAGACGAGAGGGGGTCCCCAGAGAAGGAGAGCCTAACGTGCTATAATTTGAAATGAAAGTCACGTAATAATGGTGGTACCTGACGTCGTGGATGCTAAGCAAGGAGTGGGGGAGCTCGAGGATGACGGCGACTGTATTGAAGAAGCCGAGGTAAGTGAAGACGCAGCCATATTTGTGTTCCCGCCCACATGGTCCTAAAGGGAAGACAACAGGGAAGGCAATGAATCCACAAGAGCCCTGGAGATTGCCTAAGCAAGCGAGTTGTCGTCGGGAGAGGGACGGTTTGAGACGATGATGAAACTGGTGTGTTAGCCGGAGGTGTTGTTGAAAAGCCGCTTTTAGGACTAGATGTGGTAACTGGCGATGACATTGTTGACCGGCTGTTGTTCATCATTTGCATCAAATTGTGTATGCATTGAAGACTTGCGTGCCGTTAGAGAATAAATGCAGGGGAAAAATCTCACCGTAAAAATGCCGCTGCTATGAGAGAAGAACAGACAAAATGAACACTTAAGACAACTGCTACAAAACTGCTTAAAACTGCAAACAACCGCTACAAAAACCGCTATGAAACCGCTCAAAAACTCGAAGATCCTAGCTGAGACGAAGCTGCCACGTTCCACGTGAGCCTGCACTAGAGAGTGCAGTGCTTGACCGCTGACCGGAAGCGTTTGCTAAGCTTGTGGTGGTTAACATTGTTAAATTGTCATTTAACTAAATTTAACTACTCTAGTGAGGCCGCAGCCATTATCTTGTAACATATTATTTTTAGTCATAATAATAATAATATTTTTATTGCCTTTGTTATAATGATTAGCAAACACTTCAAATAAGTACATGTTTATAATTTTATAAACATGTACTGTCAGACTGAGATAATTAAATGATCACCTTGCCTGACCATCATTGATTGACTTACTTAGTAGGTATCTACTGACAGAGCTCTAGAAATAGAAATTGAAATTGGTGAACTATTTAATTTTGAAACTTTCCCTGATTGTTCCCTAGCTACCATGCATTGTTTTAAAAAATGCAGTAAAAAAAGACAGGTTACTCTGCTCACGAAAGAGATGTGATATTTTGTTCTAAGTTACCCTATTTATCCCTGCAGTACTGCCAGCTATCACACACATGCTTATTTGATCAGTTCAAGACATAAATTTGTCCCAAATACAAGCTGTTAGTTCATACTGTTTATAGACATCACCGTTTTGGCTTCTTCATCGACAAATTTGATTCCTTAATTGTTTTTATTGCTGCGGTAGCAAACACTTCAAATGAATAATATTATCGGGGGAAAAGGTGCTAATATTTATAAAATGTACTGTCAGACCAAGATTATTAAATGATCACCTTGCCTGACCACTTATATTAGCAATTTCTGTGTTTGACTTTACAACAATACATTTAGTTATATTCAAACTGATTCTACCATTTCCTTTATGTTGTTTTCTTTTTCTTTCAACAGGAGTAACATGTTCTTGGTCAGGTGGAGGTTTTCTTGAATTAGATCTGCATCACTGCCAACATCCAGTCTACTATCATCTTCTTTTAAAATACCCTGATGTTGGTATTTCTACTAAGAATATTAATGTGTCACAGGGGCATGAACAGACACTGTTCAAACAACAATTTACAACTGTCAAGATCAAAGTGACTAAACTGAAATGTACAGACAATAGAGTAACAACAACTGTAAGTACAATTTATAGAGCAGTTTTCAGTTGAGTGTCGTAAAACCAAAACCGAAGTAATTACTCTGGCCAATCACAACAGGTGCAGACAATCCAATGAACCAATCAGAACTCAAAGCAAATACAAGTAGGCACTGCCACCAAGCGCGGGAAAATGCATGCAAGTTGATTTAAGTTCTGATTGGTTGAGAAAGAGGGACAACATTTTTCAGCCAATCACAAAGCATAAGCAATGCAAAACCAAAGCAATCGCAAAATTACTTTCATTCGACACTCAATTGAAAACCACCTTAAAGAGGTTATTCAGTGAAAAGTTGTGTGATAACTTGAATCACATACCCTGCGAGCAGAGCCTCTTTCGATCCTCCTAGAAAAATCGGGAGGAGGAAAGAGACTCTGCTACCTCCTCCCGATTTTTCTAGGAGGATCGAAAGAGGCTCTGCTTGCAGGGTATGAATCACATGGCCACTTACACTTTGAATGAACACATTAAACTGTTTTTCTGAAGTGAAACATCGGTCAAGTAACTGACATGATAAGTATGAAATTTGCTAGAATTCATTAATTCGCTCTTGGGAGGAAGCGTCAAACTGTTTTGACGTAATTAATTATAATTTTTATTTTGTCTACTCTCAGCCATTTGAGAGTAAAAGAGACCAGTGTTGATGACCACTGTGTCAATAATCTGGGTCACAGACGTGAGTATAAACGTCTAAAACCTGCCTTTATATGAAGAAATAGTTTGTTCCCATAATTGCTCATCGCAACAGGTTTCACATCACAGTCATGCAGAGACATTGTTGATATTACAGTCATCTGTCCGAAAAAAACTCTGGTCAGACTAAAACTGATATAATTTCAAATAATTGTTTATTTTGGGTAATACAATAGTGTCACGCACCCCTTCCTTTTGCCTGTATTTCCTGGCTTGCTTGACCATCCCTCCTGAAGATCCCCGCAGGATTTCCTTGCCTTAAAAAAATGAACTATGTTGTTATTTAATACTGTTGTTAATGATAACACTGCAGACATCCAGTGCACAGCTCAGGTAGCTGTCGTCTTGAATTATTGTAAACCCCATCAGTGGAGTCCCAGTAGCAGATAGTTGGGGTAGAAGGAAAATTTTGTCCTCATGCATTGATTTCATCCATTTAAATTTCCTCATCCTTGGTCTCCAAGGATGCATAAATCCGAGTGAAACAAGCAAGTCAGTTACTCTGCCTCATTCAAAGTCAAGACAAGATTGAGCACTGTGTTCTTCTGTCTGGAAGAGCTAGCATGTGTCTGTGTACTTTTTAATTACATGTATCCTATAATCACACAAGGTTAGGCCTATGAAAGTTGATAGAAAGGTTATGACAGACCTGCACGGACTCCCCATGTGGCTTTTTAGGTCGCATCGCATGGTCACCTTCAAGTTATATTTTGCTCTAACAAGCATGTCTTTGCGGGATTTTCCTCTTTTTTGAAGGAGATTATTGGAGGTTTTTCAATAATTGTTTTCAGCAAAGGCTGATTTTGTATAAAGCTCCCATGTTCCATCAGTATTTGTTTTAAATTTTTAACTGCCGGATGGTCAGAAACATCATTTCTTAAATTGGCTATTTCGTCATTGTTGTTTACAGAGGGGGGTGAAGGTGAATAGGGGTCAGCAAATCTGTTGATCCGTGCTAATTTTTAGCAAAATCCGCCAATCCGCATATATTTTTACAAAAATCCGAATCCACAAGGTTTTTTTCTCTTGCCGTACTGTTACAGACATGAGCACCTTAGAACATTCAGTAACATAACGGACATTAAATAAATACCTGTCATGAAATTAGCCTACTGTTTTATATCCGCACTTGGCGCCCAAATCGAGTAGTCATTCCTAACAAGAATGTGGACCCTCTATTGAGTTCTGAAACGTCAGTTTCCGTCTCCTCCTTGTCAGAGCTGCGGTTATATTTAGTCACCTAATCGTCAGCATCACCAGCATCTCTGTCACAAATGAAGAATGATCCTCGCAGTTGTGAACGCAATTTAAGCAATTGCAAAAAGAAGCCTGAAAAACCTGAACCCCGTTGAAGTCCTGAATTTTTTTCAGGCTTCTTTTCGCAATTGCTTAAATTGCGTTCACAACTGCGAGGATCATTCTTCATTTGATTTCATTTCCGCAGTTCATATATGATTTATTTCATATATATATCATTTCACACTCACTTTTTTTCACGGGAACATATGAACCTACAATTGACCTGCTCCCAACGTCAGTGGCTTCATAGCTCAGTTGGTAGAGCATCGCACCGGTATCGCGAGGTCACAGGTTCGAACCCCATTGAAGTCCTGAATTTTTTTCAGGCTTCTTTTCGCAATTGCTTAAATTGCGTTCACAACTGCGAGGATCATTCTTCATTTGATTTCATTGCCGCAGTTCATATATGATTTATTTCATATATATCATTTCACTCTCTGTCACAATCGGGCATCTCATCTAAACACTCCGCCCTACTTGCCGTACTTGCAGGACTTGCAGCTACTCCGGACACATCCACTGTCTCTGAGATGTGCAGATGCCTTTGGTAGATTATCTCTGACATAGTTCCATGTCGTGCCATTGTAAGTTGTTTCCTGACGATTTATTTTCTGCCTGACTGCAGCTCCATATGTATGTGAGTAGTTGCGCATTTCTTCAACTTCCCTTTCTGACATCTTTACATTTGGAAGCGGGGGAATGGATGGCAGGCAAGGAAGCGTGATGTCATGCTCTGGCTCTGGATACCAAGAGTTTTTTTCACTTGTAAAGTAATAGTTCATAGTTTCCTTTATTGTGTTCCCAAAGTCTCGACAATATTCGTTCTTGGATAATAATAAAATGATAGGCATGCATGGCTCTCTGCGTGATGTTGTGTACATTTTTAGGAATGCTGCCTAGTTATTTTTTGCCCTTATGAGCTTGTCCTTAAGAGATTGTCCTCTTTTGTAGGATATAATTGGCCTATTTTTTAATATGCTGTTCAGCGAAGGCTGATTTTGTATTAAGTTCCAGTTTTCCATCAATATATTTTTTAGGTTACCCACCGATGGATGGTATGTCATAACAAAGGGCAAGATTTGTTTTTTTGTAGAGCCGACTGTCTTTCGGCGAAGTTGATTTCTGATAACATTGTCTGTATCATTTTGCGGGGATATCTGCGCGTAATGAGGCATGGTTTGAAATTGGAGATACTTTCTTCAAACGTTGTTTCAGAAGAGTTTTTTCTCAGTAGTCTGTCTGAGTGCTTCGCCTTTTATAAACCTCTTTTCACACCTGGTGGATGGCTCGAGGTAAAGTGTGTATACTGAAAGGTTTCAGTAACAATAATACTAGTTAGCTGAAGGTCCCACAGAGTTAGCCTACACACTAAAGCTTAGTTTATAAAATAACATGAATGTTATGGAAAAGCGAGTTTTTCTTTCATTAAAGCAAGTTGCTCCTATCAACGATTAGAAAGCCAACTGGGCACACGAAGGGTCATGAAGTGTATGTTAGATGCGAGCGCGAGACGCGAAAAAACAGAAAGGAGATACATCCTCGCGCTCGCGCGCGTCCGCAATGCTCTAAGATCAAAATGTTTGCTGCTGACATTCAAAACCTGCTGTCATCAGCACATCGTGTATCAAATTTTTTTATTTGAGTTACGTTTTCAAATCAGTAAGAGGACCTATAGGATCCTACAGGTCCTTGAAACGTACAGATACCATGTATAAATCTAAGGTTAATCCCCACTATGACCACTATTGTGTACTTATCATTAAAGAAATTTAATCTAAAGACATCAGAAGTCTCGTAGTATAAAAAATAACAATCCATATTTACCTCACATGCTCACGTAGTTTCACTTAACGCTAATGGATGCAGCACCGAAACTTTTTTTTTCAAGGAAGTCATCGCAGTTGGCACCTTCTCGGTAGGAAAATGCCACGCAATCGATCGTCTTTGTCTCGACGACCTGACCCTCTATTTTGACCATGCCGATGGTACACGTGGTGAGGACAATCGCTTTTTGTCTGGCCGGAAACCGGGATCCTGGGGTACTAAAGTGCTCTGGAGTCCGAAGGCCAAAGATCTGATGATCTATTAATCTAGTTGTTCTAAGGTCAGACAGAAGAATAAATTGAAATAGACCGCTAAGTTAAGTTCCATGATTCGCCCTTCAAAACAAACAAAATCCATAATCCACGCTGAAATATTGAAGAAATCCGTGATCCGCTGAGTGTCAAAATCCGCCAATCCGTATAATATATCCTCAAAATCCGAAATCCGAGCAGTTTTTTTAGCCAAATCAGTTGACCGGCTAACCTATTCACCCCCCTCTTTACAATGTTTGACGAATGCATTCTTTTGAGAGGTTGCCTACTTAGTATACATGTTTATTCATACTGGCTGAGAGAACGTTTGTTGCCCTTTTTCTTTGGATCTCAAGTCTTCTTTTGAAACCTAATGCACTGGTCAGCGGAATTACCAAGAAATTGAAAAGTTTACAGACGAGTGATCTATCGAGCAAGCGAGCAAGTGACTTTTGGTTCCACTGCCATGATACCTCATTAACTATGCTTTGCTTTTTCACATGTTAAAATGAATTTAATTTCCATGTTTTATTTGTATTAGGTAATGTTAGAAACATGCGTTGCACGTGTCTGTTTGCCACAAAAACTGATGGATAACCAGACATTTTGTGTGAGGATGCAGAACTGCCCAGGTATGCTGGATAGCAGTTTCCCTCAAGTAATTAGTTGTTTGAAGGAGGGAATTTTTTTATTAAAATAAAAAATAGTGCTTACAGTCAAACCGGATGTTCTTTTGCAGGCAACTTAATTTGCAAACTTCTGCCGCAACATTGGTATTTTGATTGACAGTTTGCTTCGAGCAAGTTGGAAGTTGCGCGAGCAAGTTGCAACTTTCGCAAGCAAGTTCCTATTTCAAAATGTTGTCTGTTGCAAAGTGCAAATTTTATGAAAACACGTCCTCCTTCAGTTATGGCTCATGTATATCGCAATAATACCACCTCGGTTGAGAAAAGAGAGAGAATTACTGCCTTGTGGTCATCTGGTGTAAAAAAAGAACAAATCGCAGGCATTGTTGGATTATCAAGGCAAACTGTATCCAATATTGTAAACAGATTTTTGTAAAACAGGACATATTTTCCCGGTAAACCTGGCTAGAAGGAACAAACAGTTTCAACTCCTGACATCGTCGAGTTTATGGAATACTGCAAGGTAACCAAACCAAGTACTTTCAATTCAGAAATCCAGCAACTGACAACAAGTTTGAAATAGGAACTTGCTCACAAAATTTGCAGTTCGCTCGCGTAACTTCCAACTTGCTTGCGCACAACTTCCAACTTGCTCAAAGCAAACTGTCAATCAAAATGCCAAATAGACAATGTTGCAGCGGAAGTTTGCAAAGTTGCCCGCAAAAGAACATCCGGTTTGACTGCAATTAATACAATACAGTTCTAGATGCTTTACAATCAGTTAAAAATACATGTAAGAACTACATTTTGTATTGTCTAGTGAAATCTAATATCTAAAAATAATTATGCATGAATAATATTGCTAAAATTATAATCATTATATATTGCTAATAATATAAGAAATACAAGTTACTAAAAAGCGAGCCAAAAAACAAATTTTTTTTTTTAAAATATATGTCTTTAGCTTGTTCTTAAAATAACATGTACATGTAGTGAATGATGCACAAGATCTAACATCACTGGGGAGCTTACTGTATTCTATAAAGATGGCGCTGCTATAGAAAAGGCCCTGTCACCAATTTATCATTAATTTTTATATTGCTAGCGGGGACATGTAGCAGCTGATATGAGATGAAGATCTGAGACATCTAGATGGCTTGTAGCATTCTAAAATATTACGTACTAGATAACAAGGAGCAAGGCCATTCAAGGCTAATGTCACTATAAATTAAATGCACTTTACATAACAATGCCCTGGTCGACAGGTATAGCCAGTGAAGTTCATACAATATACGTAATTAAGTGATTGTATTATAGGTGTTATGTGATCATGTTACAAAAAAATGTAATCAAATGTTATCGTTCTGATATATAGTACACTATCCAAACTGCTATTGTATATATTGTTCCGTGGATGATTGATTAAGAATGAGAAATAAATAAGTTTATTGTTCCATAATTTGAAACAATTCCTAAATGATCCATATGTGAAACGTAGGTCTCTACCCAACTTTTAACCTAAAACAACCCCCAAAATCTCTCCATTACCAAGTAATTTATAGGAACAGTCTTATCCTAATAGTCAGCACTTGAGCTCCTGTCCACTAACAAAAGATACAAAAACACACTTCCCAATTTTTAAAGTGCACCTAAACCCCAATTTTTGTTTTCTTTTAATCAACTTGATGTACGTTGAAAAGTCGAATAGTGAAATATTTCTTGTTTTTAACGTCGCATTATGAGTTATAGAGATTTGAATTTACTAAATGCTAATTAGATGACGTCAAATGCAGACTTGTTTATTATACAACTACTTGTTTCCACCTCCAAGTAATATTTTTTTTATAAATCAATTGACTATAAACAGTTTTTATTAGTATGTCTTAAATTGATTATCCTTAAACTGTGAACTGCGTATTGTAAATTGAAGTAGAAATAATAATGGTAAAGTCTGCATTTGACGTCATCTTAATAGCATTTTGTAAATTCAAATCTCTATAACTCACTAACGCGACGTTGAAAACAAGAAATATTTCACTATTCGACTTTTCAACGTACATGAAGTTAATTAAAAGAAAAAAAAATTAAGGTTTAGGTGCACTTTAAATGTCCATGGGACATGGGACTTGAAAACAATTGACCATGACAAACTTATATCAACTCAGTCTATGACAGCTGTGCTTAAACTGAATTAATTCACCTGAAATGGTCCTTTACTTAACCTAAAGTAATAGCCACACATCGGAGTAAAACCTCTTTCATTTACATAGTCACGGTACAAATGCACAATGAAAATTTCACTGATAATGCATGTGCATTTTCAAAATAAATAAAACAGGACTCAGATGGTGTTAGATGTTCCTGGAATAAAAAAAGATTTCAAATTATTTTAAAAATTTCAACTTGGGGTGCAGCTTACCCTTGAGTAAGGCTTATCTGCCGGTTTTTATGGAAATAATTTGACAAATTTTGTAGTTTTTTATTGCTACTGTACATGTTGCATTATATTAGGTGTTCAGTGCAAGTGTTATTACCGTGAATACATTAATATATCAGTTTACATTGTGCTTATGTATTTTTTTTAACATTTCTGGTACATGTAGGATTTAATGCAAGTGCTCATCACTACACACCATGTGGATACAAGCCAACAAGTGAGTTGATTGTTTTATTTACTGAAACTTAAACTGTGAACTATATAGAGAAGCTCCTGAACATGGACATTTGGAGTGAAGCAACTTACATGTAATAGTTAACTATCATTGCAAGTGGTTTTGAATGGTCGTGGCATGGCATATATGATATATAAATTTTACAAAGAGAGCAAATTAAACGCTGTATCCTGAAAAGTTCAGACTGGATTTTAAAATCAATCTGCTTCTACTTCTGCAGGTTTGTTTTATGGTTTCCACTTCAAGCTTTTCTTTCCTTATGGAAATAATTTTGTGCATTTTCTGTTAGGATAACATACAGTAGTTTTCCCATAACTTACTTCTTGTCAGTAATCAATCCTGTAAGTGATGGTGACATGTCTCTTGATATTAAAATATATTAGGTCCTGCCACAAAACAGCCTTCAAGTACTACTAGTGCTTCCACAGGTTTGTTTTATATTTCAATTGGTTTTTTCTCTTATATGCTAAAGACATAGTTTTCTCATCAATTAACTCCTTGTAATCAAACCTGTAAGTAATGTTGACATGCCTCTTTGATGTTATATATTAGGTCCTCGCACAAATCAGTCTTCAAGTGCTTCCACAGGTTTGTTTTAGTTCTGACTTCTACTTCAAGTGGTTCTTTCTCTTGCACTTAACTCCTTGTAATCAAACCTATAAGGAATGTTGACATGCCTCTTTGATATTATAATTATATTAGGTCCTCACACAAAACAGTCTACAAGTGCTTCCACAGGTTTGTTTTAGTTCTGACTTCTACTTCAAGTGGTTCTTTCTCTTGCACTTAACTCCTTGTAATCAAACCTATAAGTAATGTTGACATGCCTCTTTGATATTATATATTAGGTCCTCACACAAAACAGTCTACAAGTGCTTCCACAGGTTTGTTTTAGTTCTGACTTCTACTTCAAGTGGTTCTTTCTCTTGCACTTAACTCCTTGTAATCAAACCTATAAGGAATGTTGACATGCCTCTATGATATTATATATTAGGTCCTCACACAAAACAGTCTTCAAGTGCCTCCACAGGTTTGTTTTAGTTCTGACTTCTACTTCAAGTGGTTCTTTCTCTTGCACTTAACTCCTTGTAATCAAACCTATAAGGAATGTTGACATGCCTCTTTGATATTATATATTAGGTACTCACACAAAACAGTCTTCAAGTGCTTCCACAGGTTTGTTTTAGTTCTGACTTCTACTTCAAGTGGTTCTTTCTCTTGCACTTAACTCCTTGTAATCAAACCTGTAAGTAATGTTAACATGCCTCTTTGATATTATATATTAGGTACTCACACAAATCAGTCTTCAAGTGCTTCCACAGGTTTGTTTTAGTTCTGACTTCTACTTTAAGTGGTTCTTTCTCTTTCACTTAACTCCTTGCAATCAAACCTGTAAGTAATGTTGACATGCCTCTTTGATATTATATATTAGGTCCTCACACAAAACAGTCTTCAAGTGCTTCCACAGGTTTGTTTTAGTTCTGATTTCTACTTCAAGTGGTTCTTTCTCTTGCACTTAACTCCTTGTAATCAAACCTGTAAGTGATGTTGACATGCCTCTTTGATTTAATGATATTATATGTTAGGTCCTCACACAAAACAGTCTTCAAGTGCTTCCACAGGTTTGTTTTTACATTTGATTATAGTTTTGATTTCTACTTCAAGTGGTTCTTTCTCTTGCACTTAACTCCTTGTAATCAAACCTGTAAGGAATGTTGACATGCCTCTTTGATATTATATGTTAGGTCCTCACACAAAACAGTCTTCAAGTTCTTCCACAGGTTTGTTTTTACATTGATTAGTTTTGATTTCTACTTCAAGTGGTTCTTTCTCTTACACTATTTTTTTTTCCATCACTAATTAACTCTTGTTATCAAAACTACGTGTATATTAAGTAATTTTTACCTTTCTCTTGCACTAACATAGTTTTCCAAGTTGTAAAACATGTCTCTTGATATTATAATGTTTTATATTAGGTCCTCACACTATAAAACAGCCTACAAGCACTACTAGTGTTTCAACAGGTTTGTTTGAGTTTTGATTTTTTCTTTAAGTGGTTATTTCTCTTACACTATTACACAGTTTTCCCATCTTTTAAGAAAAGACATGCCTCTTTGATAAAATTATTGTAATATATTAGGTCCTCCCACAAAACAGCCAAAAAGTGCTTTCATGGGTTTGTTTTCAATTAGTTTTGATTTCTACTTCAAGTGGTTCCTTCTTTTCTGCTAACATAACTTTTTTGGCTTTTACTGATTGTAGTCAAACCTGTAAGTAATGTTGACACGTCTCTTTGATGTTATATATTAGGTCCTTCCTTCAAAACAGCTTTATCTCTTTGTAATTTAAAACCTGTAAGTAATTTTGACATGTCACTTTGATATTATATTAGGTCCTCACACAGAAAAGCCTTCAAGTACTACTAGTGCTTCATCCACAGGTTTGATTTAGTTTGGAAGTAATTTACCGTACTTCAAGTGGTTCTTTTCTTTTATGCTAACATAGTTTTCCTATTGCTTAAATTCCTTGTAATAAAACTTACAGTATAAGTAATGTTGACATGTCTCTTTAATATTATATTATATTAGGTCCTCACACAAAACAGGAGCCTACAAGTGCTTCCACAGGTTTGTTTTAGTTTGGATTTCTACTTCAAGTGGTTCCTTCTTTTTCTGCTAACATCGTTTTCCTGGCTTTAAATTAACGTTTTGTAATCAAACCCTGTAAGTAATGTGTAACATGTCTTTGATAAAATATTGCATTAGGTCCTCACACAAATCAGCCTACAAGTGCTTCCACAGGTTTGTTTTAGTTTGGATTTCTACTTCAAGTGATTCTTCTTTTCTGCTGACATATTTTTTTATCACTAAACTCCTTGTCAGTGATCAAATCTATACATAATGTTGACATGTCTCTTTGATATTATATATTAGGTCCTCACACAAAACAGCCTACAACTAAGAGAGCTTCCACAGGTTTGTTCATGTTTGGATTTCTATTTCAAGTGGTTCCTTCTTTTCTGCTAACATAACTTTTTTGGCTTTAACTCTTTGTAATCAAACCTGTAAGTAATGTTAACATGTCTCTTTGATAAAATATTGTATTAGGTCCTCACACAAATCAGCTTGCAAGTGCTTCCACAGGTTTGTTTTAGTTTGGATTTCTGCTTCAAGCGATTCCTCCTTTTCTGCTGACATAGTTTTTCTATCACTAAACTCCTTGTCAGTGATCAAATCTATACATAATGTTGACATGTCTCTTTAATATTATAATATATTAGGTCCTCGCACAAAACAGGAGCCTACAAGTGCTTCCACAGGTTTGTTTTAGTTTGGATTTCTACTTCAAGTGGCTCCTTCTTTTCTGCTAACATGGTTTTCCTGGCTTTAAATTAACGTTTTGTAATCAAACCCTGTAAGTAATGTGTAACATGTCTCTTTGATAAAATATTGCATTAGGTCCTCACACAAATCAGCCTACAAGTGCTTCCACAGGTTTGTTTTAGTTTGGATTTCTACTTCAAGTGATTCCTTCTTTTCTGCTGACATATTTTTTTTATCACTAAACTCCTTGTCAGTGATCAAATCTATACATAATGTTGACATGTCTCTTTGATATTATATATTAGGTTCTCACACAAAACAGCCTACAACTAAGAGTGCTTCCACAGGTTTGTTCATGTTTGGATTTCTATTTCAAGTGGTTCCTTCTTTTCTGCTAACATAACTTTTTGGGCTTTAACTCTTTGTAATCAAACTTGTATAAATGTAAGTAATGTTAACATGTCTCTTTGATAAAATATTGTATTAGGTCCTCACACAAATCAGCCTGCAAGTGCTTCCACGGTAGAATCGTGGTGTACCGATTAACCAACTGCGTCATCAAGTACGTCATCATCGCGCCTGTACCGACATTATTCCGAACATTGCCGTAATTAAAATAAACTACCCTTTCAGTATTCAATGTAACACTGTGTGTAAAATGCGCTTTGAGTATTCTCTTATCCTTTATATAAAAATCCTTGTGACACTGTGACAGCGACGGAAGTAAAATGCGCTTTAATATTCTCTTATCCTTTATATAAAAAATCCTTGTGACACTGTGACAGCGACGGAAGTAAAATGCGCTTTAATATTCTCTTATCCTTTATATAAAAATCCTTGTGACACTGTGACAGCGACGGAAGTAAAATGCGCTTTGAGTATTCTCTTATCCTTTATATAAAACTCCTTGTGACACTGTGACAGCGACGGAAGTAAAATGCGCTTTGAGTATTCTCTTATCCTTTATATAAAAATCCTTGTGACACTGTGACAGCGACGGAAGTAAAATGCGCTTTGAGTATTCTCTTATCCTTTATATAAAAATCCTTGTGACACTGTGACAGCGACGGAAGTAAAATGCGCTTTGAGTATTCTCTTATCCTTTATATAAAAATCCTTGTGACACTGTGACAGTGACGGAAGTTATACCGAGTTGTCCAATTGTTCCCAGGTTCTCTCCTTGCCCCGCCGGAAGACTCTATAGAAACTGGAAGTGTTCGGAATGACTGAGCACATTTTGGCGTTTTTACAATTGTCGAGCACTCTTTTCTACATTTCAAACACACTTTTAGTGTGTTTAGTATATTTTCGTTGGGTTTTTCCCCTCACAATCATTGCAATTTTGGAAATGCATGCGCCATAAGCGTGGGAACCTTTGATTTTGATTGGCCTGTATATATGCTTTAGAAAGTTTTAGCGTTCTTTGCTGGATTCCTTTGGGCGCTTAGACATGGGTTCTCTGCCAGTAAATAAAGAAAACATACTTTGGAAGCATAGCAAAGAGAATGCTTAATAATAATATTGGCGACTTCGAGCACTATCTCTAAATATCGGGAATATTTTTAGCTAATCAAGTTTGACTGATTATTTGAGCACTTTCTCTCTCTTTTTGCGATTTCCACAGCACAATCGGGGTATAGGCCTATTCATGATGCATGACGGTGTGATGAAAAGTAAAATATTCCTTGCTCAGTCAATAACCGGATATCATGCCTACCCCCTTGTTCTCTCTCCTTCTAGACACATACACGCCCCTCCTGCCTTTCGAAGAAAAGACATGTGATTGCGATACTATAGTCCTTTTTAAATTTACTGACTGTGACATTGATGGCGACGAAAATAAAAGAGCCTCGGGTTTTTTTAAGGCGCTTTTATTGCTTTCATATTCCTGCAGTAGACAAGTTTTCGGAATCGAAAGCCCCACAATACTCTCGCCAAATACTTCTGCACTATATGCAGGCTAAAATAAAATGCACCTTACTTCAGCATTGATGTTGTTTTAGTAATGATTTTGCGTACCTCCGAGGAGACATGCTGCTAATTTCAACTTGGATCAACTATAAAAAGGTGCTGCGGCAGTACTACCTACCAGACTGTTACTAAAGCAACTTCGGTTAGTCTTACAGTCTTCCTGTTGCTGTTTGCACAAGGTAAAGTGAAGTTAGATTTTTAGTTTTTATTTAGGAAAATGTTGGACAATCTACACACAAAAATTGGAAGATGCATTTTACGTTCTTTGAGGCATTTTGCTAGCGACTTTTGTCGAATATAGAATTCTTGACAAAAACGCGCCAGAAATCTTACGCGAAAGCGCGGGAAATTTCACTAGACCTTGACCAGATTTTGGTTAACTCACTCTTTCATTTTTGTTTAATTCACTATTTTCACTCTTTTTAGATGAATACGAGGGAAATCTTAAAGAGCTCCACTCCATCAACTTACCGTGGAATGAAGTTCTTCCACCGAGTTTAGTCAATTGGCTGGAGGTATTTTCCTCATCGCACAACGTGGTTAAAGAAATTATGTTCCCGGCGATCCTTACATCCCTTTCCGGGCTAATGGCGCCAAAATCGAAGTTGAAAATGTCACACATCGAGTTCGAGCCGGTAAATTTATTTACCATCGTGTTGGCTCCTCCTGGCTCCGGGAAAAGTGCGGCATTACACGCTGCGATTGAACGTCCGATTTTGGCAGTAGAGGATAACTGCGACTCCCCAATCCTCGTGGAAGACGTAACGAAGAATGGATTGTTTGTTCACCTAAAAGAGACTGGTGGGGTTGGCGTTTTGGCTCGTGACGAGGTTCATGTGCTTATGGAGGAGATAGTAAGCTCCGCACGGAAAAAAGACTTTGACAAAGATCTTTTAATTAAGTTCTTTGACAATGCCGCGTGGACAGTCAATAAAGGGAACACTGGAAAACGAGACCGCATCCCATTCACGGCTTTGTCCTTCTTTGGCCTCAGTCAACCGGATAGCTTCTTTAACATCTACTCTAAAATGGCGAGAATGGGGAATGGCCTGATCGATAGAATTTTGTGCTGCTGCCCTCTCCCACGACGCTTGACCCGGGCTGAAGTGAATGCTAGTGTGGACGGACTGCAGGGCTATTCAGTTCGAAGTTTGGACAGTATGTACGAATACGTCTACCACAAGCACCAAGATCAGCAGCCAGTCATCTATACCCTCAGTCAGGAGGCCCTTGACTATTTCATGGAAAAAGAAAAGGAACTGGTCAATGCACAAAATGAAATCTTCAGTGGTGATGCAGTTCCAGAAGCCAACGCAACATATCCAAGGCAGCCAAACTGATGCTTCGACTGAGTGTTGTTTTCACGTGTTCATCGATAGGATGACGCATGCCTTAGGACAAAACTTGCATGGACCAGGAGATATCCCCACCATGATTGGCCTGGATAGCATGCAGCGGGCTGTCATTTTAGCTGACTGGTTTCTGGATAGTCGTCAAACTCTTGAAAAGGTATGTACATCTTAGTATGGTAAGCTTTGCTAGTAGAACTGGCCCCATTTTCAGGGGAAAACTGGTGTTAGTACGCTGTTTGTGGTTGCAGAAAATGTTAATTATTTATTGTAGTAAGAATTCGTCAATTTTTTATCTTAAAAAGTCGCAGAAAAACAGCACCTTTTTCCAAAATGGGGATGTAGCTTATCCGCGCGGCTTTTTGTGCTCATTTTAATATACCTCTTCAAAGTGGAGAAAAAACGGTTTTGCACCAACTGACATGGTAATTTTTTCATTGCAGACTGTAAAACGTGACAGAACTGGAGATCTTGTCCAAGTATCGAAGACAATTCTGAAGACACCTGGACCCTTTGTTACATTCCGTGCAATCTGCAGAAAGGCACACGTTCTGACTGACACAGTGGGTGCTGCAATGGGGAAACTGGAGAAGGAGAGTCTAGGAACTGTTAATCCCGAGTTAAAGTGTTTTTTCAAAACAACGCCTATTAATGTAACTGAGGATAACCTTCAACTTTACGATATGGACATCGTTCAGTACTCGCAATGTTTCCGTGAGTTAAACAAGTCCTTGACGCAAAATCAGTGGGATCTGTTCATGGACAATGCACCAGAGCAAGCAGTGCTAGCCCAGTATTTCCCCAATGGAAACAGGGCTGCTAATTGACTTTATTATATGGCAGGCTCCGCGAGCGGGCAAGATGAAGTAAATTCTGTGTTCTGATTGGCTACCCGAGCGGGCAAGATGGGCCCATCTTGCCCGCTCGGGATTGCCCGTTTCGTTCCCGCAATAAAGATTGCGAGGAGAGGACTAATTACACATTCTTTGGCCATAAAATAAATCCTTTATTGACCAAGCTTGTTCGGTCAAGATGGCTGGATATTGGCCTCGTTCTTTTTTTGCGTTTTTATGGACCTCGACTTCGTCTCGGTCCATAAAAACGCAAAAAAAGAACTTGGCCAATATCCAGCCATCTTGACCTCACGCTTGGTCAATAACGCATATGTATTCATGTCCAGTTCGTGTACAAAACATCCAAATGAACTGTTTTTTGTGAGATAACTATGATGTACAGATTGGAAACTCGATAATGTGCTCTGTAGATACATGTAACAAGGATTTTCGATTGATTGTCTCAAGCTTTTTCTGACACAGTGTAGACACATGGTTTGAAAGGAAGATAAATTAAAACTGAATATTGCAGTTGAAAGGTCTTGTCTTTTCATTACATTTATCATAAAAAATGCATGTTAAAAAATGCAGGCCTCATTGTTCTATTTTTTTTAAGAATTGCAAATTATGCACCATCTGAACAATGTGGACATGATGTCAAGCCGGGCTCCCGATTTCGCCTGGAATTTTTTGTTTGTAAATCACTCCAGATCCACTCAGCTAACTTCTTGATTTTGTACAGGTGTCAAATCACTCTTCTCACTAGGAGCTATCAAATAATTCACCTATTCAAAACTTTACAAATACCTCACTGTATAAAATGCATATTTTTGTGTGGTACAATCATTCGACTTCCAGCAAATATGAATTTTCTTTATGGCAAAACGGAGGCTTTGGCTATGATCTAATTTTAGCTTTCTGAGGGGAGGTCTGGAACCAAGTATGTTCCCATGGTAACATAACTGACAGAGGAATATTGTAGAACACACCTAGTGGAGTCTGGGTGCCAAGAATCAAGCATGCTCTATGCACTTTGATCTCACTTTCTTATATTTGATTAAAATTTTGTTTATGTGTTAAATCAGCGTAGAGGTGCAAGTTTGATCAAAGTACCACTTTAAATTAAAGCCATTTTATCATTCTCACAATTCCAAAGTTTTATTTCTTTACTCAGAACACACCTCATGCCTTTCTCAGTTGCTAGTTATAATCATTTTTTAAGCTAAAAAGCCTAGAAAAAGTGAACTGTGTGCCTTTAAAACTCTAAGAGGCTCTTCAATAGAAACTCTGCAGGCTTAGTCATGACGCTGACTTTGAACTGAAGCCATGGCCTGAATAGGGGAAATATTTATACAGTTTTCATGTTTCAGAAATCCGTTTCACAAGAACCAGTTGGCTTCAATTTGTTTCTTAAACATGGCCTCATAGACAGCTGCACATTTAAAAACATGCAAAAGTTTTCCTTGAACTTGCTTTATGTTCTTTGGCCCCAAACAAGTAACTCCCTCTTCTTTGGCTATTTGACAGAGTTCATCATATTGTTGTAGACAATTGGAAGCATCTAAATGAATGTCTTTGGAGTTCATATGGTCTATAAGGCAGTCAAACATCATGTTCTCTAAATTACTCCATCCTAACAAAGGAGTCACATTCTTTGACAAAAGAAATTCTGCATCTGTTTGGTCTTTTTGTCCTTTTAGCTTAGTTGGCTGTCGCTTTGCTCGTGTTAAGGTATAACAAGCCTTGGCATTTTCTGAGTTTCCATAAGGATTGTCACAATGAACACAACGACATTTAATGCTGCAACCTTTCATGTTGACATAGCAGACACAACGTGATGGAAGTCCCCCAACTACCTGCTTGCAGAACTTTCTGTCCACCTCACTTTTGGCACGGCCTCTACCACAATTGCAGCTTTTTGCTTTTTCATCGCTGGTACTACCTGAAGTGCCAGGCTCAGCAAGGTTGCTGTTAGTAACAGATTCACTTCTCATTGGCTGGACAAAATAAAAAGTGCCACTCCCCACATCAAAGCCCATAAGAATGCACTTACTACTGAGTGTTACATCCTTTGGCACAACAGGAACAACTGGAATGTACTTTAGAGAGGTGAATATCACTGTTGACAGCCGAGTAACCTTTGTTGCACCCAGTGCTAGTAAGTTCCCCATCTCTCCTGTAGAGAAATAAAAGAAAATGACTGAACAATGTCGCAAAGACCACATCATTTTATTCTCTAAACATTGTCAAAACTAAATAAATTATAAAATTGATGACCCACAGAAAATTTGTTAAGGAGGGTATAAACAACAGTAACTAACATAAATTTCGCACAATATTGAATTTTTTTTGCACTTAACCTAACAAGGTTGGAAAATTTAACACGTATCATTAAAAATACCTGCCAGTACAGTGTACTGGTACAAATTCTGTCTTTTTAAATAGCTTGTACAGTTGTTATCAAAAAGCTTTTTGGTTGACTAAATACATTTCTATTCAACTGTTTTCATTAACTCTAATTAAACATCCATTCTTTACCCCTATAAATCACTTACAACATCTAAACATTGACCAAAAATTTTCAGAAAAAAAATTCTTTCTCTTTTAATTTTCATACTTTTTAGAACACTACTGTAAGTCTTAAATCTCAGATTGCAAAATGTTTCAACTAAATGACTTAAAAAACATGGTAAATGATGGCCAATGGATTGATGTTTCATGCAGTCATACACTTTTTCTTTTACAATCGATAATTTACTTTATGATATTAACTTTAATCAATGATGGTAAATCATGTGTTATGTAGCTGGGTGGCTACGACAAGACAATAACATGTTGAAACATGCCTGCAAACACAAATTGCACAAATGTACTGTAATCTTTTCTTTCTACAATGTAACTTAAAAGTTAGAAATTGAGAAAGTTAGATGGCTCACCTCTGAAATAGCCTCCCCCTTTTAATTTTTCAACCTCTTCTGTAAAGTTTATTTCTGATTTACAAGTAGCTTTTGATAAACTGCTGCATTGTCTAGTAACTCATCACCAAGCTTTATATGCAAACACTTCATGTCATCATCTTTATATGTTCAGGTTTTGTAGAGATCCCCAAAGAGGAGAGATGATTAGCAAGTTCACCATACTCATCAGTGTCTTTTAATTGTGAAAGTAAACTTGTTAAACCAGAAAGCAGAGCGAAGAAAAAGCTATCTCCCTGTTGGCATCCTTCTGGTTGTTGACACAGTTGCAGACCATATTCTAATAGAACTTGATCCAAGCTTTTCCTGCTTTCAAGTGCAGTTGTTGCAGAGTATTGTTCATTGCTAAACAGTGACAGGGAGCAGGACATCAAATGAATTAAGCGGGGATTGTACGACCTGGAATCACACATATCCTTTAGTTGTTTGTCTACTAATAGAAAGTTCAGGCCTCTAGTCAAAACATCATGCATTTCTGTGGTCTGTGATACACAAGCTTCAGGGTTAGCAAGCTGAGAATGCAATTCAAAAGCATTACTTTTTGCACTGAAGAACTGTGAGTAATTGTTCTTGACTTCAGTGGGAAGGTTGGCTTTACAAATCACCCCAAAAACCTCAATTGTTGCTTGAAAAGATGACTGTTGAAGTTTTATGGCATATGATGAAATCGGCTTTACAACACCCTTTGGAAAGTCTTCATTCTTTCTTTCATTCCAAATGTAAAAAAAAATCGTAAACAATGCAAGAGCAGACTCAACCCCCAAGCGACTCCGAGCAACAATATGCCGTAAATTTTTGTGCAAGTTTTCATTCTTTTCAGAACCACACCCAGGGGGGATACCTGAAAGACAGCCTTTCTCAATGTGCTTTTTCAGGCAATTGATTTCATGAATGGTGCTGGCTGTGAGAACATCTTCATCACCTGGGTGTTTCATGTCCTTCCACTTTAGCAGAAAGCATCTCAGATTCTCCAACATCTCTTCTGAGTTTGGGGTATCTTTTTTTCTCTCCTTCTCTTTGTCATCTGCACATCGAAACACATTTGCAAAGTCAGCAATACAAGAAGTGGCCAGGATATGCCTTGACTGTTTAGGTATTTTTTGTGTTACTCTTGAAATAGCATGGAACAGATCAAGTTTTACTGGGACTTCATTTCCGAAAATGTTTTGTACCTTTTGACGCACCTGACAACAGTTATCAACATAAACAGCTTTCAACGTTACTCCTTGTTTATCCAGCCGTGTTTTCAAATTCTTCAGAAGTATTTGAACATGATCAAATGATGTTCCCTTAGTAAGCTGCCAGGCAACAACCTGACCCTTTTCGTTTAACACACAAAACAGGGAGTCATATTGTGTGACCCACTTTTGGTTTTCAAGGAAAATGCCAATGTTAGCTGCAACCTTGAAGGTGTGGTCTGCACTAATATACAAAGCTGAGATTTCGCTCATTCTCTGGGTGTAAAACAACTCAGACTCTCTGAAGTTTAGTATAAAGCAACTGATTATCACATCATCGGATGGCAATTCAATCCATTCCTTGGGATCCGGAAATGCACCGTTGGACATTTCTCTAGCCGCGGAGTTGCCTTCTCCTACCCCCTCTGTAACCACGGGATAGTTTTCGTAAAACTTGGCCTCGTTAGCCCAATAACAATCGTAGTACTTTTGGGCCAAATGTCTTTCAATTTCCGCAAAGGTCAGCCCGACACACGCTAGAGAAGATATTAAGTTCAAAAGTTGTATAGTGACCCCACTTCTGTGTGACAACGCGAAAGGCATCTTGTAATTAACAGCGGACAAGTGTTCCAGGACAGCTGGATCATGTGCAGCTATTTCATGCCAGTCTTTGCAAACATACACTCGACTCATCAATAGTACCACACAATCCTCACCATAAAGCTTTCGGGGAAGTTGCTTGTCACTGTGACCATCCTTCCACTTTCTGGGAAACAGAAGTGAAGGCTGACTGGCGTGGCTTTCGTGCGGACAACACAAACCATTCGGAAAGACCTCGGAACACTGAAGCAACGGATCCCAAACAATAACAGGCGAAGTTAAGAATTCTTCTACATGCAAGAAGCTAGACAGTTTCTCACCACTATGGCCAGTCTTCGTTGAATGCTTTGAAAAGATTATTTCTGGACCATGTGGATTTCTCTCGTATGACTCTGCAATCTTTTTCAAACAGTTTTTCATTCGTTCAAGAACCTTCATTTTCTCTGCACTCGATGAAACATTTCTAGCTAGTTCCCGGGGATTTCCGGCTAAAAGAGGAGAGATCCTGAAAACGAGGTTAAGCAACGGGTTGATTTTACTTCCGTCGCTGTCACAGTGTCACAAGGATTTTTATATAAAGGATAAGAGAATACTCAAAGCGCATTTTACTTCCGTCGCTGTCACAGTGTCACAAGGATTTTTATATAAAGGATAAGAGAATACTCAAAGCGCATTTTACTTCCGTCGCTGTCACAGTGTCACAAGGATTTTTATATAAAGGATAAGAGAATACTCAAAGCGCATTTTACTTCCGTCGCTGTCACAGTGTCACAAGGATTTTTATATAAAGGATAAGAGAATACTCAAAGCGCATTTTACTTCTGTCGCTGTCACAGTGTCACAAGGATTTTTATATAAAGGATAAGAGAATACTCAAAGCGCATTTTACTTCCGTCGCTATCACAGTGTCACAAGGATTTTTATATAAAGGATAAGAGAATATTAAAGCGCATTTTACTTCCGTCGCTGTCACAGTGTCACAAGGATTTTTTATATAAAGGATAAGAGAATACTCAAAGCGCATTTTACACACAGTGTTACATTGAATACTGAAAGGGTAGTTTATTTTAATTACGGCAATGATCGGAATAATGTCGGTACAGGCGCGATGATGACGTACTTGATGACGCAGTTGGTTAATCGGTACACCACGATTCTACCTGCTTCCACAGGTTTGTTTTAGTTTGGATTTCTACTTCAAGTGATTCCTTCTTTTCTGCTGACATAGTTTTTTTATCACTAAACTCCTTGTCAGTGATCAAATCTATACATAATGTTGACATGTCTCTTTGATATTATATATATAGGTCCTCACACAAAACAGCCTACAACTAAGAGTGCTTCCACAGGTTTGTTTATGTTTGGATTTCTATTTCAAGTGGTTCCTTCTTTTCTGCTAACATAACGTTTTTGGCTTTAACTCTTTGTAATCAAACCCGTAAGTTATGATAACATGTCTCTTTGATAAAATATTATATTAGGTCCTCACACGAAACAGGAGCCTACAAGTGATTCCACAGGTTTGTTTATGTTTGGATTTCTATTTCAAGTGGTTCGATCCTTCTTTTCTGCTAACATAGTTTTCCTGGCTTTAACTCTTTGTTTAAAATGTAATCAAACCTGTAAGTAATATTAACATGTCTCTTTGATATTTTATATTATATTAGGTCCTCACACAAATCAGCCTACAAGTGCTTCCACAGGTTTGTTTTAGTTTGGATTTCTACTTCAAGTGATTCCTTCTTTTCTGCTGACATAGTTTTTTTATCACTAAACTCCTTGTCAGTGATCAAATCTATACATAATGTTGACATGTCTCTTTGATATTATATATTAGGTCCTCACACAAAACAGCCTACAACTAAGAGTGCTTCCACAGGTTTGTTCATGTTTGGATTTCTATTTCAAGTGGTTCCTTCTTTTCTGCTAACATAACTTTTTTGGCTTTTACTCTTTGTAATCAAACCTGTAAGTAATGTTAACATGTCTCTTTGATAAAATATTGTATTAGGTCCTCACACAAATCAGCCTGCAAGTGCTTCCACAGGTTTGTTTTAGTTTGGATTTCTACTTCAAACGATTCCTTCTTTTCTGCTGACATAGTTTTTCTATCACTAAACTCCTTGTCAGTGATCAAATCTATACATAATGTTGACATGTCTCTTTGATATTATATATTAGGTCCTCACACAAAACAGCGTAAGAGTGCTTCCACAGGTTTGTTCATGTTTGGATTTCTATTTCAAGTGGTTCCTTCTTTTCTGCTAACGTAGTTTTCCTGGCTTTAACTCTTTGTTTAAAATGTAATCAAACCTGTAAGTAATGTTAACATGTCTCTTTGATATTTTATATTATATTAGGTCCTCACAAAAAACAGCCACAGGTTGCTTCCACAGGTTTGTTTTTGTCTCTTTTTTCTTACTTTAGTTTACTTCTTAATCTCTATCCCCCTAACCCTAACCCTAACCCTACCCCCCCCCCCCCCCCCCCCCCCCCCAACTGTCACGGAGTATCGGCAGGTCAAAAATGAAAAAACTTTGTGAAAAAACACTGGCAAAATCTTGGGGGAAGTCGCTCCCGAGACTTAACCGCACAACCGCACGGTAGAGTGCACCAATTTTATTGAAGCAAAACAATAATGTTCCCGGGATGGGAGGGTGGGAAAATTTGTTGAACAGTGCTGGCCAGGAGGCAAATTATACTTTGCACAATGTTCTTGAGCTTTTATAGCCAGACGGAACTACACATACAGCCAATTGTAATTACTGTATTATATTATTGAACTAGACATCGTACAGTAAAATTACATTGATGAATGGAACTACACCGTATTTAAAGGACCTATAGCCAACCATAATAGTCAAAAGAAAACAGTTCTAGACAATGGTAGCTAATGGTACATGCAGTAAAAGTACCGTGACAATGACCCTTTGAGTTATGTAAAAGTACCGTGACATGTGTTGTGACCGCAGACGCCTATTGTGTTCCGTGTGTCACGCTCCATTAACTGCGTTTTACAGTTTGCTGTAAAGCTTTCTTTGAAGCTCATTCTAAAGGTTTTTTTTAAAGGTGTACTTTTTTCGCCCTGCTCTTGCTACAAATGTACCATAATTTTTTCACACTTGTTGCAATCTCAGGCTCATTTGGGGTGGTTAAGTTATCTTGTATATGATTGTCACAAAACAATTTCAATTTGGTACACAAAGATTGTAGCTATTTTAAGAATGTTATATTTTTTATGTTAGCAGGCCATATCAAAACAAAGCCCTCACCTCAGCGCAGTTCTTCTACAGGTTTGTTGAATTTTTTTTATCGCGTATCTTTTGAACTTGGTGGGTATTATAACGGGATGTTTTCTTGTTGGTGGGCCTATAAGTGATGGGAGCTTACAGCATTAAAAATCACATTGCTGAGCAAAATCTACAAAAAAAATCACAGTTTAACTGACTTGGAATGTACGCTACTGCCAACAATTTGTAAATTAAAGCTGGTATTTAAACAAAACCCACCCGCAGCTACAAAGCACCTTCCATGTACCTGTTATTATTTGAGTGAACGAAACTCATGAGCAAGGGAACAAAACACCTGCTGCAAGAAACCAGGTGTCTCCTTGCCACAGGCAACTATCCCTTGGAGAAAGAGGCATTGTTTATACATGTAGCTAACAAAATGGCAGCTATCACACCCTTCAGTATTACACTTTCTTTTAGCTATTTCAATAAAAGATGGAAAGAAGTGAGGGCTTTTATCTCCATGATAGCTTCACAAAATGTTGTTTACCTATGATTAGATAGTTAAAAACAGATCACATTTCAGTTAAAATCGCTCTGATTCCCTTCTACATAGCACCAGTACAGTTTCTTTAGAGACAAACCCCTTTTCATCATTCTATATTGTTTGCACAGTTAACATAATTTGTGTACCTTTCTGTTTTGAAATGCAGTTTCCCCATCTAATGGCACAATTCTTCACCGTAAAGGAGGAGAAGGAGATAACAAAAAAGGTAAATTGCTTTAAAATTGAAGTTTTCCTAGGCGTTACCGTCATGGTTGTGTAAGGCCGCTTATACTGGGGGTGAGAACCTGGTTTGTGTCAGACTTAACCTTTAACTGAACAAAGTTGATTACATTTGTTTATTCATTTATTTTGCTTCCTCCATTCATAAGGTCTGTCCACAGCTTCTATCATCGGCATCTGTGCAGCGGCTGTTGTTGCTATCCTGGTTGTTGTTGGAGTCGTGGTCTACTGGAAGAAGTACCATTATCGATCTCGTCTGCGTGCCGCTTACTACAACGACATATCCATGGAGGAACCCCTGTACAATGACTTTGGCCCAGAAATTGCTTAACCCTTTAACTCCCAAGAGTGCCAAAAATTGTATCAAAATTCAAGAAAATTCCCAAATTTCGTTGTGTAAAATTTTGAAAAACAAATGGTACCATGCAAATGTACTGCTAAAGAAGTTTCATTTGAATGGTCACACAATAGGATTTCGTTGACAGACTCAAAAGTTAGAACTACACTACCTGTCTCCATAACTGACTCTAGAAGTGAAAGGGTTAAAGGTCATGCAATTGTACACTGCAAAGTACAGTGCTGATAGACTGGTCCCTTTTTTCTCTCAGGAAGGGTCAAGTGGTCGTGAAAATCATGTCCTCGTGCATATGATTTTCACACGGGCTCAAGTGATTGCCCACTCCACTCTCCCTGAGAGAAAAGGGGGACTACTTGCAGTCTGTAAGTGCTGGACAAATTAAGTCATTTCCGAGTTGTTTTTAACTTCTTCCTTGAAGTGACGTCTAATGCTGTCATAACTGTTGCTATGAAAGTACTATTTACATGTGAAGGACAACTCATTTTCATATGAAAAGCAGTACACCAGATGAGGTTAGGTTCGTTGTGTTAGGTTCGTTGTATCAGGTTGGTTTAATTTATGTTAGCTTGTAATGCGCATTTTTCCTCGCCCACAGTGGCAATGTGCAAATTCGGCAAATGTTGTGAAATCCCCTTGGAATTAATTAGAAGAAAGAACAGCACAACTTTTTTTGTGATCACGCCTTGTCTCCCGGTGGGGGGGGGGGGGGGGGGGGGGGACTTCCATATAAACGGGGTTGATCAACGTACCTTTTGGGGGGCAAAATTTGTAGATTGGTACTGCTTAAGGTAGTAAAATCTCAAATGACACCATTAGAATTAGTGCGGTACCTTTTAGAGTATTGAGCCCAAAATTATGACAATATATGACATGGTTTGTTTTAGTTGATACCTCTTAGGTGTAAGAATGAATTTGAGTCTCTCCCAAAAAAACGAGATTCTGGTACTTTTTAGGTTTTTGTTTTTTAATTTCCAACAATCACCCTTGACGTCATTTTATATGGAAGTACTTCTTCTCTCCCCCTCCCCGGGCCTTTTCTAACATTTTCTTTTTACAGAATGGAGCACTTTGGGAGGCAAATTTGAATAATAATAACTTTGAATAATATGGCACTAGCTTTAGCTTTTCAGTGTGAAATGGCCTCTAAAATGAAATGCAAGTGCAAGACCTCTGCTATTTAATTTAAATAAGATGATTTGTATTTATCGTAAATCCTCTTGTGATGGGCTTATTTATTTATTTATTTATTTCAAGCATGTTTGAGGGGGGGGGAGGCTCAATAGAGAGGAGAGGCTCTATACTATAGTGAAACGCAATGTCATCCAAGCTTCTGCACGTACATAAACCTCCTTAAACCGTACTTTGATTGATCGATGAAATGTTATACATCCATGATCACCGAGATGGGTAATTTTTTAATACAAGTACCGGTAATATTTTCCCCAAAGCTCACAAGTACTGTATGTAAATTTGTGCCAGGATTGGTACGTTAAAAGTGTACCAGTAATATCACCTGGTCCAGTAATGTAATACAGTTTGTTGTTTACTGTTTTGGTTGTGAAGGAAAGGGGTGGGGTGGGGTGGGGTGGGGAACTTAAAAAGAGAGAGGGGGGGGGGGGGGGGGGGGGGGGCTTAATAAATTTCTTGCTCCAAAAGTAGGGGGGCTTATTTGAGAGGGCAGGCTTAATAGAGGATTTACGGTAATTAAAAACTGTTATTTGTTTATAATCCTTTTCACATAGTCTCACAGATACAAAAGGTGTGACTCAAGGAATGAGTTGATAAAGTATTTAACTTAAGCATTTAGCTATTTATTGTACTGCGGAAGAAATAATTGTGTACATAGTTTGATTATTCGACATGACATTTTAAAGTGCAAATACGCACCAAAACAAGTGCAAATATGACACGTTATTACTATTCGAATCGCGTGCTAGAAAACACTAAAGTATTAAAGGATTTATTCAGTGAAAAGTTGTGTAATACAGCTGGACAATTTACTCATTTCACTCGTAAAAATACCCAGCAATATTGGACAACTTTTCGCTGAATAGCCTCTATTTATTCATAGCTGGGTCGGGAGGCGTGCTATAGACATGCAAGGATAATTTAAGGCCAAGCGTAATTTTCACAAAGTTCACATTTTTTGGAAGTTAATCAATAAAGTTAGAATAAGCACCTATAACGACTTATATTTTACCGTTCACTAGCTGCAATATGACATAGGGAGCAGAGATGGCGCAGTGGTGAGAGCGCTCGCCTCCCACCATTGTGGCCCAGGTTCTATTCCCGGAAGCAATGCCATATGTGGATTGAGTTTGTAGTTAATACTCGTCCTTTTCTCCGGTTACTCCTGTTTTCCTCCCTCCACAAAAAACAACCTTTCTAAATCCCAATTTGATTCGGGAACAGAATCTAAACTTTGAGTGCACCGGGGTGAAAGTACTTCCGGATACTAATTGACCGGGGTGCTCGTCGGAAATTTTTAAAAATTGAACCCAGCTTGCCTCGAATGGAAGCAACTCTAAGAGCCTGTTCATATGGGCGGGCTATCATATAGGCGAGCTA
The DNA here is from genome assembly GCA_024195265.1 of Dendrophyllia cribrosa. Classification (NCBI taxonomy): domain Eukaryota; kingdom Metazoa; phylum Cnidaria; class Anthozoa; order Scleractinia; family Dendrophylliidae; genus Dendrophyllia; species Dendrophyllia cribrosa. The sequence goes on from JAJLRJ010000001.1 coordinate 37,358,194, forward strand.
TCTTTTTTGGCTGACGATTTACTATGTTCTTCTTCGACAGTGGAGGCTTTTCACAAATAAATTCGATGAAAATATTCGCCACGCTTGGCACCGCCATTTTCGCGGGTTTTTAAGTCAACATAAATAGCCCGCCTAGAAGGGTTGCAGATATTTCCAAAGTGACGCTGGCAAGCAGATAGGGTAACCCGGGTAGGCAGGTGACCCTGTCAATCATGTAAATACTTCAGTGTGCTTTGTAAAGAAATGTGTGAAACGTTGGCACTCCCAGAATAGCCCAGCTAGGAGGGTGACCCTGGCACCCAGGTCACCCTCCCTCCATGTAAACAGGCCCTAAAGGGGCAAAAATCTAGTTTTGTGGGCGTGGTCTCAATTCCCCCGCCCAAAAAAAAAGGTGCCAAAGTTCACTGATATCCGGTATCCCGAATAGTGGAGGCGAGGGAAGGGAAAAACGATCGCTCGACCCCACTACCTGAGACCCTGGAACAGGCTACTTCGCCTGCTTTTGCTGTCCGCCTAATAGAGAATCTAGTAGTAGCATACGAACAAGTAACATTCGACCAGAACCAGCCAACAATTGACGTCCGTCTTGTGTCCGCCTTACAGGGGTGTTTATTGTATTCACATTCTTATAGTTGGCGTTAAATTCGGGGGGGGAGGGGTTCACAATAATACGATGCTATTATGATTTTCTGTAGACTGCTAGCAGTTCCTCTCTGGATGGTCGAGATCAACTGAGTGAGTGAAAGTTCTGCGAGCCGAGAGGGCGCTGGGAACAGGCGGGAAGTAATAAGTTCGTGTTCCAGTACACCAAATTGAAAATCAATAACAATGTTGTCCCCTAAACCACCACCAATCCTAACCACCCGTCATGGAACATCACTACACATCATCGCACGTTGCTAGACCTAATCAACTTCCCTAGAAATCATCTAATGGAACTAGACATCATCCAACATCACTAGGCATCATACAGGATACTGGAACACAAACTTATTTCCCGGGAAGATTTTCCCCCAGTTTTCCCTCGGCTCGCGAGGATATCGCGCGAGTATTTTGGCAGCGGAGCTGCAAAAGTGCTCGTCGTGCGCAACAAAATCGAGGATGGGGAGGGACAGAATATTTCTTTCTTACTGTGTACTGTGAGTGCCCCGCCCCCTTGTACTTCACACATATCTTTGGTGGAGGGGTACGGCTCTAACCGATATTCAGGCCAACATGCGATTTCGCCCATCCATCAAAACCCGATACCTATTTTTACACCAAAAGCTACCAAAATTGGTAAAGGACATGCTACATAGGACTTTCGAGTCCTATCGCTGTCCGACGGCTATGCCATGCCAAGGACGAAACAGCTGTCCATGTCTGCCACTGCCCAGGTGATATGGCTGTGCGCATGCGTAAGGTACTGGCCACCGGGATTGGTGTTCGAGTGTCCCTTACTTTTTTTTAAATTCTACAGCCAAAACGGCTCGACTGACCATACCCATTTAAGTATCCCCAGAACAGGCGCCGTCCTAGCATCTGTACTCAAGGCAAATGCATAGAACAACACGAACAACAACATCAACAACACTTTATTTATACACGGGGTAGTGAACCGGCTAGTTCTAGCGTTCGACAAACAGCTAATTTACCGAAATGAAACGTTTCCATTTTCATGGACATTGCATTGGTGCTTTATTCGCGTGTATTCTTAGAAAATTTGTAATTGCAAGAAGTAGAACTGAAATGTAATTTTCGCGATGATTTTAGCAACACTGCAAAGAAGTTTTAAAACTTTCTTAATGTAACACATTTGGTGTAGTTTTCCGTAACTAACTGATTCTCAAATGCCATAATAATATGGGCATCTCTCATTTTATTAAAGCATGGTGTGTTCGATACATCATGCGTTGAGATGACGAAGGTTTGGATGAATGACGTTCTTCAAAAAGCTTCTTTATAAAATTACGTTATGGGTGATTTTGTGACTTTCTGTGTTTCGTTTGAATGAGGGATATTATTGAAAAGATTTTTGTATCAACAGATTTTGTATATTAAAAAGATTTTTTGTATCAACAGCTACACAATCCAGCTCAGACAGTTATAGACATCAAAGCAGTGTGAGCGTAATTGCAAAATTAATATGCGCTCGGAGTCGCTCCTGATGTCACATCGCTCACTCTCATATACCGTGAAATCCCATCAGTTTGATAACAAAATAGCCTGTGAACTCAACAGGCTTCCGTTTTGGCGGGAGAGGGGGCAGCGCTCTTTTAACCCAATACCCCCAAAATGAGCCTGTTCACAGGCTAGTAACAAAGCATTATTCCGTTTGTATCCCCTCCTGTATACAGTTAGACCTGTATTAAGCGGACACCCCGGCTCTATAAGGCGGACAGTACGTAGCTAAAGTCCCAAAATTTTGTTTCCATGTTTACTGATCTATTAAGTGGGCGCGGGCACCTAGAAGTTGACTGAAATGGTTATTTCTATTGTTTAAAACCTGCATTAAACGGACACTTACAAGTATAGACTCCCCGGGGGGGGGGGGGGGTACTGCTATATATGAGCCTCCCCCCCCCCCCCGGGTATAGACTCAAGTCAATAAGAGGAGACGAAATCGTTTATTTTCCTGGTCGATTCGACCAGTTGGTCATAACTGGAGAGCGGCAAAGAAATGAAGAAAGGGCATAATGAAATCACTGAGTAGACGAAGAGCTAGCAGGAAGAGCATAGATCCATTGAAGGAGCCAGTTTAAACCTTATCGATTGGTTGAGTTGTTGTTGGACTGTTCTCATTCAGCTCATTACCATGGATATAGGAGAATTTTGGGAACCTGTTTAAAGCGGACACCCTGTATAAGCGAACACTACAGCATTCAACGAGGGTCTTCTTAACAGCAATTCTTTACAAATATTTGCATCAAATTAACTAAAACTACGCTTGTTTATCACAGTATTTCTTGCTTGCCCGCCAAAAATACCCTTTTGAAGTTGTATTAGCCCAGGGCATTTTACGGTAGTTCTACTCGTTAACCAAACAAAACAAGGTCTATGCCACTGAACGTCGTTGTGCCTGGTGTGGGAGGTGTTCAGTCTAGAGGCCAGCTGAGAACACAAAGTTCTCTTCTAAATTTGAAATCGCCCATCACCTTCCCTGCTAGCAGTCTTCTTTTTATTTGTGTGAGGAATACAACAAAAAATAAGACTGCATTTTTTGTTTAGCAACACAAGCCGACACAACAAAACCACAGGAGAAAGATCGAACAGGCATAAATGCAACTGTTAATTTTGGTTTCTTGAATTCATTTTTTAGTAAATAGTCTGGCCTGATTCGCGACACCTGTCAGTCTTGAGTGCAAATATATACATAAACAGGGGCGTAGCCAGGACGTTTTCAGAGGTACGCACAATCAATTTTCAAACACTCCCCCTACCTCCTCCCCCCACCCTCAAGTCCCAAATCTTTCTTTTTTTTTTTTTTCTCGACTTTTTCAGGTACGCACGTGCGTACGTGCGTAAAGGTAGCTACGCCCCTGATGTCATATATATTTTTTACCTACGCAGAAAACAAAAACCTGGTTATTCTTGAAGCTGAACATTCGCTGCGTGGGTAGAACAGAAAATGCTAATTTCTTGATGTGAATTGATTATTGTCGTTGTTCAGTGTTGATTGCTTTTATGGTAACGAGGAAGAAAATGATATTAAAGTACAGACGTTGTCAGGAAACAGATTTTATTATTGCGACAATGACTAATCTTCACCTTGTTTTCATTTTACTTGGCTCAGAGATGTTTGCTTTTGAATATGTAAACTATATACACCAACAGAGCCAAGCCTCAGGCGAAGTATTTTTAAAACATGCAGGCAGATTTTTCTTTCTATCGACCCATCCTTGGACTCTTTTTAAGAATACTAAACATTGTCCATTAATTATTTTCAAAATTATTATAAAAGGAAGCCGACTTAACGATAGAAAGGGTAAGATTTGATGTTGTGTTAATCCTTCCCGGTGTCTCATTTGAGGTATCGATTTCATTTCTACGCTTTTACTAATGATAAATATAAAATAATACGGCGCAACCATTCAATAAAAAATCTATTCAGCAGTATTTTCACGCGGGTAATGTTTGCTTTCAATATTTCAGAAAACCGTCGTTTTTTTATTTTATTTTGATTTGGTCCCTTTTGCGTTGGGACTATAAGTGGTTAGTCTTAAATAAAGCGAGGAAACGTTCTAGTCATATCGTTTCCTCGTTTACTCCCACACACAAAATGTGTTGTGAAAGCCACTAAGGAAGTTCCATGGGGGAAGAATCAATATTTTACCTAAAGGAGGAAATATTATAATTACGCTTCGTAACAACATGGAACCAAAGAAATTCATGTTAAATGTTATAGCAACACTGCTTCTTCGATCGTTTAATTGCAGTGGCTCACATATAGTTCCCAGAATTTTCCATCACCTATACTTTGATGGATCAATTTTATCATTCAGAATACAGATTTTTTTTAAACTTTGCAAAAAGTTGTATCTTCACATGCCAATTACAATTCGATAATAAAAAATGGGGGTCATCCAGCTCGTTTTTTAGTTATAAGCACGTAAAGCTAAAATTAAGGGTGTCTTTAACAGGTTATACTGTTACTATGGTAACCTGTTACATCATAAAAGAGTCCACAACTTGTTCACCAATGATTGGGCATTTGTTTGATACCATTATTGAAGCATCGACTGATAAAGAATTATAGTATTGATCCATCAAAGTATAGGTGATGGAAAATTCTGGGAACTATTGCTAGCCACCTTAAACGACAACAAACAAAAAGAAAACCCTTGTTAGTCGTCACTTATGCGCGTGACGTCCAATTTAAGGGGGGGGGGGGGGGGCATGTATTGGGGTACCCTGGTTGCCGGAGGCACTCATCTATCTCATATTTCACACCACTTCTTACGAAAGCGTGCCGCGAGATACCCTCTGGTACCCAGGGTCTATTGGAAACCGGAAAATCGCTCAAAATAACCGTGAAAACCGAAAAACCGCCGATCATAATTGTAGTGGCCTTTCCTACCCTACCCTGTTAGGACACTGGACTGTTTTTCAATTGTGAATATACCCTCTAAGGGTTAGCTCCTCGTGGTCAGAGGCGAGCAAAGGAGTGTAATGTTTTGGTTGTGTTGTGTTATCGTTCTGCGAATAAAACCCTTTTGAGGACACAACAATAATGATCAAGGCAGCAAATTAAAAAACCTGAACCTCCCATACATATACCATACATAAACTTTATTTCACCTCGGATATGTAGGGTAGCCGGAATGACTAATATCTCCCTTGATACAACAGCGAAATATAGCTACTGATTTTGTATGGTGCATATTTAGGTTAATCAGATAAAGAAATATAGTTTTGCTTTTTCTTGGAAAGTGGTATATTCCTGTATTGGACGAATTCTTCTGCTTCATTTTCTTGAGGTGTTCATTTATGCGACATTTAATCGCTTGAACAGTGCCCACGGAGCTTAATTTCCACTGATCAGTGATTTCTACAAGCACGGCTGTCTTATTCATTTAAAGCTATTGCTATAGAATTAGACCGGCAAAATACTACCTTTTGTGGAACACTTTCACGAGGAGCGAATTGGAGTTTTCAGTTTTTCGGTTTTGGTCATTTTTGAGATCGGTTTCTTGGTTTTTGTATCTGTTGTGGTTTCGTGTTTTTTTTTTCCAGTTTTTAAACATCCGGTTTTCGGTTTTTATGAATAAGAAAAGCGGTTTCTTAGTTTCGTTTTTGTGTCTCCTAGTTTCTAGACCTTTTTATCTAACCTCAATCAACCCGTGTAGGTTCACGTGATGCGCCATCCAAGTCACGTTACCGGTAAAAGTGGCCCACAAAAGGCAATAGACGGTTGTGTCTAAATCTATTGCAATCATAAGCTTTAAAATGAAAGAAGAAAGATGAGCTTATAGAAATTGCTTATAGAGGGTGGCCGTTTAATACAGGGCCGTTAACGTTATATACAGGTTAGACTGCAGGGGTCGGAGGTTTAAGTTTTGTGAATTTGCTATTTTAGTCATTATGTTCGGGGGTTTTTGGGTTTTGATCGATTTTTATTGCGGTTTTTCGGTTTTCACCGAAATTTTGGGCGGTTTTTTCGGTTTCTTATAGGCCCCAATGCTCCCCTCTTTCACCGGCCGTCAATTGGATGGCAAACCACGTTAACCTACACGGATTGACCGAAGTGAAATAAAGAGGTCTAAACCGAAAAACTGCTTTTCTTATTTATAAAAACCGAAAACCTGATGTTAAAAATGGAAAAAAACAAAAACCGCAACAGATACCAAAAACCGAAAAACCGGAAATTTTGAGTACAAAAACCGATCTCAAAAATGACCAAAACCGAAAACCGAAAACCCCAATCCCTCCCCTCCCCCCCCCCCCCCCCCCTCCCCCCCCCCCCCCCCCCCCCCCCCCCTCAACGTACTTTTTGAAGGAAAGGTGGATATCTGTGTATTTGCATGGACAACATTTATTTACCTTCATTTCTGTTCCTTATCCGAACTTCCACTGGTTCATGACACAAATTACCATCAAATCTTCCCTAACGGCAATCATTAGCTATGTTTTCTTATTTGGCTAGGTGAATCTGTAAAACAACGTGGACCAAAAATACAAAGAAAAGGGAGGAATAAATAATTTAGTACAAGCAGTTTCATTGTCCCATAAAAAACTGAACATTGTTAACTGGAAGCCAACTTATGCCCCGAAACCCCGTTTATATTATTCGCTAAAAGTCAGTATCCCTCTTGTATTTTTTGCATGCCCAATTCTTGTTTTTACTATCACGCCGTGAGCATCGTCCAAAGGTCTGGTTTCAGTTTGATCGTGGGCTTGCTTGATTGTTAAAGCAAAAAAGATCCGTGGGTGTACATGACATGTCGTTGCTATGATATCGGTATAAATTTATTTTGGGAAAAATCTGATGTCCGCGTCAGTGATCTAGCTGTGATTCTGTGATCTGCTTCCTTCTGCTTCGTTCCCAGGGTCTCTCCTCTTCCTGTCCGCTGCTGGAGCGGGAACAAGCCAAACCGGCTCTGGGAACGATGTTGCTTTATTTCGGTTTATTTTGGCTAAGAATAACTCCCTAGTTGAATTTATCCTAACTTAAGTTAATTTACTCTAATTAATGACTCGTTTTAAAATAACAGGCGCGACGCGACGCATCGTCCGTGGAATAGAAAGAACCTGTTCTGTACCCATTGAGCACTGCAGCCTGCGTAGCAGGCGTCGGGGAGAGGGCAACTGGGGAGAGAGAGAAAGGACGCCTGCAATAAAGACCCCCTTTTGTTCATTTCTGCGGACGCTGACGGCCGCAAATTCTGATGGGCTAATTCACGCTGGGCGGTAAACATAGTAAATTCACGGGTAAAGTCATGCGCGTGCCAGTTTGGCAGTTTCTGAATGGTGAACGTACGTATTGACAGTTTACGCAATTCGATTACAAGGAAATCGGTGGGCATAATGCGAATACCCCGGTTCTTATAGCAGGCGTTCCTTTTTCTCCTTTTTCGCGCCCCAACCTCCCTCCCCGTTTACGCCTGCCACGCAGGCCACGAGCACTGTTAAAATAGTGCGATTCAGTGCACCTTAGCTTTTTAGCTGTAAACATGCCGTAACTACAACAGCATTGAGAGCAAAGGACGGTTATGTTTTAATATACGTACGGATAGAGTTTATTTCGGGAAGTATTTTTATATAGTGTAGTTATAGCAATATAGTTGATAGCCTGCGCACAGACGTCTCCTATTTCCCTCACTTGTGATGCAAAGGAAGTTGTATGAGACGTCTGCGCGGACATAGACGCACTTCCTAAATCTTTTTAGCACTGCAATCTGACTTCCACTTAGTAATAAATGACGGCCATCTTTCTGCAACAACCATTTACTCTATTCTCTGCTGCTTTTTGTACGGCTCAAGTCCTCAGAACTCCAGTCATGGATATCTCCCTCTCAATACCGAGATCCACTCTCTTCAAAGCCCTGTGACTTGTGTAAATAGTTTCTCGAAGGAATTTCAATATGGCGCGTCTGGGTGCGTATTTGATGCCATTTCTTTAAATATGTTTATCAGCAGCAGACGCTAACCGGAAAGTAAATTTAAAATCTCTTTTGGTCTCTAGACATTATTTTTATAGCACTGAACTATTTTTAGCCCAATATTCGACGGAGACGTCGTCAATTTCGGCTTGATTGGTTTAGCACCTCCTCGAAATTCTTCCGTGAGAAATAGAAAGTACGAACATGGCGGCATTTAGTGATTTTGTATGAACAAAATTAAACTGACTGATAAAAATAAGAGTAAATGAGGTACTTTTGACAACGATTAAGAGCTATATTCAGGAATTTAGTATTGATGATTGAAACAAGCTGTAATTTTGTGTTAAATATTTCGCAGGTTCTTCAAGTTCTTCTGCGGCGTCATTAGTCTGAAAAATTGCGTATATTTTGCTAACTGCGTTTGTCTTTAAAAATATATTTGCATGTCTATGAACACAATACTGTACAATGTTTGCGCAGTAAACACAGAACAGAACAATCTAGTTTTCTTGGGTTTAAGACATGTCTCGTAATGACAGTGCAATATAGGTGACATGTATACTGATTCTTTGAGGTCAGTGTTAAGTTGCGTATTTAGCTCAATAAAATGTCGAAGGTAAACACGATGTGTTCGCCTTCATGTTCAAAATAGATTTTTTACGACAGAGCAATATTGAACCAATCATATACCCTTGCTTTTCTATGTACCAACGAATCTAAATTACGTGTATTCCAATTTAAACTTCTGCACAGAAAAGTGGCAACGAACTATTTCCTTTTTAAAATTGGAATCAAATCAAATGATCATTGCAGTTTCTGCAAAGAAAGCTCGGAAACTCTTTTGCACCTCTTTTGGGAATGTCCTTTCGTTAAATCCTTTTGGAATGAAATCAGTAACTGGATGCAAAACAGCTCTTGCTTTCTTAACGAAGAATTCTCCTTTTTGTCTTGCATAGGCCTCGTGAACGATACTACAAATCTGCTTTTCCATCATGCGCTTTTAATCGCGAGGTACCACATCTATTTCTCCAAACAAAAAGGCCTTAACGGTCCGTGCACGGTTCGTCCACTCAATATTTTTTATTTCTATTCTATATTCAACAACGGAAAAAGCTAATCCACAGTCTTATTTTCAGTTTTTTATTTGAAATTCTGCCATTACAGAACCCGATTTTACCTAAAACACATCGTTTTATTAAAGTTCAAATTAAAACCACTTAACCTGATTTATGTACATAAGAAAAACCTCAAAATCTCCCAAAATTTCTAAAATTTAAGAAATAATCGTCCCTTTACTTGTAAACTAAGATCAAAAAGCAAAACACAAAATCAAAGACCGTTTTATCTTTTTTCGTTTTATGTCCAAACTTGAACAAAAAAAACGAAAAAACGAACATCAACTTCCGTTTTATCGTTTTTCGTTTTATATCCAAACTTAAACAAAAAAACGAAAAACGAAACTCAACTTCCGCTGTGTCGTTTTTCGTTTTATGTCCAAACTTAAACGAAAAAAACAAAAAACGAAAATCAACTTCCGTTTTGTCGTTTTTCGTTTTATGTCCAAACTTAAACGAAATTAAAAAATGAAAAACGAAAATCAACTTCCGTTTTGTCGTTTTTCGTTTTATGTCCAAACTTAAACGAAATTAAAAAACGAAAATCAACTTCCGTTTTCTCGTGTTTCGTTTTATGTCCAAACTTAAACGACGAAAAAACGAAAAACGAACATCAACTTCCGTTTTATGTACAAACTAAAACGAAATTCAATTTTAAACTTGACGTTTTCGTTTATAGTCATAGAGTGTGGATGGGAGGCGGGGGGGGGGAGGGGGGGAGGGTTGGGGGGTGTAAGCATTTGTGACGTGTAGCACCGAAATAGGGAGGCCACTGTATTTCTTGGCGGGAATTTTGGAACTCGTGGCGAACCAAATACGCTTCGTATATAACGAATCGAGAAGAACGGAACGGTGTCCATCCTGTTTAGTTCCCGCTAACATGGACGAGTTTGACCGAACTCTCATCCTCTGACGCAAACAACAAAGGGTAACTTTCAACGAAGAAGATGTCACAGCAGAACACATATCAGCAGTGTTTAGGGTGAGTAAACCATTTTGATATTGTCACAGCATCTCCCAAAATGTTGTCGATGAAAAGAAGGACAGGCAGTTTAATTTGTCACGTAGGAAATTTACGTTTTCGGTGTTACTTGAAAGAGGGGAGTTTTATGTTAAGCGGGATTTCCTTATAAAATCCTGCTTTAGTACAACATTGAATTACCACATTTATTTAGCCGTAGGTAATACGCGAATTGAAAAGGGGCGGCATGCATTGTATGGATCTTGGCTGAGAAGATTTTTCAAGCAAATTTTCAGTTGCAGTCACTGTCAAAATAGAACTACCTCAATGTATTTCAGTCGATATAACAGGCGTACATTTCCAACGAAGCAGAAAAATAAATAAATACTCGTTTAATTTTTCCTACTTGACATCGCGTGGCGTAGTTTTAGTCTTCAGTCGCGCAGTATTCCGATTCCTTACTTTACCTTTTTACGCCAAAATTTAGACTATTAGATAGCGTGACCTGATTGTATAACGCACGCTGTGGTCTAAACTGAGTATAGTGCGACACATCGCGCTTCGTTGTCAAGCACATTCACAGGCTTAGCCAATCTATAAACAGGATAGATGAGAGTGAAATCGTGGCGGCACAAGCGGCCCGTTGAAACGAAGTAGTCGCGATTTTAAATTTTCCATACAGTATCATGCACTTTTGTATTCATATATTTTTACACATTTTTAAGAATTTCACCAAGGCGATTTTTTGACAATGTCGCATCGTCACGTGGAGAAAATCGGTGTTTTATTTGTGCACGTACAACCTCAATTTGACATTGAATTTGAGCCAAACAGAACAAACGGTTCTCACGGGAAGTTTTTGAAACGTCAGTGTTTATAATTTTTTAGTTGCAGTATAAATTTAATTTGTCTCCCTTTATTGATGTATTTGGTTTTTTTTCCGACTGAAATACATTGAGGTAGTTCTATTTTAATTTGACAGTGACTGGAACTGAAAATTTGCTTGAAAAATCTTCTCAGCCAAGTTCCATACAATGCATGCCGTCCCTTTTCAATTCGCGTATTACCTACGGCTAAATAAATGTGGTAATTCAATGTTGTACTAAAGCAGGATTTTATAAGGAAATCCCGCTTAACGTAAAACTCCCCTCTTTCAAGTAACACGGAAAACAAAAATTTCCTACGTGACAAGTTAAACTGCCTGTCCTTCTTTTCATCGACAACATTTTGGGAGATGCTGTGACAATACCAAAATGGTTTACTCACCTTAAACACTGCTGATACGCAGTCTGCTGTGACATCTTTATCGTTGAAAGGCGACTCTTTGTTGTTCGCGCCAGAGGATGAAAGTTCGGTCTAACTCGTCCACGTTAGCGGGAACTAAACAGGATGGACACCGTTCTGTTCTTCTCACCTGAAGAAACCAAAATGCCAATCAAATTGCTAGTATGGCCAATCCTCGGTCAGATACGAAGCGTATTTGGTTCTCCACGAGTTCCAAAATTGCCGGCAAGAAATACACTGGCCTCCCCATTTCCGGTGCTGCACGTCACAAATGCTTACACCCATACCAAGTCCCCCCACCCCCCCCCCCCCCCCCCCCCCCTCCCTCCCACACTCTATGACTATAAGCAAACGAAAACGTCAAGTTTAAAATAGAATTTCGTTATAGTTTGTACATAAAACGAAAAAAAAGATAAAACGGAAGTCGATTTTCGTTATTTCGTTTTTTTGTTTAAGTTTGGACATAAAACGAAAAACGATAAAACGGAAGTTGATGTTCGTTTTTCGTTTTTTCGTTTAAGTGCGGACATAAAACGAAAAACGACAAAACGGAAGTTGATTTTCGTTTTTTTTGTTTTTTCGTTTAAGTTTGGACATAAAACGAAAAACGACAAAACCGTACGGAAGTTGATTTTCGGTTTTCGTTTTTTTGTTTAAGTTTGGACATAAAACGAAAAACGATAAAACGAAAGTTGATGTTCGTTTTTCGTTTTTTTTTTTTTGTTCAAGTTTGGAAATAAAACAAAAAACGAGAAAACGGACTTTGATTTTGTGTTTTGCTTTTTGATCTTAGTTTACAAGTAAAGGGACGATTATATATTTCTTAAATTTTAGCAATTTTGGGAGATTTTGAGGTTTTTCTTATGTACATAAATCAGGTTAAGTGGTTTTAATTTGAACTTTAATAAAACGATGTGTTTTAGGTAAAATCGGGTTCTATAATAGCAGAATTTCAAATAAAAAACTGAAAATAAGACTGGATTAGCTTTTTTCGTTGTTGAATATAGAATAGAAATAAAAAATATTGAGTGGACGAACCGTGCACGGACCCTTAACCCTTCATGGGAACTCTTTTTTCGAACCTTTCTAAATTGTCTTGATTATAAAAGACGTTTTGCCATCGAAACTGGGATTTTAAGAAAATTCAATGCAAAATGGGGAGCGTTTATCCGGGAGAATGATCCGTAATCTTTTTTTTTTTTTGTTGAGATGTACGGAGAACAGCAATCGCTCTGTAGAGGCTCTTTTGACCTTTCTAGGCGGATAATCAGTAAACGTGCGTAGTGTGTGTGTGCGTGCGTGAGGGTGTGTGGCTACTCTGTATTATAGATTTAAATTGTTAAGTAATTACTGTATAGTAGCAATGTAATCATGCATTGGCATGCTTTATATGTAAGTAATGTAAACAATGATGCAAATAAATTAATAAAAAAAAAAATATATTGAACCAATCAGAGAATGCAATCGTTCACTTATGTCCAGAGACTGCATGTGTTTATATCTGTTGCCTTCACACTCACTCGAGTATTGCATGGTGTCATTCATGACGTCACCGCATGACAGATACACAACCCGTTTCCAGCCCTTAAGAGAACTCGGGCCCACCAATGCTAGGCGCCTGCGTATACGTACGTTAGTATAGTATAGCCTTATACAATCTTGTAGCCTGGATGAGATAGTGCGGTGATGAAGTGAATTCATTGTTATTTTGGTGTTTCGTAATTTAAGCCTCATTTAAACGATTGTGCTAAATTGGCATGTTTAGTAAATCAGTTTTGTGACCTTGACCGGGCAACTCGCTTGGTAAGTTTGCGATGGTACGCGAGAATCTCTTGCTAGCTTTATTTCTTGCTTTACACTTACAGCCTTTTTTCTATCTGACTCACAAGCTATTTTTCACCCAACTATATCGTGTACTGTGTTGTAAACATGTTTGCGCTCTTTCCAGAGTAACAGGTGTGAGTGCGCATTGATAGGAAGGCACTGATAAGAGGGTTCTCTCACAAGGAGACTCGTCGAGAACTTAAGAATGCCAACTGGATTGAAGAAGACAAATAAGGAGTAACCAATCCCAGACATGAAAATAGAAATGTTATGACAGTCTTGAACTTGACTTTGCCTTGAAGGAGGTCTCAACACAGGTTTGGGGGAAATTGCGCAAACATGGCTACAGCTTTTCCTATTCCAAAACCTTTCTTTCTGTGAAAAACAGGAAAGACGTCCGAGAAGGACATCTGTGTCAGCTGGAATTAACAAATGATTACTAACAATACAAACTATTTTTAGTTATAAAATTAAGCAATATTTTAGCTCTCTAACAATAACCTTAATTACAACCTCGTTCCCAGGTCCAGGGGACGGGAAGGAGAAGACCCTGGGAACGAGGTTGCCTAAATTAAAGCTCAGCATCATTTTGTTTCTGATTCATGGTCAGAGCTGGCCATCAGCTCATGATCCTATAGGGATCCCTATATTCATATCCTACTATTAAGTACTGCGGGAAATCTCTCAAAAAAATGACGAAAATCAAGGAAATAAGACATAAAAAAATCTTTCACGCTGCTTTTAAAGCTATTACATCACACGAGCCTTCTCTGGCGTATTCTACTTGTGAGCTATTTCTCTGGCCCCGGTTGTTCAAAAGGTCGATAGAGCTATCCATTGTATAAATCACTATCCAGTGGATAGGCATTAGCAAAACCAATTTATTATCCACTGGATAGTGTTTTATCCGGTGGATAGCGCAATCCAACTTTTGAACAACCGAGGCTTGGTTCCAGATGTTCGCTAGTACTAGAATTTAAAAGAGGCATAAACCGTTCTGTCTTTCTTACCAAACAACCTATATTCTGGTACCAGGAAAATTAGCCGGAAACAATGTTTTATAGTCCCACTAACATGATGCTGAGTGGCCAAGTGCATGGTCGAGCATTTTTAAATGTTTTTAACATGTGCCTCTGACTCGGTTATCGACGGTAAATTAATGATTAGTACAGGTAATCATACGGTTTCGAGTTCAATTTGGGATTAATTTGCACGAGTGAGTTTTTTTTCAAAAAGCTCAAACGGCGATTGCAATTTGAGCTTTTTGAAAAACTCACAAGTGCAAATTAATTCCAAATTGAACGAGAAAACCGTATGATTACTTATTAATAATTATACATGAAAAAATTTGCATCCATTTTTGTTTGGAATTTTTTTTTTTTTTGCAAAATTTTTTTTTGAATTTTCGATTTGTAATTTGCACTGGTGTTACACTTTTTGCACTGGTGTTACTTGTTTTGCACTGGTGTTACACTTGAACTGCACTGCTCTTAGCCAATCAGAATCGAGTAATTTTTTCATGTATATTATTATACCATGTACAGTATATGAATAGGTCATCCTAATTAAACATTAGTTAATAGTAATTATTCTTATTTTTATATACCGTATAACTCACTGAAAGAAATGTACTTGCTGACGAAGTAACATGAATATCCATCGTTAAAAGGTGGCATCGTATACAGCTTCCACGCCACACTTCCCTTGCCATTTCTATTTTTTACTGAAGTGAGACGAATGGACCTTGTATGCCCAGTACAAATACCGTCTCTGTCATAAACTGCAAGTTTTTGCCAAAACTGATGTTTGTGGTAATTCGCCCCTTAGTTCATGGTTTTCCTTAGATTATGGCCAGAGGCATTTCTGTAATATTTTCAGTTATTGGATAATTATAAAGGAACTTAAATGGACGAGCTTGGCTATCTGAATTTGTAGTGTTGTGGCGCCCTTTTATCGTTTTTATGAATGATTTATAAATACGATAAAAAAGGCGCGACAACACAGGAAACTGTAGCTAACAGGAATAATTCATAAATTTAAGAAAAAAAAATTAATAAAGACAGAAATACTTTCCCTGACGATAATCTAATTGAGCCTGCGTTGCACTATGTCACGTCTTCCTCTTTTGCTGCTGGCATTTCGAGCTCTACGTGCATAGAATACGGTTTGTTATACTAATGAACAAGCATGATATAATTTCTATTTCGGTCCATGGCACGGTTTCTTGGAGCACATCAACCTGTGAGAGGCCTCTGGCGTCATTCCGGCTATCTCATTTATGGCGCCAATCACTTCATAACAAATATATATTCATATCTTTACTGCACTTTGTTCGAGGACTGCCTAGGGCTATGTACAATTGTACGTACGTATAGCCGCCAACGCTAATGTTTGCTAATAAGAGGCTAAGACACCACGTTGACGTAACGAAATGTCACGATGACGTCCGAAAGCCCACGATGCGAGACGAGAATAAACGATCGCGCTACTTCAAGCACGACAAAGTGAAAAAGTGACGCAAGAAAATGTTTACATTTTTTTAATATTTTCCCACGACCTGGGTTACCGCTGTTGATTGGCTCTTCGTCTGCTCTTGGTACTCTTTGCCGTTTCTTTTTTCTTCTTTTTAACAATAAATCTGGGAATTATTTAAAGTGCCGGCAGACATTGTTACGTTTGGTAACTTCGTGGATTGCCGGCAGACATTGTTCGGACATTGTTACGTTTGGTAACTTCGTGGGTTTGATACTCGAGATAAGAGGAACCGGCAAATCATGTGACCGACACGCTCAACTTGAGATGGAACAAAGCGGTTTAACACTGGAATGAAGCCTTCCTTTTTGGGAAATGCCGTGGTCATAAAACGAAAACATAGTTGAAATTCAAAGCCTTCCCCCCAAATCCTAAGACGTCATTTTTTTGAGTGAGAAATATCAAAAATGCCAGCCATGTAAACAAAGATCACTTTGCAAGCGCCAAATATTACGTTGACTGGCGCAAAATGTCCAAAATGTCTTCAAATAGTGCTCGAGATACTGCTGGCATTCCACTATACATTTTAAGAGACGCATTTTCTTGGTTTGTGATCGCCAGTTCAATACTGGCTTTTTTAGAGCATACGTTCCGTAGTTTGGTGCAGAGAAATTCTTGTTCTTCCGTGTTACGTTTCGATGCGAAACCCGAGAACTTTACCGTACCTGTCAGGCACTGTTTGCGGACGTTAGAATAAATTCATAAAATCAAAGTGTTTCCTGCAACTTCAAGGAAATAAATCTTAAATGATATATCATTTGTTATTACGTTTATTTTTTAAAGCCGGACTTCGAAACGGATCAACCGATTCAAATTTCAGATTTTACCATTGTATTATTTTGTTATCACCATCATTTTATTCAACCATTTTAAAACAGGTCGTTGAATTAGAAATTCGGTTAAGTGATATCCACAAAAAAATTTGAAAAGGACTTAATAATAATAAATGAACAATGAGGTAACAAATGGTCTCGGCTCAGACATAACTCTGATCGTATAAATAGATATATACATTCCTCCTATCCATATAAATAACCCAAATTAGTCATTTATATGTCCGCGAACTGAAAAATATGAAAAAATAAGGTTCTAAATTTAACTTTTGTAGCGGGTTTCCGGTTTTTAAATTGAAATTTGGTTCTTCGTTTAAAAAGTATATTCGACCCCTACCATATGTGTTGCATAGGCAAACGAAGTCACGAGTGTTTCACGAGCAATTCAGCTGGCAATTTACCCCATTAAATATTAAAAAGAGTCACGAGAAGTGACTTGTAGCATGAATAGGAGTGAACTCGGGGATCGCTCGAAAAGCTATAAGAAGACTTTGAACTAAGGCAGCGTTTATATGCACCTGGAATTTACGTCCGGTCAGTTCTAAAATCCAAACTAGAGTTAATTTTTACGTTTGCGGAAGATATTTTATTTATACAGTCAAAGTCTCGTGACTAAAACTTGTCAATATCAATGAAAATTTACCTGCCAAAGTGCCTTGAAAGTTCGCTTCAGCGTCGCGTCCGTTGAAGCGCGTGGCTTAGTTATAGCGAAAACGGCTAAAACTTCTTCAGTTTTTGCCATACTCGGGAAGAAAACAATGAATATTTAAAAAAATTAACGAAAGGAAGCTACTCGTAGTAAGGCTAATTTTAGATACGTCAGAGTAAAATACTACTGTACAGATATTGAGGGAGGGGAGAGAAAGGCCGAATTTGTAAAATCGTAAATTTGATAACCTAAAAATCGTCGAGCACTAGGTTTTAAAAATGAAAGGCTTGAAACCTGTAGACAGGAACTATTTCATAGTTATTGTTCGAGAACATACCGTGGCGGAATATTAAAATTTGTAAACAATTGTAATCCCTCCGGCAAGCTAGCTCGCGAACTGCAGCTGGCCGATACATTGAATTCAAAACACACTTTTCATCACTTGAACTCTGTTTAATATCCCATGGATTAAACTTAACTCAAAACTGAAATTAGAACTCTTAATCTCAGTCTGTGCCTTTGAATGTATCTTTTTTCCGTTTTAAAGCAATTTTCTGGGATTTAATCGAGCCCCGTCGATCGTAAATCTTGTCGGTCTTGTTCGACAGACTTACCCACTCCTCCCAAGTGACAAGAATGCAGGTGTAAAAGATTGCGTCACTTTTTCCCGCCATGCCCGTGAGCATGCGTCCATTTTGTCAACAAACATTGTGCGGTTCATTCATTCATTCAGTTTAGCCGGCGTTCATTCCAAAGTCCATACAGTGTTGGAGTAAGAACAAACTGAAAAATCAATTCTAAAACGTTTTTAAGTATCTCGAAACAACAATTTGTGAAGTTGAAACAGTGTTGGTGGTGCTGGTCTTTTTAACCGACGAAAAATGCGCCTTTTAACCAAGTCTGTGATGTGGTTGTGCGTGGCAATTTGTGTGGTGTACACGACTTCATCCGTTTCTGGTAAGTTGAAAGAATTAGAACCACGTGTAGAGACAACAAAGTTTGCCGAAGCCGTTTAGAGTTAACCTGTTGTGATTTTGTTAAGGAAAAGTAACATTTCTTAGAATTTGAGTAGTCGTAAACGGGAATATTTTCTCATAAAATTAAGACTTATGTCTGGCGTTGTTGGCGCGTAATTAAACTCACCGTTCAATGCATTCTTTTTAAGATTAAGATGTTAAAAACTGACCCTTTTATAGTAAGTTAGGCTAAAGACTTATTTTCAACATATTAATTCCGTTTCGAGAGCAAAGTTGGCCGGGTTTTTTTATTTTACGAATTTTTCTAATATTTTTACGCTTTTCGATTAATTTAAGCTTACTATATTTACTTGTTTTGGCGGTGGTTTCATTGATCCCTGACTCACTCCGTCGAAGTTTACTTAAGCTTAAGTTTTGTCGTTAGTATTTATTGAATGTTAAACTATTTTTAACTCAAAGAAGTGCATTTTGGTTTTCTTTTCCTCGAAAGCCCTAAAACTTAGAATGAATTTTATCTCTTCTTTATCGGGGCGGTCTTGATGGAAAGTATTCGGTCGACTTGGAGACGAGTTTATTTGCGGGTATACATTTGTAAAATGCAAATTCACCGTTCCGTGGGCGTTCTACAACGCATTGCATTGATGGGAATATTTCATCATTATTGATATCGTAAAGATTTCAATATTGTGTTTCGGCGTAGTCTTTGGCGTCCGGGGGGATTTGATTTTTTAGACGGGCCAAAAATCTCACAATTTAAACAATGGGCGTGTGAAAAGTAATATAAAACGAAAGTGTAATTCGTTCGCGCGTATATTCATTTTCATGTATAGTGTAGCGTCGCTTTGTTTTTTAGTACACTTGCTTGAAAATTACCCATTTACGAAATTGCCAAGTCATGTGACTATAAAGGTTGAACATCGTTTCGAATATTGGCAGCAAGCGCAGCGTAGAGAGGCGGAAGCTCTCGCGTGACTTTCTGCGATAGATATTCACTCGCTTTGTGCACTTTTCCCGGAGTTTCAAACCTCTGCCTCGCTTCAGTGAAATTGAAAGATTTCATGAATGTTCCGCTTTCTTGAGCTGAACGCTATCTACAACTTCCGTTACATGTGTCTAAGTTTTTGGCTAGCATGCTTTTATCATAAGGAAGTTGCATCCAGTCAAGTTTCGAAGTCGTGTTATTGCATCAGTCTTCGCATGCCTCTCATGGATGTGAGGTCAAAGTTTTGTGAATTGTGGTTTTGATTCTTTGTTTAACCGGTACCCGTGAGTTATCATTGATCCCTGAGGTCCAGTTTGAGATGATTGGAATGTCCGATTATTTTTGCAATTTCACGACTGACGAGACACCGTCTGACAGATTCAAATATTTCTCATGTACTCTAGATGATTAAAAAAGCCAAGTTTGAGACTCCCAGCGAGCGTTTATTTGTTTAAACAGTAGATTTTTTAGATTCCATCAGCTTGACACCATAATAGCATTTTCCTGTCAGCTGGCTGTCAGCTGTTCAAAACCACAAAAATTTCAACAACTCGTACCCAGGCTTTCTCCATTTAAAACATGGCGGCCTAATGGAGAACATTAGTTCTGGCTACAATTAGGGCAACTGTCCTTGTGTACTGCCTCTCAAGAGACTTAACATTGTATCTCTTGGTTTAAGATGTTGTTTTTATGTAGGATGTAATTCAGTTGCTTGTTCTTTCTTTGTATACCATCACAAAACTAGTTTTTGTCTTTATAAATATTTGTGGTTTTCATAATTTTATAAAATTAGGAAGTGCCATTGGCCCTACACCATACCTTTGTGCAGACAATCAGTTTTCCTGTACCAATCAAAAGTGCATTCTAGCTCGTTGGAAATGCGATGGGGAGGATGACTGTGGAGATTTTTCTGATGAGAAAGGATGTCGTAAGTACAAAAATTTCGTTCTGACTTGATGTTGACAAGGCATCAAAAAATTTATGCAAAAACTGTACCATCTGTGGTTTTATACCCAGCAATGTAAATCTGTTAATAAAAATACTTGATATGGAATACAAACAAAATTTAAATGAGATGAGAATATAATGAATTTATTTGCTTTGTTTTTGTTTAGCTAATAAGACCTGTGATTCAAATCAGTTTACTTGTAATAATGGACAGTGCATCTCGCAGAGTTGGCACTGTGATAATGATAGAGACTGCTCTGATGGATCTGATGAACTCAATTGTGGTAGGTTAAAAAAACGATATCAGTTAAGATTTTCGTTAAATTAGTGCTGGAAACAGTCGGTCATCAGGCGTTGTCCTACCAAAATCCGAAAATGTCTGACCAATTTTAAATTATGCTCGGACATGGTGACCGAGCACAAAAATTACTTAGCTTTTGCCTTGAAAGTCTTGTTAACTCATCGCGTTTGATTCCAAAAACATTAAAATAAGAATTTATGCTGTTTGTATGATTTATTTTGCTGTAAACGGCTCTCTTGATTAGAGAAAATTCAGAAAAGGCCGTGTCATTTGAAATCGCCCTATAATGCATTGCAAAACTTCTTATAGCACATCATTTATGCTTAAAGATTGTATCTCAGGAAAAATCCAAAGTAGTGGATGTGTGACCAATTTTGTAAAATGTCCGATCAAAAGGGAGGTTTGAAAGGACACATGTCCTTCTAAGCAAGAAAAATCATTTCCAGCACTGAATTATGCTATGAATTATATAACAACACAATGATTTAAACTGCTTTGCAAGAAGTACAAAAATTAGTAACATATCCACACCTTAAGAGACAGGGCTTATAATATTATGTAATGATGTGATTTTGCTTGAATTTTGCCTCAAATTGGATCTATCTTTTGACAGGGTTATACCAGGGATGTAAATAATAGGCAGAAGGCGGAAAAATAACCATCTGAAGACTGAGTTTCCTTGATTTTTTCTGCCTGGAAAACTGTGTCTGGTTAACTCTTTGTTTTTTTTTTTTACCAAACTTTACAACAACAAAACACTTTATTAAATAACAAATATTGATTTAAATAGTACCTACCCACAAATAGTTGAAAAACTAGTCGAGGCGGGTAGGTATAATTAAGTTCTGCCTGTGATGATCAACATTTCACCTATTGGATATCTTAGCTACATCCCTGTGTTCATTGTATGGAACATTGTTTCCTTAAAAGGTCTGTGATTTCGAAGACTAATAATGATAACTTTTTCCCTCTTAGATCATAATAGAACCTGTGGTCCTAAAGAGTTCAAATGTAAAAATGGCAAATGTATTGTTGGCCGTTGGAAGTGTGATGGACAAGACGACTGTGGAGATAATTCAGATGAAGAAGAGAGCGAGTGTGGAGCATGTATGTAATAAAAATAAAAACTAGCAGTAATCACAGATTATGGAGATGCGTTCGAAGGAATTTCTGGCGGAAATGAGCCCCTGAAAAAAAAAACAATAGGGGCGGCCATTTGGAAGACCGTCTACCAAAAAATCTCAAATTTTACTGCGTGTAAACCACAGGACAACCAACACGAAATTAGGATTGCGTTCTTCGAACACGATTATTGTAAATGATCAGTGTTATTAATAATTTGAAATTCTGCATGAAATTAATACACACTTAAGGTCTATAAAAACTATAAATGGATGGCCATTAATTGGTACTAAATTATTGCTTTTAAAGAGGGGGGTGAATAGGCTCGCAGATCGGCGGATTGTGCACGGATTGCAGATTTTAGCAATAAATTAAGTGGATTTGCGAATTTGAAAATTACCGTGGATCATGGATCGGCTGAAAATTTTGGCCCAGATTCTGGACTTTGTCTGTCTAGCAGTTTGGGTTGTGGATTGGATCGTTAATTTTCGGTTGGTGTTTTGTCAACAATTTTTTTCAGTACATCAGCAAAGGCAGAAAACTTAGAGAAAAATGTAAATACTGCACAAGAAAAACAAAACAAATATACAGTATATTTATACTGTGGAAAGTTTTAAAGTACTGCGGATCCGGATTTCAATGAAAATAACGTCGGCGGATTTACATACCCCCATTCACCCCCCTCTTTAATGCTACCAAATTCTTTTGAGTAAGTGCAGTGAGCTAGCTTAGGAAAAATTAGGAAAATATCAATATTTATGATAAATTATGAATGTCCATCTTTTTTCAGCATCAGGAAGCTGTCCATCCAATGAATTTACTTGTGACAATGGTCATTGTGTGTCTCGTTCATGGCTGTGCGATGGAGATAATGACTGTGGTGACAATTCAGATGAAGATGATCTGCAATGCGGTGAGAATCATTCTTTTAAACTTAACTTCACTTAGTTCTTTCCTCCTTTGATTGGAAATAAAGAAAATTAAAATAAACATCAAGAGAGATTTTACCCAACTGAAAACATAAAAAATTATTTTAATTTACTGTCCACAATGTAAAGGGAGAAAATGTGCTATTTAGTATATGATATACCAGTACACATATGCCTTTACTGTAACTTTCAAGAGTGTCAAACATCAAATGGTCACACCATAGCAGGGCTAAAAATTGGCGGTCGCATGGTCACCAGAAACGACTCAAAACTGACCAGGGCAACCAAAAGTTGAGGTTTGATCGCCCAATGTGCGACTATGTTTCAGAATTTTGAAAAGCTGCAATGTAATGCCCCCATTCACAACAACGGTTAAACGTGTTTAAATGTTGTTTAGTTTAACTACGTTTTTAGCCTCTATCTTGAATGTTTTGAAATGTATATGACTCAAACTACCTGGAATGATAATAAAGTCAATACAGTTTCTTTTAGTAAATATTTCACTACAAATATTACAGAAGGTTAGGAGGTATTTTTCTAAACCTGTTTTAAACTAAACATTTAAACATGTTTAAGTGTTGGTGTGAATGGGGTATAAATTATGCAAAGTACAAACTAAAGTTAAAATAAAACTAAATAATTTGTTGTTTAATTGGACTACTTTTCTCTTCTTTTCATCTCCTGAGTTTATAATTTTTTAGTTCTGAAGTTGAAAATTCCTAGCTGTTTTAATGGTGGTTTCCAAGCGATCCACATTGACAACATTTAGGCACCATTTTGATTTTGTGATTGCCACGTGACCCTAGACTTACCCAGAGTTCTGTGTGGGATGGTTTCCAAGTCGCACATATTTTCGCTTTGAGAACAGACTTTCAGTTTATTGTTTTAAACTAGAGGAAATTGGGGGCTTCATTATTTTTGGGATGGGCCACTAAGAATTTAAGCAAACTGGCCCGGCTGGCGACCAAGCAGTGGAGTTAATTTTTAGCCCTGCCATAGGATTCTGTCCACAGAGTCAAAAGTTAGAACTACATGACATGTCTCAATTATTGACTCTGGGAGTGAAAGAGCTAATAATGGGCCTATTTTAGGTACTGTTTAAGGAATCCTCACCAGCTGGCAATTTGTATGAGGGAGGAGGGGGGCTGTCTGATACAGCTGTATATTTAATATCTCAGGCAGGGTGTGGTGTAATAGGGGAGACAGTGGGGTACAAATTTCCTGCTTCTTGTACTCTTTTTCCTGTTACCAGCATTGTGTGCCAATGATGGATGGTGTTTGACTTTTGACATTTTTTATCAATTTTCTCACTCTGGCAGCTGCCAAGACATGCAGTGCCAACCAGTTTACTTGTAAAAATCAAAACTGTATTCCTATGCGCTGGAGATGTGATGGTGACCCAGACTGTCCTGATAATTCTGATGAAGAAGACTGTGTGACTGTAAAACCCCCTACCCCGAGCTGCTCAGGAAAAATGTTCCGTTGTGCTGATGGAAGCTGCATCCAAGGCCACTGGCGCTGTGACGGGGAAGAGGATTGCCCTGATGGATCTGATGAGCAATCATGCTGTAAGTTAACTACCTTAAGAACTCCCTTTAAAAAGCACTCTTTGCATTACTTCAGACCTGTATTATGGTCGAAGTTGAGAAAGGACACCAGCAACTCACCCAGTCTTGACAATTTGAAGACAAAAATACAAAAAACAGATATCAGCAGCTTGATAGTCTATATAACAATTGAAGGGCCGAGAGCATGTCCAGCCTATATGACTTTTTAGGCCTTTTTTATTTTTTCTTGCTCAGATTTGTCCAATTTTGGCATGTGAACTAGAAATTAGTTGCAAAACATTGTTCCGAATTTTTTTCCGTTGTTTTTTCCGTCGTTTTCGAGAAATACCGTATTCAAAAAAAAAAATCAATCAATCAAAGGCTCCTATTGTAACGCAATATTGCGGTTAGCTTCTGTTTTCGCACTGACACGGTTCGATATTTTTGTAAAATTAAACGTTAGAAATTTTGACGAACGCAAAAAAAGTAAATCACTTTCATAATGTCCAGTTCGAAGAAAGAAAGAAAGAAAGAAAAAAAAAAAAAAAAAAAAGAGGCCGAGCGTGATTCGAACCCGGAGCCGTCCGAGCGCAAATCCCCGACCAAACCACTAGACCACAGACGAACACATGCTCACTTCAGCCTAAGTTTTATTATTAAAAGGTTGATACGCATCAAAACGCGTATCTCGATTTCAAAATCCTTTTAGATCGAATTTAATGTTGCATTAAAGACTCCAAATGCGAAACGTCTTCCCGCCGGCCAGCAACAACTCACTTCGAGCTGCCTCAAAGCTGTATTTCAAGTGCCCGACCACGCACAGCGGACCCATCTACCACTGTCGCAAAGCATGTCGGGAAATCCTACAACAAAACCGAAATGGAGTTCCCACCCGAAAGTTATTGCAAAATACTATAAGTCTCAAAGCACTTCGGATATCGGGCATTTCGACCACGGCACGGGATGGGAAATGGCCCACAACTCTCAACGCTGCCCCTTTTCTGATCCGAAGTGATTCCAGACTTTCCCGCCGGCTCGTCTTCCCGACCAAGGTCCGTTTTTCACCTCGAGCGCTAAATGGCGCTTCAGACACAAGGAAGGACAAGAAACACGACTCGTTTCTTTGAGAAGTGCTAGAGACTCAAGGATTTCCGGACTTAATGATGTCTTTCAATCACCGGACGGGCCTCATACACGTTGGCTTACACACACGCTACAGAGGCGATGTGTTGCCGCAGTGAGCTCACGATAGATAAGCGAGCCAGGCGTGCGTAAATAACGGTATTTTCGTTTAGTTGTTGGCACTGGTCAGAAGTATTGCAGTCGCGTATTCTCACGGCCAAACTGCTTTCAAATGGCTTCGAAATTACGCTCTGAATGTACCGTCAAAGCACTGGAGGGCCAGAACTCTGCTTTTTTCAGGTAAATTGGTCAAATTCCTTAGGGTTAGTGCAAATTCGACAAGGGCTTGTGATATTATTCGTTGTACGATAAAATAAGGCTATTCTGAGCTATTCTGAGCGAGAAAAAATAGAAAAAGGCCTAAAAAGTCATATAGGCTGGACATGCTCTCGGCCCTTCATATCTAAACACACTAATCTGCTAATCTAATTATTAAAGTCATTATTATTCATAACAGCAATCCCGAAACCGCAAGTTATTCGCTTCACTGCTTTTAATCAACTCAAGTTGTTCGTTTCACTTGAAAAATTCACAAGATGTTTGTTTTACTGCCTCTAAACAGCCAAGTTTCTCGCAAAAAGCATAAGTTGTTTGTTTCGCTGCTTTTAAACCTCTCCAGTTGTTCATTTCACTGCGGC
The DNA here is from genome assembly GCA_024195265.1 of Dendrophyllia cribrosa. Taxonomy (NCBI): domain Eukaryota; kingdom Metazoa; phylum Cnidaria; class Anthozoa; order Scleractinia; family Dendrophylliidae; genus Dendrophyllia; species Dendrophyllia cribrosa. The sequence continues at coordinate 37,384,096 of JAJLRJ010000001.1, forward strand.
TGAACCGCTTTAGTTGCTTGTTTCACTTAATAGAAACTCGCGAAACTCGCAAAAATCGCAAGTTTTTCGCTTTACTGCTTTTAAAGCACTCAGGTTGTTCGTTTCACTGCTTTTAAACCGCTCATGACAAGTTGTTCCTTTCAAACAAACCCTGCAGCATTTTGTCTTTGCCGTACTAGATGCCCCTTGGGATTTCTTTTATGAATAACAATAACTTTAGATAATTAGATTAGCAGATTAGTGTGCTTAGATATGAAGGGCCGAGAGCATGTCCAGCCTATATGACTTTTTAGGCCTTTTTTATTTTTTCTTGCTCAGATTTGTCCAATTTTGGCATGTGAACTAGAAATTAGTTGCAAAACATTGTTCCGAATTTTTTTCCGTTGTTTTTTCCGTCGTTTTCGAGAAATACCGTATTCAAAAAAAAAAATCAATCAATCAAAGGCTCCTATTGTAACGCAATATTGCGGTTAGCTTCTGTTTTCGCACTGACACGGTTCGATATTTTTGTAAAATTAAACGTTAGAAATTTTGACGAACGCAAAAAAAAGTAAATCACTTTCATAATGTCCAGTTCGAAGAAAGAAAGAAAGAAAGAAAAAAAAAAAAAAAAAAAATGAGGCCGAGCGTGATTCGAACCCGGAGCCGTCCGAGCGCAAATCCCCGACCAAACCACTAGACCACAGACGAACACATGCTCACTTCAGCCTAAGTTTTATTATTAAAAGGTTGATACGCATCAAAACGCGTATCTCGATTTCAAAATCCTTTTAGATCGAATTTAATGTTGCATTAAAGACTCCAAATGCGAAACGTCTTCCCGCCGGCCAGCAACAACTCACTTCGAGCTGCCCAAAGCTGTATTTCAAGTGCCCGACCACGCACAGCGGACCCATCTACCACTGTCGCAAAGCATGTCGGGAAATCCTACAACAAAACCGAAATGGAGTTCCCACCCGAAAGTTATTGCAAAATACTATAAGTCTCAAAGCACTTCGGATATCGGGCATTTCGACCACGGCACGGGATGGGAAATGGCCCACAACTCTCAACGCTGCCCCTTTTCTGATCCGAAGTGATTCCAGACTTTCCCGCCGGCTCGTCTTCCCGACCAAGGTCCGTTTTCACCTCGAGCGCTAAATGGCGCTTCAGACACAAGGAAGGACAAGAAACACGACTCGTTCTTTGAGAAGTGCTAGAGACTCAAGGATTTCCGGACTTAATGATGTCTTTCAATCACCGGACGGGCCTCATACACGTTGGCTTACACACACGCTACGTTTCCGCAGTGAGCTCACGATAGATAAGCGAGCCAGGCGTGCGTAAATAACGGTATTTTCGTTTAGTTGTTGGCACTGGTCAGAAGTATTGCAGTCGCGTATTCTCACGGCCAAACTGCTTTCAAATGGCTTCGAAATTACGCTCTGAATGTACCGTCAAAGCACTGGAGGGCCAGAACTCTGCTTTTTTCAGGTAAATTGGTCAAATTCCTTAGGGTTAGTGCAAATTCGACAAGGGCTTGTGATATTATTCGTTGTACGATAAAATAAGGCTATTCTGAGCTATTCTGAGCGAGAAAAAATAGAAAAAGGCCTAAAAAGTCATATAGGCTGGACATGCTCTCGGCCCTTCAATTTATTGTGGTAATTGTGATCTTTGTAGACAACGAACACTTTTTTTATATATATCTATTATATATTTATACATTTTTAGCTATTTTTTCTTCTTAAAACTAGGACATTTTAACATGTACATGTAGAAAGTTACCTTTATACATAGGGCTAGGATAATTTAATTAATTTACCTTATATATACTAGACACTTAAATAAAGTCTTTTATTTACTACATGTACTTACTCAAGAGTGCCAAAAATCAAAATTCAAGTAAAATTCCAAATTTCATTTTGTAAAAACATAAAAAAAGAAAGGTATCATGCAAAACTACTGATGAAAAGGTTTGATTTGAATCGTCAAACACAGGATTTCGTAGAAGGACTAAATTAATTGGTAATAGAAGGTGAATATCACTCGATTTGGGGAATTCAAGAAAATCTTTTACTACATATTTGCAGGTCAAAATAAATTGACATGTTCAAAATTCACAACTGGACTTCTGCACTACTGTCTACTGTAACTTTATTACTCATCGAGAAAATAGATTTAACCCCAGATAGGATTTTTAGTGGACATTTATAGCTTTAAAGAAAATTGAGTAAAGGGGGAGAAAAATTAAAGACGTTGAGTTTGATGTGGATCTTTTTTCCATAGCAATAATTAGTAACTGTACCAGCAGCCAGTTTGCTTGTCTTAGTGGCGGCTGCATACCAAATACCCAAAAATGTGATGGAACACGCAACTGTCAGGATGGATCAGATGAAACTGAATGTGGTGAGTTCAAGAAAGTTTTGCTGTTTACCCAGGCTGTTTACCCATGCTGTTTACCATGGCTAACTTGATAGATGTGTATTGCAAGATTGTTACTTGAAGCTCAGTAGCAGTAAAATGTGTTGAGAAGAGTTAGTTTCAAAGGAGGCCCTCATTACTCAATGCCTACAATAAGCTTTCAGTTACACTTGAATCCTGTTAACTCAAACCTCCAAGGGAATTAAGTTGGAAAAGGTTCGAGCATGGTTAATCGAGGGACTGGTTATGAAACCTTGCAGACTTCAATGGCGATAAAAAAGGAGCTACAATTTATGTTGAACCATACTTGACCGCGTGCACATCTTTTGTTTTTTGATCACATGCTATGACTGAATAACTTAATAGCACCATTTCTATTGGTCAGTTACTTGAACAAAAGATCAACATCGATTGAGTTGTGCATGTTCAAGGCCGAAAAACGATAACAAAAACATCAAACAAAGATGTTTAATGTCTCGGGTTTCATAACCATTGCACTTTATTAACTATGGTTCAAGTTAGCGGGAGTTCAACTTATGGGAGTTTGGGAACAAATGACCAGAAATTAGGCAATACTGTAAATGCCTTTACTGACCAAGAAAGAGACAAACTAGAACAATTTTTTTTCAAACAAAAATAATTAAATGAAAAGATCAAAATGAAGCATAGTGAAGTAAAAACACTATGGTTGGACAAAGGAAAATGTAACAATAAACTCAGTGTTCTGGATGACATCTGTATGTTTTAACTTTGACAGATGAGGTTCGATTTTTAGAGGGTATAAATATAGAAAAGACCTGAAGGGAAACCAAAGTCACTTTGAGTTAGTAGAAGGCTCCAGTTATCAAGGGTTCAAGTTACCAGGGGTATAAAACTACATGCAGTTAATATATGAATAAAGCAAAACTGGGGAAAATGGATTTTGGTTCAAGTAAGCGCGAGGTTCGAGTTGCTGAGAGTTTGAGTTATTGGGGTTCAACTGTATTTGAAAGGCATCTAAGAAATGTGTTGTTTCAGAAAATATCCATACCCCTCCCTGCCCCTCTCAAAATTCCAGTTTATCTTCATACATTAGTTTAAAAACTTAAATTTAGCTTTCAAGACCCCCCTGAAACTGCATAATGATACTTAAAACCTTAAAACATTTAATATGTAAACATCAAAATATTTTAATAATAATAATAATAATAATAATAATAATAATAATAATAATAATAATAATATATTTCATGGAACAGCTACCTGCCGACCTGATGATTTCCAATGTGGAAGCACATCAGCATGCATTTCGAAAAGCAAACTATGTGATGGCACAAGGGATTGTCCCAATGGAGAGGATGAACAAGCAAACTGCAGTAAGTAATAAATATTATGACAAATTATTGGAAATTTTATTAATGATATCATTAGAAAATGGGAACCTTGTCAGGCTAAATTCAGACTCAAGTCAGACCAAAAATGGCTTAGAGTTCCAACAATAATAAGAATCCAACTGTTAATGTTGAGTCAAGAAACCAGATGATGTTTGCCTCACTCTACCCTAACATTAATTATTTTAGTACTTATTAACCAATCTGTGGTCATCTGTTTATGTTAAAAATTTAAGTAAGAAAGATTTTAGGGTGATGTAAGAAAGAAAACAACAGGTTCTGTGCTAAAGTGCAGATTGCACACTTTATCTGTTTTTTTTTTTTTCAATTATTCTGGGCTGGGGTGTTCAAATCAGGATTAAGTGAACCCAGGATTACTGACAAATTTGAAATGAAATCTACACCTTTACAATGCAGATTCCTGTGATATCTTTTTGGCCTAGAATTCCACTTAAAATGCTTTGGAATTATGAATTAAAGTTTAATAAGAGTTAAAACACTTTCAAACAAGAGAAATGGAATCCTTGATTAAAGACCAGGCTTTAGCTGCTATTGTATGAACACAACTCAAAGGTCTGAGTCAGAAAATTGGTAAGACCATCCAGCCTGTGTTTGTCAGCCAGAAGATCAAACAACATCTGAAATTGTGCAAAGTTAAACTGACACTTGTTAACCAACAATGTCTTGTTTACAAATTTAAATGTGACCTGTGTGATGCAGGTTATGTTGGTTTCACACGATGGCATTTACATCAATGCCTGGACGAACACAGACACACGTCTTTGTCTATTGGCAAGCATTTTCGTGATAAGCATTCCTGTACACAGGATGATCTCACCAAGAATTTCACCATCCTTAAAAAATGCAAGAACAAGTTTGACTGTCTCGTATTTTGTATTTTTTCAGATATCAATGAATGCATGGATCATAATGGTCACTGCCAACATATCTGTACTGACCTGGCTTTTGGCTACAAATGCTCTTGTCACTCTGGTTTCACATTAGCAGAAAACCAAAGATCATGTGAAGGTATTATATATGGCACTAAAGGATTCTATTGATAGTCCTTAAGAATTCTTGTTGGTGTTTTTTTTTTTTGTTTAAGATAAATCAATCCCAGTGATGGCATTAATTCTGAGTGCTGTTTATCATTGTCCAGATATTAACGAATGTCTTGAGTATGGAAAGTGCAGTCAGCAATGTAATAATTTAAAGGGGACCTACGAGTGTTTCTGTGAGGCAGGATATCGCTTGGATGCTGATAAAAAGACATGCAGAGCATTAGGTAAGGTAACTGTTATAATTTAGCAGATGTCTTAAATTTTACATCAGTGTCATTTAAAACCCATTAACTCTTGCAGGACTGAGCAAAAAAGTGTCAAAATAGACAACATTATTCTTTATTTATTTTCTCAAAAGGTATTTACAATTGTGTGGAAAGCTATATCTCATATGAAAGGGTAGTGAATAAATTTTCCAAAAAAAAATTTTTTTTGAAAAAATATACCATAATGTTGCATTTAATTAGCATAAATTAGCATAACTATTCCACAATTGCCTATAAATTTGGACAAAAAAGCATAATAGTTCAAACTGATGGGTAGTACAGGAAAAAAGTTAAAAGCAAAAAGTTTCCTTGTTATATTGAGCACCAGGGTCTTCCCAAAGTGAATCAATACAGAGGAATCCACTTGCGTGCAAATAAAATTTTCGTGCATGTAATTTGACCTAATTAATTATGCAAACACGAAACGTGATAAGAAAAGATCTCGCATCGCGTCTCAATTTTGGTTTCCTCTCGGTTCAAAAACCATTTTATTTGCCAGATATCTTTCCAAAAGTAAGCCAAGACATTTATTCGAAGCAATAACCAGATTTCAAAGGTAAATATCACGTCTAAATATCATAATTGCTTTTTGAGTTACCTTACAGTCGGACCACATGTTTACACAACACCGCGTGTTAAAACACCGCTCCGCTTTCAAAGTTAATAACATCGATTCTTCGCTAGAACTGATCAATTTCAGATTCTTTATTGCTTGAAATTCATCCATTGTCTCTGTCTTCCATTTTTCAAGCGCCAAAACTTCGTTTGGGTCGACACAGGAGGATCTTAATTTCTTCGCCGCTTCGGTTCGCTTTGCAAAAATTTGTATTTTGTCAACAACTTCATGTAGTCAAACGTTAGCTGTCCGGCTCAAACTTGCTCAGTGATTGGCTTAGACTACTGTCACGCTACCCTCCAAATTTGGGGGGGATTGAAAATAACGCAAATTTTTCCGAATTTTTTTCATCATCGTTCCTGAGGGAACGATATTTATAGGGCCCGTCCTGCAAGAGTTAATACCTTCTTTATAGAAGAGAACAGCCAACTCTCAAAGATAGACACTGATAGGACCAAGTTCATCTGTCCGTCTTAAAGAGGTCTCTAGCTTAAATACATGCAGAGAGTTCAGTTACAGTAAAATAAGTTGCTCAAGTGTGATACAAGACCAACTTCAAGCATCCATCTTAGAGGAGTATCAATTTTGAGAAATTTGCCTGACTCTTTTATTGAAGTACAGATTAAAATTTAACAAATTCATTTTTTTCTCTGCTTGGGAAAGTTTGTAGTTATGTTGAAAAACAGGCAGCTATACAAGAAAGTACCTCTCAGTAGCTTTTCAAAATTCCTTTTACTGGTCTCATATTTGATCCATAAACTTAAGACCTTATATACTTCCACATTACATGACTTGAAAATTTGCCATTGATATTGGCACTGTAACGTTTTTTTTTGTTGTCCTGGAAAGAGCAATGTCTGTATGAAGCACTGACCACAAATTCCACAAATTCAAATGACCTCTGAAGTCCTTATAGTGATCAACATCAAATTTCTTCTTCTAACATCAATGCTTAATCCATCAGAGAGGTCATACACCGAATGCAAATATGGCGGCCGATTAATTATTCTTTTATCTGAATGTTAATAAGCCTGACTAGCCTCATTTTAGAGTAAACATTCTTTTGAACTTTACACATGCTAACGAGGCCAGTCAGGCTAATTAACATACACATAAAAGAATAATAAATCGGCAGCCATATTTGCATTCGGTGTATGAGATTTTAAGGGTACCTGTATGATCACCCAAGATGAATTCTCTTGATATTTTAACAACTTCTCCTCGCTACTTCTATGAGAAATGTATGGAGACAAGAAAGAAGAAATTGTATTTTTATGTTAGGGTGAAAAGGATTTATCAGGTACTTCATTATTTGAATATTTTCTTTCCCTTCGCACAGAGAATACACCCTACCTGTTGTTTTCAACACAGCACAGCATTCGCAAGCTTGCAGTTGGGGGTTCCAATCAATATTATGACATTGTCTCAAATCAGAAGGGAATTGTAGCACTAGACTATGACTACTCTGGCAACTATGTGTACTGGACAGATGTAAGAGATGAGAAAATTTGCCGTGCACGCATTCCCAGTCCAGATGCAGATCCAGGTAATCTCTAGCTGTATGACATTATTTTTTGAGGTTATGTAAGCATGATAAAAAAATGTTTGAATCTCCCAGCCTCCAATACAGATCACCAAATCTCCCAGCTTAAAGCAGCTTTTGTTCTTTTCCCTACAACAATGTAAAATTTTACTCCTAAATTTTCCCCAGATCTAAACATTTCTGTTGGTTTTTCAAATTCATGTTACTTTCTTGGCTACATTTCCAAGGAGTGTGTGATTAGGATGGGGGGGGGGGGATGATGGGAGATTAGTGCATTAAGGGCTGGCCAGATAGACCACTTGACTATACAGAACTACACCTCTCTCCTAAATAGATCAAAACCTCCCGCTCGTGCGGAATGAAAACAATACATACCACTCCATTATTGTTTGTCGTGTGCTCAGCTAGAGACCGCACGAATTTATTAGAGTTTCAAATCAACTTATTGGATGAGCTATAACATAAATACATAATTTCTCTTCTATCTCTGGCACAATAAATTTCTCAACTGAATTTTCGGCTAAAATAGGAACGTATACAAAAATCCTCCTGTTTTAACGGGAAGTACGAGCGAGCATCCATAGGATGAAAAAACCCCGACGCGCTCACAACGTTAACAAATGGGGAAAAATCCCAGCCCTATGGATCGTACCCCCATGCCTGCTGGGCTTGGCTCTGATGAAAATCTAAATTCCTAAACTCTTAGATACTGACAACAACGAATTTAAATTGTCCTTAATGTAGCCATCTTTGGCATTTTCACTAGACCATCTTCCATGTCGTTTAAAAAGTCTATCTGGAACACCAGCATTCGCAGCTGCGGTAGCCCCTCCTGCTCTCAGGCTATGGAGGCTGATCTTGGAAGTGTCGGTAATGCCATCAAAGGCCTCTTTCACCAATTCCCTCGCACGCGTGTAGCTGATGCCTTGTCGCCTCACTTTAGAAGAACTGCTAGGTGCTGCGATGGCGCGAAACAGAGGCAGCTGCTCCTGTAAGTCGATTTCTGCGGCGGCAAGGTACCTCTCTAGGGCCTTCACAGGACACGTCTCGTGGCCAGTCCGAGCAATCGGAACCCAGGAACCTTCTCGTAGCTGATCTGTTTTGGAAGTCTCTAAAAAGATAGAAATGTACGAAGGAAAAAATTTGAGATCGCAGGCTCGAATACCACAAAGTTCACTAAAACGGAAAAATCCCGTAAAACCAATCAGGCACAAGGCAACTGACCGGAGACTGTAAAGCGAAGAGTTATCTTTGAATTTCGTTACAAGAGCCAGTAACATCTCCGGAGTGATAGGCTCTTTACGAGTTTTAGGTTTACCCAGGATCTTTTTGGAGGCAGAAAGCATAAGCGCAACGAGGGAGTGGTCTGATATTCTAGACAATCCCGCTAATGAATGAGCCCAATCAATGCTGTAAACAGCTGTGGACACTGGGGATGGGGACTGTGCTTTCTGTATAATACATTGGAGATAAACAGCTACATAGAATGGATTTGCGGGAAAGTGGCAAATGCTGTTTTCGGAGGCCCATCTCTTCCATCGATTAAAACCTCCCAAGTAAGTTCTTATCGTTCCATCCGCTTTAGCAGCTATAACTGTCTGTTTGACTTGGTCAGCGGTACTTCGCAGGTGAGCAGGCATGGAAGCGTCAAACTCGATCCACATCTGAGAGCTGAACACATCTGAAAAAATACAAAAGAACACCACATACAGAAATTGGAGAGAAATAAGTTCTTCACAAAAGTCATGTGAAATTATCATGTATTTTCTTGTTTTTTTTTTTCTAATGTTGATTAACATTCAACGAATCCACGATTTTAGCACAAATTTTTCCCGATAAAAATAAAACAGAAGGGCACAGATGGTCCCCAACGTTCTCACAGGGCACAGATGGTCCCCAACGTTCTCACAGGGCACAGATGGTCCCCAACGTTCTCACAGGGCACAGATGGTCCCAAACGTTCTCACAGGGCACAGATGGTCCCAAACGTTCTCACAGGGCACAGATGGTCCCAAACGTTCTCACAGGGCACAGATGGTCCCAAACGTTCTCACAGGGCACAGATGGTCCCAAACGTTCTCACAGGGCACAGATGGTCCCAAACGTTCTCACAGGGCACAGATGGTCCCAAACGTTCTCGCAGGGCACAGATGGCCCCATCCTCCATAACCGGCAGCGCCAACGATTCCAACACACCTAACAAACAGAAAACATTAACATTAGAGGAAAGAACAGGGAAAAAATAAAAGGGGGGGTATAACTCATGAACCGAAATCCGACTCAACTTTAACTTTCACGATAAAAAATAAAAATGGATGAGTAATGTGCGATACTGAAGCGAACACCAAGAGGACGAAAGAAACCTCAACACGCCCTTATATACCTTATTCAAATCCCTTGATAATACATACCGTCGAGAGCATATTTTTTCGCTTATTTACAAACCGCGAAAAAATTCGTCTCTCTCCTAAATAGATCAAAACCTCCCGCTCGTGCGGAATGAAAACAATACATACCACTCCATTATTGTTTGTCGTGTGCTCAGCTAGAGACCGCACGAGCAGCCAAGAGTACAAAGAAAGCCCAATAGTAAACAGAAATGATTTACACATAAAAGCCGAATCAGTATCTGACAACTGAGACGTCCTGAAATAAAAATAAAAATATTTACCCTAGAATAGGATCCTTAAGGCAAGCATTCTGAATGAGAGGTCCTCCGAGCCAAACACGCTGTTGCAACGTCCCTGTACGAAGGCTTGTCGGTAAGTCGGCAAGTCCATCCATGCTACAACGAACTCTCGGAAACCCTTACCATCAGCTGTGACCATGGGCCAGTATGGAGCTGAAGGCCAGTGCGGTACTATGAGAGTCCCAGCGGCTTTGCAGTTACGCATATGTAAAATGACACGGGGAATCAAAGAAATGGGGGGACAAACATAATTATTCTCTCCTGACCAGTCTAACACAAAAGCATCAATATCTTCAGAGCCAGGATTCCAAAATCTTGAATTAAACCTTTGTAATTTATTATTGAGATGGTTCGCAAATCGGTCGATAGAATGCGGCCCCCAGATCTGATCGATTATAGTAAAAATGTGCTGAGATAAACCCCAATCATCTGGATCGTAAATACGACTCAGAAAATCTGCCTGTTCGTTCTGGGATCTCGGAATCCACTCCATTTCAATGGAAATTTTGTTTACGCAGCACAAATCAAAAATAGATAACGCTTCCTTCTGTAAATGATCTTTGCCGCTCCCGCATGATATAATCCTCGGGACATTCTGGTTATCTGTAAACCATTTAATTGAACAACCTGACAACTTGTCAATAAGCGAAAGCAAAACATATTTGACCGCTAGGATTTTTCCTTAATGTAGAGCTAGCTTGCATTTCTGTCGCGTTCCACTGGCCAGCAACCAGGTCTTTGCCACACTGGACGGAAAACCCCCCAAAACCTGAATCACTTGCATCGGAATAAACAACACCCACAACGCTAGACTTAGGAACCATAGTCTTCCCATTAAAGGAATCAATGTTCTTCAGCCAAAATGAAATTTCATTAGCCATGCCTGGAGATAAAGGGAGGCGTTGCTCCCAAGAATTTCTTTGTTCTATGGCAGAATAGCAATTTCGCGTAAATAATCTCGCGATATTCCCAATGGCACATGACATGGAAATAATCTGTCCCGTGATAGATGCAAGCTTTCGGGCTTGAATGTATTTTCTCGACGTGCATTCCTCCAAACAAGCTTTTAGTTTACTAATTCTTCTCCGGGATACTGATCATGCCAGATTGAAAATCTAAAACGACTTCCAGAAAAGTTACTAATTTAGAAGGAACCCAATTCGACTTCTCTATATTTATTGTGAATCCAGAAGCAAAAATGCCATGTCGCACTTCACGGCTTAAAAATTCAGCTTTCTCAAACGAACGATCTCCTCCAATACCATCATCTAAATACAAAAGGATAAGATACCCTTGGCTCCTCCAAAATTTAACTAGTTGTCTCATAACCTTAGAAAATATGTAGGGAGCAGTTGTAAGGCCAAATGGCAAAACACGGAAGACATAGTACTTCATAACTCCATCAGAAGGCCATTTAAAAGCTAAGTACTTAGTTTGCTCCTCGCAAATGTCAATGTGATGGTAGGCCGACTTGAGATCAAACGAAAACACATAAGCCCCTGGGGAAAAGATTTGTAGCACAGTTCTGAGATCCTCGTACTTGATAGATTTTTTAACAATGAACGTGTTCAGATGCGACAAATCTAAAATGAGGCGGAGCTTCCCGGATGATTGAACCGCAACGTGCAATGGATTACAAAACTCAGGATAATGTGGCACTTCTTGAATACAACCTCGAACGAGCAACTCTGAAATTGCTTCATTAACAAATACCCAGTGGATTAGAGCTGAATTCCTATTATCTATTGAATATGGCAAAGGTGTTTGATTGAATGTTATTGTATAACCGTGTAAAATGATCTCTAGGACAAATTGCGATGCACCAATGTCACGCCAAAATTTTACATTAGCCTTTAGTTTGCCTGAACAAAATCTGAAGCCACGGTAAACTGCTCATACTCGAAGGTTTCACTGTTTAGTTCCATTAGAGAGGGTTGCGGTACTAGACTGTTTTGGGCGAGAACAGGCGGAGGCCCAGTGACCTCGGCGGCCACATCTAAAACATGTGTCGAACTGCCGGTCTCCAAAATAGCGTCCGCTTTGGGGACGAAAAAAGCGCCAACTAGGAGCTGTAAAACCAGCATAGGCATGAGAATTTCCTTGAGCCAAATTAGCTGACTGAGGCATTCGAACTTTTCTCTTTTTCTCCTGAACAGATTGAGCTTATCGGCGGCTCTCTTTTCAGCCTTTTTGATTTTCTTAGCGTCGACTTCGTTGTCAGCCAACTCGTCATCGACATACTCGTTAATAGTGGACCAACCAAATTCCGATTTGTCGGCAATCTTTATCAATTTCTGCCTTTCCTTAAGTAGTGAAATACCTTCTTTGAATTCCTCTTTCGCCTTATCGGAGTTGCCGCTTTCCAGAGCCTTCAAAGCCCTCTCACTTCTCTTGCAGACTTTCTGGTTTAGCTTGAACTGCTGCTCGTTTCCCTTCTTCTTGAATGTATATTTGTCGGCGGCTTCCACTTCACTGACGAACTGAGTGGTAAGGTCGGCTTGCTGCAGCAGCAAGGTAGACTGCAGACCAGAAATCTGCGTCTGAACAGCTTTAAGAATGGAAACTTTTTGGGCATCTATAACTGCTTGCAGATCTGGTGAAATAGCGCCTCCTACCGCTCCTTCGCGCTCATCATCCGGACTGTGGAGATAGAATAAAATAAAAATGGATGAGTAATGTGCGATACTGAAGCGAACACCAAGAGGACGAAAGAAACCTCAACACGCCCTTATATACCTTATTCAAATCCCTTGATAATACATACCGTCGAGAGCATATTTTTTCGCTTATTTACAAACCGCGAAAAATTCGTATCTACACTTGACTATTAAAACATCAGGCTGGGTCTTTTCAAGGAAATTATTTAAATGGCAATTTGTTGTATTATATTACAGCTGACTGTGACGAGATTGTGTCCAATGTTCACACCCCTGATGGTATTGCTGTTGACTGGGTGGCTAAGAAAATCTATTGGACTGATGGAGGATTTAACTTCATTGAAGTGTCAGAATTTGATGGCACAAACCGTCTGACCTCTTTAATTCTGGAACAGATGAACCAAGGGCGATTGTCGTGGATCCTTTAAATGGGTGTGTAACAATCAACTGAAGAGTATTTTTTATTACATTGTACTTAACTATAAAACATCAAGTTAAAAAATGTACTGTGCAACTGCTGTAAGTTACAGTTTGGCATACATGTAGCTCTATTATCAGTAGCCATGCACCTCTTCAGAACCTCTAATTTCATTTGACCTGGTTATCATGCACATGAATTGTTTTCAGGGCTACTGGGTCCACTGTTCTGTTTGTTCTATTGTTTTCTCGGCCAATCCTGTGAGACATTCCCAGACGTGCATACTACCTCTATTATTGAAACAGTTTGCATCTTTTATTTTATTTATGAATGATGCATAAAAATATTATTGGTCGGGACGATCCGATAATTTAAGATAAGTGATGGCAGATTTAACTGTAACTGATTGCCATGAAATTTACACTTGAAGCTTTGCTTGTGACCAATCTCGTATTAAAGTGACCACCCTTGCAAAACCCAGTTTACTGAAATTCTTGACAGTAAAACTCTGTAACTGAAAGCTCTCAATCATAAGCAACCAGCTCCAGTTACAACCAAGTTTTTTAAATCCCCACTTGAGGTCGTCGCTTAACAGAGCCTTGACTCTACTTAAAAAATCAAAATGAGATAATTAACCACTGGTACTCTCATTGTGTGTTTAATTAGGTATGTATTTTGGACGGATTGGGGTGATAACCCAAGAATTGAAAGGGCAGGCATGGATGGAGACCCAGGAACGAGACAAGTGATTGTCTCTGGACAGATTGGGTGGCCAAATGGATTGGCTATTGATCACACCCTAAAAAGAATATACTGGGCTGATGCAAGGTAAGTTTATTTTATGTAAGGCTAGCATTGCTTTTATCTTCAATACAAGAATGAGAGTTTATGCATGACTATTTTACAAGAAAAAATGCCATATCTCCAAATCTATAATAGTTTCGAATTTTTAGCTACATGTAGGCTATCTGAGCACCCTTCCTGTTTTAATGCATATAATGTGTATTACTAGTCAAACAGTCAATTATAACAATAAAGACTTTATTAATGTGTCAGAAATTAAATAGCCGAGTGGTGAGGCCCTATAGGAATTGAACCCTAGAACTGTGTCTCTTAGTGACCCAGTGGATTGCTAAATAGTTCATGTGACTGCCCAGGTGGGAGTAGGTTCTGAATGTAATTTAATATTTAACTTAGCTCTTGCCAAGGTTGTTTGATATGGCATTTTTAAAAACCACCCGAAAATCATTGTTCTTTTTGGGACATATACTGCATGTAAGTACTTCAACAGAGAGTGTTTTTTTTACAGGCTAAAGAAGATCGAATCCAGCTTTTATGATGGTAGTGATCGTCGTCGCATCGCCAGCATCCTGCCACATCATCCATTTGGTCTGGGAGTGTTTGAGAACTTTGTATATTACACTGATTGGTACAAGTATGGCAAGGGAATCAGAAGGCTTAACAAATTCACTGGAAGGGATCAATACAAGATCAAGCCAACGCTTTGGTCGCACATGGACATCCATGTATACCATCCTCTTCGTCAGCCAAATGGTGAGTCACCATGGGGTCTGATTATTGGAGGTGGGGTAAGCTAAAGCTGCAACGAGCACAGGTGGCCTGTATGACCAGAGCTTAACCCAGTCTCTGTAGCATGCAGCAACTAGGAGTACTGCTACTCCCTCCCCCCCCCCCCCCCCCCCCCCCCCCCCCCCCCCCCCCCCCCCCCCCCCCCCCCCCCCCCCCCCCCCCCCCCCCCCCCCCCCCCCCCCCCCCCCCCCCCCCCCCCCCCCCCCCCCCCCCCCCCCCTTCCCCCGGGATGGATACTAGTCCATTGTGGGGTTACCCCCAGCATTATGTGGCCATTACACACCTGAGTGGGTGAAGAGAGACAATTTAGAGCAACGTTTCTTGTTTAAGGAAACAATACAATGGCCGAAACCAGGCCTTGAACGTCTCTTATTGGAAATTAATATTTTATTGTACTGTTATTCTGTTCTCTAGCCACTACTGTTAACCCATGCAAAAAAGACAATGGTGGATGCAGCCATCTGTGCCTATTAGCCTTTGGTGGAAAGTCTCGTACTTGCCGCTGCCCCAATGGTATGAACATGACTGCTAATAATGTTACATGCACAGGAAGTCCCTTCACAGGCCAACCAACACCTGGTCCTTCATCTACTGGGTCCACACCAACCACACCGATATCATCTAAGGTAACAAGTAAAGTGTCAAGCCCCATGACTCCAGGTAAAACAACCAGACCCAATGGATCTGTAATCAAGCCCTCTAAAGCATCAACTCAGAGCCCCACTACCTCAAACATCTCTAAACCTCTGACTTCCACACCCAAGCCATCTGGAGGAATTGTTGCACGAAGAACAGGTAAGGAGTCCATGCAATGGTCTGAATTTAAACCTCCCATTTCCAAAAGTAGCCAATTGCAAATGCCATTTAAAGAGAAAATTAAAGAAATTTCAGTTGCAAAAGTCTTTAAGCAATATCAGCAATGTCAACAACTTGATGCACACAATCATTTTTCACTCAAATGTCTTATGTACAGACTAAACATTCCACTACTAACTGAACACTGAATTTGTTTGTATTTAGTTTCTTTCTTTATTATTGGGTATTCATCACTCTCTTGTGTTGTCAACAGCAGATTGTGATATAAAATTAAATTATTTTTGCCTACATTTATTTATACCCTATTAATCTTTGGTGCTAAATGTGGTCAAGAGTGATTTCACGCATCCGAAATTGTACCACCACTGAAGTTATATACCTTATATCTTGAGTGTGATGCTGTTTTGATTGTAAGCTTTGATAAATTGACCACTTTCAATCAATTTGAAGGCTCACCTAAAAAGTCCTTTGTTATTTATTTTCAGATGATGAATCAGAAAAGAGTGGTCTTTCTGGTGGTGTCATAGCTGGTATAGTTCTTGTTGTGTTTTTTCTCATCATCCTTATTGCTGTAGCTGCATGGTATATGCGCCACCGTTCAAACTACTACCGTGGCAAGAGTATCAGCTACTACAAAGACATGACCACCAAACCATTGGAAGAAGACTTTGATGATGATGACGCTACTAGGGTATTTGACGACAGAGGTTCACGCGAAAAGGTGGAATTTGCTTAAAAACATATTTTTAGATGGCACTGTGCTGTGTACGTTCAGTCAATGTTTACCATCAAAGCATTTTTTACAAACCTGGGAATCTCAATCTCTGATTCTCAAGAGCAATCATGCTTCTTTCCCCATGAGGCACTGCTCATCACCTGCGTCATTCAGCCTGTTATAGCAGGTCAGAGTGTAAGCATTTCCTTGAAATAGTTGGGTTGTGCTCTGAACCTGACTCAGGTTAATCAAAGATCCCATTGAAGCATTTCATTGTTTCATGACACAACAGATTTTTGGTCCCAACAACACAGCCACACTGAGATACACAGTTTTATGACCAAAATTTTTAGCTGGCTTACTATTTCAAAATCTATTGAGATTTTGCCATTTGATTGTATCCTCTTCAATAAGTTGTGGTATTTTGCTTTTAAAATAGCAATGAGAAAAATGCCAGAGGTAACTGTCTTGAGACTGTCACAGTCCAGCTTAGTGCCATCTTAAATTTGTTGTTTCTCAGAGCCTAGAAAATACAGATATCAGTAGCAGTAAGTTAAAATATTAAAACTAAAATTTATCTTATTTTATAAAAAGTGGATTTAACTAACTTTCTTGGAATTCAAAGTTTGGTACATGTAGTATATTTTCTTAATGTCTTTGTTATTGTATTAATCTCTTTTCCATAATTCAAAATTGTGCTACATATACACCTTATTCCAAAATGGCGGCCAATTTATTATTCTTTGAAATGCATATTAATTAGCCCTCTTGGCCTCATTTTCGCTTAAATTCTTTTGTATTTTGCACATGCTGATGAGGCCAAGAGGGCTAATTTACATGGATATAAAAGAATAATAAAATGGCTGCCATTTTGGAATAAGGTGTATTGATAGCTAAATGTTTTTTCAAAACAGAGCAAGATATAACATACCATTGGTATCAAAAGTATTTAATATCAAATGCTTTAAAAAAAAAAAAAAACAGTTGAACCTACCGTCAGCGACCACCTGAAATGCAAAGCCAAGGTGGTTCAACTGTAGTTCATTAACTCTTAACCCTTTAAGCCCTAAGAGTGATCAGCATCAAATTTCTCCTTGTAATATTAATGCCTTATCAATCAAAAAGTTCATGAGAATTAAGGACATGATCACACAAGATGAATTCTCTTGATATGCAAACAATTTCTCCGCACTAATTCTATAGGAAATGTATAAGGACAAGAAATGAGAATTTAAATTTCGATATTAGGGCTTAAAGGGTTAATCACACTTAACCACATCCATTTGCTTCTCTTTGTTATTTCCCCCTGATGACATCATTGTCTTTGTGTTGCATTGCATCTTGGTGTGAAAAGCATGGAAAAAAGTGGTAATAACCTGGTTTAAGCTACACAGTAAACTATTTTATAAATAAATGTTATAAAATCCAAAAATTATTGATAATTATCTTTCTTTGAACAAATTTGGCTTTGATCTATAAAATAATATTGTTCCATTTAATCTTAAACTGAATTTACAGTGATAAATTATGGATTAGATCCAAATAGATTATTTCCCACAATCTTTAATGTATCTTGATAAAGCAAAGAACACATTTTTTCTGAGGTACATGTATCAGTGTGGTCGCATACCTACAGTTGTTCTAGTGGAGTTATTACCTTTAAAGCACTGAGTGCAAAAGGGCCTGCATGTATGCATTTTTAAGTCAATTTTCCTTCCAAAAAGTTGAAACTTGAAAATTACCTTGGAAATTAAGTGCACATACATGTGGGCCCTTCATTTGCAACAAGCTGTTTATAGCTTTGCATTGCCCCGGGCATTGCCGTCAACAAAATCTTCAAGTTCTGGCCATTGATTCCCTTTGGGAACCATGACCAGGCTATTTGTAAATACATTGCATATATTATTAAATATTAAATGAGGCTTAATCAATATAACCAGGTAGACTGTTATTATAAATTAAATTAAAATCTTGTGTTCAGTCTTCAACAGTTGCATACATCTTCTTATGCTTGACTTCCATTTGTTCCCAGAATACAAGAAACAAACAAAAAATAAGAATTGGGATGTTATGTATTGGTTTATTTATTTGATAATTTTTGTTATCACTGGAGCTGGCTTCAAAGTTGATTGTATTTTTTCTAGTCTATATAAATAAGCAAAATGTTGTGCGGGACATAGCATATAATTGTTGATAAATTGCTAAGCTTTTTTGTCAAATCTTCCAAAAGGGTCAATGGGGAAATGTGTATATGTGGGGGTAACTCTTCAATGGAGTTAACAAATGCAGTGTTCGCTATAGATTTGACTGTTTTGCTAATTCTTTTAAAAAAATGACGCCAAAAAAAAAGAACTGTTCTGGCAAAATAAATTTAAGTGTAGTGTTCAAAAGTATGTTATTGCTTTTGAGATCCCATTAAAGTTTCTTTCAGTTCTTGGGATTGTTGTGGAAAAATCGGTAAGAAGAAGTATGCAAACCAGTGTTTTGATACTTAATATTCAAGTATAAAATTAATGTATAAATACTGTATTCACACTTTGTCATTGTTGGTGTTAATCTAACATATATATCACAAGCAGTAGTAAATAATACCTATTATTTATTTTAATTTATCACTAGAATTTTCATATTACTCTTGATCGGTCATTTATTTATTGTGTAATTTATATCAATGTTTAAATTAAAATAAGCGGTAAAACGTTTTGCCTTTTTCATAAGGTGGAAAAATGGTAGCCTAGTTTCTGCATAAAAAATGGCAGCTTTTACTCGCAGCTTAAAGCATTATGGAGTATTTAGAGTTGGAGACTCTATAGCACGAGCTTGATATTGCTCGTTAAAGGGTCAAGAAATGCTAACATGGCTGACTCTCTTTATCGTCATCATCAAAGTAAGACAAGCTATAACATTTGATTTAAACACGAAATATTTGGCAACTAAAGAGACATGCACACACTTGCTTTCTGACTTTTTAAGACTAGGTCAACACAAAAAAAGGTATAGAGTTCATTGTAAGCCTTTGTCTGGCCACAACTCTACGTTGCTCCAGCATGTTGTCCTTTGTATCTTTTGCAACAATGAGATTATGTAAGATTTTAGCACCACTTGAGGTCTGATGTAGCGCAGTAAAAACAACTTGTGATTTACTAAGTTGAAGTATCGGTAGTAGAACTCTATAATGCTCAATAGTTGTGTTGTTTGGAGCGAGAGCACCCGAATTACATGTAAGCTAGTTGAGTTATGTTTTTGTGTTTAATTTAATTACTGGTAATGACTTAAAACAACAATTCAAGCCAGTTATGTGAAGAAGCTCCCCTGCCTTCTGTTACAGTTTATTTTAGCCTCCATGAACTTTATAGTCATATATTGCACGTTTATAAGACATGTTTCATAATGGAACTAAAATGACGCGTACGACTTTAAGTTGATTACTGTAAAAGACCAATGTAAATATATTGTAAGCAAAATTGTTCCTTTCTCAAAGCATTTTCGATAATGTGTTGTGCACTAATTATGTGTGTCTAAGAGTTGGGGATGTAATATTAGACTTAGCCTGAAGGAAGACATCGCCAATTTTGACAAAGGAAGGAATTGGGAGATTTCTGCGCACAGGTTATATTAAGCAATGTTCACACTACACCAGTTCCATATTTACACTGTATCAGCCATCCTGACAAGTGTCTGACCCCCGTGACAGGGTGACTCATTTGGAAATTTTGAAAGGAACCCCTTAAAGGAACCAGAACCCTGTTTTGTGGATGTGGCTCACATTTGTTTTTACCCCTCAGAGGTTCCAATAGAGGTTTTGCACGGCAGCCATGTTGCATGGCAGGAACAATAGATTATTTTCCCTATGGGAAAGAATGTTCTTTCTAATGCAAAACATTTTCATTGTTCCTGCCATTCAACATGGCTGTCGTGCAAAATCTCTATACTTAAAAAGTTGTACCTGCAGCATATTTTTCTGGCTAATGCCTATAAGGTATCACGGTAACTCTGACAGTGGTAATTTAAGATTGAAGCACCCTTGGTGGTACCAAACCGCTTAAAAGGTACGACGATCACCCCTTCACTTTTATGTGGAAGTTTCCCGGGGGGGTCGGACCGCCTTCCCGAGCAAGTTTTGTGCCTGCACCAAAAGCAGGTATAGTTTTACATCCGCACCGGTGATATACCGTGTCAACACAACCTGCTCTGCTTTGTATATTTGCATAAATAAACCTTAATTATGTCGATTTTTGTGTTTCTATTATTTGTGCGCTCTTCGCGCGTAAAATCCGGTAGGGTCGCAGCTCTTAGAAGCCTCTATTTTCATTGGCCTTGTAAAACACAGCTGCTATTGTTTTAAGGGTTAGGGTCCATTGTTGTGTTGTTTGTATTATAAAACACAATTTATAAATTTACAATAAATTCCTTTACAAAGCCTTTAAAATGTATGTATACCTACATGTATATGAAAAATATATCAATAAAAGACAAAAAAAAAAGATAGTACAAAGTTAATGTAAAGTATAATTACATTTTCAGATTTCTGAAAATCAAGAGCACTTCTTTTAAAAAAACCTATATTACATCTCAACTGGCCGATCAACTGCAACTGCAACACTATAAATCCTTGGCAACCTAGGTCCTGGGTACCCTAACGTAACTTATGTCTGGTTATGTTGACTTATGAATGCAACAAAACCTCATCTTACTAAGAAAAATCACCAAAAGTTAAAAAAGAAAATTACAAGAAAAAAAAAAAAGAAATAGTGTTCTCAATGCCTTATTAATGAATATTTGCGTGTCCTTTTTCGATATCAAAGTCAATGTCAAACAATTCTAAATTGACTCTCCTAGAAACTCGCGAACCTCTTAGGCAAAGTAATGCTGATCTCAACAGTGCAAAGGACACTCTCGCCCTGATCCATGACATGGTAGTCGCATAGCTTTCACCTTTCTTTATAGCAACTAGCTCAGCAAGCCTACTATGATATCGTTTACATTCCATCGCCATTCCACCTGTCGTACTAAAAACTAATGGCGTGAATGTAGCTTGCTCAACTTCTAACACTCGGCTAGCGTACTGGCACTTCTTCTCAGTTTCGTGTTGCCTGAATATCTGGTCTGGATCCTCGTCTCTATAGGAGTCTGCATTAGGGTGACATACCCTCACGTCAAAAAAAAGCGGACCTCTGCCTCTCCCAGAATCCCCTAGCAACTATATCCAGCCGCGCATCCGGGGCGGTGTTGGCTCCCCTATTTACAGCGGTCTTACCCAAAGCGATATAAAAGGAGTCACCTCAAGGAATAAATTATCACTTCGAGAAAGAAGTTGTCCGGTGCAACTAGCCATTGCTGAGCAAGCACAGCAAAATCAAGTTCCCCAAGTTCCACAAGTTCCACAACAAGTTCCTCAAGCGCAGCAGCCTGCTCCCGTTGCTTAAGGACGTTCGCGCGAAAATCTTCTAACATTGATTTTTTTATAAAACTTTTGCTACAGCTAGGTTATGAGTAATTCGTGTCAGAAATGCAAAAAAATGAGGGGGTCACCGACTTCGTTTCTGAGATAAGCTATCTGAAAGGCGACCCTAATTTTGAAAAATTGGTCTTCCTTACGGGATGTGACCCCAATGTCTGTTAGTCTAAAAATATTGCAAATGAATCTCTAAAATGCAACTTTCTTTCCCAAATTTTATGCGAGTAGGTCTGTTCAGTAAATTCATTCAACTGGTGACGTTCCTTGAAGTAAATTTCATCTTTAAACGACAGCATTTGCAAACTCTAACAGCCACAAGTTGGCAGGATTCGACGGCTCGCGGGTAGAAAAATGGAAAAAATTTAAACTTCCTACATTGATTTTTTGTTCATTTTTTCACAATCTGTCGAGAATTGGCAAAGAAAATTATCTTTGAAAAAAAAATTGGGGGTCACCGACCATCCAAGCGAGTTAAATCTAAGCAAAGTTAACGCAACGGCTATCAGCCCTTTATGTGCTTAGATTTCTTCTCTTGCGCGCGCGCTCGTGCATGACGTAGCATGGCGTTGCGACATGAATTGCGTGCGCAGTAAGGATGCGCGTAAACAATTAGCGCGAACGTCCTTAAGAGAACGTTAACCCGCCTGCTGCTCCTGGCGCCCCCCAATAGGTAACTTTCTTGCCTTTTCTTTATTCCCGTTCCGGTGGTTTCTTCCTTCGCCCGCGTGTCATTTATTTCATCGTCATCCGTCTCTGGCTTATTGTATTGTTTATGGCTCCAGAGCAGAAGTTGTTTACGGCATTTTGGTATTTTCCTGACTCTGTCGAGCGTTTTGTTAGTTCCAGGGACGAAAATTGCTAAATTGCTCGTTCCCCTGGTATTGTATTGTTTGTGGCTCCAGAGCAGAAGTTGTTTACGGCATTTTGGCATTTTCCTGACTCTGTCGAGCGTTTTCTTAGTTACAGGGACGCAAATTGCTAAATTACTCGTTCCCTGGTATTGTATTGTTTGTGGCTCCAGAGCAGAAGTTAATTACGGCATTTTGGTATTTTCCTGACTCTGTCGAGCGTTTTCTTAAGTTGCAGGGACGCAAATTGCTAAATTACTCGTTCCCTGGTATTGTATTGTTTGTGGCTCCAGAGCAGAAGTTAATTACGGCATTTTGGTATTTTCCTGACTCTGTCGAGCGTTTCGTTAGTTCCACGGACGCAAATTTGCTATTACTCGTTCCCTGGTATTGTATTGTTTGTGGCTCCAGAGCAGAAGTTGTTTACGGCATTTTTGGTATTTTCCTGACTCTGTCGAGCGTTTTTTCTTAGTTACAGCGACGCAATTTGCCTAATTACTTGTTCCCTGGTATTGCATGTATTGTTTGTGGCTCCAGAGCAGAAGTTTTTAAAAAGTCTTTTGTTTCCTGACTCTGTTGAGCGTTTTGCATGTTAGTTACAGGGACGCAATCCCTGATATTGTTTTGTTTGTGGCTCCAGAGCATAAGTGTTCATTACGGTTTGTTGGTTACATATACTCGTATCTGTTTTATCTTGCTTACTGGTAAATTATTTATCTGTTTTCCGCTATATTTGTTCGTTTCCTGCTGCCTACTTGTTTTCGGCTATTTATTTTATTGCTTTCTGTTTTGTTCAATGTTTGGCGCCTCTAGCCCCATGGCTTAAGTTTGTTTTGCGGGAATTTTCTATCTCAATCCTATGTCTGGGTGTTATTTTGTTGTCAGGCAGTATCCTGGTTGTGCAAGTATATTTTTGTGTTAATGCAGTTAAAGTTTTTTTTTATTATAGGTTATAATTTTCACTATATTTTTGCCTATGCGTATTTTGTTTTGTCTCCATTTTATTTCTTCTCCGTTTTGCTTCTCGTTTTGTTTTATTGTGTCATGCTGCGTCTATGGATTTATTTGTTGTATGGCCGTTTTTGTTTCCTGGCCTTGTTTAAGGTTTTAATTATCACGTTTTGGCTTATTCTATTCAGCCTCTATTGTTCTTTGCCCCTTGTTTTTAGCCCCCTTTTTCACCGCTGCTCGTTAGAATTTGTTTTATGTATGCGCACATCCTTTTGCACCTCCTTTATTCTGTATTTGCATATATCCTTGTTCCCTTTGCTTCAAGCCTATTTTCCTTTACGCGTGTTTATGTTTCGCCTTCCTTTATTCCCTTACTCTTGGAATGACTGTTTGGAACGGGAATCTTATTCCCGCTCGGATTACCGGGGCTCCAAGCTGTCATTCCCTGAGTCCCGTCGCGCTTGCCCCTTTTACCCTCTCACACGCCTTTTCTTTTGTCTTTCCCTTGTAGCCTCCCATTAAGCGCCTTCTAGTCGGTCATTTTTTCCATTCCATACTGGGAGATGTCGGATGATTTCAACCCTATTAGCCATTCTGCTCCCCACCTGCGTTGGGTTGATTATAGGGGTATGCCTTTAGACGTGACTCAGGGAATGACAGAGCCCTGCAACAAGCATATTTCTTCACGGCTCCTCTAGCGTCCTCTCCCCCAAAACGTCCCCTACCCCAGTTATAGGCGTGTTTTAGAATGGGACAGGACTCTGTGTTGGCCCCACTACTGCTTCTTTTAGTCTGGGGTCTCTTATAGTTTAGTATGGGTATTTTAAATTGGGGTCCTTAGTTTAGTGTGGGTATTTTATGTTGGGGTCCTTAGTTTAGTCTGGGTGTTTAAGATTGCGGTCCTTAGTCAAGTCTCGGTTGTTTGTGTTACGGGGAACCCGTTTGCATCTTTTCTGTGGCCGCCATTCTTCCATAACTCAAAGGAGTATGGGTAAGACCGGTGTAAATAGGATACTATTCAACGGCATATTGTAAAACATAGACTGGACTGGATTTGTAAAACATGGACTGGATTTGTAAAACATGGATTTGTAAAACATGGATTTGTAAAACATGGACTTGTAAAACATGGATTTGTAAAACATGGACTGGTAAAACATGGATTTGTAAAACATGGATTTGTAAAACATGGATTTGTAAAACATGGATTTTGTAAAATGAAAAAAAAAATTCTTTCGACTTTTTTAATTTCATTTTTTTTCTGTCCTCCAGATGTTGTCACAGATTATATGTTAAAAAGTGTTGACGGGCCTGCACGACTTCTGCAGCACGCAAATAAATTTTAAAGCCTTCATAGCTTAGCCTTTACATTATTTCTTAAGCAAGACTTGAGTTTCGGTTCTAAGGTGAACCTCATCAGGCTCAATTATCCTCCGAAGAGTCAAGATTTAAGTCAGTTTTCAACATGTACATACGAGGCTTTTGTGTAAATACCGACCTAAAAGCTGAAAAGGCTCAGGCAACCTTTTATGTGACCGGTTATAAGAAACAAAATATGAAAGCTGTGAAAAGTAAATGTTGTAAAATTAACAGGGCTCGAGACAAACGGTAGCCAAGTAGACATAGTCTAGTAAAAATTCAGTTTTGGCTAGTAGATTTTGGCTTCACTAGCCATTTTGGTTAGTGAAAATGGTAATGAACCGGACGGAAACGAAACTGGAAATTATTTCCGATTAATCGCAAAGGCAAACTTGAGAGATCAGAAACTAAAACATAGGCTGTAAAGGGACATCATATTATTTAATGCCATATAGCAATAATTTGAAATAACTAAAAAGCAATAAATGTTTTTGTTTGTAGGACGATTTCACTTTTCTGTTACGAAAGCGACGAAAGAAAGAATGAAACTGCATTGCGCTATAATTTGTTATGCGTAAAATCATGCGGAGCTTCAAGGCATTACGTTTCATTTAGCATAAACAAAGAGGTCAAAGAGGTAAAGTACACGTTTTTCCCAAAAGAAAGTATCTTTCTTGTTCAAGAGTTTCAATGATTTTGAAATTGATTTGATTTCTATATTTAGAAATTCAAAATAAGTTATGGCATTAAATAATATGATGTCCGTTTACAGTCTATGTTTTAGTTTCTGTTCTTTCAAGTCCCGGGGGTTACTCCCTTATATACGCTATATAGATATGTGCCGCCCGATAGGGTAGGGTTTTTGAGGTGCTCAGTCCTTAAATAGGGTATCCTTTTTGGTATTTTTGGTATTGTGATCCTTAGATATTCCTTAGATAGGGCATCACAAGCCAGAAGGTTGATTTTATTGAACGCATTAGGGGTCCACATTCGCCTTGGAAATTCACACGTTTAAATAAATCTTAATTAATTTTTACACATTCCTGTTCACGCCCAGTTATCCCTATCTGCCTAAAGTTATCGTTTCCTGTTGGCAAAAACAGCCTTAAAAACTATTAATAGGCTCGCTCTGTGTTTAACGGAAGCCAGCGATATGCAGCATGGTTAGACTGGCGCACAGAGTAGTACAATACAATACAATGGTCAGTTATGATCTTACTACAAATAACAAAGTAGCCACTTATCAGCCACTTAAGTTTATATTTATGGTCAGGTTCTAGGTATTATTTTTAGTCGATAAACAAAGCCGAATTCTAGAAGGAATTTTTTCATTGTGTCTATGGACTAGCGAATAGACCTCGAATTTAGTCGTCCGGATCCGGATCACGTTCAATCACAACTAGCCGAGAAATAACTTATCATAAACTGCAACTTTGTTATTTATAGATCGTTTTCATTTTCGTAAGCAGTTTGTTTTCTGGCTATGAGAACAACCCCAGAGAAGGATGTTGCAGGGAATGCCAAATAAAAGAAATTAAGAAATTCTTGAAATACAGCTAAATTTTCTCTATAATTACCGTTAGCGAAACATACATTCAAATGGACAGAGTATAATCATTCTGTCGCTTTTTGTCTACTAGGTTATATGTCGATAAAATTCACCTTAGTTAGTTAATAGGTGTTTCCAATTCGAGACGTTCACTCAACGAGATACACAAATAATCTAATGTAACTCACGTCATTCTCTTGCTTAAGGCAGGTAGCATTACGAAGCACTTTGGACTTTCCGGAACCGTGTATTTCAATGACTAGTGTCATTGAAAGACGCGGTTTGATAAATTAGTTTTTAATTGCGGTGTGGGATTAAAGTATATTTTAAGTCGATAAACAAAGCAGAATTCTAGAGGTATTTTTTCATTGTGGCTATGGTCTAGCGAACAGCCCTCGATTTAGTCGACTCCACAACTAGCCGAGAAACAACTTAGCATAAACTGCAACTTTGTTATTTATAGATCGTTTTCATTTTCGTAAGCAGTTTGATTTCTGGCTATGAGAGCAACCCCAGAGAAAGGATGTTGCAGGGAATGCCACAAATACGAAATTAATTAAGAAATTCTTGAAATACAGCTAAATCTTTTTTATTACTGTTTCTGTTCAGTTCAAAGATTCAAAGGACCACTGATTTCAATCCTCGCTTTAGAAAAGTCTTTTAACTGAGTGAAAAATACTTGTTTTAGTTTCGCACATGGACGCTCAGCTGCACGGCCAAAAATTTAAAAATGCTACAACTTTAAAGCAATGTTGCTGATATGAAGAACCTGTTGAGAGACTGATTTGCAGGATTCACATCTAGCGGGCTAATAATCCCCCACAAATATTTGAAGAACGCGACGTTAAACGTCGGCTTGGTCCAAAAATCGGGGCTCTGGCTTGTTATGCACTAAATTGCAGTATCCACCTCAACGCGCAAAACAAAAAAGATATGGTCTGCTAAAACTGTACTATACGCCTGAATTGGGCCTTAAAAAGGGTACCAAATCTCGATTTTCTACCCTTAAATAGGGTCAGGGTTTGAGAGCCTTGGCAGCACACACCTATCCTAAATTGTCGGGAGTACTCCCCCCCCCCCCCCCCCCCGGGGTTTCAAGTTTGCCTTTGCAATAAATCGGAAATAATTTCCAGTTTCGTTTCCGTCCGGTTCATTACCATTTTCACTAACCAAAATGGCTAGTGAAGCCAAAATCTACTAGCCAAAACTGAATTTTTACTAGACTATGTCTAGTTGGCTACCGTTCTCGAGCCCTGTTAATTTTACAACATTTACTTCTCACAGCTTTCATATTTTGCTCACATAAAAGGTTGCCTGAGCCTTTTCAGCTTTTAGGTCGGTATTTACACAAAAGCCTCAAATGAGGAAACCTGACTTAAATCTTGACTCTTAATTCGGAGGATAATTGAACCTGATGAGGTTCACCTTAGAACCGAAACTCGAGTCTTGCTTAAGAAAGAATGTAAAGGCTAAGCTATGAAGGCTTTAAAATTTATTTGCGTACTGCAGAAGTCGTGCAGGCCCGTCAACACTTTTTAACATATAATCTGTGACAACATCCGGAGGCCGAGGACAGAAAAAAATGAAGTTAAAAAAGTCGAAAGAATACTTTTTGTTTTCATTTTACAAAATCCATGTTTTACAAATCCATGTTTTACAAATCCATGTTTTACAAATCCATGTTTTACAAATCCATGTTTTACAAATCCATGTTTTACAAGTCCATGTTTTACAAGTCCATGTTTTACAAGTCCATGTTTTACAAATCCATGTTTTACAAATCCATGTTTTACAAGTCCAGTCCATGTTTTACAAATCCAGTCCAGTCCATGTTTTACAATATTATTCAACTCTTCTCCTGTGATGTTTTGCAACACTGGTTCAACTTCAACGCCTTTACACACCATGCTCAGCAGTTGCGCCTCCACATCCCTCAGTTCATTATGGCGTTGGATGACAAATCCTCCCCGTTTACATATCATAGCGTGATCTACATTGAATATGTCCCCGCAAACACAGGGCATATCAGGGATTTCCCAGTCGTACCTGAGTTTCACAGCATCTCGAAACTCACTCTTGTTTAGATCAAAGTTCATATCTATAATTGGCAAAACGGTAAGCCAACTGGAAGCACCTTTCTGAGTGGCAAGGTCCACAGCTCTCAAAGTTTTTCCAGAGATCGAGCCTTTCACCTCATCAAATTTATCCTTCAGATACTGATTCTTCATTTCGCGCATCTCACGTTGTGCAGCGTGTATTTTATTTTCATCTGGTTGTGTTGTTTGTCCTATTGTTAGGTCTAAGGGTGGCAAGCCAATGGTGTGAGACCTTCTAAGAGCTGCGACATCACCCGTAAAATCTCGCCTAGAGTTTGTTCTCACGCATACAATCCCGCCAAGACTGTCCTCGCGCACTGCTCACGCATACAATCCCGCCAAGACTGTTATCGCGCATATACCTAATTTAATAAAGGTTGCTTTGGTAATTGGGCATTGACATTTGGGCGTGCGGAACACAATGCAATGTTCTGCTTGAGTGACCGCCAAACAATAGCTGCCCAATGACCAAACCAACCTTTATTAAATTAGGTATACAATCCCGGCAAAGATTTTGTTCTGGCGCATACAATCCCGCCAAGACTCTGTTCTCGCGCATACAATCCCGCCAAGACTGTTTTCGCGCATACAATTCCTTAAAGACATTTCTCATGTATACAATACCGCCAAGACTCTGTTCTCACGCATGCACTGACTCACTGACTCAGCCGGCTGCAAGGCAGTCGGCCACGATCTTTCGCCTTTGCTTCTTGTGTTTGGCAGCCCTTCTGATTTCATGTGGGAGCGGGGGATACAAACTGTTTATCACTTTAGCGATGTATTGGTGGAACATTGTTTTCGGTCTGCCAGGTTTTCGTTTTCCATGCGGAGGTTGGAATAAGGCATATTTGTTAATTGGCTCATCAGTTGGTCTCCTCAGGATGTGGCCGAGACATTTTAGCTGGCGGTGATGGATTTCTTTGACTGGAGGCGTATGGTAGACCTGGTTCAAAACCATGCCAAGCATTACTCGATAGCAACTTGTGTCTTCAAGCCTCTGTGTCAGTATCCAGCTTTTGAAACCGTAAAGCAGGATGGATAAGCAGGTTGTTTGGAAAAGGTTTACTTTAAGGTCTATCAAGGTGGTCTTGGATCTCCACAGTTTCTCAAGCTTCCAGAAAGTGGCCCATCCCAGCCCAAGACGCCTTTTTACGTCATTGTCGGCAGATGCCATCTTGACGCCGAGGTAAGTGAAATCTGTCACTTGCTTAATTTCCTCGTTGTTCAGGGTTAGGTTATTTGGCCAATTGGTGTTTGTCATGAACTCGGTCTTTTTGATGTTTATCTCTAGACCGATCTTCTTGGTTTCCTCAGCTGTGGTATTGAGCTGTGCTTGTGCTTGCTGGAAAGAGTTCTCCAATAAGGCGATCGATGTCGTCGGCAAAGTCGAGGTCGAGATCGTTGATGACTTCCTTATGATATCTTGCTGATCTCCTTGGCATGGTGGTGAATCCGCCATGCTCCCCCTCGGCCATTATCATTGTGTAAGCAATCATGATGATGAATAGGAAGGGGGCCAGGACATCGCCTTGTAACACTCCAGTGGTACGTAACATCGAACTCTTCAGTGAGCAGCACTTAGAATCGTGAGTTGTCATAGAGTGCTTTTATCGCTAGAATAGTATCTTCGGGTATCCCATACTGCCTTAGTGCCTTAAACACCACTTTGCGGTCGATTGAGTCGAAGGCCTTCTTGAAGTCGATAAAGGTAGTATACAGTGGCAGCTGTTGGTCGTCTGCTCCCTCCATCCTCAGAACAAAGATTTGTTGGGCGCAGCTGCTGTTTTTGCGAAAGCCGGCTTGGTTGTGTCTTTGTGTAGGATCAACATGCGGTCTAATTCTGTTGAGAAGCACTCGGTTTAACCGAGTGCTTCTCAACTCAACGTTGTGTACTCCTGCTCCTGGTCCTTTGTCTGTTAACTCTAAAACAACAGGGAACGGAACTGGGCGATCTGGGTAACTCTTTACCATATCACAAAGGCGGTCACATAAAGCGACAAGTTCATTTATGTCCTTCGGCACTCTGCAAATTGTCAACTTGTATAAGAGTTCCTCTATGACACAGATTAAATCACTCATTTCGATTCCGCAAGGAACTGGAGTAGTTTTGGACGCTTCCTTGAAATCAGAAAAAGCAGTAAATCGAATAAAACTTAAGGCCCCTCCCCCCTCTATCAAATGAGTGATTTTACTTTGAGCCCCCCCCTATCTTGGCAGCAATTTTATGTAATGCCCCCCCCCCCCCCCCTCTAGTTTTTCAGTCCCCCTCCTGATAATTATTGCGCAGTCCCTAATATGTGCCTTGGCTGCAATGGACGTGAGAGTTATGCCTCTGTAGTTAGTCATCTCATACAGATTCCCTTTCTTAGGCAGAGGAATTATTATGTTGGTAATCCATGGCTCGGGTGGAATCCGTTTAATATATACAGCGTCACAGATGCAGCATAGAATTTCTACAACCCGTTTTCCGCCATATTTGAGTGCGTGGGCCGTTATTGATGTGTCGCAGTCTGGAGACGTCCCTGATTTCAGTTGTTTAATGGCTGTTTTGATCTCGGCCTGTGGGATGTTTCCAGTTTTTATTGGTAGGTCTTCATCAGCTGGTGGCGGATTGATGTCAGAGTTGCTGGTCTGGTTGTTAAGTAGCTTGGAGAAGTATTGACGCCATTCAGTCAGTAATTCTTTGGTATTTTCTAATCTAGTGCCATCGGCCTTCTTTACTTTTGCAGCAGCATTTGACCTCCCTCTATCGGACAATTTATTTACCACTTTTCATATTGCATTGTATTGGTTGTTTTCCGCAGCTTGCTTGAGCTCAACGAGCTTGTTTTCTAGATGTTAATTTTCATCTCGTTTATACGCTTTGTTTGGCTGATCATTCAGGACTTTGCACTTCTGTTTGTTGTCCTGTGTTGGGTTATCACGAAAGGTCTGTTTTGCATGATTTCGTTCTTCACGCAGCTGGTCGATGGTGTTACTAACCCATTTTGGTGACTGCCTTGGGTTTTGTGATTCCAACAACCTTCTCAGCAGCAACTTCCACGATTTCCTGGAATTTATCATAGGTGTCTTGCACGTCATTGTCCGGATGAAGGGCCATCAATGATTCAAAGCGGTTTTTCAGTTCCAGCTGGAATTCCTTTTGTAGGTGTAGGTTTTTCCAGCTTTTTCCAGTCAAACCGCTTGCGTTTTACTGGATTGGCACCCTGTATGCGTAGGCTTATCCTGATATTTACACTGACACTGAATGCGATGGTCTGGGTCAATTTCAACTGATCTATAGAGTCTGCAGTTCCTTACGGAGTTGAGCCATTTGGCATTGATAATGATGTGGTCAAGTTGGGCCTGTTGACCAGATGTATGTTCCCAGGTCCACAAACGATGTCAAGGATAAGGGAATTGGAACTGGGTTGGTCTTGGGTTATTACTCTCGCAGATGCTAGCTAGGAGCTCGCCATTTGTGTTGGTATGGGGTCACGATAGGTGTGTTTCCCGATGACTCTCGGATTGGCGATGTGACAATCTTGACCAATTCTGGCGTTAAAGTCACTAGTCATGACTGTGACGTTATGGTGAGGAATATCCTCAATAGCATCCTGCAGCTTATCATAGAAGTCTGTCTTATCCTCAGTGGCGGCTGCCTCGGCGGGTGCATAAGCAACTACTATTGCCAGTCCTTGGTTGCCCTCAAGATATGCAACAATTATCCTGTCGGACACCTTCTTGACGGTGCGCAGATGCTTGCTCACTTCCCTACTGAGAAGTATGCCGACTCCTCCTTTTCTCTCTGCAGTAGCAGAAGAGTTAGCGAGGAGCCACTCGCAACTCGCCATCGGGTGTTCAGTGTTGATCAGAGGCCCTTACCAGGTACTGTCAGCCGGAGCCAGCTGAGCCCAGATCTCGCGTAGGCAGGGTCGATACTCCCTGAAGTTGCAGCACTTGAAAGGCACTACCCGCATACAATATAAATCCCGCCAAGACTCTGTTCTCGCGCATACAATCCCGCCAAAACTCTGTCCTCAAAGCGAACATCGATATCTTTCAATGGCGTTATTAAAGTTAGGGTTAAATTTAGGCATATTTTTCATTTGGGCGTGGTTGACACACAGATAACTGTGTTCAAATGTGCGTTTTACGTGCCAGAAAAATGAATACAGATTCCAAAAATTTGCCATTGGGAGTTTCACGTTGTATTCTCGTTTTGTAAGCATGACTGGCGTGGTCTTTTGAGACGCCGATCGTAAACAAAGTCTTAAGTTCACTGGATATTTGTCCAACTAAAAGTGTGATGATGATGTGTCTTAAATGTATACAACTGTATCTGAGACGCAAAATTATAACAAAGATTCCGAGTGCGCTTTGAATTTTCACGTGGTAAACTTGAATCGCACACATATTAAATAATCGCTCCGTCTTGGCCCTATACTTTTTAATTTTTTGTATATTTAGGAATGTAGGTAAGTAAAGCATGGTTTGGTCTTCTTATTCTGCGAGCATCGAAAAGACACCCTTTTCAATAGGCCATTTGTACGATGACGTCATTTGACTACAACTACCAGAATTCATTTCGTTTTTCCTTTCTTATTTAAATTTTATAATCCCAGTGCGGTTTAAATAACAATAGCCCTAATTTGCACTACAAAACAAAAAACTGAAGGATTCTGGTAGTTGTAGTCATATGACGTCATCGTGCAAATGGCCTATTAGGACGCAACCTCTTCGTATAGCCCTCATCCTAGGTGGAAAAACTGTCCTCGATAATCTTTTTAAAGCGTCCGTAGCAACAAGCTGCTCCATGAGCGTCTAATTTAACGGAAGTTAAAAAAAATAGTAATTATGGCGGAGCAGCTCGATTTTCAGTCGTTTGATGGAGGAGTGCCCCAGTTTTCTAGCCCATTATAGTTTTTTCGGGCAGCCAGTACTCTCCCTTAATTTTATTACTTATTGTAAATTTATGTAAATTATATAGAGTACAAATAAAGTTATTGTTGTGTGGGAAGGAACGCGGGCGCACAAATTTTTATTTTATTTATTTACCAATTAAGTTTTCACTCTTAACAGAGTATTTCAGACTGCTTTAAATAATAAAATTACAATAATAAATAAAACAAAAACACAAAATTGCTGATTAATATGTAGGGTTAAACAGGGATTGCCTTAATGAAGATAGCGAGGTAGATGCAATAATTTCTGGCGGGAGGTTGTTCCACTGTGCCATTGTTCTAGGGTAAAAAGATTTCTTGTAATGATCACATGTACAGAGACGAAAGCCTGGTATCAACTCTACTCTTATTTTCTTTCTGAAGCTTGTCGCATTTGTAAGTTACTAATCCATTACTCTGTTTGCGCGTGTCTGATCGTCTGAGCTGCAGGGATCTCCATTTGAGAGAAAATAACACATCAGTGACATTGTGTAATTTGTCATAGCGCCCGAGTATACAGCGAGCTGCTCGGCGTTGAATCATTTCGACCTGTGGGTCGATTTGAATGGTCATGCCTTCCGTCCAGCGAAAGGCGCATGGTACCAGGGTGACTACGAGTCCCGGATCAGGTTGTTATATATACATTTTTTTCCTCGCTGTGTGGTGCAAGGAATTTGATTACTCACTCGGGGATCGAAACCAGCTTTCTACAGTATTCTCCGATTTTTTTTTGTTATTCCGTGACAGGATTTTAAAAATTTAGGTCCCGAAAAATTAACGTTACAGCGTTATCGTTGATTCAGTTTTTTAATCCACTCTAGCCCATACTCGGAGACCGAGGGGTAGGGGTCTAGATAGCGGGGCAAGGAAATGTCGGAACGGCGAAGATAAGTCGGGTTTTCTTCGCCGATTATTTTTATCTCCCCTTGCATGGGTTTTGGAGTATGGACTTAAGTTAATCTTTTCATTTTGACAACCACTCGATAATTCACAGTCGATTCACGGCTTTCATAGATTAGGATGTGAAGGATCCTGTGCACATATTGGGTGCCTATATGTATGTCTTGATAATTTTTTTTTGGCGACGCTGACAACCTCGTTCCCAGGGCCTCTCTCTCTTCAGCTACGTCGATGACGTAGCTGAAGAGAGAGAGGCCCTGGGAACGAGGTTGCGACGCTGAGTGACACATACACTACGTAGTTAGTGATGTCATCCGCTGATCTCCCCTGACACGTCAGAAGTTGAAGGCGGCCATCTTTGTTGAAGAGGCGTCTTGGTCTACGGTCGTCTACGGTTCGAAGAAGGGAGTTTGTCTTAGAGATTTCAATATGACTACGGCTGAACTTCCTTGCTACACGTTGATAAATGTTCTTAGTGACTCCGAAGCGCTAAGTGAACAGAAATTAGCTGAGGACTTAGGTAAGTTGTTTAAACCCAAAAAAATTCTGGTAATTATTTTCATTTTTTATCCGCATGTGTATCGTTGATCTTAATTTCGCCTTTCATACAACTGAGATTCACTGTATGTTACCTTTTAGTAATTTTTTCTCAATTTGTAAGATTTCAGTACTGTTTGCGATCTAAAATGGATATAATAATTATTCTCCCAGTACAGCCCCAAGCAAGCTTGCTTAATACGAGATTTATTACACGACTTACACGGTATTACATGACTAAAGGATCGCTAGAATCAATTGGGACAATACTTAGATAATATTGGACCGGCAATAGAGCATTCTGGTTGGTTGATTTTAGTTATAGGCTCTCTGACTGTCTTATTCATGTAATAATATGTATTCACAAATACCACAAAATCCTTTCTTTAGAAAAAGGTGACCTTAGGATCAAAACTGAGGCTCTAAAGAAAGTGATCCAGCAGATATTAAATGGGGAAAAGATGCCATCGCTGCTCATGGTGGTCATCAAGTTTCTTATGCCGCTTGATGATCACACCATCAAGAAGCTGCTGCTGATTTTTTGGGAGATTGTTCCCAAGACTGGACAAGATGGAAAACTACTGCAAGAGATGATTCTGGTTTGTGATGCTTATAGAAAGGTAAGGGTTTTTATCAGGGGGTTTCATTGACCTTTGAAGTAGAAACAGGCAGCTATATGAGCAGTTATTCAATAACATGTATGGCTAAAATCAAGACAGAGAAGGCAGGTTCACGTACATGTACATACAGTGCAACTCAGAGATAAGCGAACCACGCAGACGCAAACCATGCGCACGTTTAACTCGTATACGCAATTGTCCAGACGCGTCTAAATGCGCGCATGTCGTGCGCGCATTTTTGTTTGTTATTCATTGCCATAAGTTTGCTTTGTTTTGTAAAAGAAAAGAAATCTAGTGAATAAGAAGCCGCCGACAAGCGTAAGCACGAGGTAACAACTGATAGTAAACGCTATCATATTTCGAATCTTGCTCGAATCACAAATACCGCCGATATAAATATCACGTCTTGAATCTTTCAAATATTTTGTCGATTGATCGAGATTTAAAACCGCTAAAAATAATCTTCACTGCTATAGTCATCGAGATTTCAAGCTACAATGTAGATCTGTGGAAAGGACGCTATCGCTCAAACCTTTTAGTTTAGTGAACGATACTGCAGGCTTCGCAGCAATTGCAATGTAAACAAGCGCCGTCATATAAACTTTATGAATCTCGCTCGCTTCGCAATAACCGAATATGTTTTGTTCGAAAAATCACAATTGCTCCACTGCCAGTCTGAACAAGCGGCCGTTATCGAGATTTAAGTAATCTTGCTCCCTTTAATCTAGTAACGCGAACAGAGTGGCCGCCGACAAGCACAAGATTCATATTTCATTCTTGCTCAAATGTACCGCACCGGGCAGGCATAGAAAAGTCATTTCTTTGGTTCTATAAGGCACAAACAAGAGATTCAAATGGCAAAATACTGTGTCTTTAAAAGCGAAATATTTTCTAAAAGTTTCTATGATGCACCGATTATATTGAGCGATTTCTTTGCTAGTGAAAATTCTTAAAGTTGTGTGTAGCGAGCGCAATTTGTATCAGGGGTCCCGTCACAACAAACACGAAAAACTGACATCTCAGGTTCTATTATGCGCAAAGAAGTGATTCAAACGGCAAAACACTGTGTCTTTCCCGTAAAGAGATCGATTGCGAATACATGTATGACTGAAGCTTTCGTTTACGCAAGCGATACGCTATGACAAGCGAAATTTTAAGATCGATTGCGATTTTGTTTTTTCGAGCGTTTGAATTGTTTGACGAGGTGGAGTTACTGACATGTCAATCATTGCAAGTTCAAGCTGTCATGTATGCAAATTTTTACTTTTGATTTGCACGTGGCGATTTTAGCAAAAATCCATTAAAACAGCAATTCTAGCGAATGTCAAAACAATGAACAACAAAAAGCTAACGGATTCGGAGAGTTCAGCAAACACTGTCTATCGAAGCGAAGTTTGGTCGCCTTGCGCGATTGGCCTTAAGTTCGCCGGAGTTGACGAGACAACAAAGTCCGCTCGATTGATACAGACAAGTTTACGTTATGTATAAAGACCGAAATGCTATGATCTCTTTTAAAATATAACAGAATTCAGCAAACAACGTCTATTTAAGCGTTTGGTCGCCTTGCATGCACTTATGTATTTATATCTCAGTTCAAGGAATCGAGTGTGATGAAAATATATAGCGGTTTCCGGTAAATAATTAGGCCCGTATTATTTATTTACTAGCGCCAGTACCTTCACAAAACAGTTTTCGTCCGCGAAAGGACCGATAAAGAATCAAAAGCAACGTGATCTTTTACTAAATTCATCTCAAAGCTACCTGTCAGGCCATTCAAAATAACCAACAATAGGACATTAATGATCTAGCTCATACATACTAATGAGCTTGCTGAATGTGCGCATTTCGTGCGCGCCGTAATGCTCAGACGCATGTGCGCGCATTTATCCGACGCGTTATGCGCGAACATTTTGGTTCGCTTATCTCTGACCTGCACTGTACTGTAATCAAGTTCCAGTGAAAATCAGAACTCCATAATCACGAGTTATCTATTTGAAGAAAAAAATAAAGGAGTAACAACCAGTTAATGAGAAGATTGGGTGCATTAAAACTCTATTTGCCTTCTACAGATCATCTTATTCAGGTGAAAACTACATAATAACAAGGACAAAAATTGACTAAAAAATTGTTTTTGTTTTAAACCTTAGGACCTGCAACATCCAAATGAATATATCAGAGGATCTACTTTAAGATTTCTTTGCAAGCTGAAGGTATGCACAAAAGATTCTTTTCTTGAGTTGGATTTGGTTCCAAAAAATGGTGCTATTAAAACATCCACTAAAAATACTTGTTTGTGTTAACTACATGTATCCGTGAATAGGAAGCTGAGTTGTTGGAGCCTTTAATGCCAGCTATCAGAAATTGTTTGGAACATCGTCACTCCTATGTGCGACGTAATGCTGTCATGGCAATTTACACTATCTACAGGTTAGCAGTTTATCAGTATACTGTTGGATGATTAGACAAGACACAATCAAACAGTATATGTTTTGTTTTTTATTTTGCTTGTAACATTTCAAATCACTTTTATTAATAACTGAAGGGCCTAATCTACACATTTTCTATTTGAAGTTGTGTGATGTTCTGTGATAGTATTCATATAAAAAATATACAAAATGAAGAAAGATTAGGGGGATTACAGTATATCCCTGGGGATGTATAACTGGGATATTTTTTTCATTACTGGGCAATAGGGGAAAGGGGGGGGGGGGGGGGGCTTATTAGGCCCAGTTTCAAATGTCAAATTTCTCTTGAGCCAAACTAATAATCTATCAAATTAAGCACATGTGAGATATGACTGTACATGTAATTACATTTATAATAACGTTGCTCTCACAATACTGTAAATAATTATTGTGAGAGCAATAAATATTATTCAACTGCAATTCATTTGCAAGCTGTCTGTAATAATCAAGTAATTGTTCCTCTGTCTTCAGAAACTTTGATTTTCTCATCCCTGACGCCCCAGAGCTGGTTCATACATTTCTTGAGCAGGAACAGGATGCATCGTGTAAACGTAATGCGTTTATGATGCTCATCCATGTTGATCAGGTACATGTACCATTTTAAATCTTATCACGCATTTATCTTCTGTTCTCACTGTTAACAAGTGATGGCCTTTGTCTGTGTCAGACTGCTGAAAAAGATGTACTTGTTACTGACCAAATGAGAGGACCAGATCTAGAAATACTTGTTCACATGCCCAAATGTTAACAAAAAAAAGAACAAGCAGAGTGATCCCAAGTTTGTTGCCGACATGTGCCCCGGTAGCCTGGGGGGGAGTCCGGTCACCTCGCCACCATTGAGTTTCGCCACCAACGAACTCGCCACCAAGAGAAAAGTCACTTCGCCACCAAGAGAAAAGTCACTTCGCCACCAAGAGAAAAATCACCTCGCCACCTCACCACCAAGAAAAGTATAGATTGCTTTAACTCTGAACAACATACAGAAGAATCGAATCATGTCCTTATAAACCAAAGCTTAACTATCTTGCATTCATCGGACCGTGCTGTTGACAATGCATCGTACGACAAAACATTGCATCTGCTATGCATAATCAGTGGTAGCAATATAAGAGAACAGGTTCCTTTGTATAAAAGGTCAGTTGTGTATCTCAAGAAACATAGTTTAATAGGTTGAAACGTTCGCATGTTGGCGGGTGAAATGAAAAGAAAAAAAAGGGGGCAAAATTTGTGAAAACCAGCGTTGAGCCCTAAGAAACAAACACTTACGCACGTTGATTACCAGCCCCAAACATATGACAGGGATTCTGACAGGGTGCGCGGGTGCGGGACCGCACAATTCGGTCAAACCCGCACAATTCCGCACAATTCCTAAAAATCCGCACAATCCCGCACAATACTGAAATATTTGCTTAAAATTTTAATTAAATCAGGTACCGGTGTATTTCTATTGATTACCAAGATTTCGAGAAACGTTTTAGGCTATTTTCAGCCCATTTTCCTTCCAAACAATCGAGAAATCCCTCGCTTTCCTCGAACAGCTCGAGCGATCGATATAAAAACAACAAGGCGTTCTCTTACTTCTATCCGACTTCCTACCGAATTTTTCGCGTAGCTTTTTAGTTGTCGTTTTCCAGACATTATGTTGTTTTTCTTAGCAGCCTGTCGATATTTTATCGAGCGCTTTTGCTTCCTCTTTCAGTTTAATATGTTGGGGACCGAAGAAGAAACACCGAAGAAATGTACCGTCGCGCCGAAATGAAATATCACTCTGTCTGAATTAATTTCGCAAAGAACTGATCAAGTTTGCGAATCGACAAACAAACTATTAAAGCGCTGGAACTTCGGATTGATAGGAGAAAATTATTAAGTTCTGATCAGAATACTGGATTTGATTTTTTCAATCAAGTGAAAGACGTTTTCATTCAGGAAAATGCAAAACAAACATGCTATCAAATTACATTTAGCACGCGATTTGCATACATCTCGAGGTTCTGTTTTTGCGGCAAACTTTCGAAGGAATTGTGTGAACCTTTAATGGAAATTATTCACACTACATAAAATGTACGGATTTTTAATAAAGGAACTCGCTCAGATCGGAAACATTTTATTTTGAGGTGGTATTTCGGTTTTACCCGATCGAGTTCATCGTGTCACGCAATGTGGTTTTGTTGAGACAAACTTTGGTGAAGAAAAACAGCCGCAAATTGGCGATTGCTGTGTACATTTTGATCCCCAAAGTAAAACATCTATTTGTATTTTTCATTTATGCAGAATTTCCTCCCTGTCATATTTTTCTGGCCTGGCTAGAACACTGATGATTGAATATTTGGTTGGTCACAGGATTGCGCAATCCCGCACAATTTCCCGCACAATCGAAGTTATTTACCGCACAATTTGCCCCAAAACTCCCGCACAATTTTAGTTTTTTTCCCGCACCCTGTCAGAATCCCTGATATGAGAACCATTTTCGAACGTTGTTCGAAAATGGTTTCAGAATTCTCAGCTTTGAACGCTAGACTTTGTTTGGAAACATATGAGAACCATGTTTGAACGTTGTTCGAAAATGGTTTCAGAATTCTCTTTAACGCTAGACTTTGAAAAGTCCTCTCCTCAGATTTCGCTCGCCAAATAATCCAAGATGGCGGCTCCACGATCGTGACGTAACGGCACAACGATTTCGGTACAAAATAATAAAGGCACAGTTTATATTCTAATCAAACAGCTACTTCTTGGTGGCGAATTGGCAGCAAGGCGGCAACTACCTTGGTGGCGAGGTGACTTTGCTTGGTGGCGAGGTGACTTTTCTCTTGGTGGCGAGTTCGTTGGTGGCGGAACTCCATGGTGACGAGGTGACCGTAAACCGCCTGGGGCACCCAAGGAACTGCTATGGTCCCATAATTTTTGGCTTCCGTACCCAACATTTCACAGCGAGGGCCCCTTTCTTCTGAGCTTTGGGCTACGTGGGTTTCTTGGACTTTTTCTTGGGCAACAGCCTTGGATCCACATGAAAAGTAGGGAGTCAAAAAAGAAAAACATGAATTCCCTGAGCAGACAATCAGGTTCCGAGGTTTCATTAGAAGCCGGCAACTGGCAAATTTCGTCGGCTACTTCCTAAATTATCGCCGCCTACTTTTTGATTAATTTCAGTGAAGTTGATGCCCAGAATGCTGGAAATGCTACTACCACGGCCGTCTATTTTATAAATATTGCCACTTACTCTTAATTTTATTGAAACCCCTGCAAGTTACATCATTTTATTTCATCTAGTCCTGCTTGGAGTGGCAAAATAATGGTAAATGAATTGGATTAAAATTAATTGTAAAGTAGACTGACCATGGTTATGATTATTATTTTGCTTTCTAGGAAAGAGCATTGGAATACCTAAGTACATGCATAGACCAGGTCAATACCTTTGGTGATATATTGCAGTTGGTTATTGTTGAGCTGATCTACAAGGTATTGTCTTTTTCTTTTTAATGAACATGTACATGTAGTTACAGTTGTACAGTTGGTGCAGGTTCGAGATTAATTCTCTTATTTCTAGATCTATGTGTTTTTGAGTTCATTTTGGTTTGTAGAAAATTAGACTTGAGCCTATGACTGTATCATCTACTGGTATATACATTTACATGTACTTTCAAGGGAAACCTTTATCAAGGCAGTTAAAGTTTTATACTAAAAAATTGAAGTCCATGTTCCACTGATTCATAATTTTCCAATTTAAGTTATGGTCAAGCGCACAATCTATTTTTTTTCTTACCTCAAAGTTGGCCTATTTGAGCCAAAAATATGGGACAACCAGCATGCGGCCAAAATATGCAAATTAGGACTTGTGATGTGAACAGTTGTGCAGACCTTCGTAGTCAACATGGTAGTCAAAATTTATCGTTGGAGGACATTTCCAACTGAGCAAAACTGTAAAAATATAGCTAAAAAAGTGGTTTGTTTACAAGAAATACTGAAGCATCTGAAAGCGACACTGCATTTTTGGTATTTTTGCACAACTGATGACGTCACCATGTTATTTGCTTCTGCTTCTGTTTTTCTGCCGTAAAGGATCAGTTTACCGTTTCCTTTGTTTCACTTCAAGTATTAATAGTGATCTAGGTCTGGAAACCCAGATCCGGCCATTCTCAATGGTTTGTTGCAGTGATCGTGCATTCTGTTTCTTTTTATACTAGTTCCAGGCCCCAGGACACGAAACTTGACCAACTTTGGATGTCCAAAAAATACTTTTTGTTGCTTGACCATAACTTAAATTGTAAAATTATGAATCAGTGGAACATGGACTTCAATTTTTTAGTTTAAAAAACGGGTCGAAATATTCATTTCATAGGCAGTTTACGTAGATTGTTGATATAGATATAAGAGTGAAAGATCAATAATTATTATTGATCCCTGAGGTACATGTACAATGTACACCATGTTATTGGATGTGCATATATACGGTGTATATGTATTCATTTAATGTGCATTTTAAATTTTCACTTAAATACAGCTCAAACCAAGTTGTGGCAGATCAAGCAAATGATATTTTGCCAATTTTAGCAGTCAATGGTGTCAAATAGTATAGTCATTAAATTGTCTTCTGTACAATGTACATACAAGTGATATACAAAGACAAAATATTATCAAATATTATTAAATAAGAGGTTGTAATTCTGTTGTCTTAATTTGTCTCATTCTGTTAGGTGTGTCATGCTAACCCAGCTGAGAGATCGCGTTTTATCCGATGCATCTACAATCTGTTGAATTCTTCATCAGCTGCTGTGCGTTATGAAGCGGCTGGTACCTTGGTGACGCTGTCAACTGCACCCACAGCAGTCAAGGTACAATACTATAATTATTCATTTAGTTGATATGTAGCTTTATGTTTCTGTTGGTACATTCAACTAGATTTCAGATGTTGAGGTCTAGAATTTGAACTGTTCACTATCTCTGTTGTGTTGTTGAGCAAGACAAAATTAATTTGTTGTTTTGACAATTCAGAGCACCTCTTTCCTTCCTGGTATAGTCTGTGAACATTGGGAGATACATCA
Organism: Dendrophyllia cribrosa; assembly: GCA_024195265.1. Taxonomy (NCBI): domain Eukaryota; kingdom Metazoa; phylum Cnidaria; class Anthozoa; order Scleractinia; family Dendrophylliidae; genus Dendrophyllia; species Dendrophyllia cribrosa. The sequence goes on from JAJLRJ010000001.1 coordinate 37,426,984, forward strand.
CATTTGTATTATATTTAAGCTACACTTCAAGTTTAGAAGTTTAAATTTTGTTTTCCTTGTTCAAACCAAAGATACAAAAGCCCTGTCTGATAGTCCAGGGCTAGTGGAGCGACCTGTCAGGCTAGTGTATTTTATTGCAGTGTGCCCGACAGGCAAGCAACATTTGTTGCCTTTTTCTCATTATTAAGTTAAGAAAGAGTGTGTGGCAGACAGTTCCTGAACAAAAGTGAATGTTAGGAACATTTTTAAAATGTAAGAAAATATCAAAGGTGAATAATAGAAATTGAATAATTATCACCTTTATGATTCTTTGTTATCTGTAAGTTAAATAACCTTGGAAAGCAATATCAATACTATAAAAAAGTGTCTCCTGGCAAGCAGTTCTAAATTTTTGGTCGCAATACTCAAGTTTTAGTAACACTGGGGACCAGTTGGTCCCAATTGCGTACCCTGAATAAATTATTATTAACTTTTTGGCTAGCTCCTCAGAGCTCTGGGCTATTAAGCTAAAGTAATAGCTTGCCTGAAGGGCAAGCTGATTTTTTCATTTTCATCTCACCCTGAACATGAAATTCATTTTGAAATTTCCATTGAAATTCCAACAATACCTGTAGGTTATTGTTATAAAACAAAATTTAGGATATACTGTATGGATGGCTTTGTGAATTCAGACCCAGGCATTTGACTGGCCCCAGGAAATGCTTTATGTACAATGTAGGCATACAATTCCAGCTCATTGTGGAATATATACTGAGGCTTCCTTTGGACAATTTATTTGATTCTTTTGTTGTTGTTGTTTTTTTACTGTAGTCTGCAGCATCCTGCTATATTGAGTTGATTGTCAAGGAGAGCGACAACAATGTAAAGCTGATTGTGTTGGACAGACTGATAGCTCTAAAGGACAATCCATCTCAGGAGAAAGTTCTCAGGGTTAGTTCATTTTTTTTTTACTTGGTGCACTGAATACTACTCTGTACTTGTGTTATGAGAATTAAAATACACTTTATGCCTCTTTGGTGGATTTCTGGGGATAATGTGCTGATTGCCCTACAAAATACTTAATTGCTACAAATGCCCCAGGTGAGCACCATTCTAATGAGCCATATCATCACCATAATATTTATTGGTTGGAAAATAGTAGATAAAGGATTTTTTTTTCTTTTTCCCTATGGTTGGAGAAAGATTGACAGTAACACTGTGTTACGTTGGTGGCTGTCATTTATACTATTGGACACACGACTTTCAAGTCATTACCTGGCTTCTCCTATGCCGAATGAGAGAAAGAAACCACTGTGAGCATCCGTTTGCCTTTTCATCAAGCATGCGCAGCCACGTGATGCCCCACGTGAAGCATTTGACGTTGTTTCACGGGTAAATTGTAGCACATGCCGTTGTTTCGTGGCTAAAATGTCTTTGTCATCTTGGATGCCATTTTGACTGTTGCATAGCAGGCTCGCTTAAATCAGGGCAGGAAAAAACCCAGGTCCGATTGCCCGGGGCAAGTAAATTTTGATCTTGGGCAAGTGAAAATAGAAGTTTGGTGGCCCAGTGGGCAAGTGAAATTAGGCTCAGTAGTCTTGTGAGTCTGTCTGTAAGTGTCAGCTTGGTAAATGATAATCTCCCGTCAGAAAGTATTTCAAAACTTTAGACTGCAAAATGAGTGAGACAATTAGTTGAAAGCATGGATTAATTTCAAAACCAAGCGTACTTCGTTTGCGTTCCTCCTCCGATTGCCATTTTGGCCGCCATATTGGACATTGCCTTCAACATCGGGAAAGTAATATTTATGTGGGGGCAAGTGAAAACTGAAATTTACTTGCCCACTGGGCAAGTGGATTTCAAAATTTTTTTCCTGCCCTGTTAAATGTAGCATTTACATGGATGAATGCATGCGCTAGAGGCAAATAAGTTTACAAACTTGTTTTACCGGTTCAAAATTAATTTATTCGTCCATGGCGCTGGACCGCGGCTTGATCAAAGGAACTAATAAATGCTCGCATAGGTTTCTCTCGTTTGGCATAGCTCGGCATAGGAGAATCCACTACTTGCAGGGTATCAAATCATCTGCAATCAACTTCCTTTTTTTTTCTTTCCTTTCCTTTGTCGTACTTACTTGGCGTACCCATAGTGCATGCTTCCATGGTGTGATGTGTGCATGTAATGTGAACACAGCATAACACTGCATGTGATTGTAATGAACATTGTTGATTTTGTATTGCTTTTTTTATGGCATAGGAACTAGTAATGGACATCCTCCGTGTGTTGTCATCCCCGGACCTTGAAGTGCGTAAGAAGACTTTACAACTGGTACTTGATCTGGTCACTTCACGTAACATCCATGAGGTATGGAAATGACCTAATGTCTGATTTACATGTAGGTGATACAACTTTGTTGAATGTCACTGACAGTTATGTAATGTACATTTTTTTGTGTGCAAAACAAATCGTTGAAATCATGATAAGCAAACAAAAAACTTCTTGTGATTGTCATATGTACCTTATAAAAAGATGTTGCAGGATTTTGAAACAAGTTTTAAACCACAAACACTGTTACACAAGTGGAGTTGTACAAGTATGTGATTTTGATTTGTCAAAAAGAGCATGAACTAAAAACGTTGCATGCAACAGTCATAACCGAACATTGTGCCGCGTTAATCAGCCCTTAGGAAATCAATGGCATTTTCAAAGAAAACCTGGCAAACCTGCACTGGTGGACAGCTCCTTGCATGCAGCTTATGCAATGATACATCTGTATAATCTAGACTGGTAGTAAGTAAGTAAAATCTTTATTTAACGAGGGTAGCTCAAAATAGCATGGCTAATAAACGTGAGGCCCTCAGAGAAAATGATGTGTTTCATCATTTTCTCCAGGTTGTTGCTGTCTTAAAGAAGGAAGTAACCAAAACCCATAATGAGAGTGAACATGAAGACATTGGTGGATATCGACAGGTGATTCTTTAATTCATGATTAGTCGTTGATAATTACATGTAACATTAACCCATTGACTCCTCGAAATGTAGCAGAAAATGGAAATTTGAAGCTACCAAAGCTATTTTCTGACTGCTGTAGAGGCAAATTGCAAGCAGACTGGCCAAAACATTTATTGCAACATGAAAACTAAGCTTCCTTTCTGGGTCAAATAAATCAACTTTTGGTTTTGGGCGTGCGCACAAAAAGTTTCTTGGAAAATGCTGAAGAAGGTGAAATTTTTTAACAAGAAGTGGCAAGTGGTAGGAAGACCAGATTTTCCTTAGATTTTGCCAGTCAAGTCTGACAGGTTTTTTTCATGTAACTCTGGCCCAACTCATGAGATCTTTCTCATTTGGGCACTTTTTGAAAAATTTCTTCCTTTTGCATGTGTTAGTTGCAAACGGCATCTTTTGTTGTCAAGAGGGATGGCATCACAATATTGGCAGAAGGACCATGGGTCTGTCACGGGCGGGTTTTGGGCATTTGAGTTGTCAGTGGGTTAAAAATGAAACAGAATAATTAATAAAGGTAAATTACATGTATGGAAGAGAGGTGCTGGAGTCTTGGCAAAAATTTAATGTAAAATAATTGCTGAGAAAAAAAAACTCCCCCTTTTACAGACTCTGAGTATTAGAGACTCTTATTGTTAGAGACACTAAATTGTGGTCCCAATGGTGTTTGTTATGACAGAGTGACCATCGTTTTCAAGAGTTTAAATTTAAATTCTGTTCATATCTGTAAATTAATTATTAATTTTAACACCCTCTCCTCCACTTGTTTATTATAAGAATGTATAGTTAACTGATTAATGAACTCAATAATAATGTTTAATAATATTATTATTATTGATTTGTTTCTTTGCAGATGCTTGTTCGTACACTTCACACTTGCAGTGTAAAGTTTCCTGATGTGGCTGTATCTATCGTGCCACTGGTAAGTGAATGTTATCATGTGTCCTGCCTATTTAATGCAGCCATTACGGTAAATGGTTGAGGTTGAATGCAGAGCATTTTAGATAAAACATTACTTGTAAGTTATAACATTTGATCTTTTTGAAAGCTTCCTCATTATAGTCTGTTCCCTTGTGGCCTAGGGTGAGACCCTAGCCATACGTGACAAAATAACAGTTGAACTGCTGCTAATTTGTTTATTAGTTTAATTTATCCCCTCCGGTAAGCGACCACCTCTCATACATGTAAGCTGATACCGATCGAGTCTTGAATTGGTCCCACCAACACATACATGTATACACTACATTTCTACCTTCCAAAAGCAGACACCTCTCCAAAGCAGCCACTCTACTTGAATGAGATCCTGCTATGAATCATTCGTGACTGCAATAATGTCTATGTTGTGGTTCAAATTTTTCCTTTTCAAACCAGTTCAATTTTATTTTGCATTTGTCTCAGATTCATAACTATATTCTCAGACAAAGGAAAACAAAAATCAAACTGGTTTAAAAATGTTCAAACCAAAGAAAAATTTGAACCACAACATCTATAAACACACTAATAGTCTCATGTATATGGCTGCTAGATGTATATCATTTCTGTCAAATCTAACTTAACAAGAGGCTACACTGGTAGCCTGTACTCATGCGCTTGCATAAGAAAGTCATACAGTTTATTTTAAATGGGTCACGCATCCCTCCCCCCTCAACGAATTTTGCGTGACACACTAAAGAACACGCTAAAACACGTTTTCTGTACTCGCTTTGAATATTTAATTTATTGATTCCCGATCAAATACACACTCGTCTTTTATTTCCCAAACCGTGACTTCTTTCTGTTACATTTGAAAAGACTACTTTTAAAAGCAATGAAATCAGCAAACGACCGGGCTATTTTTTCAATTTCAGTGAATCTCAATAACAGAATTACGCGACCGTGCACAAAAACTTTTACTCGGTCTGGACTAAAAGTATGACTAATTTTCGAATAAAATACACCAGTTGTATCAGAAATTGCCCTAGAAACTGATTTGGAAATGAAAATTGCAAAACATACACAGACATTTTTGCGTATTAGGCGACGCGTGTGAAGTTAGAACTACCGGTATAAAATTAAGTCTTGTTTTGTTTACATAATATCAGATGTCATTACGATTGAATTTTAACATGTTTTATAAATATTTCTCCAAAACTAACCAGAACACAAAGAAAACACAAATTGTGAATCACAAATTGATATCAACATAAATTGTCACCAAAAATTGTAATTTCTTTTACGGTAAAGTCCCTCGTCTGTTTGAAAATTCTTTAAAACTCTGCTTCTTCGGTTTTGATCGCCCCACACTGATAAAAGCGTATGAATTTCCTCGAAGCAAGATTAGTTGCTAAAAGGTCTCCTTTTTCTCTACTATAGCGGCATTGGGTATTCCTTAAAGCTTTCTCTTTCCATTTTGAATATTTTAAATGTGAGTTATTAATCCGATGACACAAAACTACGGTTTTTAAAAACCAAGCACATGCCGAGCGCGGCAGCCATTTTTTGTAGAATGTTGGTGACCCGAGAACCCGGTCACTAAAATATGCGTGCATAAATTTGCATGCAAAATCTTGACACAAAAAATAAAAATAATAATAATAATAATAATAACAAGAAAAACGAAGCCGGAAACTTACCTCATGCGCGCTATGCGCATGAGTAATAAACATTCCTGCCCTTTTCATTGAGATCAGAAAAAAAACCACAAAGGGTGCATTAATCACAATCCAATTAACACGACTGTTATTTCACAGCATGGTTGCTGTTTTCAATTTGTTACTTGTTATGTAGTAAGCAATGAAACGTTTTTTAAAATCTACGATAAACGATTTATTTAAAAGTGCTATATATAAGGTAAATAATGGTAATTTGATTTAATAAGAAGTGTTTTTCTCTCTACATTTGTAGCTGATGGAATTCTTGGGTGATACTAATGAGCAGGCAGCATTTGATGTGTTGGTGTTTGTCCGCGAGGCAGTGCAGCGCTTTGAACAGCTGAAGCCCATTATCATGGAGAAGTTGATGGAAAACTTTCACACCATCAAGACAGTGAAGTAAGTAACTTAGAACCTCTGTTGTTTTCATATCACACATTTGTACAAATCACACAAGCTGAAAACTTAACTTGCTAAGTGTATGTGATTTTCAACACCTACATGTACCTGTGATGACCCTATCCAGATCGGGACGGGGGAGTACCTGTGCTGACTTGAAAGTTCAGAAAGATCTTTAAAATAACCAGTACCCAATACACACCACACTTTGTGACCTTTTCCAATTTATCTGGGAACATTTATATGTGACAGATTTCTTTTGGTGACATTTGATGTTTCCATGGCAACCATACGTTGATAGGCATGTTTACCCAAATTTTGTATGTCTTGTCTGTGGCCCCGGTTGTTCAAAAGGTGGATAGTGCTATCCACCGGATAAATTATCCAGTGGATAATTATTGACAAAATCCATTGTGTTATCCCCCCGGCGCTAGATAGTGATTTATCCGGTGGATAGCACTATCCACCTTTTGAACAACCAGGCCCAGGGTAGAAAAGTAGAAAAAGTTCAGCCTTTACAGAAAGTGTAGACAATTAGTAAAGAAACTGAAAAGGGGGTCACTGACCATCCAAGCCCCAGCAAACATGTTCAATTTATTTCAGAAAACGTCTAATATTCACCCATACAATACACGATCGTCTACGTCTGGAAAGTTCTATGTTAAAAGTTCCAGACTAGAAATACTAAACAATTCTTTCTCTTGGCTCGGAGTAAAGCTGTGGAATAAGATACCACGCTATATAACGGATCTTCCTAAGAATGCTATCAAAAGAGTTCTCTGCAAATTGCTATTTGCAGGGATTCTGACAGGGTGCGGGGAAAAAACCAAAATTGTGCGGGAGTTTTGAGGCAAATTGTGCGGGAAATAACGTCGATTGTGCGGGAAATTGTGCGGGATTGCGCAATCATGTGACCAGGCCAGAAAAATATGTCAGGGAAAATATGTCATAAATGAAAAATACAAATAGATGTTTTACTTTGGGGATTAAAATGTACCCAGCAATCGCCAATTTGCGGCTGTTTTTCTTCACCAAAGTTTATTTGTCTCCACAAAATCACATTGCGTGACACGATGAACTCGATCGAGTAAAACCAAAATACCACATTAAATGAAATGTTTCCGATCTGTTGCGAGTTCCTTTATGAAAAATCCGTACATTTTATGTAGTTTGAAAAATTTCCATTAAAGGTTCACACAATTTCTTCGAAAGTTTGCCGCAAAAACACAACCACGAGATGTATGCAAATTACGTGCTAAATGTAATTTGATAGCATAGTTGTTTTGCATTTTCCTGAATGAAAACGTCTTTCACTTGATTGAAAAAATCAAATCCAGTATTCTGATCAGAACTTAATAATTTTCTCCTATCAATCCGAAGTTCCAGCGCTTTAATAGTTTGTTTGTCGATTCGCAAACTTGATATAAAGTTCTTTGCAAAAATAATTCAGACAGAGTGACATTCATTTCGGCGTGACCGGGTACATTTCTTCGGTGTTTCTTCTTCGGTCCCCGACATATTAAACTGAAAGAGGAAGCGAAAGCGCTCGAAAAAAATATCAACAGGCCGCTAAGAAAAACGACATAATGTCTGAAAAATGACAACTAAAAAGCTACGCGAAAAAACCTGTAGGAAGTCGGAAAGAAGTAAAACTGAGACGTAGTTCCCAGGACGGCGAAGAGAACGCCTTGTTGTTTTTATATCGATCCTCTCGAGCTGTTTGAGGAAAGCGAAGGTTTTCTCGATTGTTTGGAAGGAAAAAGGGCTGAAAATAGCCTAAAACGTTTCTCGAAATCTTGGTAATCAATAGAAATACCTGATTTAATTAAAATTTTAATCAAATATTTCAGTATTGTGCGGGAATGTGCGGATTTTTAGGAATTGTGCGGGTTTGACCGAATTGTGCGGTCCCGCACCCGCGCATCCTGTCAGAATCCCTGTATTTGATATTTTAGAAAAGGAGGATGACTATATTCAAATTCCCATGATTATTAATAAAGTAGGTACACTGTACATAAATACACTTGCTATAGTCGGAGACTCCTTGTCTTAACACATTGTACGTCAGTAAGCGCTGTGTTAATTAGACCACTTAACTTCTGTGTTTTATTTATTTTTAGTGCAATCTGCAACGCTTTGTAAGGTTTTTGATTTTATTAGATAATTTGTGTTATTCATGTACTTGTTTTGCCCCCGGGCGCCATGATTAGCTTTCCAGCTATTTGCAGGGCAAACCAAACCAAACCACCCAACTCTTGTATTGTTGTACAAAGAATAAATTGTTGTTGTTGTTGTTGTTGTGAGTTAAATCTAAGAAAGTTAACACAATCACAACCAAGCCCTTTATGCATTTAAATTTTGACTGATTTTCTTTTTTGTGTTACTCTAGGATTCACCGTCATGCCTTATGGATCTTGGGTGAATATGCCAACAGCAAGCAGGACATTTTGGATGTCATGGAGGAGATCAAGAGGGGATTAGGAGATGTAAGCTAACTTGTCTCCCTGACAATTTATAGGAAAATGGTTTGAATCCAGCAGCTTCACTAAACTGTTTAGTGGATTGTATGGGTGAGAGATTTTAGGGAGCTTGAGGGGGTTCTATAGGCTAATTTATTAACTCCAATTTATTAACAATTTATTAACAATTTTGGGTTTAGGTGCACTTTAATGGTGCACTTTAATGGTTTAACCATTAAAGTGCACCTAAACCCAAAATTGTTTTTTCGCTTAATCAACTCTATGTACGTTGAAAAGTTGAATAGTTAAATATTTCTTGTTTTTAACGTTGCGTTAGTGAATTGTAGAGGTTTGAATTTACAAAATGTTAATAAGATGACGTCAAATCAAGACTACTTGTTTCCACCTCCAAGTAATATTTTATTACAAATCAATTGACTATTAACAGTTTTTGTTTAGTATTTCTTAAATGGATTATCCTTAAAGTGCCTATGAAATGAAATTTATTTTTTGATGTATCGAAAGTTTCACCTTTTTAGACCTTGGAATAAAAGGTTTAAAGTGTTAGGAACGATGCGAAATGCTTTTTTTATGGTCTCAAAGTTAGGTTGTTGGCGCTAAAAAGTGGCTCCAATTTGTGCGCGGCCAAAACCAGTGTCATATTACACTGTGACGTAAATAGTTGTACAAACTGCCGCGGGAATAAAGAGAACAAGAGAGCTGACAAGAGACGTCGCTAGAGGTGGACCAATATTATGTGGCGAGCGGCCTCAAACATACGAGATATTAGAATTCTTCGATAACAGAGGGTGTAACAAAGCTTTATTTTGCTCCAGAGGAAAATAGGCCGGCGAAATACACGAAATTTGTTCGTCGACATCGGAAAGGGTACGTCCAGCGATGTTGTTTTCAATGAAAGCGCTTATTGTTAAGATTAATATTATTTTGCAAAAGAAAATAACATTCCGGCCGGTGAGGCCGTTTAATCAAGCATAATTTTTCCAATCCATATCCTGTTTGGAAGTTCCTTCAAGCCTCGGCTCGACTGGAGAGCCGTCGAAGTCAGTGAGGCCTACAAAAATATACTGACTCGATCGGCACTGACTGGCGAGTAATATAAATGTTTATACGGTATTCCGAATTATAAAATTCAAAGTGCAGCGACGCAAGTGTTCACTGGAAGGCGTCTATTCTACGGAACATCTATAAAAAATCTACACGTACAAATGCGTAAGACTATTCGAAACAAAATACATCGCTGAATCATTGCGTGTTCGATCAGATCAATTTTTATACAATGAAATATAAATCAGACATAAATGTAAACACGATACTTTGAACTCACTTACAAGCCGCCAAGTGGTTAAAATTCCCAGAAACGATCAATCGCTGGCAAGACACTGAACTAAGAAGCATAATTATTACGTATATACTTGAGTTCAAACATTTTGAATAAATAAATAAAAAAATACGCTATCAAGGCACCTTTCCGCTAAAAATACACCATTCACATTCAATTCAGCAAGCCGCCTGAAAAACACCACCTCGGATATGCATAACATATCGGTATAATTTAGAAACTTTCAACTAGCAAGCCGCCAAGACATATCCTTCGCATTGAAAAAAGAACTTTAAGTAGACGAGTGAATTGCCAAGCCGATAAAATAAGTTCATAACCTCCACGCGCGATCAATGAACTTCAGAGAAGACCGGCCGAGTCGCTAATGCGCTAATATCATGATTGTTTGTACTACAAATATATCATTCGCGTTCGATAAACGCTAGTCAACGAGCCACTAAAAAGAAATAACAAAAACGCCTCTGCGTTCAATAAGCTTACAACTCAACTGGCGAACCACTGAGACGCTGTGCTACTGAAATGTATACCTTTCACGTTCAATAATCTAAATGATCAAGTCCGTCTTCTTCATGTTCACTTCCTTCGCTCAAGCGGCACAGTTGGTTCGTCTCGCTACGGCAAAACTACAGTGGACACGATCATTTCAGTTGATCAAGAGTGATCCGAAACTGATCCTCTTCACCTTCAGAGGACTGTAAAGAAACAAATTAGGCGCTGTCTGACATTTGTACAGCCAAAAACGTTGGCAAAATGACCATCACGCTAAAGGATTCCAAGGGAATTATAGCGTAAACAAACCAATGTGTCATACTATTTACGTAATTTACGTCATCACGCACGCCCACTCGCCCCCAGGCTCTCCAAAAATTGGAGCCACTTTTCAACCGAAGTGACGCATCTTCGAGGGGCTAAAAAACCGATTTTCTTTCTTTTCCTCGGGAAATGATTATTGTTTTCGTTCTTTGGACATAATAAACTAATGAAAAACGAAGAAAAAAAATTCATTTCATAGGCACTTTAAGCTGTGAACTGTGTATTGCAAATTGAAGTAGAAATAATGGTAAAGTCTTGATTTGACATCATCTAATTAGCATTTTGTAAATTCAAATCTCTATAACGCACTAACGCGACGTCAAAAACAAGAAATATTTCACTATTCGACTTTTCAACGTACATTGAGTTGATTAAAAGAAAAAAAAATTGGGGGTTAGGTGCACTTTAAATGAAAACTACATGGATGTGCAGACTGAACTAAATTTGTAACATGTCTGTGGGTAAAAATGCATTGTAAAGGCAATTTGGCACAATTTTGTTTTTGCCCTTTTTTTGTTTTTTGTTTTTAGGGAAAAAAGTCACTAGTTGTTTTTTGTATTAAAATGCTGTTGTTTATCTCAATGTACAAAATGTAACAAACACTGTTCAAATTGTCTCTAGGTTCCCATTGTTGATGATGAAATGAGAAGAGCCGCAGGAGATGTTCCTGAAGGTAAGAAAGTGAACTTGTCTGCTAACTATACAGTGCAGTCTTTATAAGTGGTACTGTATTGCATAAAAATCTTTCAACTCTACACGTACACTGTATACTTTCAAGGTGCATATGTTGTAGTTTAAAATGTATTTTAGGTCAAAATGATTTCAACCTTGGTCGATTTTTTATGGGAGAAATGCGATTCTTATGCCACCATGTATTAATTTAGGTTCAGATCAAGCTTTATCACAGAGTTCAGGAGGACAGCGTCTTGTGACAGCTGATGGTACATATGCCACTCAGAGTGCGCTCAGTGCCCCAGGCATCACATCCCTGCTCAAGAAGGATGATGAGAAGAGGTACAGTATCCAATGTTTGATTTCAAAGGGAGACTGTCCAGGGGTCAATTCAATAAAACTTATACAAGTGTAATTTACAAGTGTAGCCATTGTTTCAGAGGTTGAAAACAATAGCTGCACTTGTAAATTATGCTTGTAAATGTTTTATTGAATTGTCCCCTGGTTGAAAAATTGTGTTTTCATGATTATGGCCAGAAGCTTGCATGCTTTAAGCTTACTTTTTTATCTTGAAATTGGAAGAAACCATCACCAAAACTGGTAGAAGCAAAGATATATGAACTAAACAGACAAAATAATGGCTAGAAAAGTCAAAATTTCACAAGAATGGCAAGTTTGATTTCTTGGCTGTCTGTCAATAAATCAAATTTCGTGAACTGTAATCCACTTCCATTCTTGCAATCCTGTACTTTATCTCCAAACTACTGCTTTTGTTTTGCTCTATAGAATCTTTTTATCCAACTTTGTTGTATATTTGGTGGCATTTGGCGATATAACGTGAAAATAAGCGAAATTTTGATATTTTGGTGGGACAGTGTTCCTTTAAACTGAGTTACCACAACTATAAAAAAGATATGACATGGTGATTTAAAAAAAAAAATAATAATTAGCTTCTAAAATGTAACATGATATAAAGTCTCAAATGGACTTCCCTCCAATCTGTCGCTAATATTAGAGTTGCATAATGTACTCCTAGACTTGACCACAAGTCATGCTCGGGAATTTTTCTTGGGAGCAAAAAAGATCAAGTTAGTGAAAATTGTAAGTGGACCTTGAATATGAAGAGGCCTGTAAGGGAAGTTATGGGACTAACAGCCCAAAAGTGAGAGGTGAAGGACTTTAAAAAAGTCTAATGTACTCCCACCCAAGTCAACGCAGAGATTACTATGTCTTAAATTGTAGATAAACTAATAGTAATGATCTTTATTATACACCAGCATTATTTTTAGAGTGTAAATATGCATCACAAGTACATGTATAAAATTGAAGGGCTCCTGACAAGAACGTCCTAAGTATGTTTTTGGTAACTTTCACTAAAATTGTATGTTTTAGGCCTTTAAAAGCACAGTTTTGTCAAATTAATGATTTATTATTGTTAAGGTACATGTACTTAAAACAGATCCAAAATGGGGAAGAAAATCCACATCTTTGAGAAAATGTTTTGGCCTCTTATGACACCTTATGCCCCCCCAGGACACCCTATGTATCTTTTCAAAAAAAAATTATTCTGTTCAAAGATAGAAGATTTGTTGACCTGGTTTAAATCCTTTCAGTCATATTTACATGATCCAGTCATAATTTTGGCAAGCGAGTCCCTTTTGAGGCTAAAAATCCAAGATTTCAGCGAAAATTTTCAAAAAACGTACTTAGGACGTTATTGCCGGGAGCCCTTCAATTAATAATTATGAGACCATAATAATATTTGCACCTGCCTTAAGTTGACAAGCAACATACAATTAAACAAACAAGTCTAAGTTTTTGGCAAAATACAAAGGCTTGAAAAAATAAAATAAAAAACATTCACAGACTAAAGGCCCGGACACACGGTGCAACTTTTCTTGCAATGTTGTGTGCAACAGTTGCAGAAGTTGAATCAAGTTCTACTTTTGCGATATGTTTCCAGGGCTTAAGATACCCAGCTGTATATTACACAACTTTTGCTGGATGACATTACTTTTTATGTTGGTCGCAAGTGTGATGCATATTCAATGTATCCTACTGAACATGTATGTTATATGTATTTTATTTCTTTTATTTCAACAGGCCTCCCTTGCGTCAGTATTTGTTGGATGGTGAATTTTTTGTGGGTGCTGCTATTGCTTGTACCTTGACAAAACTTGCTCTTCGTTATCTGGACATTGAAGAAAACAAGGAAAAACAGAATGTAGGTCTATATTAAAAGAGATGTTTTGCAATTAAATTTTCTGTTGTAAAACGCAATAATTATAGATAAGTCATTTTGACAATCAGACAATCATAATATTTATAATGATAAAGCCAATCACAATGTCCTCGAGGGGGGACATGAAACCCAAGTTCAAAATTAGTGTGTTTTGGTGTATGGCCTTTCCAACAGTGATCGTTGTGACTCATATTTTACTCTTCACATCATAACATGCAGTTGTGTTTATTGTATTTTAGGTCTTATGTGCAAACTGTATGCTCATCATGGCCAGCATTTTGCACCTTGGAAAGTCTGGTTTGCCCAAAAAGGTATGTGCTTTCATGTGTATCACATTGAATGTGCGGAATGATATTACTTATGTAGAAGGAAAGATATAAATTATTAGATGAAAATGGAAATGGAAATGCGTGTAATAACTGTACATTTCTGGGGGGAAAGTCCAACAAAGGGACAAAAAGTAATTTAATAGTCTTGTTGATTTCCTTTATTTCAAAATGAATTGTTGCTGTCCCCCTTTCTAAGTTTTCTTGTTGTTTAATGGGAGCAATTCACAGTTACGTGACTGTATGACTTGAGTATCCATTTTGGGAGTTACTTATCAAAACCCAAAACTCTTACAGTGGTAGTCAGCAGTGCAAAGGGAGAGGGCAGAGGCCCCCAAACCTCCTCTTGTGTTAACACGATCTGCAGAACCATACACTATTCCATTCCTCAAATGGAACATGATGGTTTGTTTTCCTATCTAACAATGCCTTTATTTTGCAGATTATTACTGATGATGACGTAGATCGCATCTCACTGTGTGTGCGTGTAGTGGCAGAGCGTGTCCCACTCATGAAGAACATTTTTACTGTCGAGTGCCGCAATTCATTGTCCTCCATGCTGGATGCCAACAAGAGAGGGGGAGGAGGAGAAAACGAACAAGGTACCCTGTTAAATTCTCTTGGGGGTGAGGGTGGGAAGCAGAATTGGGGGTGTACTCCTCAGATATTTGGGTGGGTGGCAGTGGCGAGCTTTGACTTGGTGAGCTACTGTACATGTAGGTGGCTGTGGTGAGCTACATGTAGGTGACTTTAGGACTCGTTTAAATGCTATTTAAAGAGGTATATAAAGTTACATGACTGTACATTTCGTTTACAAAGTCGGCCCTTATCTCTCTTCTAAAATGGACGATTGATATGGCAGTCAAACGTTTTTTTAGCTGTGGCGAGAAAAGCCAGAAGTACATCATTATTTTGCCATACTGACAAGACTTTTTTTGTAGGTGGATCTAGAGAAGGCACTGGCAATCCAAGTTGATGATCCTATACCCTTCATGCAGTTGTTAGCAAAGACTGACTCAGGAATCACTGAGGTGAGAATACAAATATGATACAGTTAACGTATAGTTTGATTATGGAATTATGGAATTATAATTGAGAAAGTCACACCAACGAAATTCAAACCCTGATTAATAATAAAATTCAACGTTTTTTGGCCTTATTCCACTCTCTCTTAATATGTCTATAATATTGAACCGAGTCTAAATTACAGGAAGTAAAAAAAATCTCATGAACTGAACACGCCTTTTTATTGACCTTCCTTGCCAAAAAAAAAACATCATGGGCGAGCCAATGGGATTTTTTTCTTCATGTTTTCCTGTTGTTATCGTTAACAAGACTGATGTGTTTGTCGTTTTGTTATAGGATCAGTTTGCATTAGCTCTGTCTCAGGCAGTTGGTTCTAGTGCTGGAAAGAAGGAAGACGAACTGGTCGGCTCCAAACTCAACAAGGTAAAAGGACATTTACGTTAGTTTTCGTTTGCTATGAACAGTGGTCGTGAGGTGTTTTCTTCTTTGAAAATTAAAAGAGATCAGACAATTTTTATAAAATCTTCAACAATTTTTATAAAATCTTCAACATTATACACATTCATTTTGCACTTTTGGAAGATGGCATGTTTGTTAGTTTTTCCTATCCCTGTTCTACAGAAAATCATTATTATATATAAAGTGTTAACATATTGGGTTCATTACTTTTATAAATAAGTCGAGGACACAATCATTTCAGAAAAAACGTCTTCCCTCCAAAATCACATTCTCCCTAAGAACTTTACAGGAAAAGTGAAAATTAACAAGTTGGAAGAATTTAAATACTGACTGGTACATTCGACAGGTGGCGCAGCTGACAGGCTTCTCTGACCCAGTCTACGCCGAGGCGTATGTGAATGTGAACCAGTACGACATTGTGCTTGACTTGTTGATTGTTAACCAGACGTCGGACACACTTCAGAATGTCACATTGGAGCTGGCTACACTAGGTAAGACGATCTCAGTTGTGTGGCTGTCTCATCCGCCAGCTTCGCCTTTCCCAGGCGTTCAGATAGCGAGAAACGGCGCAAAGGAAAAATTGTGAGCGGAAATAAAAGCAAGGGGCCTTTTCTTCACGTGCTGTGTTTCCTTAGCTTCTCACTATCTCAATGCCTGAAACAGGCGAACAAAAGCTGAATATCTTAGCAGAAGTTTCTGTGAAATTTCACTCTACATTTTTTTTTCTTGCCCATCTGTGGGCGGACTATAACATTAGTTTTACGCTGTTCAAATGTTTGGTTTGTAGTGTGGGTCTGGCAGTTTTTTCTTTGATTTTATAATTGAAATGCAAAAATTAACGCGATACGACGTTTCGATGTCTCTGACATCATTATCAAGCAGAAAACGACAAAGAAAAGGTGAATATAAATAAGTGAGAAACAGATAATAAGAACCTTGGGACTTGATTCATATCGTAGCATGGTGCTAGTCTTACAGTGTTATAAAGCGGTTTTCCATTGAGTGTCGAAAATAATCTCACGATTGCTTTGATTTTGCATTGCTACGCTCTGTGATTGGCTAAAAAATCTCGCGCCATTTTCTCAACGACCAATCAGAAGTAAAAACACAACCAGTGATTGGTTCATTGGATTGTCTGCGTCTGTTGTGATTGGCCAGAGTGATCACTTTGGTTTTGGTTTTACGACACTCAATTGAAAACCCCTCTATCTTGACCTGTTACAGGAGACCTGAAGTTGGTGGAGAAACCACAGCCTATCATGCTGGGACCAAACGACTTCTCCAACATCAAGGTAAGTAAGGACACTTGTCTGCCATTGTAGGAGAGTGTAGCATGACAATAGCCCAATTTCGATATATTAAAATTCAACTTGAAACAAAAGACAACACTACAAGGCTTAGGGGAATAAACCATATAAATCCTTACTATCATTCCCCTAAGCCTCGCTGTGATGTCTTTTGTTTCAAGTTGAATTTTAATATATCGAAATTGGGCTATTTTATGACAAGCGAACCAAACTGTAGTGCATTTTTGCACAGTCTTAAAGGGCCGGGTAGATATGATACGCGCTATATAAATTGGTAAATTATTATTATTATTATTATTATTATTATTATTATTATTATTATTATTATTATATGTAGACCTGTGTTATTTGGCTTTAAAAGAAAACGTTATAAAATACTTTAAAACTAATTTTTGTTTTCTTTCCTTTGTGATGGTCTAGGCAAATGTGAAAGTTTCATCCACAGAAAATGGAATTATTTTTGGCAACATAGGTTAGTACTTGAGATATTGCGTACTTATCAGGGCCAGTTATTTGTTTCTTTTCTCGTTATCTCTTCAGTGTCGTAACTTTCATTCGCTTGTTTTCTCTTGTAAATTGCCCGCCCCGCCGTAGAACACCTGAGTTGGTGGGTGTGTCACGGAGGGGTGGGGTGGGTGCAAGTCACCTCTTCGTTGCAAACACTTAAACCTACTGCAATGCCGGTATTTTCATAGTGAGCTCTATTTATTTTCTTGGTGCGTTAATTTCGGTTCTTCTACTAAAAGCCTGGCGCAGCGTCAGTTACGTTTTAAAAGTTGAAGATGAATGTTTAAATGAGCTTGTGTTGCTTTTCTACAGTGTATGACGTGTCGGGAGGAACAGGAGACCGCAACTGTGTTGTGCTGAATGATATTCATATCGACATCATGGACTACATTGTGCCAGCCACTTGTACTGACTCCGAGTTCAGACAAATGTGGGCTGAGTTCGAGTGGGAAAACAAGGTAAATATACCGGATACATTACATTAACCCTTTCTCTCCCAGAGTCAATTATGGAGACATGTCATGTAGTGCTAACTTTTGAGTCTGTGGACGAAATCCTATGGTGTGACCATTCAAATGAAACCTCTTCAGTAGTACTTTTTCGTGGTACCATTTGTTTTTCAATATTTTACAAACGGAAATTTAGGAATTTTTTTTTTAGTTTTGATGTTTTTACTGACATCTCTATGTTGCTTTGGTTTTGCATTACTTATCTTTGCGATTTAACAAATCTCGCGCCACGTTTTCAACCAATCCGGCAGAAGTGAAACCAAAACGAATTGTGACATGGGGGCTCGTGTTTTCCCGCGCTTGGCGTCGGCTACCACTATTTTGTATTTGCTTTGACTTCTGATTGGTTTAGTATTAGATTCTCTGTTGTGATTGGCCAGAATAATTACTTTGGTTTTGTTTTTACGACACTTGAAAACCTCTCATTAATCTAACTGCTCGTCACCACACACCGTTCTGTATTTTCCAACAATTCTTTCCACGATTAGGTACTTGATTCGTTTGCTTATTTCCAGCTTTGTTATGTAGCATTTAGTCTTCTGTGTTTTCTTCCATCGGGGTTGGTCGAATAATGCACCTTTGTCGCGTTTTATGAGTGATAGAGTGATAGTACTTATTTTGACGTTTTTATTTTTAGGTGACTGTGAACACAAACATCAGCGACCTCCGTGAATACCTGGAACATTTAATTGCTTCAACAAACATGAAATGTTTAACCCCAGAAAAGGTTTGTACCTCTTAAATGTTCATACTCACTTAAGATCCCTTCCTGTTCAGTGGCGATTATTTTAAGGTGGCAGAGTCATCATCATCATGTCGAGCGCACTCGGATTCCAGAAATGACCCTCCTCCAACCATTGGTGTCCTCCATCACTTCGGGGAGCGCCTCTCTCGCTAGTCCTGAATCATCCTCTAGCTGGTCAATATAGGTCTTGGCTGGACGTCCCCTAGATCTCTTACCATGTGATGGCTCCCAGAATAGCAGTTGGGAAACTACCTCTTTCTTACTCCTCCAACAATGTCCGCTAAATCTCAGCCTTCTCATGCGTAGTGTAGTCGATACAGGTGAAATATCGCCATAGAGCTGCTTGTTTGTGATATGGTCTCTCCAACTGACATTTAGTGCAGCCCTGAGCATCTTTGTGTAACAACCATCTAATCGCTGTTCAAGAGCTTTAGTCAGTGTCCAACTCTCGGCACTGTACAGAAGAACACTTTCGACAGTTGCCCTGAAGAATCTTAGCTTGAGATTCCTAGTAAGGTCGGATTTCCAAATCGGCTCCATTTTGTGGCAGAGTGCGTGAATGAAACATATGGTAATCAGAGGAGTAAGGGGACGGCTTATCTTTCACCAGGGAGCTCATGTTTCAAATTTAAGTAACAATGCGTGTAAGAACTAGGCAATGCTCTATTGTTCCACGGCATTTCGCTTTCCCCACATAAGATTGTTTAGGTTTTTCTTACTGAGAATACATCAACCTATGGACAACATGTTTTTTTAAATAAAATTTACTGGAACTTTATTTTTGTGCTACAAGATTTCATCCAATCGTGAAATTCCAAAACAATGGCCAAGAAAGGCTTCTAATTTTACATGTTTCCCACATAGAATTTTGGTTGCATTAAAACTCAGAATAGTTTTCACTAAAAGGGAACCAATTAGTAAACTAGAGAGAAATAAATGCACTACCTGGCTAAGTGATGGTAGATTTTCAAGTTTTATCCAATGAGGTGGACGGTTTCAACAGTATCACAATTAACACCTTTCTGCATTCCTTGCCGTTAGGTTGTTTAGTTCTTACTAGGACCATTACTTAAAAACAAAAATTCCAGACTCATATTTCAACATATTGTCAAACGAAGTGTGTATATTAAAAAATCAAGATAGCGTGATTAACCCTCTCCCCCTAAATGCTGCTTAGAATGGTTGAACTAATTGTAAGAAAAAAGTCAAAAAGAGCACTTATGTCCAGTATTGCACACAATCGCAAAAATAACATACGAAGAGTAATTAAAGTGAATTTCCACTCTAGCGTAATTTTTACGTTCCATTCATATATCTTCTCTTGTTTTATTTACGCGACAGTGGAAATCTACTTTTAACGGCTAAAAGGGGTAATTGTATTTGTTGAGCATTTTTTCAATGGCAAATGTCAGACCCACTGTACCACAGTAGTGCCCCACCCTATGGTGACGTTTATGTCTATAGCTCCCCTCTTCCATCCTCCCACACATACACCCCCTATTCCTTTGGCTTCTTTCTTCACCTCTCCCAAATGAATTTATTTTGCTATTTATAACACGTTCTCCCTCGCTTGCCTACAGGCTTTAGCCGGTGAATGCGGTTTCATGGCGGCTAATCTGTACGCCCGCAGTATCTTTGGAGAGGATGCCCTGGCTAACGTGTCAATCGAGAAACCCAGTGACCAATCAGGACCCTCGGTTACTGGTCACGTGCGCATAAGGGCAAAGAGTCAGGTACCGTGAAGTCAATTGTTCAATTCACAATTGCAGACAATGCTAATTTTTCCACATTCTGCTTCATCCGTAGTTTCGTGGTGTGATTTTATCCATATATTCATCTTAAATGAAGTTGTAGGAGTTTTCAAGTAGCAAAAAATGGAATTTAAGTGTACTCCCTCTTAATCTATTCTCTTTTTTTCTTCTTCTTCTTCAGGGAATGGCTCTTAGTTTGGGAGACAAGATCAACTTATCACAGAAGAAGGCCACGAAGTGAAACGTATAGCTCATAAAAGTCGTTCTATAATAATTTAATATTTTCTCCGTTACCGTCCTACAGTGATTTGTGTACCCTATACTTTGGTTTATTAACTTCTAGTCTTGGATTTAGTTTAGTCGTCAATTTGTTAACACTGTAGTGTTGTGTTTGCGGTTTTCATTATATGAAGACTATAACAATGCCTTTCATGGATTCCATGCTGGGTTGAGATCTGTAACTCAAAATTAAACGATGAAGTTTTGGCAAATTGAAGACTACATACTCCCTTTCATTGACTACTGTAGGTAATATTTTTCTTCTATGTTTTCCTGAATTGCCAACAAGTCCTTCGTTTAAAATGTTACACAAAAGGCGGTTGGCGTTTGCATTTCACCGTAGGATCCAAATGATGTAGGAATAAACTGTAGCTGACTAATGAAATTAAAGTGAATTAAAATCATTTTTGTTGACTTTACTTAATTGCTGCCACCCTTTGCCTGGTGTCATATGGGGAAAAATTTGAAGCGGCAACACAGTCTTTCTCGTCTTGGCGACAACTGTCGCAAACGAAAGAAAACTCGCCTTCTAAAATCACGTGTAATAGAAACCATGTGACAAGCTAGTTTATTTACTGTGGACAAGTGTGCACAAGTTTGAGAACATGCGTAACCAGAAAAACACAAGGTAATCCAAAAGAGCAATCAGAACAACTGAAAGCAAACACATGCTCACCAGCGCCAAGCGCGGGAAAACGGGTGCAAGCAAGTCACGATTGGTTTGATTTTATTTCTGATTGGTTGAGAAAGTAGCGCGAAATTTTTTAGCCAATCACAAAGCATAGCAACGCAAAACCAAAGCAATCACGAAATTACTGTAGACGCTCATTTGAAAACCGCTCTAATTACAAATTTCAGTGCGCTGGAAATCTCTTGGTTGGGCCACACTAGAAAAAGACGTCTTTCACAGTCTGTGTTGTGCTATAAACTCAGTGTGATCGAGTGGTTAGGGCGCCTGACTTGAAATCCGGAGGTCCCGAGTTTTAAAAGTCCCGCGCAGACTACTAGCTGGTGTTGCTTCATGATAGACCTGAGTTCAACTTCTCAGTCACGCTTTCAAGTAACAAACTGGCCTGGTCTGGCCTGCTTACTACCAGTGGGGATTAATTCTTAATCATCGTTGTGTTCAATTTGAACTTCACTGAAACCCCGCCAAACGATCACCCCGTTAATACAACCACGTTTTTCTCCCAACTGAAAGCTCGGTCATCATTTCGCGTTCAATCCTAATTTCGTGTTGGTTGTCCTGTGTCTTACGTGCAGTAAAATTTGAGATTTTTGGTGTCCGGTCTTTCAAATGGCCGCCCCTATTGCTTTTTTCAGGGGCTCATTTCCGTCGTAAGTTCCTTCGAACGCGTCTCCATAATCTCCGATTATTGCTAGTTTCATGTTGGTTGTCCTGTGCCTTACGTGTAGTAAAATTTGAGATTTTTGGTGTCTTCCAAATGGCCGCCCCTATTGCTTTTTTCAGGGGCTCATTTCCGCCGGAAGTTCCTTCGAACGCGTCTTCATAATCTCCGATTACTGCTACTAATATAAAAAACCCCGTTAATCCGACCAACCGCGGGAGGGGCAGAAGGGATGGCGCAGTGGTGAGAGCGCACGCGTCCTACCAGTGTCGTCCGGGTTCTATTCTTGGAGCCGACTGCTGCGTGGTATCTGGGACCGACGCCATATGTG
The DNA here is from genome assembly GCA_024195265.1 of Dendrophyllia cribrosa. Taxonomy (NCBI): domain Eukaryota; kingdom Metazoa; phylum Cnidaria; class Anthozoa; order Scleractinia; family Dendrophylliidae; genus Dendrophyllia; species Dendrophyllia cribrosa. The sequence goes on from JAJLRJ010000001.1 coordinate 37,449,130, forward strand.
GGTTGATTTTGTTTTTGGTTCTCGTCCTTGCTCCGAGGGTTTTTCTCCGGGTACACCGGTTTTTCTCTCTCCATAAAAATCAACTTTCCAAATTCCAATTCGATCCTGGAAACAGTGGAAGTAAGATCCACTTCGTGGATTCCACTGAAATTCTTATTTATTTATTTATTTATTTATTATTTTAACCGTTGTTCAAGTGACAAAAGCTAGTGACAATTGCAAAAATGAAACATTCTAACTGCAAATTATGTTATTCATATTGTGAAACCATAATTTCGTTTCTGATTTGTATGGTTAGTTTAAAGTGTTTTGCGGCAAGTAATGTTGCTGATGTTGATGTAAAAGCGGTTTTTATTTAAATTTGACTCAACCTTATTTGTATTTTAGTTACAACCCCATTTGTATGGCGCGCTGGTGGTTGTGTAAATGGTTCCGACACTGTATTTGTTTCTATTGTTTGAATGCTTGGCCCCACAAGCACATGTGCTACAAATAATAGGCCATTTCCGAGTGCCTTTAGCCTCTCTATCAAAGCGAGGCTAGGTGCGAAACCTTTTATATGAAAATGAGTTTTCATTCACATGCAAATAAACTTATTTGCATGCGAATGCAAATAAAACGTATTTGCATGTGAATGAAAACTCATTTTCATATGAAAGGTTTCGCACCGAGCCTCGCTTTGATAGAGAGGCTAAAGGCAACTCGAAAATGGCCTTGTTTTTATATACCACTTGTACTAGACACTACATGTGCCATTTACTTCGATCCTATTTTCAATCTTTTTGTTTTTATTTTCACCAAATGTCTCTTTGGGTATAAAATGTATTAGCATACACCAAACCAGTGGTAGTATTTTCCGCGAGATATAAGATTGTTTTGCCTCGCGACACCCAAAACGCGGTGTTTGAATATTTGATTGTTGGTTTCCAAAAGCAACCTTAATGTTCATGGCGTATTTGTAACACCAAGAAAAAAAATCAATTTGGCCTAAAGTACTGTCTTGACGCCGCACAAAAGATTTTGATTACAATAAGAATATTGCGAAGATGCTAATGAGCTGTTCATGGACATCCTGAGGACTGATCTGCCAACGTAGCAGAGGAGCATCTTCGTTATGTTGGTTCATACGCAATCCGTTTAAGTATTGGTGTCAGGCTTGGATAAATGATGCAACGTTTTAATTCTAAAACTCGGGTACTGATCCTGCGGCTTATTATAGTTACACCTTAGCTTGGTGTTAACAATCGGACAATTTTTGTCTTTTGTTAACTGTTGACCTAGCGTTTAAATGAGTGGTTCTTTTAATGTCATGCAAATTTAGCAAATTGACAGGTGTCTAAAGAGAAAATTCAAAACAATCGTCTCAGCTGGTAAACCGCACTGGTTTCCTCTGCAACTTGTTTATTATTTTGGAAAGAGTTGTCAGCCTACGAAAGCATCTGCTGGTGAATTGTTCATGATTAAAACCTCGGATAAGAACCGCATCTTTCAGGAATAAAGGAAAGAAGTTTTCAACAAAACCTGTTTTATCGCTTGTTACAGTGTCTTCAAAACAAGACATGACATCAAGGCGTTGATTGATCTGGACGCTTTTTTATGGCTTTTCTTGACATGAACACTAAATTGTGTTTTCTGGTATTTATTTTGTACCTTGTCCTTTTTCTGGATTTGTACTCAACATTTGCGGACCTTTTATGTGCAAGAGGAGACCAGAACGCGAGGAAATCACGGTGCCCAAAGAGCGCTAACTGTATGAAAGAGAATGTAGCAGCTGGACGGGTCAAGAACATCAAGGCGGAACAGCGAAATATAAACCTTCCTGTCTTCCTTCCAGTTCATGAAATATTGCTACCATATTCGAGAGCTTATGGTCATGCTGTACAAAAGATCCGGTTATGGGGCAGAACTTAAAAGATAAAAACGGAGTAATGAATGGAGCAGAAAGTAATTTATAGAACTTTTTTGCTTTCTGGTCGCTTTTCAGTTTTTGATTAACATAGACAATCTATTTAATGGTCAGTGACGTTTTTCAAGAAAGTCTAACTGTATTGTGTCTATTGTGACAATTTTAATGTGTATATAAAATAAATCCATTTGAACTGCGGTAGAATATTCATCATTTCACGACCAAGCTTCCATCTAGCATGCGTAGCAGGCGCAGGTTTCTTTCAGTATTAGGTAAACCGGCACCTGCTGCTACGTTAGAGCTTCTATCTTGTCTGGCCTTGTAGCTCAGTAGCAGAACGTTTGCACTGCATGGAATCGCAAATGTCATGGGCTCGAGTACCGTCGAGACCTGGATTGCCAATGTATTGATTATTATTATGTTATTATGGTTATTGCTAATGTTTTAATTATTAAAGCATCGTTTTCGATACAACACGTTCTCAGGTCTAAATTCACCATTATCCTGAATTGTCAAATTGCTCTGAATTCATGATTATAGTTAATTTAGAACACTGTTTCCCAGGACATTTAAAGGAGAAAAGAAGAAATAAAAAAAACCCATGTTATTTAGACTGGATTCGAACCCGGAACTACCGCTACTAGGAACGTCTTCTTACCACTAGACCACCGAACAACAAGGCGATGGGAAGTTATATCTGCAAGATATTTATTTGAGTCTTGCATAGAATATCATTGATCTACAGTGATTAGGCCTAAGCGCTGATTTCAAATGGTTAGCTTTTTGTTGAGGTTTGGTGATCAAGCTTTTCCATTTACTTTCTAAAATTATTTTCTAGCAAGTGATTTTATAGGCTTACTACAGGGTGTAGAATAAGCGCATGAATTTTATTATGTTAAAAAATTGAGGTTTGCTCAACCAGAAGCGTGATGGTCTAGTGGTTAGAAGAGAGGATAAGTCAGCGAAGGGTCGTAGGTTCGAGTCCTGTCCTGTCGAGGATTGTTCCCAGAATTTCTTTTCAGACTGTCAGTGTTCTAAATTAACTATAATCGTGAATTCAAAGCAATTTGACAATTCAGGATAATGGTGAATTCAGAGAGGACAACGGGTTGTTTCGATATGGAGCACAACGATTGCCAACCTCGTCTCCAAGGTCCTCTCGGACGTAGCTGAAGAGAGAGGACCCTGGGAAAGAATTTCACTGTACGCGTGCTAGATCATAATGCCGAAAGTTTGTTTTATATGAAGACATCACCCCAGAGTGTCGCAAACGTATATATAACTGAACGATAAAGGAAGTGGTTATAACAGTCATAACAAGTATACACTATACACGAAGCGAAGAGGACCCACCTCATTGTGAAGAGATATGTGGGGGCTATATTAAGACACTACCTATCTGATGAGACTAATAGATAAAATTTATTAGCCTGAAAATTTAAAATGAGACGTTAATATTCTGTGTGCATGGAGCTTTCATTGCTAGTGAAATGCTCAAGGGATGGCCATACATCCAATGACTGCCGCGCGTTCAACTTGATAATGTTTAAATTTTGCACCTGAATTTAGAGGAAGTGCAGTAATTTTTACAGCTAATTTCTCTTGGCTAAAACAATTTTTCGTTCACAAAATTAATGTTTATTAGCTGTCGTGGTGTCGATTACTTCAATATCATATCGGAACCACTATAATACACTCCTCAATCTCGTCCCAGGGCCTTGTCCGCCTACAAAATGACAGAAAGCGAAGAAGAACCTGGGGATGAGTTTGTACACTCCTTAAAGAGCATGCGCAATCTAAGTGTGGGCTCATTCTTACCTTACCAAGCTTCATCATACAGTGTGACTATTCAAATGGCAGCCGGCAGGGCATGCAGTACTTTTTTTGCTGCAGAAAGTGGTTCAGTCTGACTTGTGAGTCTATGAACTTGAATGATTCTAAACTACGACCATTGAAATGAAAACCAATGTGCACTTTCCAGGGATGCTGTTTATTTAACAATGTTGGCTCAAAACGAAATTTGTTCATCCAGCACGTGCCCACGCGTTCTTAGGAAAATAGCGGTTTACATGATTCAAATGTGTCAGTCCAAAGTGAGCCATTTTACGGCAAGACTGCCCAACTCAAAATCCAATAAAACCCTCTAAAAAAAACAGCAATAAAGGAAAGAACTGTTTCAGGACCTTTCAGTGAGGGACGTACCGATTTGAATGGTCACGCTGTAAGATTTCTTATAATTACACGAGGCGATGTTTAATTAACTCGATCTGGAAGCCAAAGAGTCAATAAAAAGTTGTCATTGAGCAATCAAATATCAATTCCAAGCCAATCAATAGTAATATTCGTTTTAAATTTGTCAACAACGGATGCTGCTTTTTTAAATTTGTTTATTATTTAATTTTGTTTATTTCGTACTGTTTGGTTTATTTACTTGTTTATTCGTGCTCCTTGTTGCAGTATAACTATTATTTACTTATTTATTATTATTATTCATTTATTTTCCGGTCGGCAATTTCTAGTCTTAAGGAGCATAGGATCACTGAACGAAGTTCAAATGGAAAAACGTAACTGTAAAATTGTATTCGGCGATTTTTTGCTGGGAATATTTTACGCAGTTGTAGTAAATCATAATAACAAATGTGTAATAAAGGACACCACAAGAAAGCACTGCTGAATGGCGTTCTTTTTAATGGTCGAACTATTGTATTTCATCTACATACTCCAAAGTTAGAACCACATTGTACAGCATTACTGCTCAATAGCTTTCATTTGAATGGTCACATTTTACTGAGGATTTCATCAACAGACTCAAATGTTAGAACCACCTTGTACAGCATAATAAAGCTTTCATTTGAATGGCCACACTATAGGATTTCATCAAGAGACTCAAAAGTTAGAACCACGTTCAAAACAGCATAATAACTGACAGTACCACAATAAAGTACTGCTCGTTAGCTTTCACTGATTTGAATGGTCGCACTATTGTATTTCATCCACATACTCAAAATTGGAAACAACACCGTGCAGTGACACGGAGATTTGATCCCGAATTTTGTAAATTTATGCCTAAGGCAGTAGACAGTCCAAGCTTTCAGAACCATGTTTTACAATAGATAGTATATAGATACACTTCATTTCTTATCTTTCATGCGCATTCACGCAGTTGATGTTTGTCATATCTTTTTGCTTAAATATTTATTTTAAAATAACACATTAAAAATTGTTATCTTTCTCGAAAGAAATTGACAATTGTTTTTTTACTTGAAAGCAAACAGCAAAACCTTCTCGGCCACTAAAAAAAGAATCCTAGCTGAAATTTAAGATCGTTTTTTTTTTCGCCGTTGATAATCGCCACTTTTATACACAGAGTTTTCAACAGTTTTGAATTTTCAGCTTGGTGAAAGTTGCTTTTCTTTGAAAAAAAAAAAATAATTAAGTAATTTTCAAGCTAGTTAGAAAAATTGGGCAAACTACGTCATAATCAAAGGCGGTTACTTACAATTATATCAGTTATCTGAAGAGGATTTTTATTCCAAGCTTCTCTTGAGATTTGCATATACTGCAAACTCAATTCAAATTATCAGGCTTGCTTGAAACTAAATTAAAAAATTATCCAACCTAATTCAATGAAGTAAAACTCTATGCGCAAAATCATTTTCTCCTTAGTAAACCACAAAACGCTTGTTTCAGCGGGGGGACATTTCTCGCGGAAACCGGAGGCTAAAAATAAATAACTGAGAAACCCAATTGAAAAATTTATTATGTTTGATAAGTGTACGAACAAAAGTCTTCAAATTTCTTCTTGACAGCTTATCTTGGCGCTTTCCTGATTCTGAACAATTTCGAAAGAAAACATTTGTTTTGGGTATATGGCGAATCCTTGAATAAAGTTCCGGCCTTTAGCTTTTTAAAAGAGAAAAATAGTTTCATTAACCGAGTGACATCAAGATATGAAAAATATTCCATTGCAACTGATAAAAGATGCTTAAGATTTCTTACAATTTTATCCGCGTGCATATCCTGTTATTTCGGAAGCTTAGGTTCATTGCGAAAACCCGTAAAAACCGCACGCACCAGAATTGCCGGGCGAAAATTGTATAACATTGTAAAAACAAAGAATATTATTGAGCTTTTAGTTTTAATGAATTGCGAAACGGATATTGCTACGGGGGAGAAAAATGTCGTCTACCAATAATATCACGTCTGGTGTATATCAATAACTCTGAATCACGTCGAAGCTATCATGGCCAGTCAAACTTCTATTTCGAGAAATTCATGTTGGTGAGATCTTTATTTCTTTTTATCTTTGAGGACAACGTTTGTGTAATCTTGCACCGGATTATGTTCTAAGTGAAGACAATACCGACTGTGCCTAACAAAATGAAATTATAAAGACGGACATGGCGCAAGGCAAAATAATAACCGCTTGACATATTAGTTTATTTCACCAAATTCTACAGGCTTTCAAGACGTGCTACTTTGGGAAATTGACCGAAAAGTGTCTTTTGTGGCCGGCTAAATGCGTTAATGTAACGGTTGCCTAATTAAATGTCTTATGAATGGCAGCTTATCGCACGCAGGTGCTCCGCAGAAAGATCCGGGAGAGTATAAAACTGAAAGCTTAATTTATCCAGAACACAAGCTTTTACTGTGAGAAATCGATACTTACGTCGGATAGGAAGAAGTTAAAACTCGTCCACTCTCCTTGCAGAAGTTAACAAGAAATGGCTTTCAAGGAACTCGTGATCTTTTTTGTTCTCACCTCAATTTGTTGTAAGTATTTCGAGTTGTGAATCACCTGTTAACTTATAGAATCTTAAAATAACGATCCTCCTAAACTGCAGTGATACTATCGCGTAACCATTATTCTGAGAACATAGGCAAGAGAAACTTTGGCATCAGTGGCTTCCTGCATTTTTTTTAATTGACAAAAAAAAAAACAGGGAGAATCAAAAATTAAATATAGCTAACCCTCAGTGCTGACAGAACGCCGATGGAGACTAAGGGAAAACGTAAAGATTGTTTTTGTGGTCGCCCTCATAAGTTAGATTTTTTATTTACCTTTGTTTTAAAGTTGCTTTTCCAAATTTGCCAGTAATGCTCTTTCTTAACTATATTGGCGAAACTACTTGTTTTTTAGAGGTTTTACTGATTTCCAGAACACGCTCTTCTCGTTCTTGTTATATATCCTTTTTAGTAAACGCGCAAAGTCATTTCTCTTTATATCACCTGCATTCAGTAGAGGAGCAAAATTCAATGGACAAGTTTGAGCTTTGAAAACCTCTTTTCTTTTTCGAAGATCTATCGACTTAATATAGTGGTCCAAACAAAAGAGAAAAACGAAAGAATATTCCACATCGGACATCGCGAGTGAGAACAGTTTCTTTATTATAAAACAAAACCTTCGTTTTGACAGTTTAGGTGCCAAATTGGATTATTGACGGAATAGGAAACAGCCTGACAGTTGTAAAAGTCGAGAGAAGGGATCATGTAGGGTCAGTTGTTCATAACGAGTGTTAAATCCATTTATTAGGAGAATGTACTATGGACGAGTTCCTGTTGACCGGCATGTGCCGCCTACGATCGTCAACAATTATAAAATATAATACAGGTCTTGTAAGGATCCCAAGTGTAGACTGAAGCTGTAAATGCTCGTGACACTTTAAAACTACTGAATCTGCCTTCATTTTAGTAATCTTTTTAGTCGTCATAAAGCATTAAAACGTTCACAATGTGTTTTAGCCAGTCAGTTTGTTCTGAGCTTTCTCAGTTCTTGACGACCTTGTTCAATAATTTATTGTTTTCAGAGCAATCAGAGCTGAGGGAATCGTTTTTGCAAATAAGGCAGGAAGCCAGGGAACAGTTTTAATAGGCAATTTTCTAGTGATTAGTACAAGTTAATATCTGTGAGTTGTGTGTTTAATAATAAAGATCAAAACCAAAATAAGGAATCAGAAAAGTTAAACATACATCAGTTGCTGTTTATTTCAGTAAATTTTTGGCAAGCACCAGTGGTCCAAAATTATTTTAGGTTTTGATCAACCTGCCGAGTAATACCCCGTAACTCCTACCACAAAAGCCTCGTCTTTCCAAATTGAAAACATATAAACTCAGTGTCCATTTGTGACATGCTTATGATTTATTAAAGTCATTAAAAAATAAGCAGTGCATTTCATAAATCAGTTCAGTGCCTGGGGACGTTTAAATTCGGTAGACTGAACGTGATGGAAATCGCCTTACATTTTAGGCGTATCTCTAACTATCTTATTCATATCAATGAAGCTCTTCGTGCATGATTACAGAACAATGAAATCATGATGACAATTTTCAAATATTTTAGGTATACAGTTATTTCGAAGCTTTTATTGCATAGATTAATGTGACATGTGCCTTCGCTTTAATACATGCATGTATTTGGAATAAACGTTTGACAGTTGTAAAGATGCTCGACCACATCATATTAAGGAGGTGGGGGTGAAGTTGTATGTTTTGAAAGGGAAGATCTTTAAAAGAGCATGTCCGACCAATTTACCGGTGAAAGTGCTGATAAAAATCTGTACAATATTGACCAAGTTATGGTATTAAGTGCCGCGAAGAACCTCCGGCAAATCACTGATTGAAAAGTTTTTCTCATTGAACTACATATTGCTAATTTAATTACGATGCAATGTATGAAAAAGATACAATGTTACTTAAAAGTGACAATGAATCTTTTTTAACATGCCGCGTGAACTAGTGGGTGACAATTAGTTTGCAATCAGTTAATGAAACAGAAGAGTTGCCAGGATTTAGAAAAACTAATGTTAGAATTTTTGATCGGTTATTTGTAAAAGAGGAGATGTACCAATCATATACACATTTTAAAGAATTTTTGGCAAAGAAATAAAGCGATGCACATGTTTATCATGTTTATATGTGCAGTGATAGATTAGAAGTTAAGGAAAACAAACCTTCAAACATACTGAAAAAATAAAGTGGAAGATGGAAATTTTCCCTCTATAAACTGACAGGGAAAGCAACCCCACCCCGCCCCCCGTACATGTACAGTCCAAATAATTAAGCCAATTCGGAGTCGCCTTGCTTTTAAGCCTCCCTTGCCTGTCAAAGTAATGGATTGGTGCAAATTTACAACATTAAGTGAAATGTTCTCCACTTAGCTCACTCCCCTGAATACACGACAAAGAGACAAGAATGGTCTATTCATTTTTGTTGTTTTAATTTGAGTAGCGAACAATAACAACAACAACAGCAGCAGCAGCAGCAGTAGAAGCAACGTGATAGAGCCGGGCGATCATTCTGCTCATGTTAAAACCACAGGAACTATTAAACTGTAGGGACATTTAAATGGTCTTATTATTGTTTCCTTTTTATGAGACAGTGTCAAGCGAATGAATAGAACTTTTACCGTGGCCTATGTTATTATAAACTATTCACGTGTGTTCGCCGAACATTTAGACAATGCTGACCTTCCACTAGACTTGTTTAATTAACTATTTCTGATTCTATTTCCTAATTCTAGTGGCCGTACCTGTATGGGAGAATGAACCAATGCGAAAGAGAGAAGACAGTAAGTTTCTCAAACTTTCATCGTTTGCTAAATTTAACAATCTAAAAATAACTTACAAAGGATTCACATGACTCATGCAAATACTTTCTCTTGGTTATCCTCTCTTGAAAAATGACCACAAAACTCGTTCACGATTCACAATTGTTAGGCCCCGTTTACAGAAACGCTTAAACATTTTTCAGTGCCGTTTGGTTAAAAAAGGTCTAAAAAAAACATATTCATTACAAACTTTCTATAATATTCGCAATGAAACCTTTATAATAACCATTCCAGATGATCTGAATCTTACAAATTCAGTGAAAAAGGTTGATGATAGAGCTCAGTAAAACATGATTTGCATAGCTGACGTGAATGATTGGACCTGGCCGGATCAATTTTATAAAACTTTTACAAGTGTAATTTACAAGTGTAGCTATTGTTTTCAACCTCTGAAACAATGGCTACACTAGTAAGTTACACTTGTAAAAGTTTTATTAAATTGACCCCTGGAGTGGACTATCTCCGCTGTGCCTGTAGTTCTGAATCGTGTATACAGGTATATCAGGGTTCTTAAGGTGGTATAGCTTTTCATTTGTGTTTTGTACTGTCACATTTTTGTTCATTAAAAATAAGTACTGTACTTCAGATTCTGTTGACGTTGGACAGTGAAGCTTTCTTCATTTCTTGCTTGACGGTTGAAATGAAATCATTGATCGACATTCGATCGCTGTCTGTTAAAGTGCACCTAAACCCAAAATTGCTTAATCAACTCTATGTACGTTGAAAAGTTGAATAGTTAAATATTTCTTGTTTTTAACGTTGCGTTAGTTAATAGGCCATGTGCACGATGGCGTCATTTGACTACAACTACCAGAATTCATTTCGTTTTTCCTTTCTTATTTAAATTTTGTATTCCCAGTGCGGTTTAAATAACAATAGCCCTAATTTGCACTACAAAGCAAAAAACTGAAGGATTCTGGTAGTTGTAGTCATATGACGTCACATCGTGCAAATGGCCTATTATAGAGGTTTGAATTTACAAAATGTTAATAAGATGACGTCAAATCAAGAATCGTTTATTATACAACTATTTGTTTCCACCTCCAATGAATATTTTTTTTACAAATCAACTGACTATTAACAGTTTTTATTTAGTATTTCTTAAATTGATTATCCTTAAGCTGTGAACTATGTATTGTAAATTGAAGTAGAAATAATGGTAAAGTCTTGATTTGACGTCATCTAATGAGCATTTTGTAAATTCAAATCTCTATAACTCACTAACGCGACGTTATAAACAAGAAATATTTCACTATTCGACTTTTGAACGTACATTGAATTGATTAAAAGAAAAAAAAAATGGGGTTTAGGTGCACTTTAACCACTTTGAGAGTAACTTAGAAGAGGTATTACAACAGGTTTCCGATTGAAACGTTTTTACTGGATGTGGTTCGTTTCGAGACAATTTTGCTGAGAGTTTTGTCTCATCAACTCGAGCTTAATTTACTAAAGTTCTATTTTTTTCTAGTTGGCGTATGTTCACCTTTTGTAAGAGCGAAGATGGCTAAATATGGAGTAGACGTTTCCAAGTTACAATGCTCGTCACAAACACGAGGTAGAATTACAATTTTTAATGTGCAGCTTTCTAAATTTCATGTTCAAAGCTAACACATGCAATCCCTTTGTTCTTTTTTTATCGTCCCCAGTCCGCCGCTCCTGTTGTGGTGCCGAGTGCTACTGGATGGCACTGGAACTGGATGTAGAACCAAGCACTGTTGTTTGTCCTACATAAGACGAGAACCAATTGCAAACGAGTTATGTGGAAACGTGACTGATGACTCTATTGATTTCATTAGGTCTAAAAAAGGGTCCTTTTTTTAAAGAATTTTGCTCCTCGTGTTTTTTTTTCTGCCAGTGTCAAGCATAGCGCATAATATTCTGTATGAAAATTCGAGGTGAAAGTCTCTGTTTTTGTGTTGATAACAGAAAAAAGGCTTTTTTTTTTCATCTGGTAATTTTGTCGCGGGGAAACGCGCATACTAAACAAATGTTAAACCTGTACTAAGTACTACAAAAATAAAAATAAAGTGCTGGTTCATTTTCTTCAAGGTACCAATTCTAAAACAACACATCTCATTTTCTAACAGTGGTCATTTTGGATTTTAACACCCTAAGCGGTAGCAATTTACAAAGTTTGACCCCTAAAAGGTACGACGAGCACCCCCGTCATTTTTGTATTAGAGTCCCCCAGGGGGTGGGGATTACAGGGGGTCAAAATCTCCCACTTCCCGCTTCCCGTACCCCGTTCTCCCGCCTCCCGTACCTTTGTGTCCCTTTGTCTCCCGACTCCCGCCCTTTATGGTGTTGTTCCTGTCTTCAGGTTAATTAAAAGGATCAGAAACCCGCGGGTTTAGTGTTAAAGCTGTGCCAGAACTTATCATTCTTGTACATTCTCACGTGTACATGTGTCATGCCATCTCATTCATGACCTATGACGAAACCGACTTGAAAAAGTATCCAATTTCACCGGAACTATATAATGCTGTTTTTTTTAGCCCGAGTACGAATTTACGTTTTCTCGCATATAAAATTTTGTTTTAAGCCTCGGAGGATGTTAAATGATAGTCAAAAAACACTGTTGGGTTCGTGTTTTTGACTGGATGATAAGCAGTAATAAATAACGAACACTTGCCTTTTTGAATTTCTCTCCCGCTTCCCGCCCTCGTAGAGATCCCGCTCCTCGCCCTTTTTTCCCGTCTCCTGTACTCCTGCCGCCCTCTGTTCTCCCGGGCTCCAGCCCCACTGTCCCCCCAGGGGGTCTAACCACAGAGCCTTTGTGTTGCGAGTTGAAGTGGAGGAAGGTGCCCCCCCCCCTCCCCTTGGGATTTTGCGATGTTGCAATATTTCGGAAATATTTTACATCTAATAGATAGCCTGTGATGTGCTCTACAGGATAAGGTAAATATTATTGGTTGTGGCGCTGCTGGGGTCCGTGACGTCATCCAAAATGGCTGCCAAGATGGTCACCATCTTGGATTTTATTAAAAATTCAAGTTTATCGGAAAAATGCGGCAATTGCAAGTATTTTTTGCTAAAGTTGCAAACTAACGTACAATTAAACATTTTGATGCCTTTGGTAGAATTTTATGTGTTTTTTTTTCACCGAAATAAGGTGAAAAACACGCATTTTTATTCAAAAATTGCTTGGCCTCATGCTACTTAAGACGTCATATCTCGTTACCATAGCAATTGGTTGTCGCCAAACTTTACCAAAATATGTCTCAAGGATAAACAAACAGCTACTGAAGACGGCGTTTGCTAATCATAAATGGTCTTGAAAAGAAAAACCTTGTACGTCCAAGGGTTAAAAGACGATCGATAACAATACCCACACCGCAACGCAAGCTGAACCAGTAATACTTAGTAATAGCTTCCGCAACATCAAGAAATACCAATTATCTTATCGATCATTGACAAAAATAATAACGGTTCCTTATCTTCTTGAGGAACTTACTAACTAACTACAGTAGGAGACCGCAAAAAATCTTTAAATATTAACAAGCAAGAAAGTTGGTTTTATATATTTCTTTAATTTAAGCAAAACATTTTTTTTGCAGTGAATGAAACGCCACATATGTAAAGAAATAAAAACCAAAAATATCATTCTATTTACATTTAAAATATTTACATAATGGTTTTTATAAACAGTTAAACAGAAACACTTGAGATTTACATCCTCGATGAAACAAAAAGACACCAACAATAGCAAATTCAAGACAAGGTTTGAATTAACTTGGAAAGTTGATATTCATAGCCTCGGTAAAAACTGACAAGAACCACAGCAAATTGAAGAGAAAGTTTAAATTAACAGAAAGTTGATATTCACAACTTCGTTGAAAAAAATTTATGAACAACAGCAAATTGAAGAGAAAGTTTTACAAATTAAGTTTCGTCAACGCCACTCAGTGACTTGGATTCCATAGTGGTTAGAATCCTAATGCAGGAAAAGAAAGGAAAGAAAATGCAATAGGTTAGCAGAGAAACATGTCAAAAGCAAAAGGTCCTGGATGCAAAAACTCTGATCAGCAACCATTTATAAAGGGGCAATGTTACCATGACCATTTTTAGTGTTATTTTGAAAAGCCAAAGGACAGCGGAAGGCCAAAAATAATGATCCAGTTTTGTTTAAAATTACTCTACTAGTGATCTGAAAGTGAAAACATGTGTCTTGGGCTGCAGATGGCAAAGATGAAATGGATGGTTCAAGTTAATCGCCTTGTGTCTTGAACAACTTGCTAATTATGCCTTCTTCTGAAATTCGATTGATATCTTACTTTTAATTTGGGGCAGGTTTGACCCCAAAATGTCGAAATTCCCATGACATGGCTACTTTCATGAGCAATAATCATTCATGGTATTCAACTTGGTGAGCAGTCTTTTCACTTGCGCTTCTACATGCCAGATTGTAGTTATAATTTTATTCAGTTTAAACCAAACAATTAATTAAAGATGAAAGAAAATTGAATCCATACTCTCCATGCATTAAGTTAATATTTTACCTGCGTCGCAGCATTGAATTTTGCCATTGACGGTCATTAGCCAGATTCTTAAATAGAAAAATAAAAAGAAGTTAATTTGTGAAGAGCACTGCTTGCTGTTTTTGAAAAACGCAAACAGGAATCGTTACACATATAAGATTGTTTTATACAATACACTGAATTGATTAAGGGGGGAGAAACTTAACTACAAGGTGGTTGCTATGGAAGAGTTCCAAACGTCATATAATGAGTTTCTTTACTTCCTCGGCTATGATGTTTGGTCACGTTCATTCTGTTAATGGTACCATTAATTTTCATAAGTCACAGCCATATTTGGTAAGTCACGTGACCAGAACATAAAAACCCTTAAAACTCAAACATCTTACATTTTTTTTCCAATAAAACCAATGTCAACAGCTTAAGAGCATCCTAATAAAAAATCTGTAGCATGGATTTGTTAAAATTCACGAAATTGAAAAAGCTATGACGTCATAAAGGTGTATTTTGATACATTTTCTTTAATAACTTTCCTGTTTTTTCACCTAACGGTAATTCCATGCTACAGATTTTTAAAAAAGTTGAATTGCTTATGATTCGGCAAAAAAATCAGATTTTTATCTCGTTTCCTTTGAGTTTTTACGCTTTTTCATTCTTACGCGCGGTTGGGGACTGGCACTAGTTACGCATGTGAAATGTCGATTTAGTGATGTCTTGTGTTCAGTTCATAGTTCCCACCACATTAGCAGTTTATGACACGTGAGAAAAAACGTGAGGAAAAAGGTTACTAACAAAACAGTATTTTAATTGTTTTTCTTACCCAGTAAAACTCAGCCTGGTGCTTCACTTTGTGCAACTAGTTTCAAAGTAGACAAGATAAATGTCATTACATTCGATGTTCATAACACATTTAAGGCAATGCAATTGTAACCTTAAATTTTAAATTCCAAGTAGTTTAACGGTATGATTGTTGTCTGCCCTCCTGAGCAAAACTCTCCGATCTTTTCGCTAGATCAGCAATATTGACAACCTCGTTCCCAGGGTCTTTCTCGCCCCCAGGGGGCGGGAAGAAGAGAGACCCTGGGAACGAGGTTGCAATATTAAAACAAGCTTGACATGAGCAACGCGGTCTTTGAAAGCTTCTCGGTTCCAGACCTGTAAAGTCGACCGTGTCTAAGTTTATATTCAAAATGGTCGCCGCTCGAGAAAAAACGAACGACACTCAAGGTAAATCAAATATTTATTTAATTTTTCTCATTATTACATTTTATCATATTTGTAAAATGATACTCTCTTAAAATCAGCATTATGTATTGCGTCATTTTATAACATGTTACAGTCTTAAAAGTCTATGATATTTGCTGGGTAATTTTATGAACGGAAAATTAAAAAAAGTACGTTAATTGCTGGCTAATTTTACAGTTAAAGTGACTTAGTGAAACTCACTTGTTTCTTTCTGAACCTGTCCTGGTAATCCAACTCTTCCATTAAGTCATAGTACCGCTGCCTGGAATATTTCAAACAGTACAGTTATTAACAAATTAAACATTGGTTGGGTGAGATCATTAATGGACCGGAGATCATAAATGGACCGATGGCGGCTCATGTTCGCGTCTTACATTGGTGACGTGCGATCTCATCTCTTAGTTACTCTTGGCGTAGCCGACGAGTCATGTTTTTCCCCTCTGATTTTTCATTTTTCTTTTTCTTCTTTTTCTTTTGTATCACATAAGTTTATGCACATTTATACACGCATATTTAAGCTCTTGATTTTAAGTTGGCGGCAAAATGACTCCGTTGGTTGACTTGGGAAGCAGAAGAAAGAATTATAGCGTACAAGTTTTCAATTCAAGACAATGCAATGCGTTCATGGATGGAAAGGACCTTTTAATATTGCGTTCGTCGATTTTTGTTCCGGCAAGTTTTATGTTTTATATAACTTGCCGTTTGCTTAGCGATCGCCGGCTAGTGGCCGGTTAGTGGCCATCGCTATCTAAGCACTTCGCAGGAATGTTCTTGATGTTATGGACGTTTCAATCAATTAATGTGACGTGAGCTAAGATTTAAAAGACAACTAACGATGCCCGTATAAAAACACAATATCTAGCTGATGAAAAGAGTTCATTGAAAAGTTATTATTATGTCAAAAACGTTTATCTTTGAAATGTTAAGCAGCCTTAATGTCCAAGCTTGCAACAACAAAATAACGTTTCTCCTAGAATAATACTAGCCATATATTACGCAAAAAAAATTTCCAATTGCCTTCCTTGATTAATCACTTACTTTTGGAACAAATAAAAATACATAATCATACCGGGTAAGAATCGGATAAGATACGTTGATAATCGCTCCGCTTTTATGAGGAACTAGAGTGTCTTTAGTATCTCAGTACAGAATCAAATAAACAAACAAACAAACAAACAATGGCTGTTTACCGGTATCTGTCGCATTCCGTACAATCCTTTGTTCTGAATTTATAAACCTTTCAAACAAAAATATAGTTTATCAAATCTAGAGGAAATATAAATAAAGAAGCAAGAAACAACTGAATTTAATCAGGTAGATTACGAGGAGACGTTAGTTTTATAAATCTCTGATGATGATTTGAATTGAGAATTTCTTAACCTTTTTTTAAGAGTGGGGATGGGAGGTTGAGTGTGAGGGAGGGAGGAGGGGAGAGGGAGGGATGGGAGGAAAGTGCCAGCCCGTTCTTCAAAGGTTTGTTCTATAACTGTATAAGCAATTAACTAAGCAATAATCAGTATGATTTTTTACTTTTTTAATCATTTATGTGGGATTATTTTGATGCTAAAGTGTCTGTTTATAGAATGCAAAGAATACGTGTTTAGTTTTGTTTGAGTTTGCGTTTTAGTTTCTCGAAGTTTCTTTAACATTTTTAAAAGTCAACTTCAGCTTTACTGAATTTGATTACCCTTTATTTGTCAACGTCATGGAAATTCAAAATGGCCGATTTTGGAAATAGTGACGTAATTACCCGCTATATTACATCATAATTGTAAGTTACAAAACACTACACACTATTATGTCTCATTGTTACAGCTTACATATTCCTCGAAATACAGATCGTGGGCACTTTCACAAACACACACACACAAAATAATAGAATAGGGATATATGTCCTTAATTAAAACGTCCAATTAGATTTTACCTCCTCTTCAGCCTGTCTCGATTCCCCTTTCGTCTTCGCCAGTTGCATATTCAATGAAGCCAGCTGCAAGGAACCAAAATAAAATAACGAGTCACTTTGAGTCATAACGTAATCACAAGAAAGTAATATTTCTTCGTCGATGGCTAGTCAGTTACAAAGGAAAATTTCTAGGCTCCCTTCTGTAATTTTATCGCATTTTTTCTGCATTGGTGAAGCATTCTCTTGATCTGCTATCTAAATAAATGCATCCTTATCGACAAACAGCAGCATGCAGATTGATGCGAGAAACATGTTTCTGTTAAGGAATTTGTACGGCGGGAAAAATGACCAAGAGAAAGTTGATGGCTGCTTCCGTTTTGTTTTGTTGGTTTGTAACTCGCGCATTGTGGTTTTGTGCATTATCTACATCCTTTACTTACTTCCCCTCTTAAGCTTCCTGCTAATTCAGTCCTTTCACAAAGCTGTTTGGTCACTTGGGACAACTAAACACAAAGAAGCATTAGCACTTGTTAGAAGACATCATATAAAGGTGGTGGTGAGATAAAGGATTGTTTGTTAAAGGCCCAGCATCACCCATTCGGCGTTGCGGTCGTTTGTTTTTGTTTTCAAATGACTAACTCGCTCGTGATTGGCCCTTTCCGAAATTTTCGACTGCGTTAAATTCAATCGTCGAGGCATTGGGCGCGCAATGCATTTTGGGTGATACTGGCCCGTAGAAGAAAACGTTTAATTTCCTAGGGCCAAAGCTGTGGTTCTTATAATGTCCGTTAAGAGTCAGACGTTTGTAAACAGGGGGTGGTGGGGGGAGGGGCTGGAGCACATTTAAATGAGAGGAGGCGTTTGTTCAAGTAAATACGGGTATCTTGTTCGCATCTTTTTCTTCCTTGATGAAGCATTTTGTAATGTGTACCGTACAGTCCCCCTTTTGTAACAAAAACAGACACGAATTCTGTATTGTATCCGAATTACCGTCAAATTTTGACCTCTAAAATTAGTATCTGCATGGTAAAGGTTAATAGTTTAAGCAATGACACTGGGGACAGGGCCTCTCGCATTTTCCAGCATCGCCAACGATCCGAGGAACATCACAGGCTGTGTCATGTGTCCCCAATTAGTACTCGCGTGCTAAATACCTTTGACACTTAAATAAAGTGATTTATTTTTATTTACTTATTTTTAAACTTTTTCATTTTCATTTTTTATATTTCGTTTTATTTATTAATTTTTTTGCCATTTTTTGTCTCTTGTTAGTCATATTAAATACAAACAAGTCTTAAAGTCTGCGTCCTGGAAGACCGGTCGTCGTTATATTTGGAAGGGTATTTAGGTGGGTTATATTTGGATTGTGAGTTCACCTGGTCGATCAATCCTGCTTTGTCGTCTTTCAACAGCTGAGCCTCTTCCTTTCGCATTTTCAGTTCAGAGGTCAAGTCGCTTAACTGAAAAGAAGAAAACATTTTGTTGCACATGTTTTTCCTGATGTTTTTCTTGCATCTGAACTTATTATACAATTATTCAATTAAGATCGATAGGTTGATTTGCTGATAGAGCAGTTCAATTGAGTGTCGAAAGTAATTACACAATTGCTTTTGTTTTGCTTTGCTTAGCTTTGTGATTGGCTAAAAAATCTCGCGCCACTTTCTCCGGCGACCAATCAGAAGTAAAACCAAAACCAATCGTGACCTGCTCGCACGCGTTTTCCCGCGCTTGGCGCCGCCGACATGTAATTGCTTCGAGCTCTGATTGGTTCATTGGATTGTTTACGACTGCTGTGATTGGTAAGAGTAATTACTTTGGTTTTGGTTTTACGACACTCAATTGACAACTGCTCTATTTCACACCGCGAGAAAATGAACTACCGAAGCATCCAGATGAAGCAAACCTTTTCTCCTACTTGCCAAAGCAAGAGATAGATTTTCCGTTTTGACAAATTATCAAGACTGTCTGATGAACTATCTCCATGATTAAATTGAATCCAACTAAATTTAGAAATGTCAGGCCTTATCAGCAATACTAGCAATGTGTATTTCTGTTAGCTGGACGCAAAAGTGGTTAGAAATATAGCATACCCTTGATGTTAACCGTATATTCCTATCTTGATTGCGTCGTGCCTCGTCCCTCAAATGTGTTAGTTCGCCATCAATCTTGCTTACCTATAAAAAGAACATTTGTAGGAAGCAGGGATAGCTTAGCTTTATTCATCCATCCACGCATATCTTCGTCCATGCATGCATGCATCTCTTCGTCCATGCATGTATGCATCTCTTCGTCCATGCATGCATGCATCTCTTCGTCAATGCATGTATGCATCTCTTCGTCCATGTATGTATGCATCTCTTCGTCCATGCATGCATGCATCTCTTCGTCCATGCATACATGCATCTCTTCGTCCATGCATGTATGCATCTCTTCGTCAATGTATGTATGCATCTCTTCGTCCATGCATGCATGCATCTCTTCGTCAATGCATGTATGCATCTCTTCGTCCATACATGCTTGCATCTCTGCGTCCATGCATGCATGCATCTCTTCGTCAATGCATGCATGCATATCTTCGTCCATGCATGCATGTATCTCTTCGTCAGTGCATGCATGCATATCTTCGTCCATGATTGTATGCATCTTTCATGTCACGCGGATTGTGATCTTTTTTGGTCAATTAAACCATACTACAATACCTCTGCTGATTTACAAAATATTTTTAAAGCATCAAGAGCAAGAAATCACCTAATTCTTGAAAGAGGATCAAATCGAAGTCAGTTCTAGAGAACTTGAAAAACGTAAGACTAA
Organism: Dendrophyllia cribrosa; assembly: GCA_024195265.1. Lineage (NCBI taxonomy): Eukaryota > Metazoa > Cnidaria > Anthozoa > Scleractinia > Dendrophylliidae > Dendrophyllia > Dendrophyllia cribrosa. Next base: position 37,469,076 of record JAJLRJ010000001.1, read on the forward strand.
CTTTTTTCAAGACGCATTTAATTCAGACCCAGTCCGTCTATGACTAGAGACACTCGTCCACAGTTTTGGTACACTAGGGGACACACTAGGAATGTGATTCACCCAGTCCGTCAATGACTAGAGACACTCGTCCACAGGTTTGGTACACTAGGGGACACACTAGGATGGCGATTCATCCAGTCCGTCTATGACTAGAGCCACTCGTCCACAGTTTTGGTACACTAGGGGACACACTACTATGGTGATTCACCCAGTCCGTCTATGACTAGAGACACTCGTCCACAGTTTTGGTACACTAGGGGACACACTAGGATGGTGATTCGCCCAGTCCGTCTATGTCTAGAGACACTCGTCCACAGTTTTGGTACACTAGGGGACACACTAGGATGGTGATTCGCCCAGTCCGTCTATGTCTAGAGACACTCGTCCACAGTTTTGGTACTGCGCTATAGTGGTAATTTGGTAATTTAACTAACTTATCCCAAAATGGTAACATTAATTTCAGTTTCTGTTAATGCAAAAACATGTTTTTGTTTTTGAAATGACACCAAATCCTCGTGATACTGCCCCTTTAAATATCAGATCGACAAATGAAGAATTTACATTGTCTAATACCAAAATATACCTTTGCGTTTAAGTTGTTTACGGCCTCTTGACAGAGGTGAACCTCTTCTTTTCGACTTCGCAGCTCGCTTTCCAAGTCCGTAATCTAGAAAAGAACAGGACAAAACTTTAAATATTAGGAAGTTTCGTAAGACGTTAATGTAAATCGAACACCAATTTTATGATTTTGGTTTTTCTATAAAAACTAGCTTATTACAAGGCGGCGACTCAAACAAAGAGAAATACATTCGCATCTCTAAAATTGAACTGAAAACGAGATCGGTATCCAAATAAGTTCGCCTTTAATTGGATTCAAAGTCACATAAGAAGACATTAATGTTTTATTTTAAAAATATTCTGCCCCATTTCAAGCAAGAAAACGTTTAATATTTAGCCTGGGTGAGATTAGATTTATTGGTCTTTATATATGGGCATTTTTGCAGTTCTTTTTCTCAATGATCTTTACTTGTTTGTTACGTGTTTGTGTTATAGGTGCGATTCAGCAAAAGTAGTATTCGATATTATTGAGAAATGAATACCTTCTCATTCCTGCTCATATTTTCATTCTTTCTTCTCTTTGCTTTAACCTTCCATTTTTGCAGCTCTGTTTCCATTTCTTGAATCTGAAAAGGAGGGTAAATGTTAAAATAACTTTAATGGTTTCTGATGAGACCTATTTTAGAAGTTGAACGGTAGATCTGTTTTTTTGTTTTTTGTTTTGCAGAGAGGCGCAACATTACTTGGGTACATCGTAACGTTGAGTCTAGAAATGACAGCTCCGTTGAATGAGAATTTATTTAAAGTAGTATTTCTCATCTTCGTATAAGCTTCAAATAGAAAACGTTTAGTCTCCGCCACACTTGAAATATATAGAAAACGTTTAGTCTTCGTCACACTAGGAATATATAGAAAACGTTTAGTCTCCGCCACACTAGAAATATATAGAAAACGTTTAGTCTTCGTCACACTAGGAATATATAGAAAACGTTTAGTCTTCGTCACACTAGGAATATATAGAAAACGTTTAGTCTTCGTCACACTAGGAATATATAGAAAACGTTTAGTCTTCGTCACACAAGGAATATATAGAAAAAGTTTAGTCTCTGTCACTCCTCTAGGAATATTTTGACAGTCGGAAGCAGTATACCTTCGAATTTAAGCTGGTTTTCTCTTCTTTAAGGAGTCGTGCTTCATCTCTCAGGTTTGGCAATTCCACATCAAACTTGTTAATCTAAAAAAAGAACGTTTGTAGCAAGGTTGTTTAGCAGAATTACTCGATGAAAAAAGATCTTCACTCGTATTTATAATATAGCAAAGGTGACTGGTTGGATTTGTTTGTGATTTATTGGCAACTGTCTCGCTTGTGTTGGTCAGTCCGACCGTCCATTTATTCAACCATCCATCGATCTGTTTTTGAATTTTACAGACTTGTTTTTGCGAAGTTCACAATTCACACCGACCAACTGGTATTTGCCAAGTCTGATTTCGTAACTGCTTTCGTGTGAAGGAGCTACAATGTAAAGTTATAATACCTTTGCATGTAAGTTGTCTACTGCATCTTTGCAAAAGTGAACCTCGTCTTTTCGCATTTGCGATTCGATTTCCAACGCGTTCAACTGAAAAAGATTAAGACGGCATAGAAAATATTCAGTAGATATTTCGTAGATGTTATAAATTAAGCATCAATTTTGAATTACTTTCGTGTTCATTCAAGAACTGTTTTATGCAAAAAGCTGATTCAAGTCAAGCAAAATGCGAAATACGTTGATAGAAATACGTTCGCCATGATGAGATTTAATTCAAACTAAAAGCATGGTTCTATCCTATAATCCTATGCACTGCAGGTAGTAAGCCTAAAACCATGCTAATTTTCATGGTATCATACCTTTTTGCTCGTTTTTTCAAACTCGTTGAACCACATACGTATACGTTGACCGCAAACTGAACATCAGATTTCTAATCATTAAAATTTTTCCCGCGTAAATTTTACCGGCCAATACTTCAAGCTTCGAACCATGTCAAATAGATAGTTGATACCTTTGAGTTTAAAGCCTGGTTTTCATAGCAACATAGCAATGTAGCAGAAGCATCAACATAAGCGGAAGGATAAGAACTAGCGTCAAGTGAAGATGAAACAAACATTGGCAGAGTTGGGGATCCTTGTGCTTATCCTTGCGCTTTACTATGCTTATGCCGGGCCCGTTTTCACTGGATGTTAGCGCTGTTGCTTATGATTATGTTCATGCTGGGCCCGTTTTCACTGGAAATGAGCGCTGTTATGCTTGTTATGCTTATATTAATGTCGGACCCGTTTTAGTTGTTTTCTTAGAACCTTGTCAAATGATATTGTTAAATACCTTTAAGTTTAATTAAGACGAATCAGCGACTTGGACCTTTTTAAACAAATACCACGCAGCTCTCAACCTCGTTCCCAGGATCTCTCTTCTTCCCTCCCCTGGAGCGAGAGAGAGAGAGAGACCCTGGCTCAGGCTGGTCACGTGTTTCGTGGACAATTATAATCCTAAGGAGGGGTAGACAGTATTTGTAACGTTGCGTTGTTTTCTGTACAGTGGCAAGGCTCGTGCTGTGCGCGACGGTTGTTGTTTCAGATGTGGCTGTGAAATAAATTATGTTCCATGTTCCATAACCTCTTGTTGAAAATAGGAATCTGTATTGCAAGATATATATAAAAGACGTAAAAAAATTCTAAAATTGAAATAACGAAGGTTCAGTCAAAGGATTCAAACGAAAGCGAATAAACAATACGCAAGGATAAAATTGTTGCTCAAAAATTCACAAGTATATAAATGAACAATGTATAGACATCCAAACGACTGGAACTGGTGAACATAGTAACTAAACAACATGCCTCACACACGAAGAATAAAAGCTTTCATTGTCTTCTCTCGATCGTTTCCTGTTATAAAAGTGTACTGTTGATCAGCGTGCAAACATTTGGTCCGTGGCGGCCGCTTCTTTCTTGCTTTGCCATCGCCAGAGAACAGACGGCAGCACTTTAATGTGCCTTTCGAATGAAGCTTAAAGATCGCCTGTTAAGCAGTATGTAGCGATAATTCATCCCAGTCCGGAACAATGCCATAAATCAAGAGCGCGAGCTTTGCGGCGTCAAGTAATAAAATTGGATTGCATTCTGCAGCAAGTTCAAAAATTAGCTTTACTGCGGTAAATCTTCAAGCGCCGTGACAATTCCTCTGATCCTAAAGCAACTTACACTTTCAGAACCAGACCATGTGGATATGTTTTCGAAGTCTGAGGATGACCGCCGCTTCACATTTTTCGCGAGCCGCCGAACGCTTTTGCATTTGTTTCGCAATGCCCAACTAGAGCAGACAAATTTCACACTTTGCCGCCCATCCCCCGTGTCCTTTAATTGGAATCTCCCAGATTCTGGGAGACACGTGACCAGCCTGAGCCAGGGTCTCTCTCTCTCGCTCCAGGGGGCGGGAAGAAGAGAGACCCTGGGAACGAGGTTGCGCAGCTCTTAACAACATTAAATTTCATTGGACCTGGGTATCACGCAGCTCTATTATTTTCAGGGCTAGGGTCCATTGTTGTGTTGATTGTTCTAGTGTTTTCTCAGCAAATCAGAAAAGATCTTGTATAAGCGCTGCGTACTGCCCCTTTTTAAAAAGGAAACAAGTCGGTGTTGCCTTTTTGAAAAGGTCCGATTCGTCTGTTCGCCTTTGAAGCTTCTTCTCCAACTCGTTTAACTAAAAATGACAACCGCATACATAAACATACATCTACTCCATTACTCATGGAGTATCTCGAAAATTTTACCCCGCGCAGATTTTGCTATCTTAGAACCTTGTCAAATGATACCTTTAAATAAGGCGAATCAGCGAATTGGACCTTCTTAAAAAGGAAACAAGTCATTGTTGCCTTTTTTAAAAGGTCCGATTCGTCCGTTCGCCTTGGAAGCTCCTTCTCTTAACTGAAAATGGCAACCGCATACATAGACTACATACATATTACATCTTACGACATCGGGAGCTGTTAACACAACAAGGTCGTTGATTATTCACGAAAACTCTACCTGGGAAAATGATTGCATGCAATCTATTGCTTATTCTGGTTTTAAGCAAGTGAATTTTACCTGCCAATAGTAAGCATATCAAATGGCATTGTAACAAACCTTTGAGCTTAAATTGCTTGTTGCCTTGTTTTAGCCGAGAAAGCGAACCGAAGAATTAGCGTTTTCAAACGTGAAAGCTTTAAATGTTCAGTTCAGTTGTTTAACTTGTTCCAACCCAGTTTTTGTAAGTATTACTCGAAAATTTTATCCCTCCTAGATATTGCCAGCCAAAACGTACAAGGCTAGAACCATGTCAAATGATATAATTGTAACATACCTTTGATGTTAATCTGCTGGTTTCTTTCTTAAGAACGTCCACTTCGTCTGTTCGTCTTCGCAGCTCATTTTTCAACTCGTTCAACTAAAATGACAACACGTACATATCACATCTCACGACATCGATAGCTGTAATTAAAACAATCTAAACGACATGGTTGTTTATGTTTTACGAAAACTATACCTGAGAAAATTATCGCATGAAATTTATTACCTAGACTAAAAGGTCATGGAATATCGCGACAATTTTACTAGCCTTTTTACCCGCCAATACTTATAAGCTTAAAATAATGTCAATACCATTGTAAGATGCCTTAGTTTGAGCTGTTGTTTTAGCTGCCAGGCAAACAAAACATTTAGAGCTTTCAAACTTAAAAACCTTCTTAGCTCATTGTTAAACTTGTCCCAACTCAGCCGTTTTTGTATGTATCACTCATGAAATATCTCGAAATTTTTACCCCGACTAAATTTTGCCAGTTAAAACGTATAAGCCTAGAACCATGTTAAATGACACTTTGAGTATAAGTTGTAACATATGGATGTCGTTCATTGTGATAGGTTCGTTGCGTTAGGTTCGTTGTGTTAAGTTCGTTGTGTTAAGTTCGTTGCGTTAGGTTCGTCGTGTTAGGTTCGTTGTGATAGGTTCGTTGTGTTAGGTCTGTTACGTTCGTTGTGATAGGTTCGTTGTGTTAGGTCTGTTACGTTCGTTGTGTTAGGTTCGTTGTGATAGGTTCGTTATGTTAGGTTCGTTGAGTTAGGTTCGTTGTGTTAGGTTCGTTGTGTTAGGTTCGTTGTGTTAGGTTCATTGTGATAGGTTCGTTGTAATAGGTTCGTTGTGATAGGTTCGTTGTAATAGGTTCGTTGTGTTAGGTTCGTTGTGTTAGGTTCGTTGTAATAGGTTCGTTGTGATAGGTTCGTTGTGTTAGGTTCGTTGTGATAGGTTCGTTAGTAGATAGGAAAGAAGGGTTCTGGCACACTCCTCGGCCGCCCCTTTTTAGCACAAATTATAATTCATTTTACTTTTCCGCTACTTTTAGCACTAACTCTGAATTTGCACGCGCGCGCACGAAAATTGTTCCAAATTCACATATCCCGACTCTCCAAAAATCATTAAAAACAACAAAAAAGTCTGCTAAATTTTCAGCATAACCCACTTATCTCTGCAAAAAATCAACACAAATTTTCTTAAATTCCATAAAAAATTCAATCAAATACCATCTCATCCCAAAAAAGTCCCACAAAATTCACCAGAATTCCATGTTTTTTGACAAAGAGCGGCCTCAGAGTTTGCCAGAACCCTTCTTTCCTATCTACTTGGGGGTGAGGGATAAAACTTTTCTCCCAAAAAGTTTTCAGGAAAAAGATTTTTGATTTCAAAAAGTTTTCTCCCAAAATGATTTCAGGAAAAAGATTTTTGATTTCAAAAAGTTTTCTCCCAAAATGATTTCAGGAAAAAGATTTTTGATTTCAAAAAGTTTTCTCCCAAAATGATTTCAGGAAAAAGATTTTTGATTTCAAAAAGTTTTCTCCCAAAATGATTTCAGGAAAAAGATTTTTGATTTCAAAAAGTTTTCTCCCAAAATGATTTCAGGAAAAAGATTTTTGATTTCAAAAAGTTTTCTCCCAAAAAGTTTTCAGGAAAAAGATTTTTGATTTCAAAAAGTTTTCAGGAAAAAGATTTTTGATTTCAAAATGATTTCAGGAAAAAGATTTTGATTTCAAAAAGTTTTCAGGAAAAAGATTTTGATTTCAAAAAGTTTTCTCCCAAAAAGATTTTTGAAATCAAAAAAAAGATTTCAGGAAAAAGGGAAAAAAAGTTCATTTCAATTGGGAATAAAGCTGTTTTTCTTCATCAACCACTTTTTATCCCTTTGGAGGAGGAGGAAAAATTCATTTCAATCTCCAATGACCAATAGCCAAAGTGTTCACTCCATCATCCATCACAACTCTCTTGTCATCATCAGCACTCAAAGCCACTTTCAAAATCTGCTCAGTGAAAATCTCATGCAGATGTGATCGGAGAGAAACATTTTTCATTGGAGGAAATTTTTCACCATGAAGAACGCGCACAAAATCTTCATGTGAAATCCTATTTTTAACCACATTCTTTTTTGTTCCCTTTGCTTTCTTGATTCCTTTTCCCTCATCCATCTTGATGGAATAACATTTTGGTCTCAATCCAACAAATTCACGAATGATTTTTCCTCCTGCTTCATCTTTAAACATTCCTAAAATTTTCTTGTTTTTCCCAACGGGAAAGCCATTTTTCACAGCGAAATGATCTTTCGGATATCCAGATGTGTCAAACCATTTCTCAACATCTCCAGCAGTGTCAGCGAAGAAATCATCCGTCTCAATCTCCAAAATCAGGGAATCTGTATCAGAATAGAGAACTTTCACACTCTCCCACTTTTTCTTCACATAACCATAATGAAATTTGAACATGTGAATTTTGGAGAGATCAAGAATTGCTGCTCCAACAAAGATTGGTTTGTTCAAAGTAACTTTTGTTTTCCTCATGTGAATAGCAGCCACTTTATCTCCAAACTTGGTTGCGTGTTTGAAGTTGATTTTTTTCACCAAGTTTGCTTTTTTCTTCCTATCATTCACCAGTTTCATGTCAATTCTGTTCCTAACATTTTCCATGGTTTTCCCGTAAACAGCATTGCTTGCCAGTTTGAAAAGATCTTTCTCAAAATCATTTTTGGCTGCTGTTCTCAGTTTCGTATTCCATTCAATGAAAGGTTTCATGAAAGCTTCTTTTCTGAATCCAATTCCTCTCCAAATCTTTTTCAGTTTCATTCCCAGGGAAAGAAAGAGTTTTAAACTCCTTCCATCCAAAACCATTTTTTCTTTATCCATCAAGTTGGGAATCAACTTGTGGAATCCCCCAACTTCCAGGAGTTCAGGCGCCAAAGGAAAATCATTGTGGAAATCATGATTTTCATCTGGATATTCCAAGTCAACTTCCAGGACACATCCAAGACCTGCCGCATCAACAATCTTCTCCCATTTCTTCAAAACCCCTTCACTCAACCATTCAAATCCTCCCACAGGGAGTGGTTGCACCATCGCAGTTGGATAAAGGGAATTTGCATCGAGATAAACGATGAACTTTGATGGTTGGGAAGGATCAAAATCTTCCATGAATTTGTTGTTTGCCTGAGAAAATCTGTGAAAGACTGTGGAAACTCCTCCACGAATTTGCCTTTCAAAAAACCGAAACATTTCTATATCTCCTTCACAAATCAATTCCAACTCAACTCCTGTCATCTTCAACATAGCATCCCAAAAGAAAGAGGGGGCAGTCAAAAACCATGCGGGGTCCAACAGATAGTTTTCCAACAAAACTTTCCTAAAATTTTCCACCACATCTGTCAGGAGAAAAACATCCGTCTTCAAATAGAGATCATGATATTCTCCCATGTTAGACATCCCAAATTTTCTCCAGACATTTCCAGCATGAGCAAAATCTTCGTCTGAAATTCCTTCTCCAGACAACTGGGAGAAAAAAGCATCTTTCCCAGGAAGTTCACAATTAAATTTCTCAAATGAATCCATGAATTCATAGGGAAAAACTCCTTTTCTGGAAAGCAAATCAACATCATCTTGGAAAAATCTTTTTAAGCAATGCAAATCATTTTTTCCCAAATTTCCAACAAGATTTGCCAAAGAAGAATTCATAAATTTCAGGGAGTCAACAAAGCGAATCTCATGTTTCAAATCATGTTTTTTTCCCTCTTCATCTTCAAATGTTCCCCAAACAATTTTCAGGGAGAAAGAAACATATTTTTCGTCATTGTTTGGGATTGCATCAATCTCCCCAAATTCATTTCCCATGTTTTTGATGAAAAGATGGGAATCATATCCATCTAAATTGTGAATGAAGACTGGAGTGAAATCTGGCACTTTCGCTTGCAGATTACAATATTCATGAGCAGCTCCGCGAAATTCCCCAGTCAGATGACAATGATCAGCAACTTTTTTTTCCTCAATCTTTTTCCTGCAAAGCCAACAAATATCAGTTTTCTTAAATGCTTCCGTTTCTCCTTTCTTCCAAAGAATTCTCTTCCAATTTTTTCTCAGCATTGGTCTTCGCACATCATTCAGAATCCATTTCACCTGATCAACTAATTTCACCAGAAACTCTCTCCCAACATCATCTCCTTCTTTTCCACGAAAGAAAACTGGGGAGAAATCAACCCCAACTTGGCTCACAGGAAGAAAACAAAAGCTGCAGGGAACATGATGCTGAATTTGCACTGTTTTTTCCCCAATTTTCTTTTCTGTTTTCTCCAAAATCGACTCAAAATCAGCGTAGATGACAAAGGGAACGGTTGTTGTGCATTGAACTTTCTTGAATTTCATGATTGATTTTTCTGGAGGGAGAACAGCTTTCACTCCATCATCCATGCAAAATTCTTGATGAACATCGAGTGTTTCTTTGGAGTTGAATGAATTGAGACAACCATCACAAACATGCCTTTGGTTTTTGTTTTTGGAATCTTCTCCAAACCACAATCGATTCAAATTCTTCACCAAAGCGAAATGTTCATTTTCTCCGCTTTTCAGTTTGAAAAGAATCACATGATTCTCTTTCTTTTCCCTTGCTTTTCTCAAAGTTATGATTTGTTTCCCCTCAACAATCCCCAAGACATTCACAGAAATGTTATTTTGTCTTTCAAATCTGTCAATGTCTCTCCACGAAATGGGGAATGAAATTCCTTCCCAATTGAATTCCTCGCATTGTTTTCTCAACAAAGGAGTGATTCTTTGTGGATTTTTCTCCACTGGATTTTTCCATCTTCCAATGCACCACTTGAAGCACTCATCATCATTTTCATTTTTCATGTTTGTTATTGCTTTTTTTGCAGCAAGCCAATCAGGAAGTGGAATGAATTTTCCAACAGTCATTTCATCCAGATGAATTTCCAATCTTTCAACTCGCAAGAATCTCCAGTTGCTTCTTCCCCTTTGGAAATTCCGCATGTTTTCCAACATCCTCTCATTCATTTCTCTCAGCAATTTTTCCAAGTCAGTTCCCTCAAAAACTTCTTCAACCAGGGAAGAAAAGAAGGCATCATTTTCAATGGCTGTTCCCTGTGCTAAATCATGAGAAATCATTCTGCAAACCAAAACCATTTTCACTTTGAACCCAAAATGTTTCTTCAGAATTTCAACCACATTTCCTTTCACGTTCTTCAAGAATCCTTCTGCGGAATATCCTTCTTTTCCCTTGACAACAAAAGTCGATCCACCCAACCCCGGTTTTTCTTCAATATCAAACTCAGGTCTCTTCAGCATTTCTCCAATCTTCGCGTTCAACTTCAAAAGTTTTTCCCGGGCTCTTTCCTTCAGATTCCAATCAACTCTTTTCCTCATCTTTCCAAACCAGGAATTCATTGAATCAATGGATGACTCAACAACTGTCGATACTCTTTCTGGAAGAACTTTTTGAACAGCTGATTTCACCGCGGGAAAAGATGTTTTCTTGATGATTTTTCTCTGTGGGTTTTGCAGCTCTTTTTCCAGATCAGCTTTTTTCATCCGGGAGAATCCAACCATTCCTTCCGAACGTGCACGATCTCTCAATTCTTTTAAAGTTGGCATTTTGAATGAAAAAGAAAAAAAAATGTTTTCATTCAAAATGAAGTTTTCAATCCAGGAAGAAGGAAAAGAAAAGCAGATTTTTTTCACATTCAAAGAAGCATCAGAAAAAACTGGCATTCCGAATTCCACCATTTGGAGGTTCATCAAAAACAATTCAGAAAACAAAAAGTTCACCAGAAAATCAGACAAAAAAGTTTTCTTCATTCAGGAAGAAATGACAGATGAACCCTTGCTCCAAGTTGATGGAGAAGATATTTTTGATTGTGATGAACTAGAAAAGTTTGGAATTTCAAACACAGTTTTTTTCAATCAAATTCTCAGGAAGAAAAACCATTTCCTTGATTCGGAGGAAATCACTCATTACATCACATGGAAATCTCCTGAATTTGATTTCCTTATTGATAGATTGAGGGAAAATCAAAGGGATGTAAAAATCATTCAAAAGGCTAAAAAGAAATCATGGCCAAAATCAACCACAAATCACGCTTCAGTTTTTGCAAATCATAAAGACCTTGTAGACCTCATTGAAAAAGTTTGATTTTTTTCCCTCAAAACGACAACGTTGAATTTTCATTTCCAAGAAATGAAAAATCAATCCTCTTCTTCATCTTCAAAGTCATCAAACGCTGAAACGTTTCCATGGAATTTTGTTATAAAACAAGAATTGATTGAGCATGTGATTGATTGACAATTTCCACAAACGATGCGTGAAATGCGGAGGATGACATGTCCTGTCAGTTTTTCTCCAATGTGGTCATGGGGATCGAAACGAATGGATTTTCTTTGTCCAACTTCCCCTTCACCAAATTTCGAGAATGGGATAGAGATGTTGCCTTTTCTGTCAGTCCACAATTTACCCCAAACTTTTTCCATTTCACTTCGATCTGTTTTAATCAAGTTGAAATCGGTGGATGTGAATTTTCCAAATTTTGATTTCAGTTTCAAAACTGCTTCTTTGTTTTCCATCGCCAACTTTCTTATTTTCTCTTCAATTTCCTGAAACTTTTCCTTGAGTTCAGGAGGAGATTGATTGAGATTGATTGCCAATGAAAATCCGTTTTCATTCCTGAAGATTTTGAAAATGCATTTCTTGATTTGAACTGTGATTGGCTTCTCATTGATCCGGAGAGGAATTTCAACAAATGGATGTGTTGTGTTTTTCAGAATTGGTTCTCCCGTTTTGATTTCACTTGCTTCGACATTCATTTTCTTTGGTGACAAAAAAAATTTTTTTTTTTTATTTAAAAATGGAAGCAGAAGATTTCGAAAGAATGATGGAAGAAGATTTCGAAAGAATGATGGAAGAAGATTTCGAAAGAATGATGGAAGCAGAAGATTTCGAAAGAACGATGGAAGACAGTGATTATATTATAGAATTCATGAATCTCGGGTTTCTGGAGGATTTTGCGATAGAAATTATTCTAGAAACTCAAGAAAGAGGTGAACACCCAGAGGACTTAATTAATATGTTCACGGAATATGATTTTAATGGAGATGATTTTGAATTCGGTGAGTTCTCAGCATCAGAAATTGTTGAACTGTTTATGGAACCCTCATCGCTTGGGAATGTGATATGAGATCACTCAAACAACAAATCATATTTCTTCTCAAACTTCTCCAAATCCAGCCCCAAATCAATCACAATTCCATCAACCGCCTCCATTACAGGAAGGAATTCACTTCGATTAAATTTTCCTCCCCTCAAAGCGAAGCGCAAATCACTCAATGTTTTTTCATAGGTGGTAAAAGCAAACTTCGCCATGTCAATTTTGTTTCCATATTTCTTCATTTCATTCCCTGTTTTGACGACTAATCCTGCACCTGAAATCACTCCCAAAACGATGGGATTCATTGTCACTCCTCCAGCAATTGCGCCAATCGCAACAAGAGCGGAAGATGCTAAATTCACAAACAAATTCATTCTCTTGAAATGTTTGTGAGCTCTTTTCAAACACCAAAATCTTTTGTGATAGAATCGGAAGAGTTGCTTGATCTCTTCCAGTTCTTCTTCCTCAATGTTGGGGTCAATGTGGTTGAAACTGAAGATGTCTGTTTTCATTTTTTAGACATTTTTTTTTTTTGGGCAGCCCCGATATTCGTTGATCGATCATCTATTCTTGCTGAAAATAACTCTCCTGCTTGGTAAACAACAGTTGAAAACTCGAATATTTGAATTCTATTATCACTGCTAAAACTAGTTCCACTTTGTGATTTTTTATCTGGGAGATATAAAGTTAGTTGTGGAAAAGAAGCTTTTTTTGATAAAATTTGAGCAAACGCCTTAATTAATTTGCATCGGATGGGGATGACTATATCATTAAAATAATTATCGAAAAGTACATTTATGTCGTCTCCTGATGATCTTCTATATCTTCCAATCAGCATAAAGTTATTGCTTAAATTTGAATTGAGAATTTGATGGTCATTCAAATCCAAATCAGTTTCCATGACCATCTTCCCCGAGTCAAAAATGAAAGGAGCATCATAAACAGAACTTGGCACATCTGATTGAGAACCTTTAACACCATAAATAATCAGATTTGCTGGGCCTTGAACAGCTGATGATGCTGTTCCTTGCCATTTCAAATCCAGATAAATATATTCCGGTGGAGAAATCTGCCATTTATGCATGTGAATGATTGATCGAGAATAGTTGGAAAACTTCTTCGTTGATTGTTGATTGATATTCAAGCTCGTGGAAACCACGTCAACGCTCACACCCGTCATGGAAGCGGGGAAGAATTCAATGCAAATCGTATATTCCCCTTCTGGAAGCTTCAGCATATGGAAACCAAGTCGCCCAGAGTATTCATTGAAAACATCTTTTGTTATTTTCAAATCATACGCCTTCTTATTGATCTGATGCGGAGAACTTGCAAAATCAGACAAACCAGTCACTGCCATATTATGTTCAGAGCTGGAGTCACCCACATCCTCCATCAAATACCGGAATTCATCCTTCAAGTGGGAGGTTGAAGATATATGCGATTCATTGACATATTTTTTAAGGTCAGCCTCTGTTTTGATCAGTTCCTCTGCCAGAGCTACTGTCTTGTTATTCAACTGCCTGTCAACATATTGTTTTGATGTTGCTTCATTGGATGTTTTGGGATCGGGAAGACCAACAAGTTTTTCTCCTCCCATATCCAATTCCCCAGTCATTGTTCCTCCGGAAAGAGAAAGAGTATCTGAGGCTAAATAAGTGAGTGATGAGGAAAGTTGTGTGACATGTTGATCGACATATTTTTTGTTGGCTGCTTGATCGATTGCTGTTGGATCTTTCACGTTATAAACAAATTGGTTTCCCATATCCAAGCTTGTTTCCATTGGGAATGTTTCTTTCCGACTGAGAAAGACATTCTTTGCATCATCGTAAGAGATCAGATTGTTATAGTTCGCCGATAAATCAACATAAGTTTGTTGCTTTGATTTGACAACATTGAAAAGTTCTTTTAAATCGATGTTCTTCGTCACTTCATGCGTTGGTGCTGGAGCATTTGGGTGGAACTTCTTCAAAGTGATCATATTCACCGCGGAAAGATCATTTGATTCATCAGTATCCAGATTTGTGATCAACTTTCGATCCATGTCAATCTCTCCAGGAAGAATCAGTTTCTTTCCCCTGAGATCCAAATCCCCTGTCATATGGGAGGATCCATCAACCTGCAAAGAATCTGCTCTCAATTGAATCAGTTTGGTTTCCACACTTCTGTCTAGCGAGTCAACTTGATGTTTTGTAACTGCATCACCATTTGCTGTTCCTTCAGCGACATTGACCAGTTTTCTGTTTGACATATCATAATCCCCTGTGGATGTCAGTTTAAAACCAACTCCTGGCAATCCATCTCTTCCATCTCGACCCCCTCGGGAAGTGCTTGTTGTTTCAGAAAGCAATCCATTTGAATAGCTCATTTTAAAGTCTTTCATCAAAGTTTTTGGCAATGAATTTCCTCAGCTTATCCACATACAGGAAAGAGAATGGATCATGTGTTGCTTTTTTATAATCTTCTTTGCTAACTTGTGTCTCCCTGCAGAGTAGGGAAACTTCATTGTTGCTGGGGAATTCAAAGATGCAAAAATGAGAACAATTCAGGCGGATATCTTTTGGTGTTTGGAAATAACTTTGAAAGATAAATCACAGAACAATTCCGGTGCCTGCCTTGGATAAAATAATCAACCAGGGGTTTTTGATTCTTTTCGCAAACAAAATTATCGAAAACAACCAGTTTTTGATTCTCCCCTGACAATTCAGAAACTGGGATGATTTCATCCGGGGATGCCTCCACAACATCATACCCAGCTTCTTTGCTGATTGGGCGAAATGTTTTCAGAAGATGTTGATATTTAGCTTGGTTAAGATTTTTCGCATAGAGATAAATTTTATCATAATACAACAATCTCAAAATCATATCCAGGAGAACATTTGTTTTCCCCGATCCTGAAGGGCCGCAGATCAACATTCTGAAAGCTTGATCAGGCATGAAAGGATGAAGCTGTCGAAAATTTGTAATTGGATCCTGACAATCATAATTTGGAATCTTCATTTTATTATGTTCAACATCATGTTCAACATCATGTTCAACATCATGTTCAACATCATGTTCAACATCATGTTCAACATCATGTTCAACATCATGTTCAACATCCAAATTCATGTTTGTGGATTTAAAATGAGTTTATTGAAATGGAATGAAATGGCTAAAAGCAAATCTGCTTTGGGTCGAAAAATCAACTTTGTTCACGATGTCATCACCAAGAAAAAGTTGGGTGAAGAAACAAGTCAAATCGGATTTGAAAAAATGTTCAAACCCATCACATCGAAACTGGATGATGTTATTGCATCGAATTTAAGACCACTTCCCCGGAAAAAGAAAGTTGGAAAAGCCAAACCCACGGACATTGATTATTATCCCGAAGTCGATCCATTTGAAGAGATGGAAGTTGGCGGTTTGTTTGATGATGATGATGAGATTGTATCATCACAAACAGATAAGCAAATTCCAGTAAGACCCCCAACATACGAAGAAGTACTGGAAGAGTTAGAAGGTGAATCATCTGTATATAAATCGACCGTTCCTGATTATGAAGTGGAAGAAGAGGATGAAGAGGATGAAGAGGATGAAGAAGAAGAGGATGAAGAGGAAGTTGAAGGATGGGAAGATGCTCAACAAGATATTGAAGAAGATATAATTAATAACATGCTAGATAAGATGGGTTTAGCAAATTATAGCAAAACAGATAAAGTCTTAGCTCAGCCAAATGTTCCAGTAGAAAAGAAAAAAAATTTAATTGCAAACAGCATTATAAAGCCGGCTTATAATATAAGAGGACAACTGAACAACCGTAACAGTTATCTGAACAAAAAATTTAATAAAGGTAAAATAACTGAAAAAGAAAGGGAAATAGAAAGGCAGGTCATAAAAGAAAAAAGAAAAGTACTGAATGATTATATGAAGTATTATAAAAACAAACTCAAGTCATTAAAAGGCTCTGGAGCCCGAAAACGATACGGACGTGGCATCTCATTTTTCAACGATCCAAAAGATCTTCTCCATAAACTTGAAGTCATTGTCGGCTCTATCCTTGCTGGGAACTCTAACATCGACGTGAGAAATGAAGGAGTTGCAATTCTCGATATTCTCCTGAAAGAGTCAGTGATTAACAGGCCTCAGCATGAAAAGCTGTACAAAACCTATTTCAAAACATAAAATGGAAAGAGAAATCGTCCTGTCATCTTACGCTGTTAAGAACAGACAAAACAAACCTGCAGATTTCACAACAAAATTTAATCGTCCAATTATTCTTGATCCGAATGAACAATATGTTGTTGGGTTGAAACGAATCATCAATATGAGTTTTACGTGGTATAACATCAATCCACAATATGAAAATCAACTGATTAGATTTTCCTCCGATGGTGGGAAAACATTTTCCGATATTGCTTTTCCTGCTGGAGTTTGGGAGTATTCTGGGATAAATGATTTCATCCAAGAAGCAACAGTGGTGAAATCCGCTGGAAAAAAAGATGTTTTTCCAATCAATCTTGCTTTCAGCAATAAAACTTTCAGAGTGACAGTTTCACTGGCTGAAAATTATCAACTTGATTTCACCCAATCGAATTTCGGGGAGCTTGTGGGGTTTGATAAAAAGATTTTGAAGGAGAAAGTTAATGTTGGCCCTAAAGTTCCAAATCTCAGTCAAGATACTGATATGTTGAACATTCATTGTGATTTGACAAATGACTCACTTGTGGATGGGGAATAGACTGATATCATCTATTCCTTTTCCACATCTGTTCTGCAGGCATCATATAGTTTTGAGCGCGAACCCATAAAAATAGCATTCTGCCCCGTGAATAAAAACACAATAAGCTCCATTCGAATCTATATCACGGATGGCCGAAGGCGAATTGTTAACCTGAATGGGGCAGACACAGCATTCTCGTTGATATTAAAAAAAAGACTATAAAATGAAAGCATATGAATTTACTCGTTATTACCATCCCAAATTAGGGAAGTTTGTTTATAAGCACAAAGGAACAGGAATCATTTTTGATTCCATCTTCAAGCCACTGAAAAAGATGGCAGGACCAGCTATGAAAGGAATTCTTAAGAAAGTTGCGAAACCATTTGCGAAAAAAGCATTGGACGCAGGAATTTCTCACGCTGGAGAAAAACTAGGTAAAGCAGCAGTTGAAAAATCAGGTGATTTGATTATGAAAAAACTGGGAAACATGAAGATTGGAAAACCATCTGCGAAACGAGAACGAAAATCACAATCACGCCCTGCTTCACTCCCAACGAAACAACCACAGAGAGAAAGTGCAAATGATATCTTGAATAGACTTATCAGTGGCCAAGGAATTTAAAATAATCTATTAAAATGGCTTTTCGATCGAATGAATATCTCCAAAGAAATGAATTAGTAAGATTCCAGTTGGATGATGTACTCAGAGCCCCAGCAAATGGGCAGCATCAAACGAAAAATGGTTATAAATTTACCGTTAATGACAGATCAGCGTTTTATGACTGGCATAACGCTTATTTTGAAGTGCAATTTCAACTCCAGAAATTAGCAGATGGTGCTGGATATGCTGCTGCTGATAGGATAACAGTCATAAATGGCTCACATTCCCTGATAAAACACATGACCATCCGATCTGCAGGGAAGATTGTTTACGAACCTGACAATCTGCATAAAGTTACTTTTGTTAAAAATCTGTTGGAATACTCAGATGACTTCAGCAGATCAGTAGCAAAGAACAGTTTCTGGTATTTGGATGTGAATGCAACAACAGCTGCGAATAACACAGGATTTGAAGCGAGACGGCTGCAAACTCAAGCTCTTCGAGACAATGGAACTGGAGGGGCAAAAAATGTCAACGTGATTATCCCCCTGAATCGTTTCTCCTTTTTCGAAGAACTAGAAGACAGGCTGTTGGTCCCAATGCAACTGCAATTTGAAATTAATCTTCAACAGTATGATGAATTAATTCATATGGCAAATGGCACTGATGACGGAAGAGTTGTTATCAACAGATTTTTGCTTTGGGTGCCAAGACTGTCTCCCAAAGATTCTCTTTATGATAAATTTGTCAGTTCATTCCTGAAAGAATCGCAATGGAAGTATCTGAGAGAAACATATGAACAATCAGCTCCTGCACAATCATCAGGGTTCTTCCAGATTTCAGCGAGCATTGATAATGTAAGGCATATTTTTGTCTGGCTGAAAAGAACAACTCCACCCAATGATGACCCTGCAGAAGACTCTCCATATTTGATGGACACTTTCAAGCTGAATGCAGCAGATGCAAACTCATCCTTGTCAACTTGCAGATTGGAGTATGGAAATGAAGTGTTTTATCCTGAAACTGACTATGACACAGAATCAAAAGTCAGAATCTTCAATGATGTCATGGCTTATGCAATGAGGAAAAATGACTTCAACACTGGGACTCAGTTGAATTTGGCTAACTTTCAATCACTTTATAGCCTCATTTATTTCGACTTGTCTTACCAAGCTGAAAAACCAACACGAGATCCCAAGCAGTTGATATTTAGATATACACTGAATGCCAATGCGGCTGCAAACTTCAATGTGCATGCAGTGGTTCTTTATGAGGAAACAGCTAAGATTAATAAAGTTGGTAATGAATTAGTCATTGCCTAAAGCGGAGCGAAGCGGAGCGGAGTGAAAACATATGTTATCATTAAAAATGACAACATATCACCCATATAAAATAAATTTGTCTGAAGGGCAAAAACAAAAACTTGGAAGAGCATTCAGAACAAACATACCTATCACCCTGAGATTGGGACGAAATCAAACAAGTGGAAATGATGAACTGATGCTGACAGCCAATCAAATTAAAAGAATCGCAAAAGCAAAATCTCTGGGAAATGGAGTTGAGATTAAGATAACAAAAACACAAATTAGAAAAGTAATGAAACAAGGTGGAAGTCTATTTTCTGCTATTGTTCCTTTGGCTAAAACACTGATACCCACCCTGGGTAAAACACTTGGGTTGTCAGCATTGGCTGGTTTAGCGAGTGAAGGAGCGAGTCAAGTTGTAAAAGCAATCAGTGGAAAGGGAGCGGGTCAAGTGGGTGGGTTTCTCATCCCCCAAGATAAAATTCAGAAACTGATTGACAATAAACATTTGTTGACATCAAAACAGAAACAGGACATTTTGGTTGCCCTTAAATCAGGAGGACAGTTGGTGATGAAACCATCCGCAAAACAGTCTGGTGGATTGTTGGGAACTGTGCTGGCATCCATTGGAATCCCATTGGCACTTGACATGGTTAAAAATTTGTTTGGGAAAGGGAGCGGCGCAGCCGCGACCTCGACCGCAGGGAAAGGAGCGCCGCGCGTTGGCCGACCAAAAGGAAAAGGTGCTCCAAGATTGGGAGCGTATCCTTTCCAACCTCCCCCATTTATTGGTAACTGGGGACGAAACCCTGTTGGGATGGGTAAAAAAAAATCAAAAAAGGGCAAAGGACTTCTGTTAGGGACGAACAGCCCATTCAACAACATCCCAATTCTCGGGGCAATATTGTAAAATTCGTAAAGCCGAGATTTGTAAACAAACCCCTGAACAATGTGGATCTCATGAAGTGGATTGATTTTCTGGAGATTCCCAACTTCAAAGGCATCTTTGCGAGAGATCAATTCATGCCACAAAAACACACTCCCTGTATTATTAATTTGGATTCACTGGAAAATGCAGGAACTCATTGGGTTTGTTGCGCTCCGGGGAAAAAATTCATATGGTATTTTGACTCTTTTGGAATGGGATTTCCACAAGAATTCAGAAGCTCAAAACAAATACTCTGGAACACAAGTCAGTATCAAAACATAAACAGTGTCCTTTGCGGGTATTATTGCCTTTATTTCCTCCATCAATGGTCACGCGGAAAAGATTTCTATGATATTCTCAAACCTCTCAGTCTGACTGATACGACGCAAAATGAAAGATTCATAAAAGAATATTTCGATTGAAAATGGAATCATATTGCGTCAAAGAAAAAAAAGTCACTGGTTGCGTTGGGCCATCCGGATACATGACTGCAAAAAATGGGAGAAAGATGTTTTTCTGCCATTGCGCTTCATGCGGAATTAAAAAAACAAGGTTCGTGAAACAGGGAAACTGAGTCTGCCCTCACAAGGTGGGGGCATTGGAGAATTGGCTTTGACTGGTTTTGCTCATGCAATTCCATGGTTGGGAAAGAAAACAGTTGAAATGGGGAGATATGGGGCAAGTGAATTGTTGCGAAACAAAAACACTCAGAAAAAAGCATTGGATTTTGCTTTGGATAAGATGAAACCATTTCTTGCCAAAACCTCTTCCGATATGATGGATCAACTGAGCAAGGCGATAAGACCAAACAGAAAATATAAGACAGATCGAGCAGATTTGGATGGAAGTGGATTGGATGTGCATGCTTTAATTGGGAAATTACCCAAACCGAAAAAAGGATTCACTCTCCCCGGACATAACTTCACTGGTCCGTATAACCCTTTGGAAAAACAAGTCAGATTCGATGAAACTGGAAAGATTCTGGAAATTATGCAACAACCAACAGGAAAAACAGATGCAGTTGCTATGCAACATGATGTGGATTATTCAGTTTGCGTAAAAGAAGCAAATCCACGCAAATGTAAAAATAAAGCAGACAGGAAAATGGTCGCCGCTTTGGATTCCATCCCCTGGAAAGAAAGACAGTGGGGTCATGCTTTTGCACGAAATGTGATTGATGTAAAACAAAAACTTGGCCTCGGCGTTCCAAAAAACGGGAAAAGATTTTGAGTGAAGGCTGGACTCAAAATCTGGCAAATGAACTTCACCAGCCAATCAGGAGACGCTTCCCAAAACGAAAAGTTATTTCATATGGCGTTGACAACATCTGGGCGGCTGATCTAGTCGAGATGGGGAAATATTCGAGGTGGAACAAAGGGATCAAATATCTCCTGATGGTGATCGATGTCTTCTCAAAGTTCGGTTGGATTCGCCCCCTGAAAGATAAGAGAGGACAAACAGTGGCCGATGCTTTCCAATCTATATTTGCAAAGAGAAAACCGAAGATGCTTTGGACTGATAAAGGAAGTGAATTTTTCAATGGAATAATGAAGGATCTCCTGAATAAGAATGGGATAAAATTGTATACCACAGAGAATGAAGAGAAATCGTCTGTGGTTGAACGTTGGAACAAGACAATGAAGGAACGACTCTTCCGGATGTTTAGCGCTAACAATAATACGGTGTTTTTTGACAAACTAGATGAGTTAGTTGATCAATATAATCACCGTTTTCATTCGAGCATTCGGATGACCCCAGCGCAGGCCAGCGAACGGAAAAATGAGAAAAAGGTTTTTGCTAATCTTTTCGGAGATTTACTTTATGCAAAACACAACCCAGCAAAATT